>CP136879.1:23535692-24135692 GCA_033000465.1 Sciaenops ocellatus | reverse complement strand
AACATATGAATGTATATTCCTTACAGCTGTGTTATTACACCTTACAGGTGTTCTAGCATCTGGCTTTCATAATTAGCAAATCTATTAATCAATTCATTTTAAAGGCTGGCAAACACACAGAAATGCAATCCACAGTGCTGGGGCATGGTAACTCTTCCTAGTCACATCTCAACCTATTTCCACACCTCTTCTTGCTTTCCCTCCCCAAATGTGTTGTTCCTGCTACTGTGTTGTGTTAAGCCTCCTTAGTTTGAAAGAGGACAGCCATCCATAGAGGAACAGTAATTAGGGGACAGGAACTGGCAACTGCCTCTTACAAGACAGAAAAAGGCAATGAAAAGGAAAATGGAAGAAAGACAGAAAAATGGGAGAAAAGGGAGCTGGGAGAGAGAAGAAAGAAAGGGGAAACATAAATAATAAAACATAATCCCCTGTGTCCAGTGAAAAAGAGGCACTATCCCCCTTTATCTCATCTTTCTATAAATATCTCACTCTATTTTCTGCTTTGGCTGGACGTGTAGTTTAGACAGCAAAGGAAAGACGAGGGAAAAGAGAGAAGAAAGGGGGAGGGAGGAGAGAGGAGTGTAGAGGAGGGATATTGTTCCAAGTGAAGGGATGCCAGCCTGTGCATGTCAGCATTTCCTAGCTGGCAAGAAAGCAGCACCCAGCCCTCCTCCTCTGGGTGAGCTGATGAGGCAGGGAGCTGAGGGTGGTGGAAGTGGGGTGGAGGAGGGGAAGGATGGCGGGGTGGGAATAACAGAGGTCTAGTTACACAGAGTCTACTGGGCTCCGGCCAGAGGGAGCGTCTCAGGCCGATTCAGAACACTGCCCTGGCACCATGGTGATGACTGGGCTGTCACACACACGCAGACCCACACACACAGGCGAAGCCTGTCCATCCCAATTCCTGCCTGGTGGACCCAGCCTGTCAGGCATGCCGTGTCGGAATATTTATCAGCAGGAAAAACAGCTTGTCCTCGTTGCTGCTGTCATGTATGCCAGAGGGGAGGGAGAGAGACAGGGCGAGAGATAGATAGATAGATAGATAGATAGAGAGAGAGAGAGAGAGAGAGAGAGAGAGAGAGAGAGAGAGTGAGAGAGACAGAGAGAGAGAGAGAGAGAGAGATGGACAGACAACTCTGTTCTGTTCTGAGTCTTTTGGACCTCTGCTAACACTAATTCAACAGTAATAAGGCTCAGTATCAAAATTTGGTACGACTGTGAACAATATACTCTGATAGTACAAGTAATCAAAAATAGTTCTGTACCACATCCAGAAGTGGGCAGTTCATCAGAATAGGGATGCCCCGGGGTGTTGTTCAGCTCAGTTGGTGGAGCATCCGCCTCATGTACAAAGGCTCAGTCCTTGCCGTGGCGGCCCAGGGTTCAAATCTGACCTGTAGCTCAAAAAAGGCCAAAAAAAAAAAAAAAAAAAAAAAAAAGGGCGCCCCCCCTGAAACCTGGCTCTGAATGAGGACTGATAGTTAATTAGTTCAAACTTGTGTTTCTATCAGTATGCACAAGCCAGGCCCTCCTCCGTCTGCCAGACACACCTGTATAAAACAACAGCATTGCATCTGACCTATAAACTATTTATATGAGCTCAGTAGTTGAGAAACTGTTGATAAATTGATACTTAGTTATTAAGTGAAAATATATACTTAATTGCAATACTTTGCCATTCCCTATGACTATAAATTGAATGTTTGACTGGACTGGTGGTCAGACATAAAGGACATTTGGAGATCATTACTTGATTAATCAAAAAGATTTCTAATAAAAATAAGCTATTCCCCTAATGTTTATAGTCTTTTAGTGGAAGACGTATAATGATGTATATAACATAAGGAAAATCCACTAAGTATTTAACTTTTTGGTGCACATGTTTTGAGATATTGCCAAATATAATCAGCTTCTAAAGCTTTTAATTCTCAGCAGTAATCATATTTACACCTTACCACACCAACCAATCTTAAAGAACAAGTACTGACAGGGCAAAATGCTCTGTGTCACCTCATGTTTGTTAAGAGATCAGAGTAAACACACAGCTACAGCTGACATCCAGGTTGACAGACCTGCACACTCACACCTGGACCTCTCAGAGGTACTCAGATGTCACAGACCTGCTCAGTCTTTCTCATGCAGAGTGGGACGGACAAGTCACTGAATCCTATCTGTGGATTGTTATGATTCTCTATGATTCTCTAAGCAGGTTTCATTTCCCCTCCTCATCTCTCGGGCTTCAGCTGCTATTCATTTTCCCTCTCTGACTCTCAGTGATGTGCTACTTGCTACAGGCAACAGTTCATTAACAAAACAGACTGTCAGGGGACAGAGATGAAACTGTATTGTATGTTCATGACTGGTAGATAACATTTGATTATGTTTCTGGAACTGGAAAAGTCTTGTGGTCCTCAATACAAGGTTAGGTTGGATTTGAGAGGAAAAGTCCATTGGCTGTTTGAATAAATAATTGAGAAGAAGAAAATTATGTCGAGGAGAGGATCACAGTATTGAACTGTGGATGGACTCTACAGGGTGTTCTGTTTTTTGACTAACAGTTTCATTACATCTATGTCGGAGACTAGCTAAAAGTCTTAATCTTCAGGATCTTTGTCACAGAAGTCTTTGCCTGCCTATAGAGGCCCAGCCGTGATCTTTTGTGGTCTCGCTTAGTCTTATCACATTAAAATGATTGAGCATCACTGAGTACAAACTTGTTCTGTTTGCAAATCCCAATGCAACAACACCGGTCACAAATTACAGCTGCTTCTGTTTGCCACAATATACACGCAAACTTTCAGACTCAGTGACTCCATGTGGACCAGCTGTATCAGACATTAGGCGCTCCCTCATGGGATTAGGGATGTTCCAGAGAACTCATTTTGCAGTCAATTAAACAGAAGTTTGAATACAGACTAGCAGATCATTCTAAAAGAAAGAAAAGGCTCAGAAAACAGTCCATACTGTCAATCAGTACGTTTACATGCAGCAAAAAATTCAAATTTCTGATGGTATCAGACATAGTTCGGACTTTTAAAATGCATGTAAACACCTTAATCCGACCTACTTTGGACCATAACGGACATCTCAAAATCGGATAAGAACACCTAGATAATTTGTTCATAGTTGGCTTTTTAACTCCATGTATACTCAGCAATCGGATCTAAATCAGATTTTGCATTCTGCGCATGCTCGAGAATTTCCGCCGGGGCTTTCACCTGGAAGTGAAAGGAGACGTTGTATTAAATAGCGGTGTTGTTGCTTTTATATGCATTATTAGGAGGAAAATAATGCACGAAATGTACGCTACTGTAGCATCGACCATCTCCTCATACGCCATCTTTGTTTGAATGCCGTCAGATAGTTTGTTGTTGCTGATAAGTAGAGGTCAACCGGACGTGGCTCTTTGTTGAGAGGGCTACAGCGCCACATAGCGAATGGAGTCAGCCATGCTCCGGCCGTTTATCCGATTCTCTGAACGGCATGTATACTCAGACAAGTGATCCGGTCCTATGCATGTCATTATCTGATACGATCAGAAATTCAAATTTTTTGCTGCATGTAAACGTACTGAGTCAGCATATACAGCGCCACTAGCCAAGGCTGGTGGGTTGCTGCATAAAAACACAACAGTTAAGCATGTTATACATAATGAAATTAGTTAATCATTTATGATTTCTGGTGTCAACTAATGACATCCCTACAAAGGATTCCCACTGTGACCAGATTCAATTCAATTTTATCTAACTTTCCATATAGAGTAGGTCTAGAGTATAGTACTCTTTATAATATTGGGTCAGACTTATTGACAGGAGAAAGAATGGATGTTGTATCTGTGACGTCACCCACAGGTTTCTGAAGAGCTCAGTGTGGTGGCTCTGGCTGGCACCATCTTGACAGTCCTGCCACTTCCACTTCGTAGCTAATCTAAAAATCGTCAAAGAGGTGGATATTCGATGGACCTGAGGCGGGTTGAATGATGTCTGGGTGCTCAAACAAGCCACCTATGATAGCACCCACCTATCAAAGCGGCCATGCTGTTAATTATTCATAACTTTAAGCCTTAATATCATCTGAACAGGTGAGTTGTATAAAAATTCACCCTCAGTACAGTTGTCATGAACGGGGAAATTAGCTATAGAGACCAAAACTGTTTTTTGTACCAGGCTGTAAACATGTTTATTTCTGCTGTGAAGTTGGACATTTTGACATGGGGACTTATGGAGACTGACTCTTTTTGAAGACAGCTTCAAGTGGACGTTCAAGGAACTTTGGAACTTCCACAAAGATTTCACTTTACAGCCATGGAGTTTGCCTCTTGATTAGGATCTATCAAAGAAACATGAGGACTGTTAAGTATAAATACTAAATAAATATATAAAATATATATGAAGTTTCGGCTTTCCCCAGGGTACTGGTGATGATGAAGGCTGTTGTTTTAAAAAATAAGTACAAATGCAGCTCTATTACACTCAACAGCTGTGAAGTAATAATGCTGAAAATACTGGGTGATTTTCCAGTGTTGTGTGCTGGCATCAAATTTATAATCTGTTACTTTCAAAATATAAGATGATCCAGGTTGATGATTTTAACCTACACATAGGCGACATATGAAATTCCACTGATGACTTTTTAAATATGATGCAGTCCTTTAGTCTGGTTCAACAGCCATACTTTAGTGTTTAGGCTCTGTGTTTTATTTGACACTGTACCAAAGACTTGTAATGCGTCAGAGTTTCAGTTAGTTGGTGAATATACAGTTTCCTCTTCAGGGAAAAACACCATTCAGATATAAATAAGTTGTACAGAAAATTCAATCAAACTAAACTAAAACAAAACATTTTGTCAAATCTTTCCCGTGGATCAATGTGGACATTGGAAACCTTTAAAAAAAAGCTGATTCATATAGAACTGGCCACAAGAAACACTCATCCAGGCATCTGCAGATCACTCCAGATTAAAAGCAATTTAGCATTTTAGAGAAATCTGGATTACAAAAGCTACACAGCACTGAGACAGCTCTTAGAAGGTATAAATGGCTGCAGAATCTGGACACTGCTCTGTACTGGTGCAGCATTTGACAACACTGAAGGATCGGGTGGACATTTCTGGAACAGAAGCTCTTATCTATCGAAAGGAAAATGTGATGTCTCAATCAAGCAGCATCTTTTGTGGCTGTGAAATGAAAGCAATAATGTCAGCATATGAAGCAGAAGTGCCAAAAACTGCAGTTCCTTGAACGTCCACTTGAGGCTGGCTGCAAAAGTGAGTCAGTCTCCATAAGTCCCCATGTTAAAATGTCCAACTTCACAGCAGAAATAAACATGTTTACAGCCTGGTACAAAAAACAGTTTTGGTCTCTATAGCTAATTTCCCCGTTCATGACAACTGTACTGAGGGTGAATTTTTATACAACTCACCTGTTCAAATGATATTAAGGATTAAAATTATGCAGAATTAAGAGCGTGGTCACTTTAATTGACATTTGGGTGCCATTACAGGTGGCTTGTTTGAGTAATGGGGCTTCATTCAGCCCACCTCAGCTCTTCCTGTGATCTACCTCTTGGCCTATTTCTGGCCATAACAACATAATATTTTGTTTTAGTGCTATGCAGATGATACACAGTTATATCTCTCCATGGAACATATGAAAACATCAGACCGAAGTGCATAGCTCACATGCATTATTTACAAAGACTGTGCAGTCTATGTTAGAAATATTTTTAGGAACATGATGTGTAAAAGGGACACAGGTTTTATTTTATTTTATTTTTTTTCTTCACATTGAAATGATTTTTTTTCTTTTCTCATTGCATATGCATAACTCTCCATCTGCTCTGTCAGAAGCTCAGTTTATATATCTGAGGTTTGCTAAACGATGTTTTGCTCTTTTGTAATTGTACAGGAAAAGCATAACAGCAATCTGAGCTGATGCACTGGTTTCTCTGTATATTTTAAGATGACTTCTGTACATTGTGTATTAAATTAGCAAACACTCGACAGGTTACATCCACAGAGTGGGGACAAAGTGATTCATTCTAGTCTGAATTTCTCAGCCCCCAGACTGAGCAACACACACGTCTACAGTCGTAACAATATTTGGCTATTTTGGTTGATTGCCTTTCATGTGAGCTTCCAGTCCCGGCATGGTGCCTCGTCTGCCTGCAGCTTGCCGGCTTCAAAAGCTGAGCTGACCTCATTTCCCCGTCCTCCTGCTGAGCCTGGGCCGCTGCAGATGGTCAGACACGGGGAGCTGATCGTCACGCTCACAACAACACATCTTTGTTCCATTCACCTCCGCTCTTTGACGGCCAGTTAGGCAGCAGGCGCTGTGCTGTGTGTTTGTGTTTGTGTTTGTGTGTGGGCAGGATGGATGCAGCCGGAACAGACAGATACCATGGTTTTGGTATTGCTTAAAATTTGGTTTGTTGCCATAACAAATAGCGCATGTGAAAAAGTGAGAGATGATGCACGACATACACAGTCATATTTTCTCACATAAATAAGTCGACAGTCAGGTCAGAGGAGTCGCCTGTGTCAGAACACTGAGAGAATAACAGTTAAATATTTTATTGTGGTGTGTCTTGAGTTGCCTTGCTATAATAAATGAACATTATTTCTTCATTTTTCTCTGCAAAAAAATGAAGCAAACAAAGTGTCCCACCTCAGCTATAAAACACAACGGGGAAGCCCTGTATTTATCAGGGCCAGTCTCCTTCACAGGGCTGACGCAGCAGAGTCTTTTGGCTCTGCAGGACAGACATAACCTTAGCAGGTCTCAACTCTGAACAAAACTAAAACAGCCACGGTGGTATTTCCCACTCAGGCTCAAGAGTCACACCTGAGGCTTTAACACACAGATGGTCTCTGATGGGTCATTGGGACTGACCAAGGGTACTTTTGGCCCTGTGAGACCCAAGTATTGACTAGAACAGCCCCTAGTGAGTTGTCAGTCCTGGCAGCCAGTGACAGAGGGGTAAACTGTCCTGCTACTGAGCAATGTCTGACTCTGTTTGACAGCATACACCATCTTCGCCAGCTATGTTCCACTATCACATGATGGAAAAAGCATACATTATTACATCAGCACAGAGCACAGGAGGTGGGATGTGTGCAGTACAGTGCAAACAAACATACAAACACAGGGGCAGACAGAAGGGGTTTGTACCTAAATGTCAATATTATGCATTTACATAAACACATTAGTGAAGTAATTCCATTTCTGTTCAGTGGTTTGCATGATCAGTTAGAGTGTTTGCCACAGTGCCAAATACAATTCAGCAGTGGATGGAAATGTCTTATTACTGTACAGTCAATGATGAGCAAACAAAAGCAGGTGATCAGTGTCTAATGAACTGTGTGGAGGAGCAGAAGAGGCAACAGTCTAGATGGGCCTTAGACAAGGTCAATCACTCGAACAGTCCAATTTTAACACTCTACACACACGTGTGTGCGCACACACACGATGTCTCTGCATGGCTACTTTGGATACTGAACAGTGAACATGTGCATACAATGAACCCACAGCATGCCTTTCCATCTGCAGGGCCTACCACTCTCTTTCTCTCTCAGGAGCATCGTCATTACGTGCATTCAATGACTCCATAAAACAGTTGCATGGAAGAAAAGCCATCACTCGTTGGTTGTGGTGCTTAAAACTACAGGGATCATTTGGCTGTGTGATGGAGGATATACGTAGGAGCGGTGGATGGCACATTTTCTATGTTGAAATGAGCTGCGTTGTCTATGTTCCGTCTGTAAAGCCTATTGTCTTTCTCTATGTGCTTTGTAATGTGAAGAATAAATTGTCCTTTGAGAGCGATAACAATTTAGACGTACTTAGCAAAGGAAAAGGAGCGGAACGTCATTGTGTGGGTTGGGGATACTTTTTTGACAACTTTCTGTGTTTTCAGACTGATTTATAATTCTTTTGACCTTGTTCACAACATACAACTCAAGCAGAACCACTGAAGAAAATAGTGAGACTTGCCGAAAAGCGGTTAAGGCACAGAAAAGGCACAGAGTTGCAATATAAAGAAAGCAAGTGTGACAAAAGTATAGTTCGGCACAAAGATGGCATAATGATGCCTGACCTCTCAGTAAACTGTCATTCAGCGTTTAGAAAACGCATGGGTGTAGACCTGAATAGGATAAAGAGGATAAAGACAAATACCTCCCTGGAACAGACTTGAAAATTATTTAAACCGTATGTTCAAAGAACCCACATCCCACACAGAGAAGTCATTCCCTCAAACATTTTTAGCAAGAACGTATTGAACAACTGAGTGAATGCAGGACAGCACAGAGAATAACAAGTGGCTATGATACGACTTGTGTTGCCAGATAAGCCACCAAATTCCTGGGGAATACAAAATCTCAGGTATGACTGACAAAGAAAAGGACAAATGAAATGCGGTCCAGAGTGAATGTACTCGGTTCACACAAATCTAAGCTAGGAGCAACCCAACTATCACAATGTGAGTACATTCTGAGCCTGACACTTACAGCTGCATCCTGTATCACAACTACCACGAGCATGAGTGTGGCAAATAACAGCTGAATAATCCTCATACCAATCCTAAGACGAAAGAGATGACAGACAAGACTTCTGTGTTGTCATGTTTTAAGAAACAGAGGCGTGAGACCCAGATCAGGCGCAAGTTTTAAAGTATGGAAGTTCGGACATACCTTCTCATTTAAATAATTTTTTTCTTTATTTTCATTATTCTTTCTTTCTTATACTTTCTTTATTGTAGCTTAATACTGAAGATGTCAAAACTTTGAAATACTGCAGAATAGTATGATTAAAAAAGTGTAAACAAAGCAAAATAGGTTTTCTATTTTAGATCTCAAAGTAGCTACCTTTTGATTCTCTCAAACAGCTTCATGAAGTTGTCAGTTGGAATTGTTTTCCAATAGTCTTGAAGGAGTTCCCATATATGATGAGCACTTGTTGGCAGTTTTTCCTTCACTCTGTGGGCCAACTCATCATAAACTGTCTCAGTTGGGTTTAGGTCAGGTGATTGTGGAGGCCAGTTCATCTGATGTAGCACTCCATCACTCTGATTCTTGATCAAGTAGCCCTCACAAATGATGGTCCCATTCAGCTCAAATAGCACGTTCCTCAACAATGCTATGGTAGCCATGTTGGTTTTGAATTTGAAATAAATCAGTGTCACCAGTAAAGCACTCCACACGATCAAACCTCCTCCATGCTTCAAGGTGTGAACCACACATGCAGATATCATCTTCTCTGCATCTCACAGAGACACATCATTTGTAACCAAAAATATTAACTTTGGGCTCATCAGACCAAAGTACAGATTTCCTTTGGTCCAATGCCCATTCCTTGTGTTTCCTGGCCCAGTTCTCTTCTTCTTATTATCTCACTTAGAAGTGGTTTCTTTGTAGCAATTGGACCGCAAAGACCTGATTCACACAGTCTTCTCAGAATAGCTGATGTTTAGATGTTTCATCAGAGTGTTTGATGTTTTTTTGTGACACTTGAAGACACAAGATGTTGAAATTCTCTGGACTGATGTCTTGATATCTTAAAGTAATGGTGGACTGTCACTAATACAACAAATCTTTAATACACAGTTCACAACCAATCAGTCACTGCCAGCACACCCAATTCAAATCATTAAAGAAAAATACTGTAGAATGAATACAATTTTCTGTTCTACTATTGTCAAACCACACACAGTTGTTACATCAGAATGGATGATTTTTTGGTCTTAACTATGTTTCATTTAATTCAGCTTTTCTATTACACATTATTTCTATTACACATTCTATAAGGTAAGATCATTTTTTCCTGTGAGCAAACAGTAGAGTGTAGCCTATGATAACTTAATATTGGGTTATAGAATAGCTGTCTTACTCATCGTCACATGTCTTCTTTCATGGTGGTGTCCTCTGAAAGAAGGTTGTGCTTGGAAAGAAGACAGCTTGGGCAGGTCAAAGCAAATGTACAGTATTTCTGGGCTTATAGACAGGACTGTCATAGTATGTGGAATAGAGAACCATTTTCCTAATGCCCCTGCAACATGTGAAACGACATTATTAGAGCCATAATTAAATTACTATCATTGGCATTGGCTAAATTCACATTAATGTGTAAACAATACTGAAGTGACAATAATGTATATAGATTTTGTGCTACACGGCTGGTTAACAGACTAAAATGTGCTGCCTCTTTCCTCCTCTTTTGGGACATGCTGTAATGTACACTATCCAGTGAGTAGTTCAGTACCAGTTTACAGAAACTAAGGCTACTGAGACTGCTAAAGGGAACAGAAGAATAAACTGAGTCTGACAAGCTTCAGAGCTTAGTGGAATTTGGAGTATGCTGTGCTGTAATGCATCCTCATGTTGTACTCTTCTTTTCATAAAAGATTAGGCTAACTCTGATTGCACAATGAACACACATCCACTAGACCAGGCACTAATACAATCTCCTCAGTCCACTCGTTCTTAAAATGATTCTTTTTACTGTGATTTCTTGACAAGAGCCCTTCCTATACTGTTCGGTAGGTGGAGGAAGTGGTACAGATCATCGTCACCTCCCTCCACCCATTCAAGTGAATCCCTCCATCCATCCGTCATTTAAAAAGTTAATGTCTTTATTTAAAGTATAACTCATCTAGTCTAGTCAGTTCCTAAATATACGCTCAAACGCCCAAATATTAGACATACCAAACATATAAATGCAAATGCTTCTTAGGCCACAACTGTGATTATTTGGTTACAGAAAATATTACATTTTCACAGACATAACTTTGCTATTACCACGGACATAAAGTTATGTGTATTTGCATGTTATGACTGTTTGATCTAGATAAAGATGCTGTAGACGTATCTAAAACTGGACAATCACTTGTGGCCAAGACATTGGACTTTGATGTTATCATAGCTTGCCATCAATTGTGTTTTATGGTGTGTTCACACAAAAAGCCAATAAAGACCTAGAAGAAGTTTCAGGAGGATGAAAAACACCCGGAGTCAACCCGGATTCTGGTTTGATCCGGAGCAGTTTACCAGCAGGAGGAGAGCTTAAAAATATTATTATTATTATTATTATTATTATTATTATTATTATTATTATTATCAATCAATCAAGCCAGTTTCCAATCATTATTGACATGTCTCGCCTTAGCAGTAATGCTAGACAAATGACAAGGTATATAATTAACTGTGTGTGTGGTGTCTACCTTGTCCCCGTGTAGGTCTTCAAGTGTTACTTACTGCTTACTAACTTATGTCAAACCCAACAAAGCCACTTTTCTCTGTGCTGGAAGTTAATCTGGACCTGATACAAATGTTTCAGTGGACTGTTAAGAGTATGCAAGCTCCTCACTAAGCAGATCAGTTGTGTCTAACCTGGTCAGACCGTTATGTTACAGTTTAGCCTCTGGGATCCAAAGTCTGCACTTCACTGTTCTGTTAGGGACAGACAGAGTACTCCATGTGTGTGTTTTTATGTGCCTCTGTTTTCCTGAGCAAAGAGCCAGGCATGGGCTATGCATGTGTATGCCTGTTGTCAAAAAGCAACATGATGACCATATCAACATAATTCATCCTCAGAGATATTATCTGCCTCCATATTCTACAGGCAGAGCAGCAAGCCTCAGTGCACAAAGAGCAAGCATGATGGAGAGAGATATAGAGAGAGTAATCACACAACACTGTGAGAAACCACAGAAATTCTTCTTGCTTTCCTCTGCTTTACAATGAACACAAGCAAAGCCAATTCATCAATACACTGTATGGTATGAAGGAAAAACAACTCAGATTAATGCAACATGGAGCAAAGAAATCATCTGCAGCTGAAGCAAGGAGAGGAGAGGAAACAAGGAGTCGAGAGGAGAGGAAACAAGGAGAGGAGAGGAGAGGAGAGGAAACAAGGAGAGGAGAGAAAACAAAGGGAGGAGAGGAGAGGAGAGGAGAGGAGAGGAGAGGAAACAAGGAGAGGAGAGAAAACAAAGGGAGGAGAGGAGAGGAGAGGAGAGGAGAGGAGAGGAGAGGAGAGGAGAGGAGAGGAGAGGAAACAAGGAGAGGAGAGAAAACAAAGGGAGGAGAGGAAAGGAGAGGAGAGGAGAGGAGAGGAGAGGAGAGGAGAGGAGAGGAGAGGTCTGCCAGAGCTGCAGAAACAATTAATGTTGGAGCCAGGGCCAGGCCGAGGTTCATTAACCCCCTCAGGCAAGGCCCTGTCTCCTGGGTTGGTGCCGGCCCCAAATACCCCTGAATGCCAAGTTGCTCCATCACCCTGGTGTTAATGGCGCACAGTGCTTGGGGCTGAGCAGGAAGACCCACACTGAAAGGGGACACACATGCACATACACACATGCACATACACACCCCCTTTTAATGTATAAACATGCAAAATCTTTTTTTTGTTTTTAAACATTTTTTGCATTGTTTTTCTAAATTTAGTCTGAACATAACATCCAGAATTTCTGTTAACTGTCAAATGAAAATTGATCTAGAAATTAATTAAAATTATTTAAGATTATTTAAGATTTAAGTAATTTTGTTTCTGTAATGATCATTCTCTACAAAATGTATGACTCGCTACAGACCCAAAGCAGCAACAAAGAGTGTTCCATTTTTTATTCACGGTATGCTGGAGCAAATGATGGGGTCATGTCTTTTCCTGCTTGGCCTCAAGATGGCACTGTTGTATCTCTATTACTATGAATAAATACAGACCGTGCTAAAAAAGTTGGTTTATATTCGCTGTCACAATAACAACGTAAGGTACGGCACCTGGGTTGAATGAATTTCTTTAGTACTGGAGGTTTTGATGCTTCTGGAATTGATGTACCGGATGCTACTGATGATGAGAATTTGCTTTTGTGCCGTTCATGAATTCGATCATTTAAAAGCAGAAAACTGCTGAATTAGGAAGCTAGCTCATGCTAGGAGCTATGGCTAGGTCAACACTCAAGCCACCATTAAAGTAGCTACCCCAAAAGAAGAAGAAATGAGGGAATCACAACTATCTTAACCCTGCTACTAGTAGCAGTTCTTCTATGCCAAATTTCCTACTTCGGAAGCATGAAGATCGCACAAGAGTTGAACTTGAGGTGCAATGATTTCCAAAAGCTGATGGGAGGTCTAAAAGTCTTTTTTGAGAACCAGAACAACTTCAGCTGAGGAACTATAACTATAACTATAACTATAAAAATGCTGCACATCTGTATCCAAGCTCGACCACAAAACAGTGGACAGTGGGCGCACTGGATACTGCATCAATGCAGTGACAGCACAAAATCAGGCGTTTGCAGCCTACACAGAATTATAGTATATCAATGGTAATCAGTGATTTTACAGCATTAGTGGGGCAATAAAGTTGCATTGCTCTTTTGCATTAAACTGTGGGTGACCAGTGCTTTGGGAGATACATCAAAAACACAAAGGGAGTTTTAGCTTGTGGTTTGTATAAATTGATAAACAAGTAGCTATGTGCAGTAATATAGAAAACTAAGAATGCATTGAGTGTACGACAGTATAATTCATGGCTCACTAAAATCCCCAGATATGTAGGAACATTTCGTTTTACTGTTATTTGCTGGTTGCAACCCTCTCGTCTCACCCTCTCATTCTAGCATGAAGGAGTAACAATGGTGGCCATGAAATATACGGAAAACGCTAAGGCCCTATCTAGAGCCAGTGTTTAGATTGTCCATTTTGGGCTACTGTAGAAACATGGCAGTTCAACATGACAGGTGAAGTACTAGCCTCTTTAAAAAGCTCTCATTTGCATAGTTGGAGCAATGGCTGGGCTTGTAATTAGTAGCAGTGATTAAGTGGTAACTGGAGTGCCAAAAAACAGTAATAAAAAATATGAGGGAGGGAGAGAGAGAGAGTGAGAGAGAAGAAAGCTTGAGAATAGGATAGAGAGAGAGAAAGAGAGAGAGAGTGTGTGTGTGTGTGTGTGTGTGTTGTGAATGTTAAGCAGAGCGGTGTGGGGTGATAGCATCCAGGCCTTGTGATTAATGTTGACACAGTAAGAAGAGGCCAGCCTGTTGACATCCATTACTGCTCTCAGCTTAACGAGGCCGGGGCCACAGAGACACCCACCACACCAGGCTGGCCAACCAACCACGTGCATGCTGTAATTTCTAAAGTTGTGACCGTCATTTCAATCAGTTATGACAACAATGTACTTATCAGGTTAATTGCTAAGATCTGCGAGCACAGTAACAACACTCAAAAGCAGTACAAGAGGGCAAGGTGATCAGACAACCAACAGATTATGTAAACAACTTTAGTTGAAGGTCAAACTGATAATAGTACACCTGACATGTTGCTAATAATCCCCTTCTCCTTCCTTGTTCATTAGCATGCACGTGTACAGAATGTACCACATAAAAGATGTTAAATTTGTCATATAATATTTGTGATATTGTGGGGTGGGGACATACTTGCAATATGCAACAGAATAACATAAGAGTAGCAACAGGAGGAGTGAGTAAGTTCTGTGTTGTAGTTTGAACATGTCAGCAGTGTAAAAGGAGAAGAAGTGCAAAAACAAGCGGAAGCATTGTGTTTATACTGCTGCAATTCATTATGAATTATATTCAAATATTTCAGCATATTATGAATACAATTATTGCAAAAATAGCCTGCAATATTCTGATATTATTTTAAGCCTCAAGTTTCTAGATCTGATGAAACTAACCCAGAATTTTTTTTTCCCTTTGAACATAGTGTAGTTATAATGTGCACTGAAAAATACATGAGTTAAAATACTTTTTTTTTTTTTGCATTGATCAAAATATTGTCATTGAAACTGTACAAAATTAATGCTCTGTCAGTTGCAGTAGAGATTTCTCACACATTGAATTTTGTGTGAACTCGAATTTCTCAAAGAGCTGAGAAGATTTAAAGATATGGATTGAATGCTAAGCATATACACAATTTTCACAAATACACACATACTGATACACACACCTTTCAGCCACACTATCTTGCACTCCATCTGCAACCATGGAGCCAGCATGGGGTCCAATAGGTCTTTGATTGCTCTAAGTATATCTGGCTCGTTCTCTTTCTGTCTCTGCCTTCAGCCCCTTTGTGTCACCTCAGACAGAGAGAATGTGCTTGAAAATTACTGTCTGCTGGATGGCATTGCAGACAACTGCCAAGTCCCTGAACCTCAGGAGCGAAGGCAGCCACTCCTCTCACAATTACACTGCTCAGTGACACTTCTTGCTCTTCTCTTTTTTTCCCGTCCACGCCACCCTCTCATTATCACAAAACTCTATCTGCTCTTTGAAGGAGGCCCGGTGATAAAAGCAGCGGCAGCTCCCGATGCAACTCCCGCCTCCACCTCCCACTCTGACTCTGACAGAAGCTGACTCTCAATCAGGCGCGAGAAGCCGAGGGCTTTTAAACCCGAACCTGCAACCACTTCAAAGGGCCCTGGACCCCCCTTCTTTAGAAAGGAGCTAAAGTAGAGTTTTAACACTGAAGCAAATGTGACCAGAAGTCAATTAACTGCTGGAGAATGGTAATGGAGATGATTGTGGAAACGTGAGTGGAGTCTTATGGTGAGTTACACTACTATAAAAGCTGGCTGCTTTGTCCTTGTCTATTCAGACTGTGGGTATAAATAAGAAAGAGTGGGAAAGAGTGTCTGACAAAGCCTCTGAGAAAATAGAAAACTGAATGAAACAGAGCAATCAGCAGCAACAATGCACAAGAACGTTTTCCCATGGGAGAAAAGAAACAGAGAGCTAATCATGTTCTTCACATTCTGCCACCTGTCCAGACCAGTGTTTTAAAGAGATACAATGTAATGTAATATTATAATCACATTGCATTTGCCTGTAGTGCAGTAATATAATGCAAAACTGTATTCAGTAATCACATTACAGTTACTAATCAAACAATTAGGTTACTTGCTTTACAGAAGTTCTTCAATTATCTGCAGAATGGGCAGATAGAGGAGAATCAAACGTGTCTTCCACATTTGCAACAATCACTTAAATGTCTTCTTTACTTTGGATGAGGAGGATACAGCTTCCTTCAACTCCAAAACGACCTCCATGAATATTTGATAAACCATTTACCTGCTATATCCATGAAATTCAACACAGCACCCAAGTGCGCCCATGATGAGGCTCTTGGGCAGTTTTGTGCTGACTCCAAGGAGAAACAAGTTGTCTGACAAACAACATGAGAGACTTCTCCTCACGAGATCAACTAAGCTAGACTAATCTACAATAAAGCTATAGTTTGGTGAGCGAGAGAGTGTGTTTGGCTCCTTACTTGCAGTTATTATTAGGCCTACGTAACAATGCATCTCAAATAATGTTGCATATTAAACCAGAAGTAATACTCCAAATTACTTTCTACAGGCAGTAAATAAGTACAGCAGTACACTTTTTTGTAATGATCGAAACACTAGTCGAGACAAATGAGTTTCAAAACCTTTTGCACTTGCAATTGTGTGTGCCCACAAGCAGTGTGATGGTGGCTCAGTCTGTAGCGCTCTCATCTGTCTTTGCTTTCATTACAGGAAATCATCAGTAATAAGTCCAACAGGCAACAGAATCTACTTAAATACACCACAATACGATCACAACCACATAAGCAGTCCATGTCATCAAGGCCATATCAAGAGCAGAGTTGAGTCATCAATAAAGTGATCTTATGCTTTAAACATCAGGAAAATATAATGCTAAAAATAATTTAAAGAAAATCAAAGTGAAGAAAGGGAAGAGGGGGAGAAAGAACAGAGACAAAGGGAGCTACCCAGAGGCCCAACTGGCCTTTCAAAGATTTCTGATTTTAATTTATCCTCTAAGACTTCGAGCGCTCTATGCCATTCTCAAGTTCACTCAAAAGACAAATGGCCAAACTAACCAAACTTTTTGGGTGAACACTCATTAAGCCAGTTAGTTAGGAAACATAGATTTGTTTCAGTGAATGTGTGTGTGCAGCTGGATGTTTTGCCTTGGATTTGAGTGTGATTACACAGGCCTGTGAGTGCAAGCCTCTGCTGCTCAGACAACTCCATACCATCACAGTCACATCAATAGGATGCCTCTGTACAATTGATCTCTTTCTCTTTCTCCCTGTGCTGTCTCTGCCCCCCCGCCTCCAACTACATACACACTCCTCACAAACATTTGCCATTGACCACCCAGTCCCAGCCAGATTGATAGCAAAACACTGGGACGTGACCACTGTCTGCTCTTGAATATTTGCCTCCCACCATGTCATATTGACCTCCACACTGCGATCATTTCCTCCTGACCATGGGGGGTTGACATGAAGCCTGATGACTCTGACTAGGCTGTTACTGCTTGATACTACAGAGCCATTCGCTCCTCAGAAGCAGTGTTCACTACATGTAACTTGAACAGAGGCTGAAGTAGAGGTCCTCAAAGAACCACTCAGTTCCTATTACCGTGGTCCTTTGTGTGTTGGGAGAGTGAAAGTGTAGCATTACACTACCGGGGCAGTTTGAATATCGGTCTACGCTAATTGCAATCAGCCAAATGTGAGAACAGCCGCGTTCAATCTACAAACACTTTAAATTACGGACGGTTGCTGAAGCATCAGAGTAAGCATCAACCATTGACCGAGCACTGGGAACCAGCCCAACTCCAATATGTGCCACTCTATACATGTTGTTGTCGCCAGTCAAAGCAGAAATCATCACTTTGTCAAAAGGTGCAGAAATCTGACTAACCTCCAGCCTCTAAAACAGTCCTCACACACTGCTGCCTCCTTTTCCATTGAACTTATGGAACTGCCGATCTGCAGGCAACAAAAGTGGTTCCATTGCAGACTATACCAACCACCTTTCTCTGGAGCTCCTTGCTCTCACTCTTGGATCAAACCAGAGAACACAGCCACCCCAGCTGTGCTCTCCACTTATTACAACTTCTCCCATACCCCCCGTCCATCTGGTCGAGGAGGTGGGACTGGCTTGCTAATTTCCAACAAATGGAAATTCACTCGGCTGTTGCATTCCACCAATTATGACAGATTCAAATACCATGCTATTGTAGTGACGGCCCTAGTTAAAGCCTATGTTATTGTCATTTACTGTACACCAGGCCAACTGGGTGGCTTTATGGATGAGCTGGATACCCTCCTGACAACCCCCCGTGGTCTCTGCACGGGTCTCTGAATGTCTCTCAGATATATCCACATGGATGAAGGCACACCACCTCCAGCTGAACCTCTCGAAAACTGAACTGCTGGTCCTCCCAGCCAAACCTACTAAACACCATGACAACATCAAAATTGATTCCCTGTGTCTTTCCCCCACCAGGATAGCCAGAAAATTGATGACCAACTAACCTTCTCTGATCATGTCTCCTCAGTTGCCCGGTCGTACTGATTTGCACTTCACAACATCAGAAAAATCAGGCCTTACTTGACTCAACATGCTACCCAACTACTGATACATTAATAATTGGTCTATTTAAGACTTGGCCCCTTTGGAAAAAAAAAAAGAAAATTATGTGATGCATGTTGGGTTTAGGTTTCAAGACTTACCTTAAACCATGAGGTTACATCATGTTTTAAAACATACCTATGAACTCCTTTGAATGCACTTCAAATTTGAAGCAAAGCAATGGCCTTCTATTTTTCAAAACAATGATGTTGTTTTAAGTCTCACTTAGGCTGTTCTGGGTTTCTGAATGGCTTTCAAGTGACCCGAATGAACCAAATCTCCTCAGAACCTGAAGGTACATTAACACTTTTCTTTCAAATAACTAAACAAAAGTTATCCCAGATTAAGAGTTGCAAGTGTGCGATAACCAGGTAGCAGTGCAGTGTTTCTCCCGGGTGTTGTGTTAAAAGGTAAAAAGTAAAAGGTTAATGTAAAGGTAATCAAGGTGTGTGGTGAATGGCTCCACATGTCTTCCTCCCAAACTACCCCAACCAAAGGAGATATTTTACTCTGTGCCTTTGATATGATTTAGTCCATAAGCCCTTGCTATCTGTGGCCTGGAGGCGCCGCCACCTTCCATAAACCTAAAGTCCAGTCTGGGACCCACATCTTTGCCTCCACCTCCTCCTCCTCCTCCTTGTCTGTGGTCTGATAGTATCGATTGGCCATTTGGAGCCAGGGAACTCCAAAGAGACAAGCATAATTACAAGGGGATAAGGCAATCTACTGCAATTAACCACTCCTCCCCTGGCAGCCTCAGCCGTGGACCATCTCTCATCCTACACAGGAAATAAATTACCTCAGCCCGGTCACTGCCATCACAGCCACTGAAATATAGGAACAATTAAACAGGAATTAATTCTAATTCATGCACCCCCTATCACTAAAGGGACATATTTCAACCACGGTATTAAAAAACTATTACAAGAAATTAATTGTAAACCACAGTTTCTTTGATCCGCATAATAAATCACTGGTTCTTTCATAAGGAGCTCAGAAGAGATAAGTTTAACACCGTTGTCAAACATTTTGTAAGGTTGGAGGGTCGTTCTGAAAGGAGCTTTCTGGAGAAGGTTTTTCATTAGGATAAATAAATCTTGTCATAGAGTTTAGTGTGTGGCCTACACAGAGAAGGGCCCACATTTTCTTTAAATGTCATTTGTAGTTTTATGTTGCAGGAACCATTTTAGTCACCATAGAGCTTATACAACTTAAAAAAGACACAGATAAAGAGTAGTGCTGTATAAATAGCAAAAGTGTTACTTACCGTTAGTCTGGAGACTAACTGGAAATATTTATTACAGCCGACAGCAGCATCATCACTTCTCACACTTGACTTGTTTATTTCTGAATTTACAATTTCAGCCAATTTTACACCAGATTACCGTAATATCAGACCCACACTTCTCTCCCTGTGGACCATTTCCCTAATTTTCCTCTCTCTACAAAATGTTTAAAAAGGGAACTTTCAAGGCAGTTTGTTTCCCTGCTTTGAGTGCCCTTGGTTCCTTGTTCTCTTGTAAGGATTGAAAACAACTCCAAACTTTTTTTAGGAATATTTTAATAAGCATACGGTCACCCTGCAGGTAATTAGCTGGGGGATGAAGAGGAGCTGCCGGCTTGGATTCAAGTCCCATTTGAACTGCTGTTGGGTTGCACACAGAGGACTGTGTTGAAAGGGAGAGCCCCTAGCCAGCCTTTGGGTAGAGAAGCCCAGCACATTGAAACGCTCTGTTCCCAGTCTCTGCTAAAAACCTCATAGCATCAAATAGCATTTCAAATCCATTTGTTTCATTCCTCTTCTGTGGGGACTGCCCCCTGTTTTCTCACACCCTTTTCTCACTCTCCTTTCTATCTGGTTCCACACAGAAATCAGGGCTATTCCCAAATTGTCCTGCTCATTTTTTCCCACCAGAGTTGGAGCTTGATACACTGTGCTTGTGAAATCGTGATTGGGGAAATCGCTCCTACAACAACAAAATGCATATTCCTTAGAGCTAGTTCTGACATTTCACCAGCATCATAAGTGGATTGGACAGAAATGTGTATTTTCCTGTCTTCTGGAGACGGACATATTCATTTGAGCAGCTTATGGCCAGCAGTACAAAGTCCAAATATGGTCACAGCCAGTATTCAGTATGTTGTCTTGTCAGAAACAGCAACAATCACACTAGAGCTCTCATTTATCCGAGGACATAAGACAACAACCACAGTCAAAGGCACTGAGACGTCGTAAGGACGTTGATGTATCTTCGTTGGACTCGTATATCAGTTGTCTCTGTATTCCACTAAAACAGTGGGGCCCAGTAGCTTGATGGTATTGTTGTTAAAGTGATGCAGACTCAAAAATCAACTAGCTGCCGGTAACAGCCATATAAAATACAACAGGGTTTAATAATGTCACAGTGGCTTTAAAAATTATCTATTTTTTAAACTGAATCTATCCAACTTTTTTTTTTTTATTGATCAAATCATATAGTGACTTTTTTTTATTTACCTCAACAGTGCATTCATGAATGAGTTATAAAGTAAATCAGTATAGTCAGTCAAAGTGCATCACATTCAACACATCAGAGGAGTACAGTATAACTGGTATTTAGTGAAGCCCTTACTGCCTTCTCTCAATGTCTCTGCCTTTTTTAGTATTAGTTCACCATGACAGGTCTACTAGTGTCTGAATCAAATGCCAGCCCACTGTGATACCTGGATCATTTACTGCTGACAGCGCCAACCGGACACCCTGCGTCTGGCCCAGGGAGCACTTCTGGCGCCGACCACCTTCTAAACCTCCCCCATCTGCCCCTCTGGCCTGGAAGAAGTCCAGGAGGGGCTTTTCAGCCTGGCTGTATATAGACCTAGTGTATTGCTCCTGATTCAGAGGCATCAATTCAATAAAATCCAAGTACTTGCAGGTAATATCATTTCCCCCTATCTTTCATGTGGAATTCAGCTCTTCTCTATATTGATTTTAGACTTGACTTGGTCTTCTTAATAATGACTGAACAGTAACAGAGACTGTGAAAGCAGTGTCGACATTTCTGTAGAACAATGAATTAAAAGTACAACAAGCTGTTGGATAGCTAACTAACAGCCAGTTAATGCTAGCTGTGAGCTGATGCTGCTACCGTTCCTGCTGAAAAGTGTAAATGGGTTAAGTGTGCACATGCTATAGAGCTACATCCTTATCTAAAAAATATTAAATACTAGTTGTTGTGGAGAAATTGCTGAAGTCAAAGGTCAATAGTGAGGTCAGGAGGGAAGAAAGTGTTCAGGAGCCTCTGATGTCTTATGCTGTAATATTTATTGACACTTGGCCAAGGAGAATTAGAGACACTCTCAAAGTACATCAGAAGTGTCTGAGTCGGTCTCACATTCTGCCCAACTCATCCTGGTGGATAGACTTTAAACCTCAAGATAACACCACAAATACTATACGCCCAGAAAGAGAATGTCTTTACCCATGGAGGTGTTATTGTCAGCATATTCTAGTCTGGAGACACAGATGTCTGTTTACGCAGATTGGAACGTCAACAGCCAGCTTTCTATTATGTCTATGAAGGCAGCAATAGGTCTCTTCGACTCTGGCCACCACAGTGTTGAGATAGACTGACACCTCCTGTTCCCAATCAAAGCCAAACATTTAATACTGCTGAGGACCTCAAGGCCCACACATGACCTCGTGTAACCTAAGGATAGAAAATTCCATAACACTAGTCAACGAGTCACACTGTTAACCTGGATAATATGGCATTATGAATCCTACATACACTGTCCAGCTGATGGCAATATTCACTAAAGCATCAAATGTATAAAAATAGTAATCCTCAACACTATTTCCTTCTATTTGACTAACAACAGACTATTAAGAATAGAAGGGTTCTAAGAAGATACTGCTTCTTTACTCAATGAAACATAAGGTTTAGCCCCTGAACTCACCACACTAATGTGCAAAAAACATCAGTGCCCAGAGCAGTCAAAGTTCACACAGTAAACAAGAGCTATCTTAAAGTTCCATTCACAAAGCTTAAAATGAATAAATTCACATTTTCTGTTCACAGGCACAAAACCTGAACAGTTCACCTTCATTTTGTCGTTTTGTTTTTTCTCTCAAACTCACAGCATTACAAAATGTGTGACACAATGTTTGACTTGGGTGGAGGAACTTTGTGGCTGTTGTTAAGGTCTTACACTGTGTCATTGATTTCTTGATCATTCACTTAATGAGTTGTCTTTCCACGGACTTATTCACCGAAAACATGAGCACATTCAAACGGCGCTCTTTCAGTACAGCAGAGCCTTTTTTAAACGATTTTTTAAATGATTTACATTTTTATGCAAATGTTATGAAAAGTCTCTGAGACAGAATTTGAACTACACAACTGTAATACTATCAAAAACTACTTTAATAAGTAAGCAAAGTTAAGATTTGAAAAGGGAGTTATTTATTCAGGGTACAAGACCCAAAAGTCTGATCTGCTTCATGAGCACAGCACGGGTCTGGTTAGATCAGATGTGATCAACAGTGGCCAGCCAACTTAAGCAAATGTCCCTGATTGGTGCATGGATTTATGGGATCAATTTAACTTCTTCCAATGGACAGTCAGACAGAATGTGGAATAACCAAACAATCTTATATCTATGCAGAATGCCCCTGTTGATTACAAGAAGCACATTGATTGAATATGATTTAAACAACAAACATTCAGGTTTCTGATTGTGGCTGGTAACATATTTTACACTTGTGTGCAAAAACCAACTGGTTGGTCTGAGCTGTGTTTTGGATATAAGCAATGATGTAAAGGCAAATAAGGGTGGGTCAATTCTTACTACCACTGGGTGATCATGATCGTCATTATTTGGTTTGGTCTTAATGATGTCCATACACAAGGCGTGTCATTTTATTTTAAAAATGTAGGTGAATACAGTGCAGACTGACTGAATGCAATGACACAGAGACAGAAACAGATATTTACTCTGAGAGGGGAAGAGGAGGAGGAGGAGAGGGAGCTGTCATCTGGTTCTGCATGGCTGCGTTTAAGTCGAATTGAGGCAAGGCCAGGCTAGGAAGCACCCCAACACTCATGCACGCCAGTCCGTACAAAGACACACACACACACACACACACACACACACACACACACACACACACACTTCAGCTCAGACGTCAGACAGAAATATTTCTAGCCATGGTGGGCATGTCACTTATTAATCTCCAGTGGTTGACGGCTGAGTGACAGGAGCAATGACCAAATACAGCATGTGAAAGGACACGCAGACTGACCCCTGGCCCACCCAATAGCATCTATGTCAGGACACACACAAAAAAAAAAACATGAAAAAACACACACACACCCCTGGCCCACTTGACATGCTCAGTTAAAAGTTGAGTGTTAACTCTGTGTCACTGTGTACAACTCCAGATTACTTTCTGCCAAAGTGCTAGCCGGCTCTGTGTGTGTGATGGATAAAAGTGAGGGGCTTAATACAAGCAGAATGTGTGTGAGGAGAAACAGGAGGGATGGAGGAAGGGATTGTGGTGCTTGTAAGAGGAGCACAAAGGGAGTCGGGGGGAGATTGAGGAATGGAGAGAGATAAGAGAGATCCTGCTGGGTGTCATCCCTCCATCTTACAGCACAGACTAATGGAGGAGGAGGAAGAGATGGTGTTGGAGAAAGAAGAGTGATGGATGACCCAGAGGTCACTGCAGGTCTGGACTCATTTTCCTGACCCAGTGTGAGGGCTGACCCAGGGGGGCCGATCAATTCCTGGACCTGCTGAGGAGCAGCTGAGAGGCAACACACACACACACACGCACGCACGCACGCTATGAGGGGCATTTTATGCCAGCACCTGTACCTGACAGTGCCTATGCGATGACATCAAACCTCTAACGCGCGCGTGTAAATTCCATTCACTTTCAATGGACAGACGAACGTCATGTAGGCCGCGTGATGGGTGAACTACGCCTCAAATACGTGACATGAAGACCACGCTGACTGTTAAGTACAATTCTACATGAGCGTACAGGCTCACACTGTGTAGTGTTTGTGGAAATCAAATAGTGAGGGGTCATTCGTGCCGTGCCACGCGTTAACGCAGCGGACGCCTGCGCGTGTGCACGCCTATAACGGGATGTTGAGGTATATCAGGGACTGTACCATTGCTCAGGCGCGAAACTGAGAAAGAGGCTGTGCGCATTTACGCACGAGGTACACTGGATCATCAGGACCTGACAGTTATTCATTTTCTATGTTCTGCAGCATATCTACACAGATCAGCTGTTACACATAGTCTCAGGTTCATACGGGATTGTTTAGAAGAAAGAATAACTTATAGATGAACCCTAGCCCCATCAGAGCTGTCAGGATATTTTTATTTTTAAGTAGCTGAAATTATTTTAATTATCCCTTTCACCCTTGCCTTTTTTACGTTTCGAACAAAAAACAATAAACAGACCGTTTTTTCTGTTTTTTTGTTGTCTGGGTTATTTGTACATTGAGACGAGCGTGCGCACAGGCGTCCGCTGCGTTCGCACGTGGCATGACACTTATCACCCGTCACCCCTTCATTATTTGGTGTACTCGCAATATGCATGCCTGTACGCGTATTTTTCAGTCTTTATGCAGGCGTATGTGACGCGGTCAAGGCGTTTTAGTATATAAATGCCCCTCATACGCACACATGCGCACGAACACATGCGCACGCACACACACATACATACACACACACACACACACACACACACACACACACACACACACACACACACAGACCTTTTGGCTAACCACCTCAAACAGGCTAATGGATTTTGGAACCGCACTTAATTTTCACACCAAAACATGACTTTAAAAAAAGTAAAATCATATCAAAGGGTTGCAGAGAGTGTGACTGAAAGCTTCAGCATCGCTCACACTAGTTTACAGTATATAACTATTAGAGTGTCCACCATCACAACTTCGTGTTTCGTTTCAGAAATCAGTAGTTCCAGTTTATTTTCATGTCACTCATGTGTGCCAACAGTCACACCCAGTCTTTCCTCAGAACAGTGACCAATCAACCACACCGCTAACAGAACTCGAGCACATGGAATGTTTGAGGAAGTCAGTGGAAGCTTCAGAGATGTTCCTGTCTCTGCAGTGCCACTCACAGGGCTGATGATGTTCATTTGAAGCCTTCTAGTCATTCCACTTCATACCTATTCACACCATCAACATTATCCCTTTTAGCACATCTAGTTTAGTCCTTTCTGTTTAAAGAAAGTGCTTTATTACACATAAAAGCAGCCTATTGATTTCTTACACTGCCTTTCCCACACATGCAGTATCTGTTTGTCGGCTAAAAGAGGAAGCTGGGCTGGAGAATTTTACCTGTCGGGGAAAAACATTTGATCACTAACTCTAGTTGGTAGTAAGCCTGAAGTCCTCCCCGAGATGAAAACATCAACAACAAAAAACATTACTGCAGTGCAGCCTGTAACCATAATACCAATTACACACACACATACACACACACACACACACACAGACAGACAGACAAATGCACGCACAGAACAACAAAGCACTTAAATGTACTCACATATTCACTCTCTCGCACACACACACGTCAACACAAACACCATATATTCAGGTAAGATTTTCTCACACACACGCGTAAAGAGGCTCTTAAACAAGCAGTGTCATAATACACTCACTCATGCACGCATGTACGTGGTTCCTGTCCCAAACAGCTTTAATTATTCCTCCAACTCTCACTAACAATAATAGTAATAATAATAAAAAACACTTTTTTGCTGGCTTTAAGTCAAGTAAATATTGATTATTCATTTATAGTTTTGCAATATCAGATGATCTGCTGTGAGTAAAAGTGAATTAAATGAAAGTGTACAAATTGACAGTGTCTCATTTAGTAGTACCAGATTACACAGCAGCCTCCACAGCACATAAATAATCCACACACAACAGTGGAAAGCCTCTCCTCTCCCCTGTCCTGTCCTGTCCTGTCCTGTCAGCCCCTCTCTACAATGGATAGGCTTCATTTTTTGGTGGCCAAGCATGAATATCACGAGTGGCTACCAAGCTATTTCAACAGTGTTCAGGATGCTTTTGAAGGGGCTTTTAATTTCACAGTCCATTAAGTGTCACACAACACAGGCTTCAGGCAAACAGTTTGTGAGATGCCCCCCTCTGTAAACTATCATGAGACAAAGATAAGAAAGCTCACGTGCAATAGAAAAGGACAACTTTTTATGATCTATTAAATCATAAAAAAAATTTGATGCATCACTCTGATCAGGCAGCAACGTTTGCTTTTCATAATGACATAACATATATATGTTCAATGTTTGCAGGCAGGCACACAAAAATACACTTCTCATCTATCTTTCTATCTATCTATCTATCTATCTATCTATCTATCTATCTATCTATCTATCTATCTATCTATCTATCTGGCTCTCTCTTGTCTTGTGAAGGATGAGTGAAGGTTGCAGTGTGACTGTCAGAAGCCGGAGCTCGTCCTTCAGCATTCTTGAAGAAACCCTTTTTACCTGTTGGACTTCTGACCCCTGAGGCTCTCATCCAGTGCAGCAGCACAGCCTCATATTCACTAAAGCACAGCCATCAAGGACTCACATCCATTTTCAAATGCTTTTCATTCAGACATCTCTGCTTCTTTTCATGGAATTCTTTCTTTTTAAAAAGCCGTTTTTAACAGATTGTTCCAATGCTTTGCAAAATTCAATATATCACTGAGATATGTCTCTGTTAGTTTCTCTTGGAGACATTGTTTATCACAGACCTAAAGGACCACAATGATATTGACACATCACTAGAGATAAGGCACTTTAAAATCACATCAATTTCTCTCTCACACACACACACACAGTCACCAACATTCCTATACCAGTCAAACACACATACATAAATATGTACATACAAGGGACACATAAACAAATGTGAAAATACACACTCAAGACCTGGTCCAAGCTGTGGCTCTGGTCTCAGAAGGAGTTCAATACAGGTCTCCATGACAACACTGCTAACTCAGCACTGCCTCTGGGCTCATTCGCACTCCTCTCTCACCTTCACACACACTCACTCACACACACACACACACACACACACACACACACACCTCATACCACCTGACCACTGCCTATTCAGCAGCTCTGTGTGTGTGTCCCTGTGATTTAGTAGTAGACTGGAGGCCCCCAGGGGCCTGACAGTGCTGAAGCCCGTGCACAACACGACACAGAGTATGAGACAGGCTTTGACCGATACGGCCGTGAAAAGCTGAGACAGAAAGTTTTGGATTTAAGCTGCATATATTCTGAACATCATTATTTTATTGCACTGTCATACCAAGATATGAGATTGAATTATTTGTATGCAAATGTCCTGAAAAGCCTGTGAAACAGTATATGAACTACACAACTGCAATACTATCAAAAAACAACAATGACATTAAGTCTATTTTACTTTTGACAAAAAACAACATTTCTACACACTGGACCAGTGACAGACACACACACAAACACACACACATACACCAGCATCTGTCAGCAATCCAATAAAAGAAAACAAGCAAACTCATGTTGACCATCAGATTTTTGACTGTTTCATTCAGTATAAGTACTGAGTATACAGTACATACTGAGTGACACACACACACACACAACACGCACACGTGCACACACACACACACACACACCTGACGGCATACAGGCGAGCCAGAGAGGACAGCTACTTCAGAATTGAGACAACATCATGCCATGACAAGTGTATTTAGAAAGCCTCCATTCTCCTTCATCAAGCTTCAATAAACCTCCCACGATTCAGACATCAGACATCTTGGACTCTTGTGAACTTTCCCTCCACTGACTGAACTGAGCACGATGAATAGAATTCTCCACAAATGGTTTAAAAGGCAACTTTACTATAATCCTCTTTCAATCATTAGCACATGAAGCACAACACAGACTGGATTGGATGCATCGACTGGTGTTTTTAATCCATGCTGTTGTACTGTTCCCACTGCTACTTCACCATGTTGACCGTCTCCACTAAAAACAAACTTACCAGCAGCACACATAATACCTTTAAAATCATCAGCCTTCCCACCCTCAAACTCTCAGTCGTGAAGTGCAGAGTTGTCACGCGGTGAGCACTCACCGATCACTCCCTCAGTCATCACTTCATATTACTGTCATCTGGACAGAGATACAGGAGCCTTAAATGGAGGTGTTTGGTCCCCTCTGCCATTACAGCATTGAACAAACAGCCTCACCATGTTGCTGTGTTTTATCTGTGTTTTCATGTTGAACTGACTGTGAAAACAAATCCCCCTTCTGAGAAGATGAAGTCTAAAGTTTTAATCAGCTATTCGATCCACAGAAATGAAGCAAAAACTTTTGATAATCGATAAGTCAGACATTTCAATCAGTTATACAACTGGTTTCAGTGTTTCAAATATGACGATTTACATCATTTCTCTATGTTTCTCATGTAGCTTATGTAGACTATGAGAAATGATGAGGCAGCTGCAGATTTTCTACAAGCAAAACACTAATCATAAGAGTAACATAATAACTAGAATCATTAGTTGCAGCCCTACAAGTTAGGAAAAATAAAAATAATAATAATAATAATAATAATAATAATAATAATAATAATAATAATAACTTATACAGCAGTTAGTTCCTATCAAGTAATCTGATTGGACATGATGAGTGCTGATATAGAGTTCAACAGCACCGCATGCATCACTCCGCTTTACAGGTGTTCAAATGACCGTTACATTAACAGTCATCATCTATCTTAGATTATACAACAAGCAGGTCCGAACGAGCAATCTGATTGGTCAACTAGACGTTTAGAATGTGCTCAAATCAGCATGACAGCACACCTGACTCATCACTAAAAATATTACTCCGCCATCACCACACTGTCACATCCTGAAATGTATAAGATGTAAACAAATATGAAGTCCACTGGAAGTACTTTAATAAAGTAATACATCTGAATTTACAATTTCAGCTTTCTTTAATGAATATTCTGTGTGTTATGGAGCTGTTAGACCGCCTCATTGATACAGGTGTGTACCTCGTTTCTGTGAGTTCAGTTGAGCTCAGAGAAAATGTTGTTTTTAAAGACTAAAGGTGGACTAATATGGACTGAAGAGGAATATTCCGTTAGATAAAAACATGTTGTTCATTTTGGAAATGATTACATCGATCTTTGTTAAATATATTTTGACTTTACAACACTGTGGAGTTACTGGAAATGTTTGGATCATCCTCCATCAGCTGTGCCGGTGAGTCGCTGATACAGCGCTAGCTTCAAAATAAATGTGAAGTGTTAATAAGTTCACGGACTGAGAAGCCAAATCTGTCCATTTCATCAGATATCTTTGTTACTACGGGACTGAACTAACAAAGCAGTTTAGTATTTATACGTGCGCTATTTATTCAATTTGGGAAACTCCACGATCTCCATAAGCTTTGACGGGACTAGAAAGCGTCTCCGTTGCTAGGTCGTTACTAAGGCTCGCGTTACTCGCTAACACGCACGTCTATACAAAGTCACTTGCTGAGCGAGTGCTTAGGAAATGTTGATGTGTTGCTTGGCAACTGTGCAGTCCCAGTGCAGTTGCGGAACTATTTATGTTGGCGGAGCCAAACAAATGATTAAATGAATAAACAAATCATAATCTGTTATCTCTCATTACTGTTAACTCATAAATGACGTTTGTAGAACTGCTGTTTGAAGCAATATCACACATGAGGTTGTGATGAACTTTAGCCATGCTGATGTTCATCACCCCCTCTCATGTGATATTGCCTAAATGTCTGCTGTGTCATAGCACTGTCCTCCACCATCAGGTCAGGTCACATGTTAAGGAGTTGTAAGAGCTATGGAGGTGGAGGTTGAAAACATGATTTGAAAGCTAGCTGGTCAATACAAAATACACACACACACACACACACACACACACACATACACAAATCCAGAGCAGCTTTTCAACCGCGGCCCAGTTTAAACCCCCTGCCAATAGGAGAACGTGTTGCCTTTTCTATGATGATGTGCTTGTGAATAATTAAGACAAAACTGCCAGCAAATGCAGGCACAAGTGCTGTTTATGCACACATTGGTTTGTGGGTTTATCAATTATACATCTACCATGCCACATGAACAGAGAGGAATGAGATGAAGAGCCTTTGCTCAAAATGTCTGTTGGGATAGGAGCATCTGTGTGTCATTCAGGCAGAATGATAAAACAAAGTCATGCTTTAGTGTTGCAATAGTATTTGTGAGCCTCATGACTCACACCAAGCATTTCCTCAAACACCAAATCTGACCACTTACTCCCAGCGTCCTCTCCCTCGTCGTCATCCTGCTTCGTCTTGGTATGTCACAGTTTGAGCTGCGGCATTTACTTTTCAGCGTATTGATCAGAGTCCAATCGGCAACCGTGTGTTTTGTGGATCATTAACAAAGTCTTTTGTGGTGTCAGCTGGTATCTGGGGAAATTCGATGCCTGCAACTACATTTGAGCCCAAAACAAGTTGGTCCTTCTGTTTCATTAGCTGAGCAGAGGAGACGCAGAAACACAGTGCCATTAACAATTAGCCTGATGCATCCTGGACTGATCTAGTCTATCACATCGGCTTTGCGTTAATTAGATTTAATGCTGACTTAATCTGAAGCTTGCCACTTTCTGACACTAATTCATGCTTTCGGGAAAACTGACCTGACCCAAGAAATACCACCTGAATCCAGAGGCAGGCAGCAGGAGAGTCATTCTCTTTCAGCAGTTAACACCATCTGTTACATCGTGTACATAACTGAAATGCTTTAATAAACAATAACAATGTTTTTTGTCAATAACAGGCATTTGGGAATTTTACTCTCCGTGCTAGAAATCAGAAAGTCAGTGGGCACAAACAGGAACAGACATGATTGTCAGAAATATGATCACATTGTCTCATTCCAATCAGTTCAGGTATGGTTCCCCCCACATGAGTGTAAATATGCCGTCAGTGCACTTTCATACAATCTGTTTTCAAATGTTAAATCTAATATTGTTGCTCTATTGTAATAATATTAATGTACCTTTTTTGAATGCTGAAGGAGCTGCTTAATCATTGTGCATCTACACACAAGACTATGACGCACATCTTGGGCTACATGATACAAGTCGATACAATTCATCAATAAGGATTAAGTAACAGTGATTTAGTTAACATAATGTTTTGAAAATAGTGAAGCACATGAACTCAGAAACTGAATTATATATGTTAGTATGTCTCCATAGGTATGCAAACAGCACACGCCATCCGTAATGACCAAATACTGTCTTATTTCTTTCACATAGCTTTGTGCCATTTCTCTGTTTATTTCTCTTTGTCTTTCTTTCAGTCTCTCCCTCCCACACGTATTTCATCTCACTTTCACGATCATGACTGGAAACAAAGCAGTGGAAGAAAGAAATGGTAATTCCCCCCACTCCCCCTTCCCCGTTTCTTTATTTCCTGTTGTCCTCTCTGACTCTCCAACAATGAATTAAACATCAGGACTGCAGTCTGCACTATTGCCACTGTTTCTGACGGGACAGCGGCCCCACTTTGTGTATTCACAGAGGGATTTCATGCAAGAAAGACTTGTTTCTAAAGCACATGCAGGAGAGATGGGGATGATGGAGGGAGGAGGAGGTGACGAGGTTAGGAAATGAAAGAGGAAGCAGGAGTGAGAGCATTCGACCTCCACTGGCTGTCCTCTGGTTGCCCCTCTGCATCCTCTTTCTTTTCCATTCCCTCGGTCATTTTATCTTTCTTTCTGATTTGTTCCCTCTGCCACTCCCCCACCACCTCATCCTCTTTTTTCTCCTTCTTACTCTATCAACCACTCCACCCCCACCAGCGGATTGGTTTTCCAGGGGCCTCATCAGCTGTCTCATCTTGTTGCAACAGCTTTTCTGATGCACCTTTTCTTTCTCCACCGTCTTCTACAAAGCTTTAATTTCAGTGCACGCTGGTCGTCATGTCGCCAAGAAAAAATAGCAAAACATCTTTTTTTTTCTGAAAGTCTCTCTGCACTACATGTTTCTCTCTCTCACCCTCAATCTCACACCACAGGCTAAAGCAGGACAGGACTTCAGACTAATCCACCAGCAGTGTTTCCTGAAGCCTTTGTGAATCGATTTTGACGTTCATCACTTGTCCATCTCACAGAACAGATACACTTCTATTTCAACAAATGTTAGAACCCACGATGACGACAGATGCACATTAAGATACTAAGCAACCAAAGAGCCCATTGGCTCTCTAATAAAGGCAGTTATAGAGTGTAAATGGCAGCAGCTATTAACCCTGTAGCACCAGACCCAATCAGTGATCTCTCTCACTTTTGCACCATTACAATTTACTGCCAACTTAAATGGCATGATGAGATACTTAAATGTCAAGCTGAAACTGGCTGATGAAGAAGACGGTTTGGCTTCTTGATTTGGGGTTTATGCAGTAAACTCCAGCCTTATCGTGGAGGCTGCAGACTGGAGTGCAAACAGTCTGACGGGGCACAATCACTGGTGGTGTTCAACATAGCTTTGTGCATCCTTTTGTACGTGTGTGTGTTTGGAGTCCTCTATTAGCTATGCTCACTTTCTGTCTACCTGTGAATAGAGGTGATCGGTTAATGTGTGTGTGTGTGTGTGTGTGTGTGTGTGTGTGTGTGTGTGTGTGTGCAAGTCTCCCAAGTCTCCCAAGTCTCTATAAAAGGCAGACAATGCTTGCTGCTGTCCTATCAGCTGTGGCCTGAAGCTGAGTGCTGAGATAATTGAAGTTATTAGCCTGCTGCCTGTTAGCCAGCGCACTGCTCGAGGTGGGTCACAGCCAGCCAGCCAGCCACACACACACACACACACACACACACACACACACACACACACACACACACACACACACACACCATCTCTTTCCATCTTCAGTGTTTATCAAGGATCATCTCTACTGGAGGGTGTGTGAGAAAGCAGGCGGTGGCAGGACTGGAGAGTGGGGGTGTGTGTGTGTGTGTGTGTGTGTGTGTGTGTGTGTGTGTGTGTGTGTGTGTGTGTGTGTGTAAGAGAGAAATGTTTCCTCACAAACCAGCCTTTATTCTGGAATTGTGTTCAACAGCTGAAAGGATCGGGCTGCTGATATTCCATCGTTTTCTTATCATTTTGTTATTATCACAAACGCATTGTCAAAGATTGTGTGTGTACCCATCTGATTCGTCTGTGCTCCATTGTTGTCTAAAAACTTTAAATCACACCAATAAGCCACACCGTGAGCCACACTGTGAGCCACACTGTGAGCCACACTGTTGGGGTTGACAGCCACAGACGGGACAGGGAGGTCAGCGGTTTGAAGAGATGGATAAATAGTGTTTGTGTAGATTTGTTGACAGCGCTATGCCAGTCTTGTTTAGCCTTGCCTCCTGACATGATGACTTTGACAAACCTGACAGTCAACAAAGACTCAGCTAGCAAGTCCAGAGGGTGGACAGACTTAGTTCAGCTTGTGTGGGTATTGACACCTGTCCCTCCATAAAACAGAAAATATGAAGGAAGAAGTTACATTAAACGTTTATATGTTTGAAATTAAATTAAAGCTCAAGCCAAAGACAAAAAGCACACAGCACCACATAGCACTGAAATAGTTTTTGTAATTTTTAAAGATGCCATGACTCTATACATTTTTCATGTGTTCATTATTTGGAGCATGTTAATGCATAGCTTATGGGGTTATTTAAATTTCCCAGCAGATCCATCCAACATTGAGATGAGTATTTCTCTGAGGAGAGTTAAGCTGAAATACATGTATGCCATGTTCATATTAAGATGGGCAGGCTGTGAACAGGTAAGCATCCTGATCACACAACTTCACAGCATTCTTCAGTATAAAAGAAAAACTTTCCTTTCAATCCCAAAGCATCGCCCATTTACAACAATAAGCACACAATTCATTAGCACTAACACCATCAGGTATCGCGTTGTCTGTGAGACTTCGGATGCATGTTTGTTTTCATCTTTTTAGCACCAATCATGCTGTTTAGAAGTCAAAATGGTGGCGGGGCCTCTGTGTCCTGGTGTTCATCCCCAGGGCCTCATGGCCAGATCTCTAAACTAGTTTGAAATGACAAGACGAGCCTCAAGACAGCAGCACTGCTCACACACTACAGCCTACTAACACTGAATCAGGCGCATTTGTCCCCTCATGTCTAGCCATAATCATAACAATATATTTTACATAAACACCTACTCAAGAACAAGAATGCTAATTAGGCTAATTAATGCAATGATGAACAAAAACATCTATGTCAACAGACTATGTGAATATTTGGACAGAATGAATATGAACTGGAGTTTCAGTCCCGTCATCACTTTGCAGATGTACTACGATGTACAGAAGCCATATTACATTAAAATCACATTTTCTCACATTCATATTTGTAAAGTTGAAGTCTGACATTTCTGACAGTGGTCAATACAGTGTTTCCCCTATACACATTAAGTAGCTGCACAGCGCTGCTGCTGAAATTTCATAAGATCATTAATATCAATGCGCTACTAATGATCTTTGCTCGCACTGTGTGAACACAACAACACACAACGTTATTTTAACCTCTTCTCATTCTTCAAAGTATGTCTACATTAAAAGTAACATTCAAGTTTATACACGTTAGAGTAGCGAGTAGGCCTAGCGTAGGTAGCGGTAACGTTAGCATAACGTAGAGTAGCGTAGCTCCTTATGGCAGTGTGCAACAAGTGAGCGGGCAGAGAAAGTGACGGTGAAGCGGGAAAAGCGAACGGAGCAGCAAAGGTACAGAGGGAGAGATTAGCAGGAAGTTGGCAGAAAATGTAGTTTGTCAGTTAATAAATGCTACAGCTTCTCAAGCTAACGTTAACAGTACGTTTTTAGCTGCTTAGTAGCGTTAGCTACATTAATTAGCTGCTTGTCATTACTACCTGTGTGTGTCCAGAGGAGGGAGGAAAGGAGCAGTGAGAGGAGTGAAAAGAGGAGCAGGGAGAAATGCAAGGAGAGATGCAAGAAGAGGAGCAGAGAGAGGAGTGAGGAAAGGAGCAGGGACAGATGCAAGGAGAGGTGTGAGGAGCAGGATCTAGAAATTTTCCCACAATGAATCGGGTCATTTTAATAAAATTCATTATTAGTGATTTCTGGCCTCACCCTCATGATTTCCATAAGTACTGTTTGTATTTGTTGTATTTCTGTAAGACTGACCTGAGAACAGACTACAGGGAGAGCATCTGGCCATTTGCATACGTGTGAGCATCAATGTCCGCCCCACTGCTGAGCTCCACTACAGAAGAGCTCTGGAGCTTTATACAACAAGCCCAGAAAAAATCAAATGCTCACAGGCTGATGGAGGCTGTGTCATTAAGTCTTCTGACTTAAATAAATAAAAGGTGTGAGTACATTTCTGTGTTGCGACATTACATTTTTAAAATATTTTCTACAGATAAATGTCAAAAGCTGTAAATTGAGACAAAATACAAACATGTATAATCCTGTCTGAGGATTCCAAGGTCACTTCATTGAAACTATTCTCACTCGCATGAATACGGTCGATGTCGCATTCTCATGGACACGGACACAGCAGCACCGCTGCTGAAAAAAATTCTAGGGGAAACACTGCAATGATTTTTTTTAATTCGTCAGTGTTGCAGAATTCCACCTGCAGCATCTTTTTCAGAAACACTGTCCTAATATGAACAGTACTAATATGAATAATCCACAAACAATACGTTGGCACCCTACATTTGAGCAAAACTTTACCAAATTAAAAAAAAGCCTCCAGTGTTTCTGGATTAAATGAGATTTGAAACAATTCACCCAAAAAGTCTGCAGCTATGTTTAGATTTGGTTTTTGGTCTTAGTAAATTGAATATATTTGAGTTTTGGACTGATTTGACCAATCAAAAAGGGATCTGAAGATGTCATATTGAGGTCTGAGAAGAGTTCCAATTCTGATATTTCAACTTGAGAGAATAAAATTAAGACTACAGGTTATAAGAATATATGTATTAAGAATGCAGGTACCCCTGTTTTGTCTTTTTTGTTTTGCTGCACATTCCACAGAAAATACATAAACCACCTCCATCCAGTTTATCTAACAGAGCCTACATCTGGTGGCCTTCCTCTCCACTCTCACTCTAGATTTCTGTTTCTTTTTCCTGATGACACAAGAGGAGGTGAGACTGAGGAAAACACAGCTTGGGCACTAAGCCGTCTTTATCTGTTTAAGACCAGTGAGCTGTTCCTTGTAAAATCTTTACATGTTAAGCCGATAAGTGCGGCAAAACAATAAACAACATCATCTCGGTGTTAGCTGGGGATCCCTCCTTTCATCTGACTGGAGATTAGGTTCATTTGCTCGACTCGCAGCGCCTCAGTTACCGAGATTAAAACCACGGCAAGGCTTTGTCATCCTCTGACGAACACAACACCAAGCATTACCTTGGAAAAGATTAAGCTGCGATTAGGCAGATCGGATACAATAACACTGCCATCACATCAGCTCGAAACAACCCACTGACTGACAGAATCACCGTCAGAGCAACACAGGTTTAAAAATAATAGCTGCAACAATGGCTGTGATGTACTGTCAAAGCAATGTTAAGCCCTTGGGTATCAAATACTTTGTTATAAATCTATTCTGGAAGAATTGCCACAGACCACAGTGAAAGGTCCAACATGGCAGAGATCCTTGGACCCAAAAGTAGAGTAAGACTGTAAAGAAAGCCTCGGGGACCTTGAAACGTGTGAATGTATCTTTAACATGGTGTGGAGAGAAACCACTGGGGGTTTCTTAATAAAAATATTTAAATGAGACATATTGCATTTGCACAACAAATAAACATTGCGTTGGAACTCAGCTTTTTCATCCCAAAATTGTCGACAAGGCTTTTGCTCATACTTTGTTCTTCATTTCATGGTGGAACTAACAGGTATCAAAGGCACTTTGTCATGTGGAATACCAAAATGCCAAATCTTGGCTGTGTATGGATTATTAATGCTGTTGTGTGTTCCCTGAAGCTTCAGGCAGAACGCCAGGGACCTGTAGCTCCTCTATACGCTCTAAATGAATTTCACAGTTCCCCATAGAGATATGAGGGAAGCCTAGGTAGGAGCCATGGGGGGGGCACATCCAGAAAATCACAGCTTTGATTGCTGAGAATCCAAATAGCAAACACAGGTACTCTGAGCACTGCAAACAAGACTTGAATACAAGTCGGCGAATGTTCAGCTTGTCAACTAGATTGGAGCGAAGAAACAGTCTCGTGAGCTGCCCCAAACTCAAGATTTGTAAACCAAAACTTTCCTCTCTTCTTAAAAATGTATTTGCTCATTTAAAACCAGCATTCATTTTTGATTATCCCCTGTCACTTCAGAACTGTGTGAATGACTGTGCTGACTAATGAAATCAAAGGCTGTCTTAAAGCTATCAAGCATAATCATAAGGATATGGCACTTCAGTGTCAGCTCTTCACTTTAACATTCTAAAAGCTAAGGAGCAATTCAAGTCCTTTGATATACTCAACAAGAGGAAGCAAAAATCACTAAAACATGAAAACTTCCATTCAGTATTAATTCAGTCCGACCCTGCCATTGATTGGCTCCTCTCTCCGTCCCCGTCACCCACAGTGACCCTCGTTCAGCTTTAATTTCATGTCTCGCTCTCTCCCCGGCCAGGAAATTAGAGCCAGTGCTTGTGCTGCGGTCACATGTAATGGAGGACATTAGAACAGCTGCAATTACCATGAACTGTCAATGTATAATAAGAATTGAATTAGATTACTCACTCACTTCACAAGTGCCATCCACAGTGAAGGCGAGGGAGGGAGAGAGGGGGAGAGAGAGAGAGTGTATGTGTGTGTGTGTGTGTTGGTGTCCTGCTTCATTACTGTGAGCCAGCAAACTGGAACAGGGAGAAAATGGAGGCAGTTAAATGGACTTGGTCAAACTTCACCAAATCCATTTACTGTCCACAATTTTATTTCTAAAAGTCCAACAAGCCCATTAAAATGGAGAAAAGGAGACCTACTAACACCAACACACACAGCTGTGGACATGCGTACACACTTGATTTGGTGAACAAAGACCCAACCCTAATTAAAACCAGTGTGTGTGTGTGTGTGTGTGTGTGTGTGTGTGTGAGTGTGTGTGTGCATGTGCATGTGTGTGTGTGACTGCGGATGAACGTTTTGGTAATCTGCTACTTTTTAGCAACCAATTAAGCAACAGCAGTGTTCAGATGAGGTGTCGGCTGAGGCTGCAGACCTGCCTGGGACACGTGAGGAGGGAGAGGTCGGGTCGGTGGGTGAGAGAGGGCCAGTGTTGGGTGCAAAGCGGTGAGGCAGTGGGGAGAGATGCTCTCTGAGCTGAGACTGAGGTCAAAGAGCCATCCAAGGGCAGATGGAGGAGAGCCAGGGGAGTGAGCAAAGGTCAAGGGCTCCCACATGAACACTCCTGCATTATGCATACTGCTGCATATTTTATGCATATTTGTTGGATTGCGGAATAATGTTTTGATAGTACCCCTCTATCTAGAACTCATTCATCATGTATGTTTTCAGGAAAGCCCTCGTGTAAGTGCTCAAAAACTGCCAAATACACGCTCAACAACACACACCATTTGCCACAATGGTGCTCGCATGGATTCTGTCAGCACTTTCCTGTCAGTGGTGATTGGGTTTTCACCATCAGTCAGCCGCTATCAGCAGACATGCCAGTTGAGCAACAGCAACACCGTCATCATTGATGTGAGTGTGTGTGTGTGTGTGTGCGGTCATGCATGCAAACACAGTTGTCTGTATGGTTACTGGGAGGTGAAAGTGGGCTCTGAGCGTGTCTGTGTGTGTGTTTGTGTGAGCAGCATACATGTGTGCAGAGCGTGACACCACACCCACAGGGTAGATTCATTCAGTCTGATGTTCCTGGAGGTGAAATTAAGTAAAAGGCTTCTCTGGTGTGTGTGTGTATGTGTGTGTGTGTGTGTGTGTGTGTGTGAAAATCTCTCTAGGCTTCTATTAATCAACATTAAACTTGACAGAAGTTATCAGTTTTGTTTCCTACCACAGCACACAGAGGAAAAATCCAGCTCTATCTTGTTCTTGTCATGTGACTCTATTCAACAGTGCTCCATCTGATTCTACACAATCATCTATATAAAACTGACTTTATGGCACTAAAATTAAATAATGAAATCTACACACTCCATGAAACATAACTACACTTCCACAAGTTTGCCTTCCACCCCAGCAGCAGCAGATAATGGGCTCTTTAAGTGGGACTAAAGCCTTGGTGTGGTAGCACTCGTTTCTCCTATTAAAGCTCACCTCATGACTCATTTGCTCAAAGTTAACATCTCTCTGGCACATTAGAATAACTGATGTGCCCAACAAAGTTGTCAGCCAATATTAATTGCTTAATTAAAAGGAATGTATCGTCACTTTGATTTTACAGGCGGATCAGTCTCTCCTCAGAGCATTTAAAATAGATGAGAGATCAAGGTGGGTGGACGTGTGTGAGATGGAGGGGGTGGAGCAGGAGGAAGTGAACCAATAGGAAGGATGAGAGGAACTATTCTCACGCACACATAAACTTAGAAAGTTTGTATGGATGTACAACGTTTTAACACGTGAGCATGTGGAAGCCTGCTGCAGTCATTTCTATACGGTCCAACCATGTGTGCATGTGCACACAGCAGTGCTGAAAATAATTATCAGACAATCATACTCTAAAATTAATCACCAATATTTTGATAATTTATAAATTGAATATTATATATCAAGATTGGATGGGTATGTACATTAAATGCATGTATGCATATCTACATACCGTATATACAGCATGCAGGACGCATATAATAGATATCATTTTAAAACACAGTGTGAATTTGTAATATAGCTTAAAATATGATTTATAGGTACGTGGATGTTTCAGTGTTGCAGGGTTATTGACACTACATGATTAAGTGTTCATCAGAGTGAAGGAAGGTCTGTTTTGTGTAGAACACCAAACTTCTAAGGTGACTAATATTGCATGCATGAATATTGCATGATATATCTTTTTAAAAAAGCTCTGAAAATATCTATAGAGGCCCCAAAAAGCAGTTTATAGTGTTGACAGAAAGAGCTTGTCAAACAAACATTTTCTTTTGGGTGAAGCAGGCCATTGTGCTGGATTTTCTGAAGTGAGAGGGTCTTAAGATAGCACTCAAGTCTTTGGTCAACCATCTTGGCAATCACTGTTGACCTAGCAGCTACAAAGTATTCAGAACAACACATGTAAAGTGATGCAATGACATCCCCTTTGGGGTTTTGTGTGTGTGTGTTAATGTCACTGAAACAGGTCATGAAGGTCCAAAGTACCCCACCACTCAACTGCCAACACACTCACACACAAAGACACACAAGCTGTGTGTGCAACACCTCAGAGTGTAGATTAGAGGATTAACGGCCCAGCTTCTTGGCACAAACATTTGCTTTCAGGCACTTTTCACTTCCTAATCCACCCACCCAATCTAACACGATTGCAAGCATGCATGCAAGCAAACATGTATATAAGACATTCCAGGTACACCTAGCTAAATCTAAGCAGTCTAATACAGCACAGTTGCTGTATTAGACTGCCTTCATAAAGCTTTGAATGTTCACTTTTAGCTGAGACTGTGTCAGCAAGGTGTTGATTCTACTCTGTGTTCATGTTATGTTCTGAGGTGGCCCAAATATCAGGAACACAGTTCAATACAATGAAGTGAATCTCAACAGTGCTGCCTAAATGATCATAGATGACTGATAATTTAACAAGTCACCTAGTCCTGGTTTAATGACCTGATCAAATGGGTCAAAAACACTGAAAAGTTATTGTTAATGACACTTTCCCCAAAAGTAAAAAAAAAAGGAAATGGGGTCGTTATTATACCTTATTTGAATATTAGTTAAACAGGTGGATTTCATTTCCATAGCAAATGATAGATTAGTAGAATTAACAATGCTGCCATGATGGATCTGCAGTGCTTCAGCTGCTGATGGTGCAACAGATAGGGCTGTGAATCTAAGATAGCACTACATGGATCACTGTGGAGAGGATAATAATTCAGAACCTAATCAAAACAGAAAATGATGGTGATTTGTCAGTGAGAAGCTCCTCTTGAATACAGAAATGGATTGTGGGAGCAGCTACCAGGACTGGAAGAGAACCAAATGAAGTATGCTGAAACCTGTCAGAGTTAATGAGTGACATCACTGCTGGAAACATGAACTTGAAGCTACAGTGCATAATTTTATAGTATAAAACATACATGTTTTAAGCCTGAACACACTACATTGAGTGGTCCATCCATCCATGCCACGCATTCACCATGTTTAACAAGATGAAAAGTCAAGTAACACAAGTCAAAATTAAGATCAAACAGCTACACCACCTACAAACAGCTTGTGGCTCTGTGACCAGGTTTACTGGTATGAGGCTCTTCATATTCTCAAAAATACAAAGCAACCTTTTTTGGCAAACTAGGATGTTTTTATATTACCAGAATTCCAAAATTAATAGTCAGCAAATATAAGACATGAAGTACATGTTCAATTCAGGTAAACCACACAACAATCCTACAGACAAAAAACACTCACACTCAAACATAATAACTAATAATAGCCTGAAGACTACAAGTAGAATGTTGAAATGGATTCCGTACTGCACTGGGAGCCAAGTGATTTAATTACTGGAGTAATGTGTTTGGTTTTGCGTGTATGTGTGATGACTCTGACTGCTGTGCTGGAGCCTCCCTATTGTTTGTTTGGGCAAGCCAGTAAAGAGAGCATTACAGTAATGCAGCCTGCTTAAGATAAACGCATGAACCAGCTTCTCAGAGTCACCTTGAGATATGAGTCCTTGAGACTTTGAGGTATTTGTCAAGTGCAAAAAGCTGTGCTAGTTAAGTTACTGATGTGACTTTTAAAGTTAAGAGTCCAAAATGGCTCTGGGTCCTGACTTAAGTATTACTTCAGTATGTAGTAGTTGATATCATCAATATTAACAGCTATAACTAACATCATCTGAAGACAAACATGTACAGCAGTGTATTGTCTGCATATGAATCAAAGAATATACTATATTTTGTATTAATGATGCTAAGTGGGAGCATGTACAAATTAAAAATCAAAGGTCCAAGAATTTACTCCGAGGTCCTGAGAACATGAAATTTATTTCTAACCAGTGAGAGGAACACAGAATGTCGATCACTGAGGTTTGAGGGAAACCAGTGAAAAACAGGACTTGTTAGACCAACTGAATCTGAAGTCTCAATTAAGATATCATGATCAACAGTACCAAAGGCAGCAGTGAGATCAAGCAAAAGTATATTAGAAATTCTTTTGAAAATATTAATCTGATTTCAGATCTAATCCTTCTGTTTTATAACAACTTATCATATTGAGGTAAGGTACACCATAATTGGGATCATTTTGTCCATATGAGCCAACACCATGTGGAGGTCAACACTGAGGGACGAGACGGATGAACAGAACACCCACAGCGCTCCCTCTCTTCATAAATATCATATTCATTCATCATGTCAATCATGTTAATGTTAATATAAGTATCAAAATAGTAACAAAAATATAATGTTAAATATATGTATAAAGATATTCAGAGAGATGTGTGGTAACAGATTTGTTTGCAGTGAATTACTCCATATTTGGCCAAACTTCAGAAAAGTCATTTGTTATTTGCATTTTGCTGACTCCAGACGTGTGTGATTTCTGCTCCATCTAACATTGATATGTGTTGCTATAAAGTTGTAGCTTTCACACTTCTATCCAAATCTGCCTGTTATTGATAAAAAAGCATGGTGTAGTAGTACAGAGTGGGTAATTTGGCTGTCACTTATTTGATTGAACTGGAATGGCGCCCTGTTTAAGTGTGCTCTCTGTTTACTCAAATGCCTGTCAAAGCTAATGTGGTTTTGTGACATCTCCAGCAGATTCAGCGAGAAATGATTAAATGTAATAGTCTCCAGAAAAGGTTAGACTGCAGTTATTAGACATTTCTGGTGGAAGTCAGAGAGTATTCTAAATCCCTGTCTAATTTTAACCTTTTTCATTTCGGGCGTAGCTAAGCAACCTGTCACGCATTGCCTCTGACCTTCAACTGAACCTGGAGATTGCTTAAACAATCTTTTACTTTTGTTGTGTGTTTGCACGTGTGTGTGTGTGTGTGTGTGTCTGTCTGTCTGTCTGTCTGTCTGTCTGTGTGTGTTTGTCTGTCTGCGCATGTGTGTGTGTCTGTGTGTGTGAGACCCTGTATTGCCTCTGCTCCATTTCTCTGTGTAGAGAGTTGTTAATAACAACCTTGCATCTGACAGTTTGACATGCACACACACTCATAGGCACACACAGGGTCACCACTGCTGCCAATTGCCATTTTACGCACCATAAACATTTGATTATTTCATTTATCGTCAGGGCCGGAGAATACACGCGCAGTCCTGCAGAACCAATACACACACACACACACAAGTAACGAGATCAACACACTGAAAAGACATGTCATCTAATACATACTGTGAGACAAGCTGACACACATAATGACACTGTTTCTATTTCACACAAACACACTCGGGTGTTGAGTAAGTGCAAGAGTACTTCTTAGTCAGCTGTCATCCCTTAGTGCTCTAGATGAGAAAAATCAAAAACCCAAAGCTGATAGCAAAATCAACCTACATGCTGATATCAGCACTTAGAGCACATACACACATACACACACAGTTTTCTGCACACAAATGGGATGAAAGAAAAAGGAAAAGAACTTGCCCATACACACACATACAAAACTCATATTTGGGTATATACTGTAGTTTTGGAGTCATGGTTGATTAACATTAATAGCATGGTTGTCATTTATTTTGAAAAATGTAAACACTCAATCAGTAATTGGCAATAATTTACAAGTTTAAACCTTACACTGAACCAGAGCTGGAGATCACAGCTTAGAAGAAATAGGATGTGATGTTGGGCATGGGCTACAACCTGGAGGAGATCCAGGACTCTCAGGCCAAAATGAAGTATGACAAGGTGTCAGCATCACGTGTGAGCAAAGCCATTGACTTGCTAGTTTTATCATAAGTCAAATAATGTTAACAAAAAACTGAAACGGAAAATACCAGTTTCTGCTGTGTTGAATTGAATTGGTGAGTGCACACACAGCTATGTGGACTGCTACAACACTTAAAATGGTAAAAACAAAAAAAATTGAAGACTAGCATATGAGTGAACTATGAGATACAGATAAAAGCAGGTCCCTCATATGCCATCCAGAACAGGAAGTGTCCCACTGTCTGCCGTATGGGTAGTGTGATTACACACACAGTGACACACCCCTCCTCTTCCTCTGCGTCCTTCACCTCGTCTTTGCCTCTGATCTGCTCAGTCAATTCCAATATTCACTTGGATCTCAGTCCACACTTCATTCACTTCCTCAAATAATGACATTTTCCTTTTGACTGTTCCTTTTGCCACTCTCCATCACAGACTGATACAATAACACTGCAGTCCGTCTTCCTCTGGCTACGCCATCGACACATTTACATCTGCTGTTGGAAATGTTTGTAGAAAACTCCTCTGATCCACATTTTTAATGTAAAGCTCAAACTAGTTGATTAATCAAAGTTATCAAACATAAAATAATCAGCAACTGTCATAATCATTTCACTCAGGTTTGCCAAGCTGGTTCTAGCCTCTTAGATCTAAGACCAGTTTTTAAAATTGTACCATGAATATCTTTGGGATATTTCAAGATGTCAGACAAGAATTTAATCCCAAATTAGGATAATCATTAACTAAAGTTAGTTTAATGCTTAAGGTGCCTAAAGAACAAACAGAAAAAGACAGGAAGAAAGAAATATCAAATTCAAAGATATAGCTTACTTAGATAGTTATTCTAAGAATAGTTAAAAGTCAAAATATTCACAGTCTGTCGGCCTTCAACTGTCCCGTCCTTGTCCCGACACTTTGCCAAGAGCATACAAAGCAGGGCTGTGGGTGTTGTTAGATTTTTCCGTGTTCATTAATGGCATGATTGCTGATTAGCATTTAGATACAGTATGGGACAATTCCCATGGGCTCCCTCAGGTGCAGCTTTGGCAGATTGAGGGGCAGCAAGCTAATGTGTCCTCATTGGACAACAGGGGGCTGCAGCTCCTACACACATAAGCAATACAGAGTGACACCACAAACCTCCATCCAGACTGATGGCAACAGCCAAGTAACTGAATGTTAAAGGTGGTGAGAGGTGGGAAAAAAGAATCAAACCCTCTGACTGTATCTGAATGGTCTAAGGAGCAGTTTTACTTTCCTTTGAATGCAGTCATAAAGTCTTATACGCATTTAGTCTGCATCTCCATTTAGATGCTGCCACAGTGGTGTTAGTTCATTTTCTATGATAATACAGTTTGATGTATCACTGTTATAATATAATGTTAATATATTTTAATGTCTGTTACAAGTGTTCCATTTGACCTGTCTAAATCTGTGCAACTTTCCTGCTGTAAAACACACACACGCACACGTGCGCGCACACACACATACACACACACACACACACACACACACACACACACTATGAGGGGCATTTTATGCCAGCACACTATACTAAAACGCCTTGACCGCGTCTCACACGCCTGCATAAAGACTGAAAAATACTGATGTACACACGCGTATTGCAAGTACACCAAATAATGAAGGGGTAATGGGTGATAAGTGTCATGCCACGTGCGAACGCAGCGGACGCCTGTGCGCACGCTCGTCTCAATGTACAAATAACCCAGACAACAAAAAAACAGAAAAAACGGTCTGTTTATTGGTTTTTGTTTGAAACGTAAAAAAGGCAAGGGTGAAAGGGATACCTAAAATAATTTCAGCTACTTAAAAATAAAAATATCCTGACAGCTCTGATGGGGCTTGGGGTTCATCTATAAGTTATGCTTTCTTCTAAACAATCCCGTATGAACCTGAGACTATGTGTAACAGCTGATCTGTGTAGATATGCTGCAGAACATAGAAAATGAATAACTGTCAGGTCCTGATGATCCAGTGTACCTCGTGCGTAAATGCGCACAGCCTCTTTCTCAGTTTCGTGCCTGAGCAATGGTACAGTCCCTGATATACCTCAACATCCCGTTATAGGCGTGCACACGCTATAGGCGTTAACGCGTGTCACTATTGTACTAAAGCCAACGCTTCAGACGCCTTAACGTGTGCACGTGTGACTGAAATAGCCCAAACTGTCACATCGGTCTGTCTTGGTAATACATGGACTGCTTGAATTGTGAAGCGAAGCAGCTGTTAAACTCAAAATTCGTCAGCATAAAGTAAATAATTATTTGTACATTGAGACGAGCGTGCGCGCAGGCGTCCGCTGCGTTAACGCGTGGCACGGCACGAATGACCCCTCGCTATTTGATTTCCACAAACACTACACAGTGTGTGCCTGTACGCTCATGTAGAATTGTACTTAACAGTCACGCGTGGTCTTCATGTCACGTATTTGAGGCGTAGTTCACCCGTCACACACCCGTCACGTAGGCGTCTGCGCAACAACGCGTGTGCAGCGTCTGCGTGACGCCTACGTGACGCTCGTCTGTCCATTGAAAGTGAATGGAATTTACACACGCACCTTAGAGGTTTGATGTCATCGCATAGGCTCTGTACACGCGTTTTAGTATAGTGTGCTGGCATAAAATGCCCCTCATAACACACGCGCACACATACACGCACACACACACACACACGCACGCACACACATACGCACGCACACACACACTGCTGCAGCTTCAGTGGCCGAGGCAAAGTCCCAGCAATGGTTCGGAGGACATGGAGGTGGACACTTTCCACCTTTCAACAATATCTCCAGTGAGGGTCAGAAGTTCTCATCCCCTGCTGCTGCCCATGAACCCACCTGAACACGCCTGCAGAGTCATTTTACTGTAGTCACACATACACAGAGACATGTCATCTTGTCACTGATCATATTTACATATGTAGCAGTAAATGAAACTGAGAAATGTACAAATACTACGCAATGAAGCATGGATGTAGGATATTACAGCACTGACACAGCACAAAGCTAACCAATAAAATCTCACCTCTAAGCAGCCGTGAGCCTGCAGCCTGGTGTCAAATCCAGACACACACAAACAGAGACAGAGAAGATTGAGCTGGACACGGAGCTTGAAATGGTTAAATTGAATGGACTTTTTATAGCGCTGATATTACTCCATTCCATCTCACACAGTCCTCTCTCACCCTTTCTCTCCATCCCTCCCCTTCGTCTCTTAAACCCCCCACCATCTCTACTCTCTTTCGCTATATAAGAGGGGTCAGCTGTCCTTTCCCATAGCTGTCAACTCTCGGGCCCTTTACAGCAATCTGACGACCCCCTGTACTCATTCCTCCACTCTCTCTGTCTCTCTCACTCACTCTCTCCAATTCTCGCTTGGCTGTCAGATGCAATGGGGTGATTGGAGGTGAGCCGATGGATGGGTGTAAAAATAAAGAAAAGAAGAAAATGAGGCAAGGATGGAGATGGAGAAGGAACAGCAAGAAAAGGGGCAATGCCTTTAAGGACAATGTTGGCCTTGGGCAAACTAAAAATGCACATTTATTTGACTGAGAGAAAGGGGAATATACAGGAGCGATATCAGGGGAGATAGAGGAATGACAAAGTCATGGAGACAGACAGACAGACAGAAAGCCAAGAAAGAAAATAGAAATCATATCTCAAGTCTCCTCCTTTAGATGTCTTGTACAACGGTTCAGTGGCTTTCTCTGTTTTTGAGGATTTAAGGTCAGCACTTAATGTCAGAAGGGAAATGTTCTTGTCCCCAACTGCTGCTGTAGCCCACTACTGACTGGACCAAGGGGCCATGATTGGCAAGCACAGAGGCCAATCATTTAGGATTACAAGACAACTGAAATATCCAACTGGTATGGCCTAAGGAAGCTGAAGCTGACTGACATGACATGTCAGTATCCTCCTGGTAACAATCTATACATGAGCTTTATATTGCTGTGCCTTATACTAGTTATATTATACTACACTACACTAAACTAAAAGTAATATACTGAAAAGTAGTGCTTACCCCTCCCTCAATACCACCAGTGAGGTGCCCTACCAGGCCCTTTATCCCACCTGCAACAGTGGAGCTGCTCAGTGGCCAGCAGATCAGGTGATCAGGACAGCTCCCAGGTGTGAATGTGTAACTGTTTTGCTCTTAGATACTCTACCTAAATAAACAAAAGTTTAAAAAATTGAGTAAAATATGGCTTTTCCTGAATCAGGTAAAAGACCTGATAATAATCAACCTCACAGGTTCAGTGTTCTCAAAGGGTGTTTCTATGAATACAAATTGTGACAGTAAAAAGAATGGACAGTGTATGAGTGATGTCACCCATCGAATCTGAAGCCTAGTCCTGCCTGTTCTGCCTCCCAGCTAATCTAAAAATCAGCAAAGACATGGATCATCGGTGGACCTGAGGCAGGCTGAATGACACCTGGGTGCTCAAAAAGGATGACACCCACTTGTCAATCAAACCTGCAGTTTTTATTTTATCCGTAACTTTAGGCCTTAATATAAATTATAAAATAAAATATAAAAATTCAGTCTCAGTACAGTTGTCATGAACGGGGAAATTAGCTATAGAGACCAAAACTGTTTTTTGTACCAGGCTGTAAACATGTTTATTTCTGCTGTGAAGTTGGACATTTTAATATGGGCTCTTATGGAGAACAACATGCTCTGTAGTGAGGCTCCAGCAACTGCTTGAGGAACTGTAGTTTTTGGTATTTCTGCATTGGCTTAATTTCCCACGGAGGTTGCCACTTGGTATTGTGGTGTGTGGCTATAACTGTTAAGAGCTCCATAACATCTCTGTCAATGGTGCTGAAGAGGACACTGAATTCAACTTTACGTTTTTTTGACTCAAACTCCACCACGACCAGACCCCTGTGTATTTACACATCTACATAAAATTATAAAATCAATTAAATTTGCGTTCATAATCTAAAATAAAACTTAAAGTTATTGTAAATTAGACAGCAGTTCTGCCAAATCTACAGTCGGGTCCAAAAGTCTAAGACCACTTTAATACAAACGAGGACAAACAAAATCAATGAAACTATTTAAGTGAAAAGTTGAATCTTTGAAAAAATGTACATGAAATTCAGGATCTCTTATGTATTTATGCATTATGAATTACATATTTGGATGCCCCCCTTTGTTGTTTTGCCTAATGACAATATGCACTTGAGCTGACTTGAGCTTCACACATTTAAACATAATGAGCCCTGTGATCACAGCAAGCTTTGACAATGTTTCAAAGAGCTTCTTGTGATATCACAGAACGCTTGGCTTTTAGCTGTCTTCAAGTGCCCCATAAATGTTCAGCGGGGTCGAGGTCAGGTGACTGGAAAGTCAGACAGTCAGTTTAACAGTGGGACTTTTTCCAGTCATCTGGTCTTTCTTAGTCCACTCCAACTGTTTGGCCTTGTTTCACCTCCACTAGAGACCACTACAAGACCATCTTCTTTGGACAGTACATTGGTTGATTTCTGTATCTCCAATGAAGTTGTTTATTATACCTCTTGGAGAATTCAGCTTAATGTATTGATTTTCTGGCTGATCGCGATTTGGATAAAACTGATCCAGTTTCTGCAAAGCATTAAGAGAAATCCTCAAATCTGTTTCCATGTGGTCTCAGACTTTTTGACCCATCTGCATATCTAAAAGAAATAAAAATGTCACTATGTCAATTTGCATGACATGAGTCAACACGTCACAATGAAGTGCTGCGCCTAGTCTAAATCTAAAGTTCTTCAGTAAAAACACAGATTCTCCAGTTCAGGCAATGGGAAGACAAACACTGATTAAATAAATCTACAGTGCTTAACAAAGTTTATGCCACAGCTGCCCTAAATTAACAGCATTGGTAATTACCAAAATCATTTTTAATGTTTCTGTAATGGGTAATACACCAGTATGTAGAAGTTCTTTAACCAAAATGATATTTTTAATGCTAAAATATAATTATTATTGTTATCCAGGGATTTTCAAATTTACTGTTTTACAAAAAAAATGAAAAAGTAAAGCACATTATTATTTCTTGATTAAGATGTCAAATTATAGTTATTTACTTGCATTCATGGACAGAAGAATTAGTTTTAGTGGTTGAATGCTATGCTGGATTCATTTCTGACTTCTCAGAGAAGCTCAGTGAGCCGGCTCAGATTTGGGTGTAAAAAGGTGAATTCAGTTTGAAATTCCAGTCCACATTAAAGCACTTCATGATGCTGGATGGTTTCTGAGACAAATAGGGAAAGACAAAGTGTTGTCACAGTGTGGTCAAGTATACTTTGGAGTCAATTGCCGAGTCTGGTCTGGTACAAAATGCGCCAAGGAAGAGGCAGGAAACAAAAGTTACTTGAAGCAGATGTCAGAAACCTCAAGATTTTAAGTACTAGAGACAGAAGGAATACCACTGCTGGTCTTCAGGCAGAGATGAGTGCTTCTAGAACAGAGTCTGAGAAAGTCTCCAGAATGACCATAAGCAGATGACAGATGGAACAAGGCTTTAAGGGAAGAATGGCTGCTAAGAAGTCGTTATTGAGGCCTGCAAACATCCAGAAATGCCACAGATTTGCTAGGGAGCACAAACACTGGACTGTTGATGAGTGGAAGAAGGTGCTCCAGACGGACAAGTCAAAGTTTGAACTCACCTACAGTGAAACACGGTGGACATTCCATTATGGTATGGGGTTCCATTTGTGAAAATGGCGAACCAGAACGTATACCACAACATCTTAGTGCATCATGGAATCCCTTCTGGACTGAATCTGATTGGTCGTGGGTTCATATACCAACAAGACAATAACCCCAAGCATACTTCAAAGCTGTGCAGAGACTATTTGACCAAGAAGAAAGAATCTGGAGCACTGGAACTGATGGACTGGCCAAGTCAAAACCCAGATTTGAATCCTATTGAACAAATTTGTGATTTTACATGAAACTTTTGCACAGGTTTTATGTAAAGCAAGTCTGTGGGAACAGCTAGAAACTATTTGGAACTCAATAAACAAAAAAAACAAACAAAGTTGTTATCAAGGCCAAAGGAGGCCACACAAAATATTAAGCTTTTTGGTTATAATGTGTGAAAAAGGACTATTTAGTTGTTTCAGTTTGTTATTTGCCAAATAATAATAAGATTTTTAGTTTTAAACAAGTTTTTGAAAGATTTCTAAAATATTTATGTTTTCTCGTTTTTATGACAGGTGGTAAAATAAATTTGTTACACACTGTATGTGTCAATGCAATCCTTTTGAATGTGAGGTAGCTGACAAATAGAATTAGACTTTTTTTTTTTAAATATGCCACTGTCATTATTCTAATGTGCTTTGCACAGCATGTCTCTTTTTCAGGAACATGACTGAATAAAATATTGAAATAATGATGACAAGTTTTTGATATTTGGTTTGGGTAAATTAACTGTTATATTAGTAATAAAAAAAAAAAGAATCTGTAGAAAAATCAATAGATTGGCTGTTTGATTAATTGACTAATCTGAAAAATAATTGGATTAATCAATTAAAAGAAAATTGCAGCTCTAAATTAAACACAAACTCCTGATTAGGGAAACAAACTTGCTCAAAGTTTCAGAATAGTTGACCCTTTGGACAAACAAGCTATATCCTATGTCTGTGTGTCTGTCTGTCTCTCTCTCTCTCTCTCTGTCAGTCTGCCTGGCTCACCCTAAGCCCCATGCCTGGCGCTCTCTCTCCTATAGCCAGATCCCACCCGCCCCCTCTCTTCCTGTCCTTGTCACCGCCTGGTGCCAACCCCTTTTCACCAGCTAATACCACTTCACCCTTTTTTTACCCTCCTCCTCTCACCCCGAGGACTCTCATTCAATCTCGCTATCTTCCCGCAGCAGGCCTGTCAAATACCCCGCCATCGAGCGAGGCAAATTGGCCCAGAGAAGGGGGGGTTGAGGGTGACCACGGTGAGAGAAAAAGAGACAGCGATAGACGGAGGAAAAAAGGAGGATAGAGGGAATGTAATGGTAGAGGGCAGAAAAGGAAAGGATATGAGTGCAAAAATAGGAACATGGGGAGATGGACAGCAGTGGAGGACAATTTGGAGAATTCAAAGGAAGACGAGAGAAGACCACAGGTTTGAAGAGTGAGTGGATAGATGGCTTGAGTGAATGAACAGAGGAAGAGCTGGAACCAAGATGGGATTCTGAGGAGAGAGGAAGAGGTAATAAATGATGAGAATTCATAGATCCCCTCCATCCTCCATAGATCCCCTCTACCTTCCCCTGACATCCTGCCTGGTCTGGGTGAATATAAACTGTCTATTGTACATTAGAGTCTCTGTCTGAACCACCAAAGCAGTTTCTCTGTGTGAATCATTTACAATATGTGACATGATTTTGGAGAATTTGTGATACATTTAGCATCATTTCAGTTTCGAACAGCAGAGGAAGAGGAAGAGGCGGAGAACAAAAAAATATTGGGTGGTTTTATTGGGATGCTCAAATCATGATCGATTGATAGCTGTGGTATGCGTGGAACTGTTAATATATATATAGCTGTTTTACAGTTTAGTAAAACATTGCTTAGAAAAAGAAAAACACAACTGCACTACAGATGCGACCAACGACCAGATCCAGAACCATTTGACCACGGTAAAAAAAGAAAAGAGTTCATCTTGCTGATTGAAGGAGACTGTCTGGCCTGCATTATTAAATTCCTTCAAAGAAACCACCTGCGATGATGTGGGGGTGTGGCTATTTGGATCTGAAAGCTTGATATTAACAAATCCCTAAATGGCAGACAAGGGGACAAAAGGAGAAGAACAAGAACAAGAAAAAAGAATGAGAAAGAGAACACCAGAAGAAGGCAAATACGTACTGTTAACATGTAATGCCATGACAGTGAGAATGTAAAGATTGTCTTATAAAGAAATTACAGGGAAAAGTATATTTTTGAGCATTGAGGTCAAGAATGTTGCAATATGTAAGGAGACCTAATCAAAAATAGGTTTCTCTGTCCATGGTCTTTGCCTTCTCCATGTTGAGAAGACAGGTATGCAATGTTATCTCGGTTCACTCAACCTATTATATACCTCATATACCTCTTTTCTCACAGCTAGAGTCAGCCTTTATCAACAGTTGGTCCCATTAGCCAGTGATATATATAGCATTTTACGTGATATATATTCTTAATTTCATTAGCATAAAAAAAAACTTTCATCAAATTTTGTGGAGTAAAAAGGCAGGTCACACCTTCTTAAACATCAAAATCAAGGACTTTCCAGGCCCAATTCCCTCAAATTTAAGGACCCAACACAGCATAGTTTGAGACATGGATCAAAGTTAATTATAGTTACAGCACTGAGAATTTTTAAAATGAGAAGTAGCAGACTTTACAGAAGCTCACAGGCGATAATTAAAAAGAGAGACTTAAATGTGTGAACACTTCTTAGTTATGCTCTGGATTAATTATGAAATATATATAAATTCAAGCATTTTCAGTGACCCGTGTATATTTATGTCTATTTTTATAAAACTTTAAAGACCTTGATATTTCCCCTAAAACTCAAACTTAAGAATTTCAAGGACAAGTGTGAACCATGAAAGGTCTATTTGCCTCTGCAGCAGGGTTGTGTTGTCCACACTGCTCCTCTGCATGTTTGAACTGTTTGTATGTTCATCATTTGGTCTGTGCACACTGTTGTGGATTTCTGCACATCAAAACATTTCATAAATTTCACTTTCCTGCTGTCCTCATGTTCTTTTGGTTAACTGAGGTTTTTGTGACTACAGAAACTCCAGAATTCAGTACCTATATGGGTGACATCAGACCATATTATGTTTTTCCTTCTACAGTTTATGTTCTACACAGGACTTTTACAGCCCTGTAAAGCTTATTAAACTGTCTTTAATGCTTTACTTTAAAAATGTGTTCAAGGATTTTTTAAAGAACCAAACTGGTTCTCCGTTCTTACTCACACACTTTCATTCTAATCAAAAGGCTTTTTGTAGAAACAGCACAATCCTCTGATTAAAGAATTTTTTTTTTTTTTTTTTTTTTTTTTTTAAAAAAGGTGCACACAGTCTATGAATGCATTTTTACAGTCGGTTTCTCTCCATACAAGTTGCCACACCTTTCTCCTCAGCTTACCACATGGTGCTTTTCCTCAAAATGTCTCTTTCCGCTTGCTCAAAATGTTCTCCTCTTTTTAGTCCAAATGATTGATCTCTCACAACTCTCAATCTCTCAAAATCCTTCCCCTCCTCCTCCCCACCCTTCTTGGGAGTCTCTGCTTGAGAAGAACCTTTAAACATCCAAAGGTGAAATATTTAGAGGGTACGAGTCACAAATCCCTGCAGTTCTGGCCTTGGGCTACAACTACAAAAAGTGTTGGCTAAGTGAGTAGAGGTGATATGCAAGAATGAAACCATGAGAGCAACAGTTTGAAGGTGAAAAGGGTGGGCCAGAGAAAGTCAGCAGGAGCATACTACTGCAGGGAGGCTAAAACCCCTGTAGACGGAATTTCTGATTTGAAAGAAGACAAACATTTGAAAGTGTCTGAGGAATATACAATGATTCCTTTAAAAAGATGGCAAAAGGAATGGCAGCAAATATGAGTGTCAGAGTGGTTGGGGACGTGCGTGATGTGTGTGGTCTGCGGCAGCAACAGATTTATAGGTGTGTCCAGGCTGTAGTGTGCGGACATAAATAAGGCTGAGGGGAGAAAGCTCTCTATTGAACATAATCAAGAAGATTCTTTAGAGTGCCAGTCATCCCTCTCTCTCTCTCTCTCTCTCTCTCTCTCTCACACACACACACACACACACACACACACACACACACACACAAGGAGAGGCCACCACCTCTAATATCAACATCAATTGCCTTTACTTTACTTGGTACTTGCATTGGCACTGTTGTATGCAGTTAGTATGCAGTAATGGTATACAAACAGAAACCTTCAAATATGGAGCAAAATGTTAGGACGCCTAATAGGGATGTCTGTAGCTATGAGCCAAATCTCTTACCAAGGTGTTACACTCCATCTGAAACACTTTCTCTCTTTCACGTACATACATAGTTCATTCAATGAACTGTCCTTTCATCTCCACACATTAGAACCCAGGACACTGAACTATAGTCCATAGAACTATAGAAAAGTAAACAGCTATTGTAAGATTATGTTTCAGATACACCTTGTGTTCATTTCTCAATGTGTGACAAAGAAACCAGTCATAATTGTTGATCCCACCCCGAGAGGGTGATTGACAAGCAAGTATTAACCTGAAATAATTGCCATTCTGTATTTAAGCAAGGAACACAATCTGCAGTGGAATAAATACAAACAGCCAGCCCACAGACACTCAGAATTCATTCAAATTATACATTCAGAAACATTCATCCAGTTTAGTGCATATAGATTTATTTACACAGACATTTTATTGTTTATTATTTTTTTTTTTGTTGCAGAGTTAATTATGAAGAGAGAGCTATTTAGAGCGTTCGCTTGATATAAGTTCTAATTATATAATAATTGTCATTTATTCATTTATTCCCTTACTTTTTTGTTTGTTTATTATTATGACTCATCCACTGGTCAAATATAAAATGTAAATCAATAAGCATCTAAAAGATGTTGAACAACATTAGTGACATGCTGATGGAAATGTCATTATTGCTGATTACATTAAAAAACACAACCACAAATACACTGTTATACAATAAGTGATCTAATGTACTTTTACAATTAGGAATATTAGTATTACTGATTATTACCAGTTATGTAATTTAGACGCAACATCATTTTCAAAGTATAGTGCATATTTTTCGAGAGTCTACTGCAGAAGTCACTTGACCCGTTCACATTCACCCTTTCCTGACTGAACAGACTGAAGCATGATTGGACATTACAGAGTGAGTAGTCGCGCTGTGACACATGAAATGGAGTTAGAGTCAAGCTCCTTAATAACAGCTATTCAGTATTGTACTTTGAGAAATATAGATTTCTTTATTTTCATTTAACAAAATCACTCCTGAAATGTTAAATGTTGTCCTAACACGAGCGGATGGAAATATTTTATCTAAATAAATTAAAATTCATAATTTAAACCAGGAACTATCTGATTAAAATGTATCAACAAGATTATGAAACTGAGATATCTGATGCCAACGTTTAGAACTTGACAGTTTAATTACTGTGTGCTGCAGACACGTTTCACTCGCTAAAAAAAAAAAGGAAAAAAAGAGTCAACTCTTTAGATTCAATAAAGTATAAATAAATACAAGCCAGTCATTGAAACAACAAAAAAAATCAGGAATGCTATTAATGTGAGTAACATGGCTACAGGGTATATAGACAGAATTCATCAAAAGCCAGCCATTTGCTCATGATTTATTACACTGTATGGCTTTAGGCAGTGCTGGAATTATTCTCTTAGTATTATTCTGTAAAAATAACTTACTATAAAAGAAAAAGAACACTCATCTACAGTGCATCTCAAGTTAAATCATGATAGATCATTTCCAGTCATGCTTCTTTAATTATCATTCTAAGTTTTCAGTTAATTACCTATAATGAGCTACAATAACATGAAACTACATTCTGAAAAATCAAACACATGCAAGCATATTTGCTGACGATTAACTGAACAATGTAGTAATGAACAAAGTAGTATGAATGATCTCACTAACGGCACCTAAATTACAAAACTGACTTTGCAGACTTCCTTCACAAAATAGAAAAGATTAAAACACTGCACCCAGTTTTAGTTTTCATTTCACCTGGTTTCAATATAGAGAACATCCCTGACACACAGGTCACCTGCGAATATGTTCGAGGACAAATTATGACCTAACAAGCTCAGAGAAAGTGAATAAAATATGAAGCTGTAAGATTGCTTACAATGAGAGTCTCTGCTGACCCTCTTCGTATCAGAGTGCACTCCTGCACCAAAAGTGACTTTCAGTAAATCTCTGTAATATACTCTGAGAACATGACTTGTGAAAATGAGCTGAACTGGTATGTTCAGCTGATAATTTACAGCTATATTTGCCAAGCTCATTTTATCTCCAGAAAAGCTTGTATGTCTAGGCAGTCAGTGTTCTGCACTCCACTCCACACTGCATTCCACTGCAGCTGTTTAGTTTCAACAACAATCTGCAAAATACAGACAGAGAAGATGGTGGAAAAATATTAAATGCATCACAAGCTAAAGGAAGTGTGCACTCTGTGATATGCTGATATCCCTGTTCATGCCTGTGTTTTAACACAAGACTCATTGGAAACATGTTAGCCTTTAAAATAAACTATTGGATGTTTTTAAACTTTTGTTCCATCATCTGAGTCCATTATGCCCACATGGATTTAAAGGGACAAAAAACAGTCTGCAGTCTTTTGCTTGCCATCTTCCAAATAATTGTTGGATGTTTCCTGAACAAGAGCCCAACTCCTATTCAAAGCGCTGGCAAAGCAAACAGTGCAGAGAATGGAGCTGCTGAGGAAAATATTTTGGAAAAGAGAGTGTTTGCTGTGATTTGCAGAACACCTGTTTCTGAACAACTCCGGCCGCTCGCTACAAAACCTCTCTGAATGCGCATTAACGGTTCACGGCTCCGTTAAAGCCCTTGTTCACATGCAAATTCTGCTCTCGCTCCTTTCTGAAAGCCTCTGTCAATGCGTTGTCTTCACCAACACACGCAACAACACACGCACACATTTTCTCAGGGACTTGTCACTGTGCTCAACACCAATGTCTCTCTCTCTCTCTTTCTCTCTCTCATCTTTTTCTCCATCCATCTTTCATTCTTGTGTAGAGGAGGGATTAGGCCTCAGGAAAAAAAAGACTTATCTGTGCTGTCAGTACAGCACAGCAGACAATACCAACAAGCACACACACACACACACACACGCGCACACACAGTAGTATATTCACTTTTAAACCAACAAATATCCTCACTAAAAAAAATCTTGTAGGTGCAACAAGCTACAGTAGTGATACAATTCATTGTGGGCTCGGATAACAACTCTGCTTGAAGAGATTAGACTGGGTGTGAAATACCGTACCAATCCGAGTAAAAAGATGCAAAAAGATGTTTTAAAAAAGCTCCAAATGGTGTGGGTTCTGTATGCATGAGGGAAGCTGCTTTCAGAGGGAAAACTTTTTGAATGGCGTCTGACTGTGACATTCAGGAAAGTGTGTGTGATAAATTACAGAAGCAGTTGAAGGGTAAAGTGCAATGTTCTCTAATGAAAATGGATGTTTATGAGAAAGAGAAAGATGTAAATGAAATATGTCATTTAGAATGAATTGTTATTGTAGAAATGATTGGGTGATGATGATGAAACAGTCGGCAATTAGACTGTGGGGGTTTATTCGCCATTAGTTTTCATTCTGAGCAGACAGCCACATTTTTCATTTAGCATCAAATTCTGCTCGACTTTCTGTTCTGCTGGCATTTTCCAAGTTGTGGCGAGGTTGTGAATTCTAGAGATTGTCACTTGTTGTGTACTTATTGGTTTCTAAAATAAACACTGCCATGCAGGATCCACATGGCAGTGTTTCCATCTTCACACCAAGACCGCTAAAGAACTTTGCATCTTTACATCTGCACATACACAGCATAAAACACACACTTTCATGGGCCCAGCAGTGCCCACACTCATCACACACTGTACCAACTTTCTACCAGCTCTGCCTCCACACAGCAGCAGCAGCATTTCCTGATACATTGCTGCTGCTCCATGCCGAGAAGCCTCTTTGATGTAGACACACCCTGCCCAAGTGTCACCCACTAAATCCCTATTGTGAGAGTAAATCCTGACAAAAGCCACAGATATCCTACCCTCGACACTTCCCTCCAGAGCCTGACAGCCCCCAACGAACATTCCTTGATCCTCCAGGAAAACACCCTCCTTGACACACTCATATAGACACACACACACACACACACACAGACAGTATGTTTTGTGGAATAAAAAAACACTTGTATAGATACATACTCATGGAAGTCTTTTGTTCATCTGTCTCCCACTTGGCCTGGTTTGATAAACATGTACACTTCTCATTTTTATTTGATATTCTCACACCACAGGAAGTTGTTTCTTAATGTAAAAGGATTCCATATGATGACAATGAAGCTCAAGCACGTTAGACTGGATGGATAGTGATTCATTTAATATTAAATAAATTTGTGGATGTGTGAACATTATGAACATTGATTATTGATCATTGGTTGTAATGTTTAAAGGTTGCAACAAAGTGACGTTGGAAAATAGTGTTCTAAAACAATTTTCACAATACTGCGGCTGCATTTTAGTGCGGCTGATTTTGACTTTATGGCGTCTGACGAAGAAAAACAGAGCTGACAAAGCTACAGAGAAGCCACAGAAAGAAATAATTACTGTGAATGAGGAAGACGGGAAAAGAAGGGATGGCAGCAGTTATCATAATCCCTCTTTTCAAGAAGTTATCATAATCCGTCTTTTTAGTTCTCTCTTCACCACCCCCTAACCTCTTCTCTCTGCTGTCCTCAGCATCAACACTGCACGCTTCTGGTATATTCTACAGTCCTCCTTTCTAACCCTCCCTGAGAGGAGTGGAAACACCACAATGAACTCATCTTATCTTACTGTAAAGTGAATGTTACAGTGGCTGATTCCAGCCTTTCTTCTGGTTTTGGCGGCGAGTCCGAGGAGTGAAGATATTTTCTTGACCAGTGTAGCATTGTTTAAGTTCAAAGATATTGATCTGACCAACATATTTAAAATGTTACAATAACACTTGCACAAGGAACACGAGATGAGACGAGAGCAGATGGAAAAAGTAAAAACACACTGCACTGTGGAACTGTCCCAGCAGCGGTGTGTATGTTGATGCAGCTCATTCATTGTGAAAGCTTTGTATCTATATCTGATGAAAAAAGACCTTATGCATATCAGTATTCATTAATACAGAAACATTCAAAATGCAATATGTTTCACACACAAAAATGAAAAAAGTGCACTGCCTGTGGGAAAAGCCTGCAAGTGTAGAAAACACACCACCAAGAGATGAATGAACCACGAACATTTACAGAAAAAAAAGAAACACGAGGAGTTTAGGTGCAGGTTTTATAAGCACTCATGCAAGAACTGTTATTTCTTCTGTTTCAATGTGCAGGTTGACACTTATGACACATTCATAAACACTTGGACACACACACACACACACACACCTTCACACAGCACATTCTGCTGTTTCACAGTGAGGAACACAATATGACTCCAGCCAACAACTGAAAAGTGATCCTGTGCATCTTTCCATGCATTCCTACTGTACTCCTGCTGTCTACTCTGTACAGAGTCCACCTGACTACTGTTTAATGTCAGCAGTGAGTGAATGGAGGAAAGCATGTAAATACAGTCCAGTACTCACGGTGGTGAGGAGTGTTGCTTTCTCTCAGTCCGCTCGTCCTGCCTCTGGATGTCTCGCTTACTCTCTCTCTCTCTCCCTCCCTTTCTATCTGCTTATCTCTCTCTCTCTCTCTATCTATCTCTCTCTCCGTTTCCCCTGCGATCGCTGCTCTGGACACACAGTAAACGTACACTCTACTCTGTTATACCGCTCTGCCGAACGAACTGCTCTGAGAGAGTGAGAGACTGAGATAGAGAGAGAGTGAGAAAGAGAGATAGAGGAGGAGGAGGGGGCATTAGAGGGAGGAGAAGGAGAGCTCTGTGTGTGTGTGTGTGTGTGTGTGTGTGTGTGTGTGTGTAGGGATTGGTTTGGTGTGGGTTGAGCAGATGAGCTACAGTAGGGGAAAGCTGCTGTGCTGTGCCAGCCAGCGAGAGAGTGCAAATACAAACATACACACTGCACAATACACGGCAAGTCTAAACGCATGTTCATGTGGATGCATCCATAAAATCCATAAATGCCAATGCAAACACTGAGCAGAGTAATGGTGGTATATGATGAGACGACAAAAGTACATACACTCACACACATGTCGCTGTCACACACATCACAAAGCATGCAGGGGCTTATGAGACAAAGAGGGAGAAAGATGAAGAACAGGGCTGCGAGATGCAGCAAAGACCACTGGCTCTGTGTGTGTGTGTGTGTGTGTGTGTGTGTGTGTGTGTGTGTGTGTGTGTGTGTGTGTGTGTGTGTGTGTGTGTGTGTGTGTCTTTTAGTGAGACTTAACTCAGCACACCATGACAGGTACTGAACCTCCAAGGGAACAAGCCTCCCTGCTTCCCTCCTCCTCCCTCCTCTGTTCTCCGTTCTCCTTCATCCTTCTCTCTGATCTCCATCACCTCATCCATCGTTCATCCCTGAATCATCCTTTACATTTGCAGTTGTCCCAAATTCTACTTTCAACAGCCATTGTCCAAAATGTTTTTTCTCCATTCTACATAAATGTAGTTGAATAACTTTGTTTCTGTAACTTGAGTCACTTCATTGACTCACCATGATGTTCTCCTAGTTGCTCCTTGCACTTATATATCAATAAAAAATTGAAATCACCAATGAAATCAGGTGTGTGTTTCTGAATTCTTTTTGTCACTGAATGTTTATTCATGAGCATTTTATCAATAAATTCATCACTGCAAACTGTAGTGAAATGCAAACCTGTTTCTGATTGATGTATGAAGGTGGTAATTTACATACACACGCTTTGAATAAATTACAATATAATATATTTGAATACGTAGCTCAACATTTCCCTGATGGTCCGCATAGGCTGCAAAATTTGTGGTTATTTGCTTTTTAGAAATAAAGTTGCTAAGAGGTCCTGAAAAGTCGCTAATTGTCTCTCTGTCTGACTGGTTCTGTGTGTTTTTAATACGTGTGATGACTAGAGATGGTGCCAGTCCCAGCTGACTTTTTTATTTATTTTGAACACATAACAATTTAAATTATGTAAACCTGCAGTATGTATATTCAATGACACATAATCAGAAACATTTAATTTGTAATGATACATTTCTCTACTGTACCAGAATTGTCCCACACACGGTATCTTTGTGTCCCAGGTGTTATTTTACATGACGTTCTCAAACAATACACTGTCAAATACATTGCCTCACTTACTTACAGTGCCTCTTCTCTACTGGACATTTATAGTGCCACAGTGAGCTGCCCATGCCGAGTTCTCTTCTCTGTCACTTTATCAGCCTGTGTCTTTAAGTCAGACCATACACAGCCTCTGCTGCTCTCCAGCACATTTAATTAAAGTGAAATTAGCTATTAGACTGGCATTATGCAGTTACACTAGTCCACTTGGCTGCACCAATCCATTGGGAAAAGAAGGCAATGATGAGGTTGCTGTTGCACCAAGAATTGGCTGGAAAAAGGTAAGTGTGTGTGTGTGTGTGTGTGTGTGTGTGTGTTGTGTTGCTGTGACATTCACCACTGTGCTGGCATTTCAAGTAATCATTGTTTCTTCTAAAAATAATACATAACATTGAACTGCTCAACTCTCACCTCACTTCTGTGTCTCAATAGCCTCAGTGGCCCACTCACTGCTCACATTTGTCCAGTGATTCACACATTGGTGCTGCCACCATCCACAGCTTGTTTCTGGTTGAAGAAACAACAAACCAATCATCATCCTTACAGGAGGGGCAGGGGTTCGTGTCGGTGCTCATGGTAAACTGCATGTGACATTTGAAAAGTTACAAATTACACATGTTCATTATCTTAACATAAAATCCTCACGTCATATGACAACATGCTGATCCATTACACTGGTTATCTGTTTGGTACTTCACTTAAAGGTTTCCCATGTAACATTCAATCAACCGTTTAGCAAGTATCATCCTGGACATCAGCCAAAAGTGACACACTGACTGAACACTGGAATGAACACTGAATGCTGGAAAATAAATTACAGTCATATTTTGAATAACGTCACCATCTGTAATGCTCCTATATTTTATCTGGACCACTGGCTCCAACTGGTGAAGTAATCTGGTAAATTTTAACATGTCCACTCTGATAGTGTTTTGCTAGCAAAGCAAGCAAGCTAAGGGTGACCAGCCAGCTGCAAAATTTTATGGTTGTCAAATGCAGTGATGGAGAAATCACTTTATGGTATGTAAATGTAGATAAGAGAAATATGGAGCCAAATAATCACAAACTCACTACAGGGACATATATCTGTTGGGACCACAGAGACTCCATATATGAATTTCATTCATTGATTTTTATTGTGAAATGTCACAAACTCTTTTTTGGACTCGAGTCCTTCTGAGTCACTCACTAAACAGATCCGGATCTTACAAGTACTTTGAGTTATTTGGGTCAGTATGTCCATAAGCATATGAATTCTACCACTAAAACACACACTCCACTGTCTTGGACTACAAACAGGCTAAATAAATTCAAATTTGAGAGCTATTTCTTTTGACATTTTGATGCAGGAAATAAAACATTGCATTTTCATCTTATTAAAATATTCTGAACTTTAACTATTAGGCTGTAAGTAGTTCCAAATGTTTTTATTTAGCTGGCATTATATTAAGCTGACAAAAAATACATCTGCAATGCTTGTGAGTCAGATACTAGGTTAACCTACATGTCAGTATTTCTCTTACAGTCATTATGTTACATGCATCTGCAGTTCAGTCTGTGTGCACCACGTGCATCTCTAATGTGACGACCCACTACGCCCTGTCTTCTGGTTCCTGGTTGTGTGGCTTGTCTTGTTACCGGTACAGGTACTTTAAGTGGGCGTGGCGGAAGGTAAACGTTGCACATTAATCCCAACCTCCGCATCTGCCCCCTTAGGCTTAGCCCAACTCATCACCCGTGTAACTGCACATGCAGGGAAAACTTCAGGAAAGCCCACTGCACTTCCATCAGGCTGCTCTGAAACTGAAGGAGAGAGTGTGACTACTGGACTAACTACCTGACTTTCTACCATAGTAACTACTGGAGGTGGCGACATATTCGCCCACATATGTCTGCCAGCCAAGTCATTACCCAAAATCATATCAATCCCTTCTACAGGTAATGCCGGTCTCACAGCAACAGGTACCTTGCCCTGCACCAATTCACAATCCAGACTCATCCCATGCACTGGGACAGGCAACACATTCAACCCCATCCCTCACATAAGGATACTGTCCCTAGTATCAGTCTTCTCAGAGAATGGCAAAATAGTAGAGTTGTTCCGATTCCGATGCCAGTATCGAAATTGCTCCGATACTGGCATCAGTATCGGCGACTACTGGAGTCCAGGCACCGATCCGATACCACATAATTTATTAAATTAGTAATCTATTTACTGGTTAGCTCCGTTAAGCTCTGGCACAGTTTTTCTTCGCCCCTCTTAAAACAGTGGCGCTGTGCTGCAACCTGCAGCCTGCTGTTTTAGAGGGACGAGGAAGAGTTGATCACGTGACACAAACACAACAGACACACCTGTGTCTGAGCCGGTTGACGCGAGGCTTGGAGCTAAGCTAACTAGCACTAGCATATCATGTCGGTGTGGCAGTATTTCACGCTGGATGATGCTCCCACCACTAAGACCGCGACATGCAACATGTGCAAAGAAAAAATCTCGAGGGGTGGCACGAATGTTGCTAATTTTAACACCAGCAACTTCACTGAACACCTGAAGACACATCATATATATATATATATATATATATATATATATATATATATATATATATATATATATATATATGTGTGTGTGTGTGTGTGTGTGTGTGTGTGTGTGTGTGTATATATATATATATATATATATATATATATATATATTTATTTATTTAAGTGTTGTTTAAGTGTTAACTGTTGCACTACTGTTTTTATACTGTTCTACTGTTCTGTTCTATTTACTTTAATTTTTTTTTTTTCAAATAATTATTCCTAGATTTATTTAGTCAAATTGCATTTGCACTACTGTTTTTATACTGGTCTATTTAAAAATAAATTTAAAAATAAATGGCTTGAATTTTCTGTATTTATTCATGTTTTACAAAGGTTAACCTGAGCCAGGCCTTACCACAATGATAATCATATCACAGTCATGCAGGCGTAGTATGATATTTTTTTTATAACATACTGGTATCGGATCGGTACTCGGTATTGGCCGATATCCACAGCACAAGTATCGGAATCGGTATCGGGAGGGAAAAAATGGTATCAGAACATCTCTACAAAATAGACTCCAAAATATAGGAGTTGACAGCTCCTGTGTCCCTCAAAATCTTAACCCGTACCTTATTGTCACTACCAACCTGTTTTACAAACCCATCTCTAACAAACGGCAGATAGGATCATCATGAACACGAGCCATGCAAGGATCTGCATTCCCACCTTGCAACACGCCCAGCGTCACAGAACCAGGAACGCTTGCAGCCAGTGCAGCAGGTTTTACACGACCACCTCCAGCATGCTGCTTCTTAGCACTGAGCATCGGGCAGTCTGCCTTCCAGTGGCCTGCCTCACGGCAGTAATTGCACATATTGTCCCCCTTTTCAGGTGCTCCACGGGACCCTTTAACTGAAAAGACCTGAAGTCGACCAGGCAACCTACCACCACCATCCTTTCCTACCACAGGCTCCCTCAAAAACTCACCTAGTCGATGTTTGTGAATAAGTACATACTCATCAGCCAATGCTGCAGCCTCAGCAACAGTTGTAACTTTACGTTCATTAATGTATGTGGAAGCCTGACTGGGCAGAGAGTTTTTAAACTGCTCTAAGAGGACCAAGTTACACAAATTCTCAAAGTTGTCAACATCAGAAGCCATGTAATTGAAGTGATTAGTCAGCTCCCTTGAAAACTCCATATGAGATTGACTAACCCTTTTATCCCCACATCCTAAATCGCTGACGATATGCTTCTGGAACTAACTCATATGCCTTCAGTACAGCAGCCTTGACTGATTGATAAGTTTGATTATTGCTACTTAACGACGCATAGGCCTCCTGTGCTTTTCCTGACAACACACACTGCAATAACAAAACCTGCTCAGAGTCTGACCAAGTCCTTGCTTCTGCAATCCGCTCAAACAGAGAGAAAACACATCTGGATCCCGATCATTAAATTTAGGCAAGAGCCGCAAATTACTAACAACGTCTGGAGACCCTGACCACGAAGATGAACTTTCTTCCTGTAGCAACATATCCCCAGAAAGCTTACCCTCCCTGACTAGTCCCAACTTAGCAGTTTGCAAAGCTATCTTCTTCTGCTCTGTCTCCTGCTGCAAACGCTCAATCGCCCCATGCTTTTCAGTCTCCAACTTATGCTTTTCTATTTCAATCTTATGCTTTTCTATTTCAATCTTTGTTTTGTCTTTATTATGAGAAAACTGCAATAAAAGCAATTCTTTTCTCTGCTCAAAGGTTAAGTCTCCTGAAAAAAGTGACTATGCAGCTAGCAATGGACCAGGCCCCTCTTGCTTAGCAACCAGCACCCCTTTCTCGACTAACTGCAGTTTCACCATTTGCTTTACATTCTCCTTACGTCGTCTATCACCAATCCCACTTAGATCAATGTCATATTCTTCAGCAATCTTTAGAATCTGATCCTTAGTGCAACGATCTAAAAACCCCTCACTCGGAGTAGCAACAAAATCTCCTATCCCAGCCATACTAAACTAACCTGGACCCCAGCTGAAAAAAAACACAAGAACCAACAGAAAGCGTGGAATAAGTCAACTAGTGAACAAACGAGACACTAATAGTGTCCCCAAAACTAATGTGGAAGTCCCCCTCTACCTAAACTGCCTTTCCACAAACTAAGCTACCTCACTGAACCCTCGTCTTCATGAGGATTAGCGGTGGGCTATTTAAACACTTAAACCAATAACCCAATGAGGCAACCAGCAAGCTGGTTATTCACCTGAAAGCTATGGATGTGTCCCCGAAACAACTGCTCTGACCGCACACCACACAGAAAATAAAAAATAAATCAACAAGTCTAAATGGGCCATGTTGCTAATACCTGAACAGGGAAAAACCACAGAAGCCAAAAAACATATCACACTAGAGGACCAAACAATCACTTCTGCCAGCTCCTAACTGCCTACTCATGGCAACACCTGCTGAATGCAGAACCAAACTCCCCCGGACTGAAACAACAATCAAATTAACCAAATCTTATCAAAAAATGCATCTCCCCAAACAAAGAATGTGCCACATTTAACATACGCCTCAGCCCAAACCAATGCACTTGCAAACAAATACCCTACATCAATCAGGGTACCAAATAACGGCCACAAACAGATCAATTTGAACCGACGAGCCCCCACTTGTCACAAACCGGGCCATACGGCCATGACAAAAGGAGGGAGACGCACACAACAAAGTCAATTAACAAATTACTTATTAAGGAAAGAATACTTAAACTAAACTAACAGTAGTATGTGAAATCAGTAGGATCAGTGGTGTAAGTGAGTGCATGAGTGGAGAAGTGTATGAGTGCGGTGTTGTAACAAGATGCAGCAACACAATCAAACCATCAAACCATCAAACCCAAAAACCAGTTAGTTGTCTCAGGGAGGAGAGAGAGTACTGAGCTCCCAGAGAGTTTTTAAAGGCGCATGGCAAACAGGCCTCAGGTGTGTCCAATTTGCTGACGCCCCCCCGCCACGCCCACTTATCGGCGCACCATTCAGTCATTCACAACCAGAAAACATTAATGTATTTAAACAGTGAGATACAGACTGCAGCAGAGAGAGCATGCGAATATGAACATACGTGTTGACGTGATGTAAAAACTTTGATCATGAAGTGTGTTGTGTTGTTGACTGTGGAGCTGCGTTCACACACAGAGTAAAAACTGTTTGTAACTGTGACATCCAGCGTCCTGCAGATCATCATGAAGTTACCGTTGCTGATTAATCATATATCTTTGCCATAACTTGCTAATATGTTTCTATATGAGTGGACAGGAGGGTGAGCGACCAGCATAACAAACACTTCATTTGACTTCTGTGACAGGTGGACAATATTCATTTATTATTTGAATTCTGATGTTGATAATGAAGTCACATTTTTCACCGGGTTGTCCACGTTTATATTTCCTGCATTAAAAACACAGTAAGAACATACGGGGAATATGTAGTAAGTATCTAAGATGCGCCTTTTGTAGTCCATCTTCTGGACTTTGTAGTTTTACCACAGATCACGTCAATAACATTCGCCATCGCATCATGACGTAGTCTAAGTGTAAGTGCAGTCGGATTCTCTGAACACTGTGGTCGTCTTCTCCTAACTCCTTATGAACTCTCCTTCACATCTTTCCTTGACCTCGTGACGTTTTCTATCGAGGTCAAGGAAAAGTAGTTAGGAAAGGACTTAGGAGCTAAATGTTTGACTATTCGACCGTACCCAAGACAAGCCACACAACCAGGAACCGGAAGACAGGGTGGAGTGGGCCGTCACACTAACAAGCCCCACTCGCTCCATACTCTGACTTCAGAGCTCGTCTGGTCTGACTAGTACTGTCAGTGATCCACTGGAGTACAACAGTATTATATTCTCACAACTCACAGTCAACATCACTCATAAAACTGTACAGTAAATGCCACTTGAGGTAATAGATCTGTGGCGATTATAAGCCCATAATTATTGGTGACAGATTATGCTAACATACACTCACCGGCCACTTTATTAGGTACTCCTTGCTAGTACCGGGTTGGACCCCCTTTTGCCTTCAGAACTGCCTTAATCCTTCGTGGCATAGATTCAACAAGGTACTGGAAACATTCCTCAGAGAGTTTGGTCCATATTGACATGATAGCATCACGCAGTTGCTGCAGATTTGTCGGCTGCACATCCATGATGCGAATCTCCCGTTCCACCACATCCCAAACGTGCTCTATTGGATTGAGATCTGGTGACTGTGGAGGCCATTTGAGTACAGTGAACTCATTGTCATGTTCAAGAAACCAGTCTGAGATGATTCGCGCTTTATGACATGGCGCGTTATCCTGCCGGAAGTAGCCATCAGAAGATGGGTACACTGTGGTCATAAAGGGATGGACATGGTCAGCAACAATACTCAGGTAGGCTGTGGCGTTGACACGATGCTCAATTGGTACTAATGGGCCCAAAGTGTGCCAGGAAAATATCCCCCACACCATTACACCACCACCACCAGCCTGAACCGTTGATACAAGGCAGGATGGATCCATGCTTTCATGTTGTTGACGCCAAATTCTGACCCTACCATCCAAATGTCGCAGCAGAAATCGAGACTCATCAGACCAGGCAACGTTTTTCCAATCTTCTATTGTCCAATTTTGGTGAGCCTGTGCGAATTGTAGCCTCAGTTTCCTGTTCTTAGCTGACAGGAGTGGCACCCGGTGTGGTCTTCTGCTGCTGTAGCCCATCCGCCTCAAGGTTTGACGTGTTGTGCGTTCAGAGATGCTCTTCTGCATACCTCGGTTGTAACGAGTGGTTATTTGAGTTACAGTTGCCTTTCTATCAGCTTGAACCAGTCTGGCCATTCTTCTCTGACCTCTAGCATCAACAAGGCATTTGCGCCCACAGAACTGCCGCTCACTGGATATTTTCTCTTTTTCGGACCATCCTCTGTAAACCCTAGAGATGGTTGTGCGTGAAAATCCCAGTAGATCAGCAGTTTCTGAAATACTCAGACCAGCCCGTCCGGCACCAACAACCATGCCACGTTCAAAGTCACTTAAATCACCTTTCTTCCCCATTCTGATGCTCGGTTTGAACTGCAGCAGATCGTCCTGACCATGTCTACATGCCTAAATGCATTGGGTTGCTGCCATGTGATTGGCTGATTAGAAATTTGCGTTAACAAGCAGTTGGACAGGTGTACCTAATAAAGTGGCCAGTGAGTGTATAATGCTGCAATTCAAATGCCCCTCTCACATAGTTTAGGCTATATTAGCCTAGCCTCTAAAGTTTATTAACACTTTATTGTGTTAAAGAAAATGCAGCGAAAAAAAAGCATTATTATTTACGACATATAATGCTGCTTGTTTTTAGCCTATGGGCTATATTAGCCTCAGCTACACAAAAATGACTGTTTGTGTTTTAAATAAAGTATCTATCATCTTGGTTATTGCTGTATTTGGCTTCTTACATTTGACTGGGGAAGCCACCACTCCCTGAAATCCATCTGAGTCTGAGGTTGCTTTCACACCAGGATAATCCGGGGGACTTGGTTCAATTGCACAGGGAATGCCGAAAAATTTCACTTCAAATTTCATTTCAATTTCAATTTTGTTTGCTTTCCCACTGTAGGCGAACTGCACCAGGCTTGCAAGTTTTCAGGAGGACCAGAGTTCGCTTGTTTGGTCGCTGCTGTGTGGAGGAAGTGATCCACTCGAATCAGTGAATCTGAGTCACCTAGGTCTGCTGGATCAGTGAGTGATCCACGGGTCTCTTGAGTCGCCTGTGTTTCTGGCTCTGTACAGATTTACTCATGCAGGATGGATCTGTGGATCTGAATCTGAATCTGAATCTGAATCCGGATCTGTGATACTGATTCTGAGTCTGCAGGAAGTTACACTGATCCACTGTGTCAGCTCATCTCAGTCCAGACCCCCGAAGCTAGCAAGTGTAGATCAGATCAGATGTTCTTTAGGTTAGTACACATAGATTAGACCATATTGTACATAATGCTTATTATCATGTTTGTGTACATGATGGTCTGTTTAATGCACAAGAGTGAATGCTGCCAACCTCTACTATGCTGAACTCCAAATCCTTCAACCGACTAACTGTTGATGTGGTAATTTTGGTTGTAATTTTTTATGTAATTATTAATCAGAATTTCATATTAACAGTGTAGTGTACTGACTGAAATCAATAATTTGGCCATCGTGTCCCTTCTTTAAGGGTGGTGCCCTGTGGTACTGTAATTATTTAATTAAAGTCATTATTCATTCTTATCTTTTGATAACCTTGATCGCCAAAGCACCTTCATAGTTTGGTACCCCTTTAAACCATTTGGAATCCTCAACTTATTTAAGATTTAAAAATGAATCTACAAAGGGAGAAGATCAAACAAAGTATTTACATATTTAGAAACATCCTAATCCAGAGATTTGGAGAGAAAGAGTGAGAAAGAAGCATCTGCCCTACAGACCTGACCTACTGCTGCCTGTAAGCACAGCAGGAGGAGAGGCAGAGACCAGCTGTGAGCTGTGAGCAGAGGCGTGCAGCGGCCGTGGGAATGGATTAGAAAACAATATATATTTCTTGCCTTTTCCCCCTTGGTGGAATTAGTTGCTAAATTTGTTGATAGTTGCGTTTTAGAAAAGAAGTCACTAAGAGGGTCTGTAAAGTCGCTAAATCTGATGAGAAAGTTTGTAACACTGTTTTCTGGGAGTGAGATCTGCTCAAAACATGTTCATTTTTGTGAGTTACAACGAGCTAGCTAGATGGTAACATGCAAGAAGTGTGCAAATAAGCAATTTTAGGGTTATTGGTATCCTTTAGAGTTTCTGACCTCTAGTAGGGCTACGGTGTGTCAGTGAAGCTCACAGAATCATCAGAGACAACCACAGACTGTTCCAGCTTCAGTTGTTATCGTAAATGAGTTTTATTATTAATTAATTAATTAATTAATTCATCATAAGTTATCATAATATCCAGGAGTATAGAAATGTCCATTCCATTTTAGTCCATTAAATTTACTGTAGATTTAGTCGTCTTAAACTAAAACACTAAAATATGACTAAAACTGAATGGCACTTAATTCAAAAGAATATGACTAAATCAATACTTGCTGTCAAAATTTACAGTTTCTACCATCTGGCCAGCAGTTCTGTGGCCTAAAGGCCCTGACCAGCAGCCAGGCTGGTCAACAATGAACACCAACAGCCTGTTGCTTGTCTGACTGTGACACACACTACATTCGCCTATCACAAAACAAAGAATGCAGACGCTGACATTAATTATTGTATTGTATTTTCTTCTACAATTTTACTGCTTTTTATAATGTTTTTATTGCTGTTGAATATCCATAACCTTAGAATGTGATTCTCTTATACCTGTATTATAACAATAGAGGAATTTTGAATGTACGGAGCAGTGTTTCTTTGGGCAGATGCCTGTTTTGTTTGTCTCGTGGGCACGAAGACACACAGTCCTGTCATTGGCTTCACACTATTCCAATGATCTATAGGTGGCTGTAATGTTCCAAGACACACAGCAGTGTGCTAACAAAGGCAGTGAAGAACAGGACTGCAGGATGAATAAACAAGAACACAGAATTTAAAATAATTGCTTTAACTTTGTCAATGTGTTACGAGGAAGGAAATGCAATCAACACTTCTGTTAGACACACAATGTAGTGCAGTGAAAAACATTGAATAAAATTAAATTAGTATCACTATCTATATTGTGAGATTGGCCATAGACCTGCACTATTAATATTATTGCTCGTTGTCTTAAATTCAGATTTTTATCATAAACTTATGCAACTACGAGAAATGCCACCAACAATTGAGTATTATCATACTATCATCATGCTATCAAGGCCAGGAACGTCACCAGATCACTCTTGATCAACCAAGCAAATCTCCATACAGGTGCATTAATATAAATATGTTTCAGTTTATTAAAGGATATGGCAAAAATGTATTCATTTATCTCTCGGACTTCTCTACCCCGTCTGTGGGGTAGCCCTAAGCCCACTGCACCCATAAACAGAGAGGCTAGAAGGCAAACCAGACTGAATAATGAACTGACATCAAAACAGCAATTCAGCATGAATATCAGGCAGCTTTGTGCATACATGGAAACACACACGGGTACATGGAAGGGTGTGCGGGCGCGCAGGCACACACACACATACACACGCACACATTTTCATTTCTTCTGCAGAGTAGGTCCCTGGAGGTCTCCCATCACAGCAAGTTAGCACCTCAGCTCCACACAGGCTGACATGAGACACTCCAAAGCCCACCTGAACACTCTCTCTACAGGCTACCTATCTCACCTCACACCCTCCCTTCTCCTCCAGGGGTTAACAGCTGGTCTTAACACCTCCATGCAGGTATGATACCTGCTAACGGCACTGGCCTTTGAGCAGAGCCAACTTCCATCCCAGCACCAAGAGAGAAAACTCACAACCTAGAGTCTAACCTTTTGTCCCTTCTCAGAGGTTGCAGAGCCAGGTTGTATGATGAAGGTGAGGGGCTTCAATATTAACAACGGTTGGCATAATAAAAATAATAATATTATTAAACACCTCTGTCTCTCACTTGCTTTCTCTCTGTTTCTCTGTCTCTTCACTTCGTTACCTCTCTCTCAGCCAGCTCCCACAGTAAAGGGTCATGGGATTTTGTGGGTGGCATCTGTAAATAGATAATCATCTCCCTTGGCAAAATAGACATACAAACACACACGCATCAGGATTGTGCATGCCCCCACACATAGACAAACACACTCTTCAAACAGGTTCTCTCTCCTGGATTAGTAAATAGGAGAATAACGGAGTGATAAGTAGGCAGGGGGTTTGCAATGTAACTGGCAGCAGTAGCACTACAGACATACACAACTTAATAATGAAGCCCCATTTATTATTACTGCACATGGAACAAGCTGAGAGCTGTTTGAAGTGCTCTGGCTTCCCCTTCATCTCCTCTCTCCCTCTGACTGCCTCACTCTCCTTTTAATTCTGTCCTTTTCATTCCTTCTGTCTATCTCTTAGTCATTATCTGCCTTCTCCCTTGTTCTCTCTCCCTCTTTTTTGTTTCCCTGCCTCTTGGATGAGCTTATCTTTGTGAAGAACAGCATATTTTTTAGAGACCTGTACATGCTAATAAAGTGCCTTAACACACGTGTGTCCGATGATAACTTAAGGCATATAGGGAAATGAGGTCAGTGCAGCAGCGAAAGTAACAGGATCCATTAGAGGGAGAGCTGACTCAGAATCAGTAAAAAAAAAAACACTAAAAATAAGAAATGAAAAAGAACATAAATTTAGGGATACCAAGACTTGCTTCTAGTTTCCACACACACACACACACACACACACACACACACACACACACACACAGATCTTTGAAAGGAACATTTTTCACAGTACCTACTGGTTCAGTGCCAGAATTGTTTTTCAGTCATATTTTATTAAGACAGAAGATGTTAAAAGTATTTTCTATCCTCTATAATATAAAACTGCTACATAAAAGTAAAAACAACCTCCTGCTGCTCTTCTACTCAACTCACCATTCATTGTTGCAATGATTTCATTTCTACACATGGTTCAATGTTCAATGTTGAGAGATTAAAGAGGAACACCTGACATAGTAATCCCTTGTTTCACTTGTACTGACAGTGTTTACTCTGTAGTGTACATACCACCTGAGTGAACCTATAATAAAGACACACCAACTCAAACCACAAAGACAAATAATATTAATAGAATATTGCACTGTCCCTATTGTATGTGTAGTGTTACAAATGAAAGGAAGAGAAGACACAGGAGAAACGTGAGTAGTGATGAGGATTATAGGCAGAGGATCAAACAGGATCAAGTGTGCCAAGAGCATGTCACCACACTTTTGACATTTTTGCTGTGGGTGTGTTTGGATTAGTGCCGTCAAAATGACATTCAACTACTCACTTTAAAGAACACAACACTGAGGTTCAATGTTCAAACAGCTTCAATATCTATTTTTTCACATTATGTCCACAAGAGGCCAATGCAGTGCATCAATACGGTGGTCCAGGTCCACATGAGGAGCTGCGAAATGCACAGCCACAGGACTTCTGCTTCTTTTCACAGTCCAGTAATCATTCTCACAATCGGATTTCTGTTTGTTTTGTTTACAGTTCAATGATATTATTGAATATATAAGGGCAGAAAGGAGAGCATTCGCATCCAACACCAGAGATCATACTGAACAGGAGTTAGCATCTCATCCCATATTCAACCACCTGTTGTCATGTGACCTAAGTTCTGTACTTCAAACTCATGGCAATCTCCATGACAACCAAGTACACTACTACACTACTAACAAGTAACCACTACAACTCCATCTGCTGATGAAGGCCGTGTAATGCGTGATGGGCCCAGAAAAAAAGATAGTACAGGAGGCACTGAATTCAATTATTTTGTCCATTTTTTCTGTCGCTGTTGATCTATCTGACAGAAAAATGACATTCCCATTCTTTCTAAAAGTTTCTCAAATAAATGGGGCAGCCATTGTGAAGCAGACCTATTTGAATCTGAGAAAACGGAGATGTGGGTAGTGATTCAGAGGTCTGGAGCCAGGCTAACTCTATTACAACACACATCATACCATTGAATTGTTAAACCAGGATGTCAGCTGACATACAGATTTATACTTAGACTGTGCTCACAGAGCAGTGCTCAAACTATATTCATTCAAAAGTATCAATACACGTACAGTACCAGTTAAAAGTTTGGACCAACCTTCTCATTAAATGTTTTTTTTTCTTTTTCTTTTTTTTCTACACTTTAGATTAACACTGAAGAAAAAAAAGCATTGAAGGTATGTCCAAACTTTTGGCTGGTACTGGACCAGACCAATGCATGAATCACGTAGTGCACTGATTTTATGTTTGGGACACACAAAATGGCCTACATTATTAATTAGGCTACTTTAACTGAAGCTAACACCAATATTTTCACAAGCAGCCAGCGGACTTTCCAGACAAACTAACGGCAGCAGTCACCAGGTGACCCAGCGACCAATGAATGCCAAGCTAGAGAGCTTAGCTCTGTCGCTACTTACTGAGGGACAAATGCCAACTACACAGCAAGGCATGAAATACACACACAGAGAGCCAGACATTTAACTACAAAGACTGACAGGCAGGCAGGCAGGCAGACAGAGTTTGTGACTTACGTTATGTGACGCGGAAGCCTCCTCATTTTCCTTCATGTTGTCCATTTCTTCCCAACAAACAGGCAGTTGCTGACAGGAGTCCTCCTCTCATTCGACCACTACCGGCCGATACAGTCCAGAGGGGGCGCTGTTTCACCTATTTAAAGATTTAAGGTAACTTTATTGTCATTGAACAGAGTACAGGTACTGAGACAACGCAGTGCACTTTAGCCATTTAGTAACCCAGAAGAGCAAAAAGCAGCTAAGTGGAAGGTGATGTGTATATTAATAATATATAAATTAACAGTATTAGCAGATATGAATATACTAAATGTAGCAGTAGGCCACGAGGAAGCAGCAGAGAGGAGGCAGCGGAGAGGAGGCAGCAGAGACCAATCAGAGGAGACAGGAACTGAGGAGAGGCTGATTAATACAGGTGTGACTCCAGGAGTCACCCTCTCCAGATCCTTTGTGTGCACAGTGACTGCTGACTCTCTGCTCTGTGGTAAGATGGACTTTTGTGGGTTTTTAGCATTGTTTTATAACCAGGGTAGTATTTTATTGTTAGGGTAGTGTAGGGGTGCATGTGTGCACCCTGAGGTATCTGTATTTTAATGATGTTAATTGTGGGTCTGTCATTTGTTTTTAGGACGAAGCCTTGATTGTTTAAGCATAGAGGTATGCAAAATATCAACATTTAAACCTCATACTATAGTTATGTCCTACAAACTAACAGTGCTTCTTTGTTTTTTTAGGTACAGCACTGACTGCCGTTTATTTTAGTTTAGTATTTTAGATTTTAGCAATATTGATTTTGTTTTTCTTATTGAGTCTGCTTAGTTTTAGAATTTTAACATTCTGTCTTCTTTTGTTTCTAGTGTTGCGGCTGGTGGGGTCCTCCTTTCACCGGTGTGTTTGAGATGCTGGGAGATCACTTCAGTTGGTGATATGGTTTGTGGTTGCACATTGAATTAGTGTGGTGTTTTTATTTGAAGTGTGTTGGGTTTGTATTTCCTTTGGATATTTAGTTACTCCCAGTGTCCTAGGCAGTGAGTGGTTGGTCTCCCAGCCGTGATATGACTGTCTGTCCTCTTGTCTTTCATACTGTGTTCTTTTAGAATTTTATTTATTGTAAAATAAATGGCAGATTGACCCACATTGACCGTTGTGGCCTCCTTAATTGAAGCCCCTGTGTGTTAGATCAATCCAGAAGGTTACATAAATATACTATATTTTGTAGTATGAACAGTATGAATCAAGGCATCAATCATAATATAAATTGGACACATTTCCCCAAAATTCCCCTTGTCCCGTCCTGTTTATTGATAGAAGAAAAAAACGTGTGTGTGTGTGTGTGTGTGTGTGTGTGTGTGTGTGTGTGTGTGTGTGTGTGTGTGTGTGTGTGTGTGTGTGTGTGTGTGTGTGTGAGATTTTTAACATTACAACATTTTATGTCACATTTGAGATCAAAAATATTGTCATTAAGAACATTTATTTGTCAGAAATGACAACTGGTTAAAATAATTAGAGATGAAATGTTTGCAGACCTCAAATAATGCAAAGAAGTTGTCATCTCAGTCAGTGGAGAGTGGTTTTCGCCCTCGGCCTGTCAGTCTGTAGCTTTGCGGTTGTCATTATCTGCTGCGTCACCTTGTTCTTATGAACTGCCGTATCAGGATGGAAGTAATCTGACACTCAGTGTATCTGGAGTCAAGTTCCTTATATGTGTACACATACCTGGCCAAAAAAGGGATTCTGATTCAAAACTTTTCTTTTTAACTCTTTCTGCATGGTTAGCATGCGGCCATGCTACCTCCCGAGGGAGTTCTCACATGTTATTGCTGTGACTGTGTACATCCCCCCCCTCGAGCTGCAGATGCAGATCAGATCCACACTGTCGTCTCTCAACTTCAAAACCAGCACCCCCAATCCCTCCTCCTCATCTCCGGTGACTTCAATCATGCTTCCCAGTGTCTGCTCTCCCCACCTTCACCCAGTAGGCTACGTGAAATGCCACACCAGAGACAATAAAACTTTGGACCTATTGTATGCAAACATCAAGGATGCATACACCCCATCCCCCCTAGCCCCGCTTGGTCGCTCAGATCACAACCTCGTCCATCCGGTCACAGACTACACCCCTATGGTGAACAAACAACCACCTGTGAAGAGGCCTGTGAAGCAGTGGTCTGAGGAGACCAGTGCTAGGCTCAGAGACTGCTTTGAGACAACAGACTGGGAAGCACTCTGCAGCCCCCACAGCAGTGACGTTGACGGTATGACCCACTGCATTACGGACTACATTAACTTCTGTGTGGAGAACACCGTGCCCTCCAAGTTGGTATAGTGTTTTCCCAACAACAAACCCTGGGTGACCTCCGAGATTAAGGCCCTGCTAAACGAGAAGAAGAGGGTCTTCAGATCGGGGGACAAAGAGGAGCTGCACAGAGTCCAGAAGGAACACCGGCAGAAGATCAGGAAGGGGAAGGACATCTACAAGAGGAAACTGGAGAAGCGGCTGGAGCAGAACATCGCCAGGGACGTCTGGAGAGGGCTGCAGAACATCTCAGGCCACGGTAAAGGAGTGAGGAGAAACCAAGCCAGCGGGGACAAGGACTGGGCAGATGAACTGAATCTGCCTCCTCTCCCTCCCTCACCCCCCCTGCCCCCTTTTCACCCCCCTTGGCTCAACCAGCTTCTGTTAAACACCAGCAAGACGAAGGAGATGATTGTTAACTTCAGAAAGAAAACATCCCATTTCACACAGGTGAACATCCAGGGATTGGACATTGAGGTGGTGGAGAGCTACAAATTCCTGGGTGTTCACCTCAACAATAAACTGGACAGGGACAAGAGCAGGCTCAATAAACTGATCAGGAGAGCGAGCTCTGTCCTGGACTGTCCTCTGGACTCCATAGAGGAAGTGGGGGAGAGAAGGATGTTAGCTAAGCTGACATCCATCATGGACAATACCTCTCACCCCCTACATGACACTGTGGGGTCCCTGAGCAGCTCCTTCAGCAGCAGACTGCTACACCCACGGTGTAAGAAGGAGAGGTTCTGCAGGTCTTTCATCCCAACTGCTGTCAGACTTTACAACATCTGCACGACCTGAATCATGTTGTAGTCTCTGTTTCTGTTTTTCAACTACCACCACTACTTACCATAGCTTTATATTATATTTATTTTTTTTTTTTTATCTATATTTATATTTCCATCCGATTACTTACCATGTGCAATATTACTTATATCATGACACTTTACGTTTGTAATATTGTATCATGACACTACCTTTGCAATAAGATAAGATCCAATAAGATTTGGATCAGGTATTCACCTAATCTGTCATTAGGTAAGTAAGGTGTGCCTGATACTGGAATAGAATGGCTCTCATATGTCTAGAGACTTAAAAAAAATTGAACCTGTTCACCCATGGAATGTTCCAAACAGGTATTGTTTGAGCATTCTACAACTTTCACTGTCCTTTGTTGCCTCTGTCCCAACTTTTTTGAAACAGATCAGTTTGAATATTAAATATCTTGTTGTTGGACTGTATTCAATTGAATAAATGTCAAAAAGGATTTGATTTATGTTTTACATTGTGTCCCAGCTTTTGAGATAATGTAGCGGCAAGGAAAAGGGCTGTCTGACTGCAATGTAACACAGTGAGAATGTGCTCAGTATAGAGTACACTTAAACAGATATTGATATCAGTTTTTTTGCTAACCCTGTACACCGCAGTTATTTGTTCTCTGTCTACTGTAGGAAACACACTGACTATGTATAAGAAACTCATAAAACTACACTTCAAAAAACCTAAACTATCCCTTTAACGCTACATTTACAAAATATGGATTAATTGTTTAGATCTGATTGTTTGTTTGGCTGTTCACATTATTGCTTAAATGTGACGAATATCAGACTCCAGTCTGAACTGATCATAGTCTCAACTGGTCACAGCCTGAAGAAGAAACAATAAGAAAGACATCACACGTAACACTCTGTTGTACATAAGTAAATACAGAGGCCACTGAAGTAAGCGTGCACTGTCTCATTATTAAGTTAGTGTGCATTGAAAGCCAGAGAGTTTGCAGATAACAAGGACGAGAATTTCTGTGAGGACCTCTCTACAAGACTCTCATTGCAAGACAACCCATCTCCCTGAGAAAGCGAGTGATGCAGTCGCATGAATTCCAATCTGACTGTTCAGAGATTGCAGTGCAAAAAATCAGATCTGTATTTGATTCAGGACATGTGAAAGTGGTCCAAATCATTATTGAAAAGGCTATATTCCATTTCATAAACAGATGTGAGTCATGAGCCCAGAAATCCTCTTCTCCCTGCAGTCTGAGCATAGTTTTATGTAAATGTTTGTTGGCAATGCATGAGTATGATATAGTTTTCATACTGTACCACATAGTCATCCCCATTTGTCACATAGGAAGTTTTATGCAAATTAGTTACATGGGTAGTTTTCATGCACATTGTGGAGAACACAGTGTAGTTATTATGCAAATATGTGATGTCATGTCATTTCTTATGCAAATTGTCCATGACAAGACTTTTCTGTGTAAATCTGTAATGACATGTGAGATTTGGTGAGAATTATTATGCAGAAACGGTGGTGACAAAGGGAATTTGTCTGCTAATATATGGTAACATAGGCAGTTGAAAAAAGGTGCTGGCATGCAATGTTTCTATGCAAATTTATGGTGACATGAGCAGTTTTTATAAGTGACAGACACTGTATATGAATCTCTGGTGATGCGGTAAGAATTTATCAAAATTTCTAGTGACATATAGGGTGTAGTTATGTAATTGTGTGTTTACGGGTGTTTTTTTAATTCAAATCATGTTGCTAAAGGGCTGCTATGCAAATTTCAGGTGACATGGGCAGTTCAAATGCAAATTTGTAAAAATTTGGTGCACATATATGATAACAGGAGCGATTGGTATCCCATCGTATGGTAACTGGACATTTACTTATTTATTTATTAATTCATTCATTCAGTTTTTTTCTTTATCGTGAATTAAAGAACAAATACAGCATCACACAGCAGACTTCTGTATCTGAAAGTCAATGTTATTCTTTAATACTGTGTGTCTTACTACACTGTACTGTGGGTCTTTTTAAAATATTATGTTTAGATCACTGCAGATTTCTGACTTTTTAATAATGTGCTGACATCCCTAGAGATCAAAGCATCAATTCTACAGCTTCCGGAGTTTCTTTCTTAATTTCAGATTTGTGAAATGATTCACCCATGGTGTTCTCCTGCTATTCAAACAATGGACTGGATTTAAAGAACAATGCTGACCTCAGAGTTCTGAAGCAGAGTTTGTTGTTTTTTTGAGAGGCAGCGAACTCAAATATTTGTTTTTTGCGTGGATTTTTATTGTCCGCAGGGACGTCTTCAGCACCAAGAACAGTCAAAGCTGGTTTCACTGTTACACAGGCTGTTAAAGGAGAGCTTCAAATGTAATGCAATGATTATAATTTTGTATAAGGCATGATAATGAACATTTTCATTTGGACTGGACTCCTGATACTTTGTAGCCAGGCATGTGGTCTTTTGTTATAATGATGCAGAGCCACTATTGCTTCCTCAGAGTCACTGTGTGCTGTGATTCCAGGCATGTTTCACATTTAACTATACAAAAATTCACTCCATAACATCTGTCAGCTGTTTAGAATATGTGTGTGTGTGTGTGTGTGTGTGTAAGCTGTCAGGCACACACACATATTCAGGGCAGCACCCCCTGCTGAAAATACATTCCTGTGCATATGCCCCTAAATATGAGTGTTGAATACATAAAAGGGAGGTGAATGAAAAAGATGGCAAAGAAGAGGAGAATCAATCAAATCAATCAAATGAAAAACTGAAAAGGGTAAATAAAGGCTAAGTTCAGCCCCAGCTTCCTGCCTCATGTCTGTGGGCTGTGAACTGAGCAGGAATGTGATGATGGTGAAGAAAATCCAAAATAATGATTTCTTAGTGTCCTCTCTGTCCCCCGCAGTGTCACGTAGACTAGCCCTCAAAGTTAGCCCAGCTGCCACAGTCAATCTGCTTCCTCTGCCATCCTCTTCACGCTAGGCTTGGCCAACTGATGCTGCAAGTCGGGCTGGTCCTCCACTTCATACACAAAAAACAATCAGTGCTCATGTTGCTGTCACAGCAGAGCTACCTCCATACACACCAGCTTGTCGAATACAAGACGAGCAGACATCCACTCTGAGAAGTGTGTTTATGTGGTGTGTGACAGTGTATGTCCTTATTTTGCTAGAGGTAAGGGTTACAGTATGAAACCAGCAAGTCAGAATATTTTGCGATAGCCTCACTTCTATTTTTATTAGCTTCAGTTGATGTTTTAGATTTGAAATGTAGGGTTAGGATCATTACCTCAAGGTTAGACTATGGTCCAAAGAACAAGTTGGTTTTGGTTCTGGTTTGAATCGAGGACTTACTGAAAGGATTTCCTTAAAGTTTTTTCATCAACTGCAAACTTGCTTGAAAAAGATCTGGCACATGCACCCCATGAGTGTTGATTACTCTTTGTATTTTGGTGCAGATCCAGATTAAACTGTTCTACATGTACAAATATGTTGAACATGTTGAAAGATTTATTAAGCCTTAGCAGATGCATGCTATCTAAGGTTTAGTTCTGAATTAGTCCGTTAGGGTTATGAATATAATAGAAGTGATAAGTGCCAATATTTACCACGAGTGTTGAGTGTCTCAGCCGTGGCTCACACATTGTTCTTTTCCCCACTCTTGTATTTTATTAAGCATGAAATTCACCTGTGAACCTATTTAAATATATTATCAGCCACTGACACAAAATTACAGGTGCCCTCTGGAGTTTGTGTGTATCCTTAAGGTCTAACATGTCGAGTGCATTTTCTTCCTCATAAAGCGTCTGCAAAACTGATTTTGTAAGCATTTCAAAACCTACATTAACACCCATGTTTACAAGATTTTCTCCTTCTTCCGTGTCTTTGCTGCTGCATTTAAGCATATCTTGGCATGTTACTGCCACCTGTAGATCAGTGGAATAGTGTGACCATTGGTAGGACTGTTTATCTCATCATCCCCAGGTCCATGTATCCTAGATGAACAAAGATAAACAAATCTGGGACCCACTCATACAAAAGCAGACAGAAAGACATTGGCACAAGAAAGCCGCCAGCATCAAATATCTTCTGTGGTCCCACTGCCACAGCCTAAATGCACTACTCACATTCAAACTGGCATCTGGAAGTAGTGGTAAAGCATGGATCAACCATGGTCAATGGAAAAATTAGGATGTGTATATTAGACAAAGTGAACTACTTGTGCTTGTGTGTGCGTGTGTGTGTGTGTGTGTGTGTGTGTGTGTGTGTGTGTGTGTGTGTGTGCACGCGCGCGCGCGAGTGCGTATGTAATCATGTGGTGGGTCTTATTTTTGAATAATGCCTAAAGGTCTTCCATAGACATTAATTACTGTGATCTGTTGTGCTTCTCTCTGTCATTTTCTCTCTTTGCTCCTTTTTCTCTTTCTCTCTCTCTCTGTCTCTCTCTCTGCCTTCCACTCAGCCTAAGCACTTCTGTTCCTCAGCAAAAGGTCAGTGTTAATCACTGGCTGCAATAAAAGGGATATTTTTCTTATGAGAGTTCTGTTGTACGCTGTTTCCAATTAGCTCAGGCTTAAAAATACAGCTTCTTGGCATGGCCAGGGGAGGAGTGCATCCCCTCTCAGTTTCTTACACACACACACACACACACTGCTCATTTCGTGTGTCATTTCGAAACGTCTTCCCTCTCCCTCTTTCACCAAACTTCCATTTACTCCCAGCAGAGGCAGCAGATAAAAATACCTCATTTTAAAGAAGCAGCCCTGTGCTGGTGGCTACTCACACTGAAACTCATTTGTTCTACTAGAAACAAGACAGTAGAGGCTGGTATTCAATCAAAGCCACTAAAAACAAGTCAAAAGGCCATTTGTCATCCTCTACGAGTATGGATTAACTGCACCCAGAAGAAAATATCTCCACCATGAGGTCATTTATAGTATATTGTCTTACACTGAGGTTTAGCCTCTGCTCTCTATCTATCTCACACAGAGCACACATATCACAACTAAAACCAAGTCTGAGGTCAGGTCCCTCATCCATGAGTACAATACTCATAAAACATGAGTACATGATACCTCAGGGTTTTATGAAAACACTGGCTGTTCTATTGCTTATTAACTTGATGTGAGTTTCAATTCAATTTGCTTGAAATGGCTTTTCAAACTCTCTTTCTGAAGTTAGCAGAGTTATAATTTGGCAGATCTCCTTGTATTCCCCAAGAGAAGAATCATATTCTTACAACACCTGAGGTGTCAGAGGGACAAAAAAAAAGGTCCCAAACCCCTCCACCAGTCATTATAATTAACAACCCTATTTTAATTAAACATTGATTAGCTGGTAATTAGCCCATGATAGCTCCCAGATGGTTGTGGGAACAGGTACTGGGAGTGACAGGCAGGGGAGCAGGATGAAGGATCTGTGGCACAACCAAATTGTGTTGTGGATCCCCCTTGGGCTGAATGTTTTGTGATTATTTTTTAGATTATAAATGATGCCTTCGCGTTGCATTCCTCTTAATTGACATTGCATTGATAGCTCCCAGAATACGGATGCATGGAGGATTGAGTGTGTGTGTGCATTCTCATCAAATTTAGGCAATTTTCTGCCACAGCAAAGAAATAAATACATTTTTAAAAGCGGGAGAGTTGCTTGCTGGTAAATGAAACAGAGCATTGATAATAAGAGGGTCTATTTGGGGGATGGGGGACTTTCTATACACAAAGTGTACATCAAATGCTCATTACTGTTTCCCAGTCTGCCCTAAAGTCAACTACTTTGAACAAGAAACAAAAAACACAAAGCATATGATAGTGAATTCATTTACATAGCATAGAGTGCACTTTGTCTACAACTGGAACACTGAGTATAATCACCACTGTGTGTGTTTCATTCCTTCATGTGATATCTACTTGTACTGTTAAAACATGGAAACACACAATACCTGTATTCGAACAGTTGAGGTGCTAACAGCGGTGATTACCAGCCAAAGTGTTACATGAATTATATGGCAAATAAAGTCAGTAAATAAATGCAAAACCATCACAAAGGCCCAAACCATGAATAATGAATACTGTCATCTGCCTTTCAATTAGTTCTGTGTGCCTTGTGCTGTGCCCTGTGTGTGTGTGTGTGTGTGATATTTAAATATTTGTGTGAACAAAAATACACACCAGTACTAAAAAGAGATTTGGGGATGTGGTTATATCACTATAACAGAGCCCAACAGAGCAGTAATATGAGCAGTTGTGGCCATGCTTTAGCAACATTTTTCTGTTAAATCAATCAACGCACCTTAAAATGTTATATAATATATAATACCACCATTTTAGCCCATCTTGAATAACTACATAAATAAATAAATATGGCTATGAAACTAATTATAAAACTAATAATGAAATCTATGAAACTATGTTGCTAGGCAACGCAGTGGTTGTTGATGGGAAAATGTGTTGTACTTTATCAACTTAACCTCTCCCACTTTAACCACTCAACTTGCGGCGGCTGTTTTAACTATCTGAAGTTTGCACAGGGAGTTTTATTTTGAAAATCAACCATATTCTCTATGCCATTTGTGTGTCTGACTTCCAGCCAGCTCAATCTGCCCTGTGCAGATTGACATGGCCAGTCTACTGAGTCTCTGGGACTCACTGCCCTTCTTAAAGATTTGAAACCTTGAGCTGTAGATGCTCTTCAGTCACAACATGACACGCTGCAGCCACCAGAGCTGGCCCCACCAGAAGCGTGCATTTCAGAAGCGTCCCAGAAGTGACTCCACTCTGCTCCGTGGAGAATATGTGGCTGTTATATTTTTGACGCATGGCCCGACCAGGTGTGTCAAGCAGCACAGAGTAGATCAAGGTGCTGGAAGTCAGTCACAGAAATAGCATAGAGAATCTTGTCAGTTTTCAAAATAAAACACCCTGCGCAGACTCCCAATCGTAAAATCAGGCAAAAGGGAAACAGTTTAATTGCATAGCATACTTAATCATCGTAGATAGACATAAACCAGGAAAGGTCTGATGGGCAAAGTGCTTCTGAAACACTCCAGGTGGGATATGAAGTTGCATAGAGAAGTCACAGAGCCGTGCTTGGTAGAACAAAAGTTAGTACTTAGTAAATAAAAGCGGCTACCAATGGTGAAGTCTTTTTATTCAGGCAGTTATGGTTATTGTTAAAATAAATACCAATAAGAATTAGATTATTTACTTTTGATGGAATAGAAATTAAATAATTAGAGTTTTTGATGGTGTGATTATAGCCTGAGAAAAACTTCCAGTTTCATGATAATAATTCCATACTGTGGAAAAGATGTTCCGCTCTTGAGGGGATACCATGCTGTTTTGGCAAGTGTTAAATGCATCAACACTATATTCCCATTTTCTTGCTTTTCTGCGTACGTTTCACTGAGAGCCCAACTCATCACTACTTCATTGATTTTAAGTTGATTTTAACCTTTATGTTAGAAAACTGTCATGTTTCGAAGCTCAGGGACAGACCTTTGTGTACATAGGGCTGGCCCTGCTTTGCTGCACTGTGTTTGTCTTGTTATTTGATGGCTGTTATCTTCAGCTAGTTCCAGTATGAGCTGGCTCCCTCAGAAAGCTTTCTGGATAATCAACAGCTATGTTGCAGATCCTGCTGTGAGGTAAGTATTTATTTTGTTTGTCTATTTCTTATTTGATTTGTCTGCTTTGACTTTTCTCACAGAAATGGAAAGATTCCCAATCCCAACACCCCCAACAGCTTCTCTTCTCTTTTTCACCAACACAATAACACAATACTTACATCAGTTTGCACCAGAGTGGAAAATAAGAACCCAAGAAGTGTAGTTACTGTATTGACACTATCATGATGTCACACATATACATATACATGTCAGTCTTACTTACTTGGAAGAAGAAGATAACGTAAGCAGTTTGCTTTTGCTCAGAGCAGACAGCTGGAAGATCTCAGGTTCTTGCCTTTGGTCTGAAAGGAGAGAAGGAGGGGTAGAGATGGGGGGGGATCAGCAGAGAGCGAGGCACTCAAACTGGGGAATCACATCACAAACTTGTATTGATCCGTGTTCCTACACAGTGTTTGGTGAGAAAAGATAGAGTAGAGAGTTAATGAGTGTTTGAGAGGGTGAGGGAAGCAAAAGAGAGGTGTGTGTGTGTGTGTGTGTGTGTGTGTGTGTGTGTGTGTGTGTGTGTGTGTGTGTGTACAGACGCGCAGGGTGTGCCCATCAATGTATGAGGAGACCGTACGAGAATCGAAGTTGACTCGACTGAATTTCAGTTGAATGAAGTACATTTCAACTGAATAAGTGGAATTGATCTGCTCATATTTACTACAGGGAAATAGAGTGTGCTTTATATAAATCAGGATTTTAATATCTTTAATGCCTCTCAAAGACCATTGTGACTGCTAATAAAAACATATTGCAAACCAATCGAGCAATATCTCTTTTTCTCTTGCCAGTTTGTGTCTCTCTCACGCACACACACACACATATAGTATACACTGCTGTCCCCTCTCTGTGGGTTAATTTCTCCCAGGGATCAGTGGTGATTACGGGCCCAGTAGTGCGAGGCGCCGCAGTGAGATGGCCAACGGAAAGATCGATTTCTGTTTTTACCGACTTAATTCAATGCGGGCTATTTAAACTGGCAGGGCAGGGAGAAATTAGATTGTATTTGCTGGGTATGGATTTTTTTTGCCTTGTGAAAGCAGCCAGAGCAAAAGGAGAGGGGGGCAGGGAAAAGGGGATTACAAGGCCCGACTCCCATTTCGGTGCTCTGCACACGTACCCGGGTAATCAGAGAGAATTACCTTCTATTGATTATTCAATATTTTCCCAGATCATGTTGTTTTCATCTCTACTAAAAGTCTTAACAGGTTACTGACACTCACTAACGGAGAGGAATTGGTGGGAGAGCGCGGTCAAGCAGCACCAGTGGCTTTTATCATTGCGTGCACACACACACACACACACATGGACCTACCAGTGTCATGTTATAAAGACAGGAAATTAATACACTCCATGTTGTCCATGTTGTCTTAGCACAGGATGAAGTGGGGTTGTACCAACAGAGATCAGAATATGGTGTGTGTGTGTGTGTGTGTGTGTGTGTGTGTGTGTGTGTGTGTGTGTGTGTGTGTGTGTGCGCGTGTGGGAGAAGTGGCGTGTGTGACCATGTGTGTGATATGAGGTTAATAAATGAGACTAATAAATGGATCTGCCAATACTGACCTTTTACTAAAAGTCAGATGTTGTTCATCACAGATTCTACTGTCTTTAATCATCAGCTATGTCAGTCTATAAAAGGTCCAATAAAACCTCATCATTTCTTAAAGGACCATACAGTGATTATTTTTAGCTTATTTATGACAAATACTTTCTTCATTAGTTCATTGATTAAGATTTTCCAAGGCATGTTCAATGTTTTCACTGCCTTCTTTGCAATTATTGGTTTCCACTTATTTGCATTGATATCGTGGTTATCTATTTGAGAGGAACCAAAAGAGAGCTGGGGTAAATGATTCAGTACACCAGTAGTGACTGTACATTTCATTAGAATTGTAACTGGGATGATTGTGCTGCAGGAAGCTGTACAAACAGACATGAACTGTAAGTTATTTATTTGCTTTTTAGATTTTGTCATCAGACGTAAGTATATTCCTCACAAATCTAGCTGTCACCCCCATGAACAGTAATAGCCAATTTTAACATGTTTTTATTTAATTATGATACAATAAATGCATACATAATATGGAAATACATAACAGTATGCACTGACTCAATTCATCTCTTTTTTTTCATCTCTATTTGTTTTTTATTTATGCATTTTAAATACAGGACAGGACTATTGCTGGACAAGAATATTGTTGTTGGACGGTTCTGCAAAGCCCTGGTTATAGTTTTTAATTAATCCCATTTATAATGGGTTTTTATGACCAATGCCAACATTTTTTTAAATTATGATTTTATTTCATATCTGGCCATGGAAACTGGTGGTTGTAATGGTGATTATTGTGATGGTTAAGGTTAGCCACTTAAAACTCTTCATAAAGATTAGTGATGTTATAAAAAAGTAAAATAAAAAGTACAAGCATGTAACTGGATGTGATTCCAACCTCCACAGTTTTTATCTTTTGCTTCTTACTTCACACTGATTGTTAAAACTTGGACTTAAAGGAGCGGTGTGTAGGATTTCATAGATTAAAGTTCTCTGTCGCTACGACGGATTTCCGTCATTCAGACTTCACGGAGGCCTTATGAGATCAGTGTAGATCGGAGGAGAACAAAAAAGTGTTGGCTGATGGCTGATTTTTATTGACAGATTGTCACACTCTACAGCCAATGGTATCGTTTACAGTGTGTGCGTGCCTGACCAATGACAGTATAATGACCCACACAGGGCGCGATCTAAACACGGAGCATCGGTGCTAAAGTTTAGCTGCATAGCTAGCATGGACTCATCACGCTGCTACGTTATCAATTAGTTTTTGACTGCGTCACAGAGCTGTGATGTCATTCTGAGACTCGATTTGTAAAGTTTAGTCAACATGTGAGAACTCGTCTGACACAGAGAGTCTCCTGTTGTGTGCTACATGTGTGAAATAACAACTATAGTCTGGACTTTGTCTGGAGTATATCTGTGTAAACGGCTTCATTCAGTGTCTCTCCCTCCCCTTTGGCACTGTGAGTTTCCATGGTTACGGGAACGCCCTGAAACTTTATAATAATAATCAATAAGAAGTTTTTGGGTCAGTATAACTGTATAAATCATGAATGTAGCCTGATTGTACCTCTGCTGAAATCTTTTATTATCCCATATATAACAAATGTAAAGCCTCAGAGCTTCACTTTGAGGTGATGGCAGAAAGGTGAGAGCTCACCATCACACTGAAACTTGTCACAAGGCTGCAGAAGTTGCTCTTATTGTTATTTAATCCTGATGCTGTTTGTTTGATGTATTTTTCTGTTAAATGATAAGAGGCTCACTGGAAACAATAGAATTAATAATAATTATAATTAATGATGATGATGAGAAGAAGAAGTAGAAAAAGAATGTACTGAAGTTCTGTAGATGGTTGATTATTTGAAAGAGTAAAGTTTGACAAAAAAAAAATCAGTTTGATTGGTGGTGCAAGCAGGCCACCTGTCCAGTGGCTCTGTCCGTGTTGTGTTGTTTTTCATATCTTAAGTGTGTTTTTTTCCCAACATTTAATTTTTATACTACACTTGCTTTGTAGAACTTTTTATATCCTATGGATACAATGGATTTTTACTGACAACATAGCAGTGGACAACTTGTTTATTCAAGGGAGATGCTGTTTTCACTCCAAACAATGCGCCAAGCCGACATTGTTCACCTCATACCTGAGGAGCTGAGACGGAGGTACCGAGGCCACAGAGCTGGAGCGAAGATGAAGGCTAGGCTAGCGGCTAAGTGGTGGTAGTGCAAGCCCCCAGTTTCATCGATAGTTATGGAGAATGTGAACTGTCTGACCAACAAGATGGACGAGCTGGCTGCCCTAGTGAGGACCGACAGGACATTCATGGAGTGCAGTTACTGTGCCCCTCTGAAACTTGGCTCACTCAGAACACTCGGGATGCTAATGTGGATTTACCTGGATTCACTACAGTGACAGCGGACAGGGACTGTATACGCAGTTGAGTTGCTCGCTGTAGGTCTCAGATCATATTACATGCCTAGAGAGTTTTCCCACACCATTGTTGTTTGTGTTTACGTCCCTCCACATGCACACACTGAGACCACTGTGATGTTGCTCCACGCCACTATAACAAGACTACAAACACAACACCTAGACGCTTTCATCGCCATCTCTGGGGATCTCAACCACGTCACACTGGACTCACACTCCCAGACTTTCACCAGTTTGTAAGCTGCCCCACCCATTAGACCTCCTGTATGCCAACGTGAAGGAAGCTTACACTGCCACTCCTCTGCCCCCACTGGAAAAAGTCTGAACATAACCTGGTCCTGCTCACACCACACTACAAGCCAAAGATCCAGAGACATTCCACAATCACACGCTTCTTCAGGAAATGGTCTCCTGAGGCAAGGAAAGCAGGAGGCCCAGACTGGGTGTGTCCACGGATGCTCAAAGCTTGTGCTGCTGAACCTGAGCCACTCCAGAAGGGTGTTCAACCTGAGCCTGCAGCTGGGGAGGGTCCCAGTGTTCCGGAAGACGCACAAGATCCACTGCAGTTTGGATACCAGGAGAAGGTGGGCGTGGAGAATGCCATCTTCTATCTGTTACACAGGGCTTACTCTCAAATGTGCAGGGTGAGGTGCACGTGTCGGATCCGCACATGTGTCAGCGTTTTGTTTTGCCCGCCAGAAGCTCCCTCTTAAACAAATTTTTGACTGAGATTTAAGACATTCTTTTACAATACACCTTTTAGATTGGCGTTCTTTTTAGCATATATTTTAAGAGGAGCAATCTGTAGCAATCAGAGAAGAAGCCATGACTTTACTAACCTCACCATCAGGCTGCAAATTGCCACACTCTATAAAATCCAGGAGGCTGAGAAGCACCTAGACACCATCATTTTTGGCCCTGTGCAGGCGTCTGCCACCAGCCCTGGGGAGCTGGCAACCACTGCACCCTACCATGCAGACGCCATCTCTTATCCGGCCACAGTCTCCAGTCCACCTGCTGCAGTGGCCCTGGCCGCTACTGTGGTTCCTGCTCCAGACACCATCCTGGAGGGCTCGTGGCTCCGACTCGGGGCCCCGGGCTTCTCTACTCCCTCACAGCGCAGCATCAGACTTGGGTTGTGGTTGGCAATGCCAAGAAAAGAGGGAGACTCTCTTTTTACCCTCTTCACAAGAGTAAACAAGGTTGTGGGTCACCTCCTTCCTCCCCACCAGACCCAGACCTCTGCCTACACAACAAGTTCAGGGTGCTGGATGAACACAAGTTTCCTTTACTCACGGGATCCTCGCACTGCAGCCAGAGACACAAGCAGCCCGTCTCTTCCACCAAATGCACCAAACTGGCAGACTCCAGACCGTCTGTCCGTCCCTCCACTCTCCATAAAGCCGCAGCTCTCTCGTTCACTCCATGCTCAAGCCTCCACACTGCTGATACATCCACCCACCCGGTTTCCAGACCCCAGGTGTTTACAGGGCTTCTACCGGGTCAGGCTCTACAAGACCGATCACTGGAGACTCTTGGCCCAAAGGGAGCCCTTGGATGCCACCCATTGACCGCCCAGGTCCTCTGCCTCGGCCGCTGACCTGCTGGGGTCATCATACACCTGCTCACGTGACTGACTGACCCTTCATGAACCAGGTACACTCTCCACGACTAGCTCCCTCTACAAGAACCCTCAGTATAGTGACACTGTAAGTTTTTAATCATCAATACCAGTCACAGTCACTGCCAGACATAATTACAAACGCACTCATGGTGTGAACTTTGACAATCTTATATCACTGCGCACACGTAAATCACCATCTGCTACCTCGTCATTTAAGACCACTTTACCAGTGTCTCTGAACATGGCACTTTTAAATGTTAGATCTCTTTTAAATGTTTAAACATAAATACATTTCTGATTAATGACCTTATTTTAGACAATAATATTGGTGGCATGTTTTTAACTGAGATATGGCTCAGCACAGATGGATCAGCAACCCTTATTGAAGCCTCACCACCAAACTATCAGTTCTCATATTCATTCATGAAAGACAAAAAAGGTGGTGGTACTGCATCCATCCTTTCATCATCACTTGCTCCGACATTACGTTTGGTGAATACACATCTTTTGAATACCACTCCATCATTTTTTGCAGTCCTCCCATACTATGTATGACAGTTTACAGGCCACCAAAACATTGTTCTTTATTCATCTCAGAATTTTCAGAATTACTCTCAACTATCCACACCAAATATGACAGAATTTTGGTTTTAGGTGATTTTAATCTACTTTTGGACAATCAATCAGACTCTTTTGCGTTGGACTTCGTGAACTTGCTGAACTGCATGAATTTTAATCAACATGTTACTCAAACAATTCACAACAGAGGTCACACCTTAGACCTTGTTATAACGTACAGCCTGTCTGCAAATATCACTTCAGTTGTTGATGCAGGAAACTCTGACCATTTTGTGTCTATTTTACTGTCACTGGTTTCATACAACAGGACTTTTCAGAACAAACTGTTAGGAAGCGCCATCTCAACACTGAAGCGGCAACAAATTTTATTGATCTTTTAGGTAAGACTACTGCAGAGATTTTACCCTCCTCTTGTGATTTTATTGTAGAAAGTTTTAACAGTAAATTAAGGTTTGCAATTGACAAAGTGGTTCCTCTAAGACTGAGAAAGGTTACCTCCAAACCTATACCTCGATGGAGAAACAAGAAAATTAAACAACTAAAAAGAAACTCTATTCCGTGAACAATTGACTATCTATAACAAGGCAATTATATACACAAGACAAGAATATTTTTATTATATTACACATGCATATTATGTTTTATTAGATTGAATCTCCGTCAATCTCATCCTACGTATAAAAACACCCAAGAAGCTTTGCTTTTATGTGACGAAACACTGGAGAAATCTGGCTGATGCTGACATGTTTGCTAAAGTTATGTCCCAGTTGAAATCTGCAGATCCGATTCCCACATCCTTTTTAAAAACAGTTTATGGTGTTTTAGAAGAACAGTTGCTCACCATTGTGAATTATTCTCTTCAGATGGGTACTTTTTTGAAGCGTGGTTGTGCTTTGAGATCTACACATAATTTTATAGCTGTGCCATGGGAGGTGCCCAGCTCATCCATCCATCCATCCATCTGTGTACTTTCCTAGGATGTCTTCAATCACTCACTCTCATGTGCTTTCGGGTACATGTATACACACATACACATATACACACATACACACTCACACACCTACTCACACACACACGAGCCTATATACACATATACCAAAGTGTGCTCGTACTCATATACACATTCATACAAATACACACATATACTTTTAAATACCCACACCTATATATATATATATATATATATATATATATATATATATATATATATATATATATATATATATATATATATACCCTCACAGGGTGGACTCTATGCGTTCCTGGGGTTAATTATTAATGGTTCCGGGGTGCAGTACCTTTATAACTCAGTAACACAGTTTCAGTCTTTAATGATGATGATGATGATGATGATGATAGTCTAAATATTGTTGCAGAAGCTTTGAGGCCTCCCCAAAAAAGCTTGGTGACACGTAGTGCTTGTAAATGTAAATTTAGACTTTGTCATAAAAACAGTTAAAGTGAATGTCAGCACAAAATACCAACAGCTCTTCCCTGTAAGGCTGTCAGAAGTGAGCAGCAGGCAGACAGGCAGCATGACAGTGAAGTATAAGTGCATTGGCCAGGCGTCCCGAAAATGGAAACTCCTGCTCCTCCAGTGACTCACAGCCATTGTGTTGGGCTAACCGCTGTCTCTCAGTCGGCTTAGGTGAATGATTTGCAGTGACACCAGCATTCTTCATTGACCGTAAACTACTCATGTTTTAGTTTAGAGCTTGCTATAAATGAATGACTCTGGATTGATCCTGGAATTAAAAGAACAGATGTTGCATCTAAATCAGCTGAGTGTTGCAAGCATTGCAGTTTCCAGAGAACGAACGCACTATAAATTATATTGGGGAATTAATTAGATCTGCTACTGTTGTGATTCTTATAGAATTTGGGATCTCATTCCATCTGGAGGAAATATATATTGGTGATTCATTGTGTATGTTCTTATATGTATATACATATAATTCATTATATATATATATATATATATATATATATATATATATATATATATATATATATATATATATATATAATGAATTATTAGGTTCAAATACTAGACAATACTACACGTATATGCATAACTCATCGCTCCAAACCCATTTCCACTGCTGAACTGTGAGGTGACCTAGGTCACTCTTCCTATCACTGCACTTTCTATGCTGATTACACACTGCCAGCCTTGGTTCTAATAGCTCTTAGCATACAGTCCCAGTCATTCGTATTCATACTATGTAGATGAGTTGCTCCACTGGCCTTCAGGGAGGCTGCAGGGAGACAGAGTACTGATGCCTGCTTAACCTTACATAACAGACCCTGACCTGCTGGGGCAGCAGGGGATGCAAAAGAGTGTGTATGCATGTGTAAGCAAGCATCTGTGTATGTGTGTGCACTTGTACATGTGTGAGGTGATGTATGTGTGATCCTGAGTCTTCGTCTCCCACAGAGGATGCTTCTGAATTGCAGTTACCAGACCATAAGATATGGAGCACTGCTGCATTGTGTCTGTGTCTACGATGTGTATTATATCTCAGACACATACACTTCACCAATAAGGTCAGGCTTTGTATAAACATTCTGCGTCCAGACAGGTCCAGAGGTGATAGCCAACTGCAACTCAGTTCTGTGGATTTAAACAGTTGTGCTCAACCTCATCTGGCCCTGACCTGGCAGATAGTTAAACATCTATTTATGTATAAAAATGTATTTCAACAAATATTCATATTTATCACAGCCTTTATGTGATGATAATGATCGCCTACAGAGTTTGGTAAAATTGAAAAGCTCTGCACATGGATGGGGTGGTAGAGAGGGCTCTAGTCTCCACCTCTGTCTTTGAACTACAAATATTTTATTATCTGAAGGAGCTGCAGCTGTTTGTTTAATGTTTTAAATTAGCGCATGAGTAATAGCTCTATCCTGCTAAACCCGTCTCCCTGAAAATGACACATTTACTATTAATATACAGCTGAAAATATGCTTTGATGGTTCATTTTAGACTTAACTCAAAGCATGGTTTAGTTTAAGTAAAGATATTCTTGTTTATCTTGGTCAAAGGAGCAGTGTGTTGGATTTAGTGGCATCTAGTGGTGTAGTTGCTTATTGCAACCCCATCGGCTCAACCTCAACTTCCTTGAATGAAGGAGAAACTGAAGTAGATGTGAAATGTGCAAAAACATGAAAGGCCCTATGTAGATCTAGTGTTTAGTCTGTTTGGGGCTGCTGTAGAAACATGGCAGTCTATGTGGAAGAAGGCTCATTCTAAGTGAAGAAAAACAATTATTTTCTTATTTTATAAAAATCATCGATAATTGATAAAAATCACCCAAGATGGCACCGCGGACGGTTGCCTCGGTGTGTTGGTGCGCGTTGTTTTGTTTTCTTTTGTGCTTTAACTCTGTTTTTTGCGATGGTACCTGGAGCTCTTTCACCAGCTCATCGCTCATGAACATTAAGGTAACAACACTTCTCCCTACACTGGAAATTTTGGACAGCGCGGATTACGCACACCTTTACCGGGAATATTTTTCTCTAACTGCCAAACAAACTGGAGGAATTACAACTGCTGTTGGGGAAAAACAGGGACTTTTCTTCATCTGCTGTTTTGTGCTTCACGGAGACGTGGTTTTGTGGATTAATACCGGACTCTGCGCTGCAGCTGGCAGGCTTCCAACTCTACAGAGCGGACAGAAGGTGGAGGAATCTGTTTTTACATCAACAGTGGTTGGTGCAACTACGTGACAGTGATCCAGCAGCACTGTTCTCCTGATCTGGAATCTTTCATCATAAACTGTAAGCCTTTTTATTCACCACGTGAGTTTGCTTCATTCATTCTGGTCGGTGTTTACATCCTGCCGCAGGCCAACGTGCAGGACGCACAGCGCATGCTCGCCGACCAGATCCTGTGCGTGGAGCGGACCAACCCGGACTTTTAGTTATTGTCCTTGGTGACTTTAACAAAGGAAATCTCACTCATAAACTCCCCAAATACAGACAGTTTGACACATACATACAGACAAATGCCCGACCAGAGAGGAGAACATTCTGGATCACTGTTACACCACAGTCAGGGATGCTTATCACGCCGTCCCCCATGCTGCACTGGGCCACTCTGACCACGTCATGGTCCACCTGATTCCTGCGTACAGGCAGAAACTAAAGCTCTGCAAACCTGTAGTGAGGACTTCAAGGAAGTGGACCAGTGAGGCTGTGGAGGATCTCCAGGCGTGTTTGGACTCTACTGACTGGGATGTGTTCAGGACTGCTACCAACAGTCTGGATGAGTACACAGAGGCTGTGACGTCATACATCAGCTTCTGTGAGGACTGCTGTCTTCCATCAGGCACCAGGGTGAGTTACAAAGACAATTGGAAGGAAAGCGCTCGTTCAGACAGGAACAGGGAAACCGGACGCTGGCGACGTTTTTCAGTTCATTTCAGTGGGGGTCCTGCGTTTCTGCACCGGCAGCCCGCAACACAGGGGTTGCCGCAAAAAACGTCGCCGGCATCCGGGAGAGAAGTTGAGCCAGATTCAACTTTTGGGAAACCAGAGCCCCACAGCACGCTCCGCAAGACAATCAGACACTCAGATCGGTCAAACCTCCACAGACAGCCTGAAATGTCTCTGAAACTGTCTCTGAGACTATCCAGGTGGATTCATGGACTAAACTCTGATAATCTACCTGTGGGTGTGACACAAAGAAGTTTAATTTGATTTGTGTCTGATGATTAGAGAGAGATAGAGAGAGAGAGAGAGAGAGAGCTTTGATTCAGACAGGATCTGGCGCTGCGGCAATAAGGTTTTTCATTCATTTGAGTAGGGATCGTCCGTTTCAGCTCCGGCAAAAAAATGATGGAGAAGTTGAGCCAGATCTAACTTTTGGAAAAACAGAGCCTGATGTCACACTCCGGCCGCCAATCAGACACTCAGATCGGTCAAACCTCCACAGTCAGCCTGAAATGTCTCTGAAACTGAGACTATCTAAACTCTGATACTCTACCTGTGTGTGTGTGTTCTGGCTTTGTTTATTTAATGTACCCAGCTACTAAATCTGAGTGACTCGCAATTTACACCGCAAAGTAGTGAGAGAGAGAGAGAGCTTTGTCTGAATGCACGCTTAGGCTCGTAGTTTGTGATCTGCCTGAGCCCTTTCCAGACAGACGCTGAGTCGTTTGCTGAGAAACGGTGTTGGAGCTTCTCAGAGTGCCGATGTTAAACTTCTTTCAGCGCCTTGCTAAACCTGCACTTTGCCTCTATGAATTGATAGGGAACCTTCCAGCTGGTGTTCCACAAAACCAAGTTGCAGCATTCTTTGGAGTGAGCCCTACTACCATCTGCAAACTGAGACCAAGTTCCATATAACAGGATGTCAGAGACTCACTGGAAAAACGAGGCTTATCATCATTGGAGACAATCTCAATGTAGAGAGATATTGAAATGAAGTTCTGCAACCAGTGACAATCCCATATCTCCACTGTCTGGGACCAAACTCCATCCTCCAAGATAGCGCTTGCCCCCACAGTGCATGGTTTATCAGAGACTACCTCCAGAAGTGGAGGTAATGTCTGAGAGGATGGAATGGCCTGCCAGCAGTCTTGACCTCAACCCCATTGAACACTTGTAGGATCAGCTTGGGCATGCTGTTCGTGCCAGAGTGACTAACACAACCACGATGGCTGACTTGCGACAAATGCTGGTTGAAGAATGGTATGCCATCCCACAGCAGTGTGTGACCAGGCTGGTGACCAGCATGAGGAGGAGGTGCCAGGCTGTTGTGGCTGAGCATGGTTCTTCCACACTCTACTGAGGCTCCTGTTTGTTAAATCTTATCTTGTGCATGCATTGGAGTACAAAGAGATTAATGAAAAAAAAGTTCCTATATGAAATTTGAGGAAATTTTTAAATAAAAAACTTACTTAACCCCCATCTTGGTCACATATATGAAAGCATGTTGTGTTTACAATAATAACACCTTTCAATAACACAATTCAAGTCTAAATACTACAACGTTATGAAATTGTTATTTTAGCAGATCAGTTAAAAACTGTGAAATTCATTTTCCTTGTAATCACCATTCACCTAAGATTATGTTTTTATGTCTGCAAATGATCAAAATAAAGTCATGTTGTGACTCAACATTTATTGGACTTGCACTTGCACTTGCACTTTAATGGCATAGTGAAATGTGGAGATATAGTATGTGTTATAAATATCTTGCTAATGTGTCCAGCTCTCCTTGGGAACACAGTGAACACAGTGTGTCCTGTCTGTGCTGATGTGTTTCTACTGACACACTGTTTCACTGAGGCTGGAACTAGTTAAGGTTCCAGGATAATCTGCCTCTCTGTACATTGTGTTTAAAGCCTAATAAGTATTGCTTCATTAAGTGTGACATTCTATGTATATCTGCTATTAATTAGGAGGACCAAATGAACAGCAGACTTCAATGAGCTCTACAGTGAGAAGAGGGACCCAGGCTTTTGATTTTTAGGTAGTAACTGAATATAAAGACTTAAGAAAATGCACAGCAGACATCTTGACATTCATAGCAGGAAACTCACAAGTGCAGTAATGATAGCTGCATTCCACTTGTATCCTTAGGTCCATAATGATAAATTAAGCTCCTCTCTAGACCCCTACCCTTTGCAGCTTTGTACTGACTTCCTCATATTCTCCCATTATAATTACTATAGCCATTAGAAAGGTTTGTCACTTGAAAGTGAATAGATGCCGTTTTTGGCTCTTAGTGAAATGACTGAAGGTATGCATTCTTGTCTGTACTTGAGTCCTTGTAGACTGCACAAAGACCCAACACGCAGCCTGAGTACTGTTCCAACATAATTTTTTTCAAGTAAAGCATGAAATCAACTGACAGTTTTACAAGAACTGATGTGTGGTTGATGTTTGAGTTAAGAAGCTTCATAAGTGTCAGAGGGGTAGCTATCGAGCCTGGCCGTGAGGCTCACAGATCTGTCTTGCCCGACAATCACACAGAGCACTGCAGTCAACCCCTCGACTCCTCTTTACTGATTGAATTCCTCCAAAAATGAATGAGTAAATGAATGAGTAACCTTATGCTTTTTGTATGTTTGTAGGCCAGGAGTGTGTTTGATATTTTTTTAAGAAATTGTAGAGGTGACAATTATAACGTAGTTAGGTTACGACAATGCAGAAAGTTAGCATGAAGGCAGTATGCATGCAGGATGTAGTCGAGTGACAGTTGTACAAAAAAGTTATTATGTTATTGTTAGTTATGAGTAGTGTTAAAGTTAAAAAAATACAAACATAAATAAACCATGTGAAAGGAGTCTGTTGCTTTATTATAATAAACATTACATTGTCAGTGTACAGTTGAGTAATCAGATGTACTTCAGGGAGAATGGGTGATAAAACTTGCCTGTTATTTTAGAGCTGGCGGCCTTTATGCTGGGGTTGTTGTGCAATAGCAGCAAGAACACATCAGCGTTGTGTGTACTTGTAAACTTGGGAGTTAATTCTTCCAAGAACAACTAGCAAGATTCTTCACAAGCACAAAAGTCCATTCTTTGCATACTTGGTTTTGAGAAACACCTTGAGTCATTTTTCTTGGGATGTAGACTGTCTAACCCCCCAGTGTCCTCTGGATGCACCTGCATCACATTCCTGCTCTGTCATCATCTTTCATCTAGGCTCCAGGCTTTTGTCCTGTACCTACATACATACTGTTAGAGTGTTTTTCTTACATGATGAACGTATGCAGTTTTAGTTATACCATGTAACCTATGACCTATACAATATGTGTTAATAGTTAAAGGTGCCGCCATGTCTATGACTATGTTTAGCTAGTGAACATCTTACTGAGTTGTATTCCTCCAGGGAGAAAGGTAGCCCCTGATGTTTTACAGATGTTATAGTATAGAGTGGGTATATAAGAACTTGTGAGAAACATAGTCTTTGTTAATTCTGTTTCATGTCAGAATGGATCCAAACTCACATTAAGATCTTGGACTCATCTCTTTATTTGAACCATCGGCTCCAGAAAACCATCACTACAATCTGGCGTCACAAACTGCGTTGGTAAGCAGATTTACAGTGCAATGTGCAATGCTTATGGTGTTTCTGCTTACCTATTAACCACACTGTAAAGAACTTTTTATGTAATGATGTGTTGTAATTTTACTGGAGGAGCTGTGAAAGCTCAGCATAAATTCATTTGACTAATTTCAAATATTAAAACAAAACCATTGAGGACATTATTTAAGCTGCTGTTTGTCAAAGTTGCCTGATAAATATAGTTTGCCTACTTCAATAATATTTAAACATAATTATTGTCTGTGTATGTATTTATGTTTGGAAGAAGTGTGCTGAGTTAAAAAAAGAGTAGAAGAAGTGGAGGGGTGTTTGTGTGAAACGCGTTGACTGCACAGAGAAAAGTCAGTTCACTGCAGAGTGAAGCTGTGTGTTTGTGTTTATACATGTACATACATAAACATACTTGTATGCTCACATACACATATTCATACACATATCTGAATATCCATACACATTTTTGATACTTACTGCTGCTTATTTGATCTATCCTCCACTGCAGTCTGTGTATGAGCATGTGTTTGATCTCTCCAAGCTCTGAAAGCAGGAGGTGGAGGGTGCTGCTCCAGTTAGCACAAAATTGTAATATGGTGACTGTTGGTATAGGTGTGTTGGTCCAGAGAGGTAGTGGTGCTGGAGTATGTGTAGTCATTTCAATGAACTGCACTTTTGCAAAGGTTACCATTTTTTTTGTTTTTTTTTGTCCTTAGGTGACGCCCGTCATGAAGTTCCCAGAGACCTGTGGCTGTGTGGTGAGCTTAGGTACACAGTTGAACTACAGTATTTGAGTGTGTGTGTGTGTGTGTGTGTGTGTGTGTGTGTGTGTGTGTGTGTGTGCTTGTGTGTGTGGTCATCAGTGACTCACTGATTCTCTGACAGTCTATATGATTAATGCTCCTTTCACTCCTCAGCCTGACACACTGCTTCCCTCATTCTGTTTTTTTTCTTTCCTCAGCTGGCCTGCTGTCTTGAGGATTACAGAAGTGACAGCAGTGGCATGAGATGAACACATGCATACACACCCAAACAGACCAGACATATGCACACACGCACAAACACAGATGTTGTAATACCATTGTGGAAATACTGTATATTTAAAGATTACTGAGCAGACATGTACGAGCAAATACAGAAGGTCTGCATGCATGCACACAAACACACCTACACATACAAACAGAGAGTCACTGGAAATCATCTACAGATTCAATGTGAACTGAAGTAAGCCAACACTTGTCATTTTTTTAACCTTTCATTGTATAGTAGCAGCTGAAGAATGACAGGAAAGTGGAGAGAGAGAGGAGGAATGACATGATGCAGCAAATGGACACAGGCCAAATCCAAACCCTGGACTGCTATGTTGAGGGCTCACCCTCTGTGCATGGGGCGCCCACTATACCTACTGAGTTAACTGATGCCCCCCACATCTGGCAGTCCAATTTTAAGGTGCTTCTTTGACTTAACTGTAGGGCCTTCTAGCTGAAAACTGCAGGGAAACATTGTTTAATTATGGCGTTTTACTAATCAGATAATGGCACCATGAAAAGGTGAAGATGTGTCACAATAAATACATTAACATCAGAGATTGTTGATGAAAACTTGACCCTTTGGACAAGAGTCTGAGCCAAAGTATTGTATGTTATGAAAAGAGTAATCTGTAAGCCAAACTCAAGTGATAATCAGCTTTAAGTCTTATTAGCAGATCTCACAGTAATAAGAACACATGTACAACATTTACATAATGTGTAGAAGTTACTCATAGAGTTTGAGCATTGTCCAGGGTGCTGATCACAGTTTCTGCACTGGAGTTGTTATTAAAGCTGCTTCCACAGGGTGTAAGCATTCTCTAGCCAATATTCCTAATGCTGCAAAACAGGCATATCTTTAACCACACTGACACATTTCAGATGCATCTATAACCCCATAACCCTTGTAATAACCCCTTAAATTGCTTCATTTAGGGACTCACGATCCATTAAAAAAGAGCTGTTATCACATTAGCGACTAAATTCTGCTGTATTAAATGACTTTATATTGCTTCAGTACTCCTTGACTTGTTTATTGTTCTGCCAAGTTCTCTGTTTGTTCCACCTGCCTCTGCTAAATAAATATGCATCAACATCCTCCTGAGGCTGGAGTCTGTGCACTTGGGTCCTTTTCTTATTATTAGTTATAATCAGCCTGGTATGAGCTTCTCTGGGCCTTTAGATGTTTTGTGAATACTCTTTCAGACCTCAAATAATTTCGTTCATGTGGTAAATAGCGGATGAAACTGCAGAGAAAAAACGTGAGGAATATATATCAAAATATATAGAATTGACAAAAAGACACCATCTAGACATCCATACCTTGAAATCAAAACCATCTTTTCGGAGCAGCAGAAAAAAGGCTAACTGCAGAGTGAAAAGTGCATTTTCTTTTCTCATGCTGTCATCATGAAATACATATTGTCAACAGAAAAATAAGGTCTCCTTAGAAAACAGATGGTAAATAAACCATGCACAGTTTCTTTCTACCTACATTCTACAATGTTTAAGGTTACTAATAAATGCACAGTAATTAAGTGGCAGTGACTTCACAACAGCTATGAGGTGTTTTTGGCATAATTAGGCTTGAATTTCATTTTTCTGCCAACAAGCAGAAAAGCAGACAAGACAAGTGGTTTAAAGGTCCTTTCAACATTAATATGAAAGTTGGTTTTGATGGTGTATGAGTGAAACTACTGTTGAAATATTAAATTTGCATCCTAAGTTGCAGTATCAGTAGGGAATGTCCAGTTACTGTTGACCATTTACTAGGTAATGTTCAGCTTTAGCGGTGACTATATAAATTACAACTAAAGACTAGTCCTATCTGTGTAATAAATATATTTTGGCTATGAAGCATCCCCAAATTTAAGCTTGACAACAGCCTATAAATCTAAAACCACCAGTGCATGCATATTCATAAAGAATAATAATAAAAACATAAGCTCCAAAGAACAACTTCATGTCAATATGCCCCCATGAAAACATCCTCTCATCAACAATCTTCAATAAACTCTGAGAAGAGCAATTAGAATTCCCCCCACTGATGATTATTCATCACGGCCCATACAAACGTTGATGGTGTGGAAGTGCTAGTGTAATTGAAGACGAAGGGTCGGGCATAAATCCTGGCGCTGAGATAATGAGTGAATCCGGAGCAGATCCATTCATCTCAATGATCCCCATCTCCAACCATGATGGATCACTGCCGGATCCCTCACTGGCCAATCATAAATCACTCCACAAGCCTCAGCCAACCAAAGCTACTCTGTGAGGTTCATTAGGTGAGTTAGTTAACTTGCTCAACATGAGAACATTCTGAAGCGCTCAACTTGAAGACTACTAACTGAGCTTTTGTGTTTGCTGGTTTTCAACTGTAAGTGGGTTGGCTGGAAGTTTGCCGATGGTGGGGTAAAGTGTTTTTGAACAGACTGGACTTCTAGGCTCTGCCATCAATCAGGGAAACAGAAGGAAAAAAGAGAGGGAGCCAAAGAGCAAAATGAAAGGGAGGCAGAGAAAGAGATCTATGGAAGGCATAAACATTAACAGCTCTGTATTAATCTCACTTTCCTCCCCAAAACGCCAACAACCACTTCAAGGTCATCCTCCAATCACATCTCAGACAACTCCAGCGCTCCCATTGGAACAAGCCTCAGTAAATTGACGAGACTTTGCAGGGCAGCACACATGTCCACCCTCAAAGCCTTCCCACCCACTCTGCAAACACTCCAGTGTCCATTACAGTCACGAAGTGGCCAGTAACGAGTGCAGAGTGTCTGACCTCTGTGATCTAATGAGCTGTGTGTCACTGTTAAATGTGTCCCCAGTGCCCTGCTCCTGGTTGGTGCTCCACTAAAGGAGGGGTCCTGGCTAATATGATTCATAGAGAGTCAAAAGAGGGACCAGGGCCAACTGCTGGTCAATATCATCAACTGCATATTGTTTTAACTACAGGATAACATTTAGCACTTTATGTATGGTCAAACAATAGCACAGAATATCACTTTTACATCTAAATTATGTTTTCAGGTGGTGTAGTGTGGAGCTGGAACATGTTTTTCATGTGTCTGTTACAGTATAGTTGATATCTGAAGCACTGATAATTTTTCGGGCGGCTGTGGCTCGGGGGTAGAGTGGGTCATTCACTAATCAGACGTTTGGTGGTTCGATCCCCGACTACTCCAGTCTGCATGTCAAAGTGTCCTTGTGCAAGATACTGCACCGTAGGCTGTGCCATCGCAGTGTGAATGCATCTGAATGGTTAGCTCCTAAAACTGATGAGCAGTTGGCACCTTGCAGTGTATATTTATGGGTATTTTAAATATGGTGTTTTATCATTATCATCAAACTTTTGTGGAGATATTTTCCCTGAAGAGTTACTGGCTTGATGTGGTGGAAAGGTATATGTGTATATACTGTATGATCCCAAGACCAATGCCCACTGGAGCTCAGTTCCTGGTGGGGTCATCCATGGTGGCAAGATTGGTTGAGGAGGTTCCAGACAAGGTGGGACTCATAGAATACATCATTGGTGATAGACAGACATGTGGTGGCTCTGTGGGATCCACATTAAGTAAATCAACTAACTCCCAGTCAGGATAAACCTGAAACAGTTCAACACTGACACTCTTCAAATCAGAATCACATGCAAGTGTTGCATAGTATGATGTGGATCTCTGACAATGTGCAAAAGACAAGCAGCAAGACTGCTGAGAAAAAAAGTTTCCAGCCCATCCACCCCCTGTGAGCAGCCTGCCAAGTTCGTTGTTCTTGGATTGGATTCTCCAACCAAGTTAAGACCAACAAAAAGGACACCTTAAGAAACTTGAATGATCACCAATAATGATCAGTGGAACAGTGTGTTGATTATTGCAGGTTTAGTTGTATTAATGTGACTTTTGCAAAGGCTTCATTACATTCTTATCTCTTCAAGTACAAACTTATCCTTCGCAGCCAAATACCTCCCAGTCCACAGAATTTTCACCCACCTGAGTGATGCACAGCAGCCATTTTCTAACTTGAAGTGGAGAGGGAGGGAAACATAGAGGCTAATCAGACTGGGGATGATTAGATGGCCAGATGGAGATAGCTAGGTTGGGAATTTTGTCAGAACCCCAGGGAACCCCCAACTCTTTGTAATAAGTGCTGTGGGATCTTTAATGAGCACAGTGAGTCAGAACATCAGACTTATCCAAAGGACGGCTTTTCCTAGCCCACAGCGTCCCTGTCAGTACACTGGGACATGCCCTCCTCTGGCAGCAGCCTAGTTTTACCATCCAGGTAATAGCCGGGCCCACACCTGCTTAGTTTCAGTAATTCAGCAGAAACAAGATAATAGAAAGAGTCATGACTGACCTTGTTTGCTGTCTGAGCTGTCAACAGTTTTACACAAGTCTCTTTTATAATTAGTGGGCTGTGAGATAAATTTGCTAGCTTTTTATGTGGATGTTGAAACTTGAGTTTCCAAAGGGATCTTTAATTTGCTGATTGTTTTTCAGAGCTGATCACTGCATCACTCACTTTTCTGACATCTACCTTTACTTACGAGGCACATGATTTCAGGCAAAACGAAACAGATCCATTTGCATGTCAAGAAAAACTATTTGCACCGGGGGTCAGTCATGCCAATTATGCTATGCTGTAGACTGTTCTTATCACTATTGCATTATAGTGAGAGAGAGCGAGAGAGAGAGAGAGAGAGAGAGAGAGAGAGAGAGATGCAAGCCAACAAACAGTTGTTTCTTCACATCTCCCCCTGCTGATTTTCACTTAGAATCATAATTTAGTGGTCTGCTAGTGCTACATTCTTATTTGAGTGCTCTGATTAATAAATGAATTGATTGATTTTCAAACAGTAGCCTTAGGGCTTGTGTCCATATAGTTTGTGTCTTTCACCGCACAAGTCCTTCATCTCAGCCTCCCCAGCACCCTGCCAGTGCATAGAAAATGCTAAGTGGACACACACACCTTTATGTTGTTGTTAGTGTATTTCCTCAAATAGTGACCGGAGCCTTTATTTACCTCAGCTGTGGAATGTAAGAGGCTTGAAGCAGGATCATATTAGAGGTAGGCCTTTATTCCTATTGATAAGGTTATAATTTCTATGATACATAAAAAGCACAAACTGATGCAGGAAATGAAGTGTCACAGACCCCTGGCTTGATTGTATCCCCCAGGCATTGGCCACTGGCAAGGTTTTCACAATGAAGGTGGCAACCCGAGTTCCACCATTTAGCAGAATTCTCGTCTGCGCCTCGTCTATCCCCAGCCCCATCTATACTGTTGGTACGTGGAGCACTGAGTCAGAAAATTAAGTCGGTGCTCAAATATGACCCTTTTCACGAAGGTAGATTGAGATTCCAGCAGTGCTTGTGGTTCACAGTTCGAGAAGCCTGGTAACAATGCTATCTTGATGCAGAAATTAGACACAACAATTCATCTCCCTTCACTCAGAACTAATCACAGATTTCACTAATGCTGATTAATGGAAAGGCAAAACAATTGAGGAGAAAGTAAAACAAAAAATGGCACACACGCACACACACACACACACACACACACACACACACACAAACGCACAAACAAAACACTGTACACATTTGTATTGTGCTGTATTGCAGCCACTTCTCACATTCTGCTTGCTATTTGATGGAGGGACGCTTTAAAAAAAGAAAGAAAAAGAAAAACAGAAATCAGACAGCGTCTCTGTGAGCTGTCATCAAGAAAAATGATGTGGCCACCAGAAGCTTCCGCCAGGACTTACCCACAATTCACAATGGCCAGCTACGCAATAAGTGTTTATCAATAACCCAGGAGCAGGCTGGATAAGACCCCCCCCCGGTTTGTGTGTGTATGTGTGTGTGTGTCTGTGTGTGTGTGTGTGTGTGTGTGTGTCTGTGTGTGTGACAGGCTTCATGGAGAAAAGCAGAGATTGGTTAAGAAAAGGTGCACAGTGCATTAAAAAGTGAGTGATAAAATGAATACTCACACACTGAAAGAGAAAAAGAGGGAAAAAACTGAAACAGGAAGAAACTGCTCTAAGCCTTGGCTGCTGTTTCCATAACGACTAATAAACCTGGTGCTGGAGCACAATTAAAACCCAATTCTGACAAGCAGAGTGCACTGAGCTCGTGCCAGATCTGCATAACTAACAAGGAGGATGCAGTAACACACACACACACACACACACACACACACACTGTTTCTCTCTCTTGGTTTTTCTTTTAAACATCTCGTGCTGCATTCCAGAGATGTGAGAGAGACTCGACTGAAAAATGCAGCAGAAAAAGAAACTTTCATGTTGAGCACCAAGGTCTCACAGCCACACTTATCTGATAACACAACAAGATGTTTGCATATCAAAAGCTTTGATGAATGTGTTGATCACTGTCACTGTCTGTCAGTGGCCACTTGTCCTTGTGCTCAGGGTTATGGTCTTCAAAATTCACCTGCACGCATAATGTTTCTCTATAGGCAATGCAGGACAAGAAATTCAAGCTACTGTAAGGCACCTCAAACCGCCACTCAAATTGTCAGTTGCTTAACAATGGAGAATAGTGGTGTGAGTGAGGACCCAGTATAAAATATTTACATTTATTTGACAAAAAAGGTAATTAATAATAATGTAAGTAATATTACTGTTATTGCAGAGCTTCTGCTAACAAAGGAAACCATCTGCATTTAAATGAAAGGTTCCTTAGCTCTCTTGTGTTGTACAGTCTACTGAGTGATGTAAAATTACAGATTGTGTGTGACTAAGTCAGGTCCATAGATAAAGGGCTGATCTAGACTTTGAAATTTCCCTAGCAGTAAAAGTATACTTGCAGCTTCAATAGTTTTCTAGTAACTACAACCTCTGTGACAAATTATAGGAGGCAGCTGTTGTTTAGTGTTTCCATTGTATCCAGTATCCTTCTGGTTTTGGTTCTTGTGCTGAGTATATATTTACCCATTATGGAATGGGTAACAAAGTTGGTAAAAAGATTATTCCAGCTCAGTATTTGTGTCTGTTTTCTATCCTTGACCTACCTTTGTGTTTTTGAATCTGAACACATTACCCTGAACTCTGATTCATATGATTTAACATCTAATTGATTTAATTAAGAAAATAATGGATAGAATTATCAATAATGACAATGACAAGTTGCAGCCCCAGTAGCACACCATCAAGGTGAGGGAAAGACACTTTTAGGTTTATCACTTTCTCTAACTTTGGTGAAAAGTTGGCTTCCATTTTGCTGTTTCAATTTCCATTTTTTTGAAGAATGAAATGTAAAGAACAGTTGTACTGCTTTTACTTCTGCTGTTGATCTAATCCTTTCTTTGATGTGTCTATGTAAGGTGCTTTTTGAACTAGATCTGGTCTCATGTGGTCTGGATGTAAAATGCAATGCAATAAAATCACCACACATAATCACACACATATAGAATAATTGTTTCACAACTGTAAAATTCATTTTACAGTTCATTGTATCTACAGTAACAGTGAAATTGCTTTTTCGTCTGTTTCTGTAAATGGAATGAAGATAAAGTTTTTGACAACATTAAGGCTTTTACTCTGTTGTCTGATAGCTGTTTTACAACATGGTAGCATTCACTTCCCATTAGCACTCAATATGAAGGCCTGTCTGAAGGAAGGAAAGGACGTGACCCAGTGTAAAAAAATACAACCTCTCCCTGAATGTCAGCAAGACCAAGGAGATGATAGTGGACTTTGGGAAGACACAGGGGAGGAATTATGCTGTTTTTAGTATCAGTCTTTCAGAGTGTTTCACCTCAGATGCTTGATGAAATTTCACATATCCCCTCAAATATTGAGGAATTTCTACTTTGTGCACTATCACTTAGCTTATTGAAATACATTTCACTTTGACTGTACCTCTATGATTATAGTTTGTCTATATATATCAGCTATTATCTATATAACTATAGATTATAGTTGAACTGTCTAACCAGACATGACACGAAAGGCAACTTTAAAGCAAAGGCAGTGCGAGAGAAGCTGACAAGTGACAATAACAATAACTGATGACTGCAGCTACTCAGGAAGCTGAGGGCCACGTATGAATGAAGCCTCCACAGATTGTTTATCTCTGAACACTAGCTTCAATTGTGCAGGGCAAATGATGAAAGATCACAATGTATTCCAGGTAAGATGTACCCTTTGAGCGTACATCTTTCTTCACTCACCTTCTCAACACTCACAGGGTCGATCTCACTAAAGCCTACTCGAGTTTTCAGAGTAATAGAGCGTCACTTAAGATGGCAGTGGGGATTCCCCTGAGAGGTAGTGCCAAGGGGAAGTCGAAGAAGGCTGTTTAAACCACGACTGAAATACACCCAGAGTAACCCTATATACACCAGGCCAACCCGGCTCTATCTTACTCAGAATGGAGGCAGAAGAAATTTCTGTTCAGTAAAAATGATAGTTCCGGTGGAGCTTATAGACTTATGCATTGTATGTATATCATTTAATTCATTTGAGCACAAACATAAATGTAAAAATGATAATTTGTGGTTTAAACACTAAGCACTGATTGTCAGATTCATTTGTTGAGCACACTTAACAACTTCAACTGACAACTGTGATGACTGGTCAGCAGCAGTCACTGTCTGCATTCATTATTCATTATCCAGTAATTATCTTCTCATCTTCTCAGAAAAAAAGCAACCAAAAAATAATTTCTACAATGATGATTTTTTTTTATTTTTTAATATTACTGCTACACAGAACTCAGCTGCGTCTGTCAGGTCAGCATTATGAATATTGAAAACCACAGCTTTGTGTGAATAGAAGGCCGAAACAAGAGTAAAAGATGTGTTTTTGATTTACTTATTTTTTTACTCTCTTGCTAAGGCATCATTTATGTCAAAGTCGAACCTTGATTTGCTTTGGACCACATCATTCTGACAAGAACTGTCATTTAGACATAGAAGCAGATCAGTTTCACAAAATCAACAAAACTCCCAAAAACTACAGGAAGTGTAGTGAAGACAAGGTTTGCTGTGCTGTCCTACTAAGGTGACAAGACCCCGACCCAGGACACACACATTCACACGCACACACACACACACACACACACACACACACATAATCAGAGACAGACAAACTAGCAGACCTGAGCTGGGCGACCCCTCTCCACAGACCAAACTTTATCATAAGTCGCCAGTAATGAGAAAACCAATGACAAGCCCAAGGAGAAGCCATGGCCCCAGCGAAAAACAATTTACGGTCCCAAAGAACAAAAGAGAGAGGGGGGAATAAAAGACAACACAGAAGAAAGAAGAAAGGTGTTGGCAGGAACCAGATATCATTTGAAATAGTTACTGAGTGTTGTATTTCTGTCAGGCAGGACTGCTGTCTGGACAACCTTGAGCAGAAGGGCTAAGGCTAGCTGGAGTTCTGAAGAGTGGGACTGGCAGGTTGAGAATAAGAATACGCTCTCTGGTTTTGTCAAGCGAATGCTGAATATTGAAGCCCTTGTGGTTGACATTGATGAAAGTGTGTGATAGATTCAGAAGTTTGTAAACTTTCACAGAGATCTACAAAAACCAAAATCATCGTTCAGTTTTAACACCATGTCACTGTTCAAATAATTGATAGTGATAAGAGGTTTAATATACATTCAGACATCCTCCTACATAAATGTTTTGCATATAAACCAAATTCTTCTTCCAATAACTCAAAATCCTTATTATTGAAATGACAGGATATACCAACATTGATTTTGTTTACAATTCAGATTATTTTCATCAGTTTGTTGTTAAAGTTTTGTTGTAAAAGTTTTGTCCCCAATGAGCATGCACTGAGTCTTACAGTTACTGTACTGTGTGTGAGATCAAAAAAACTGGTCACAGTCTCCACTGGGAACGGTTCAGAGGTCATCGACCAGGAGTCAGTAGACGGCTAGAGAAAGATTAAGGAGGATATTCTTGGTTTACTGTGTTCCAGACCGATCGCCAGATCTGAGGCACAGTTGGAGTGCAGCAACATTCACATGCAGGGCCAGACTAAGTTACTAGGGGGGCCAGGAGGCAAAAATGAGTTGTTGGTCTCCACTGATGTTGTATTTCACCCAAACTCTGGGCTCTATTTTCCTCAAACAGAGTGAAAACACAAACCTAAGCAAAATGGATATGGCCATGCTTCCATGCGCAAACACAAATGAGTGTGATCAGCAAATTTTTGCAATTTTGGTGACCACAGGCGTTGGCACAAATCAGGCGTAGGCTGAATACATTATTAGTAGGAGGAATACAGAATCAGCAGGTGGAGCTGAGGTGAGTTTCAGCAATGGCTGATCACATGAGCTCCTTTGAAAGAAACAACGGGTGAAACAAGGAGAGAGGCTGAGATCTCCATGAAGCAACTGAAGTGCTGCAATAAAAAATACGAAACATCACAGATATTAAAATACATCATCCCGAATATTCTGTCAATGGTAGAATGAAAAGCTGCTGATGGATAGTACTGCCCAAGCTGCTGGAACATTGGCATAGTTGTGCAACTAAATAAGTTAGTCTGATTAATAAAACATTTAAACTGTGGTTCTTCTCAATATCTGAAAACACCAATTTATGTCTTTAAAGTCCAATAAGCATAAACTAATCAAAAGATACCTTTTTATCTAACAGGAAGACAATAAAAAAATAAACAGTCATCTTAAAGTAGACCAATAGGTTTAGAAATTTGACAGGTATTGTTGAAATAAAAATGCACATGTCCAGTTAGTTAATAAAAGCTATCCAGCTGTGCCAGCTGTGTGTAAAGTATACATGGTATTGGTGAGTTGAGTGTTATCCTCTGAATAGAAGGGGTTACTACCTATTCATGTATTTCTATTTGTTTTTAGGCTGTCATTTATTATTACTTGTTACCCACAAGCTTTTGCCATCACTGAAGTTCTGGCCTGTGTTTAATAACGGGTCAGGTCAGGTCAGGACTTAATGGGGCTGGATTTGATTAAGAGAAATTGTAGGTAAAATATAATATAGTTCATAAGTTCATGTTGAGCCAGTGCAGGTCAGGTACTGATTTGCACAAACGTGCAAACTTGTTTTCACTAACAGGTATTATTTGTTTGTCACATATAGGATGCATCATTTTCATATGCTTCCATGCGTATTAGTCACAATTGCAAATATTTATAAAAATGGAAATGGCAAACAGAAAAGTCAGTTTTCTCAACATGACAGAAAACCTCTCGAGAGTCAACATACCGTGGTTCAGACAGACAGATTTAATGGAGCTCAGGAGTCTTTTGTTACTCCAGATGATTTTACTGTTGAACTGTGAATCTGTGAGTTAAAGCTTTTCCAGTTGTTGTTGCTGTTCAGAAAAAGACAGAAAATTATTTACCATTAAATTCTCACTGATCCTGGCACTGTTTAGGGAGATTTAAATAATTAATGATTTACTGATGCTGAGCTGTCCATGTGGATAATTATGCATAGCCCCTCTCAAATCAAAGACTGTAGATGAAACACACATATCATTCCTGTTGGTAAAATTAGGTGAGGCCAGCAGAGAACACTGTCAGCAGTGACGTTGACAGCATTGCCATCCTTGCCGTCCCCCATGATAGAATTCAGAACCAGATGTTATGTAACTCCCTCACATAAGGAGAAAACATGGGCATAAATTGGGAATAATAATAATCCTGCCTCAGTCAAAAGAACACCAATTGAGAGCTGTATCTAAATTGGAAGACCCTTTACAGATTTGTATATACATTCACAAAATCTGAGCATGCTATTGTTTGTTACATGTTAGGAAAAAACCCACCTGACCTCCTCCTGCTGAAGTCACTCCAGATTGCTGTGTTCTACCTCCCTGTTTACTTCCCACTCTCTTGACCTTCACTTTCGCCTCTCTGCCCCAATCTCTGCTGTGACCGATTGGAGTTTTGTTCCATTGTCAAGCCTGTCACAGCAACGTGACAACAGCATAGATCTATAGATATATACAGAGGCACACACACAGAGCACAGAAAATTCTGGGATGTTAACCGAGAATAAAAACACAGAATTGTTGTGAAATAATGTATATCCGAGAACACAGCCATGACACAAAAATATAGCATGCCACAGTGAAATATGTTATTTAGATCTCACACCCATATGCTGTGTTACTGCATTCAAATACATGCATCCAAACAAATATACAGTGCACGCATATAAAGCGTGAGATTCCTATTCCATCTGAAATCTTCCAGCAGCACTAATGATCCTGCTGCCTCTATAGGGGAGATTAAATTCTCATCAGCTCTCTGGAGCACCATTAGTCACACTTCCTATGAATTACAAAACACCATTGGACCCAAAATAAATATTTCTACCCCCATTTTCATCAGCCCATGATCCTGATCAATTGACACTTACACTTGGGTTATTAATTTTCTATTTCAGCCATCCGTGTTTATGAATTAAAGCTCTTAATGGCTGTATATCACAGGGCGTGGAACTGCCTGTCAGTCAAACACGAAAATATGTGCTGAAGTGGGGCTCTCTGGGACAGGTCCTAAGGGAGAGATCAAGGGTGTGGAGAATTACACGTCAGTGCCCCAAGAGGCTGCCACCAAGAGTTGAATCTGATTACACTGAACAAAGATGTAAACACAACACTTCTGTTTTCACTTTTCATGAGTTGAAGTAAAAGCTCTAAGACTTTTATGCACACAAATGGTTTCACAAGCCGTAATACAAGTTTCGGTTATAGTTTTGTGTTTGGATCCAAAATGCAGAGATGGAGGCCAGTACTGTTTTAAGGAGTTTATTTTAACAATTAACGCAAAAAGGCAGGGGGTGGTGGCTGAGGACTGGGTGGCATTGCAGGTGGAGTAAGGCAAGTAGATCAGAGGATTCACTGAAGAACAGTTGAGAACACTGAAGGCCTGGAGAATGCTGGCTGAACAAAAGCACAGCACACTGCACACAGGTAAAAACTTGAATGAGTCGCATAGTCACAAAACACTAGCAAAGTACTGCAAAGCTTGCAGACAAAACAACACGCTGGAACACACAACACTGGTAAATCACTGGAAGATCAAAAAGTACAATAGATTAAGCCACAGCACGTCGCCTAATGCTAATGGAAAATCTAGCCCAGGAGTGGTGTCTTGACCAGGCTTTTATGGCAGGAGTAATTACTGGACAAGCCAGCCATGTTCACTGCCACATTGCCAGGAACAGGAAAAAAAACAACAACACACAAACACAAACCAAACTTCAAAACAAGTCTGACCATATCCACCAGACAGGTATGGCAAAGAAAGATGCTGATTGAACTGCATGATTATGTTATTTTATGCATCCTAACATACAGAATTCTGTTTAGAGCACACATATGCACACAGATATAAGCACTCCCATTTCACCAGAACAGTATCATCCACTCCACACCATATAATATATAATATAAAACCAAAGGCACGGAATATGTATATATCACACAGTTCTACTTACTGTACATGTTTCTGAATGCACACATGCATAGATGGTTCGTGGATAGCAAAACTGTTCCTCTTCTCCGCTTTCCAGTGCAAACTAAAATTAGACAAAACACAATGGCCTGCACGTAAGCATGGTTCATAAACCGATAATGAGGGTGCTGATGGGCTGATCAGTGACCAGACTACTACAATATTGAAATGCTTAAGTCCTTTGTTACACAGTGTGTCACAGCTCCTTTGCACAGAAATGAGGTTGTTGATTATGGCCTGTGGAATGTTGGACCACTCCTCTTCAATGGCTGGGTGAAATTGCTGGATATTGGAAAGAACTGGAACACATGGTCATACACGCCCATCCAGAAAAACTCAGGAACCCAACATGATCAATGGGTGAAATGTTGTTGAGTATGCAGGCCAAGTGGGAACTGGAATGTTTTCAGCTTCCAGTAATGGTATCTGTGTGTTCAAACTGCTGTTAGTAAAATGCACCTGTCTGTGGTCCATAGCTTATGACTGCCCATACCATAACTCCTCCATAACAACTCCTTCACGTCTGAGGAGAACTCCAGTCTCCCGCCAACTCAGCCACACTCCAGCCAGGTCCCCTGATAACAAGCCTTCATCCAAAATCTCCAACTGAACCGTAGCAACTCTTCACAAACATTGTGAGAAATCCATAGAACAGACATTAAAGCAAACAGCGGCAGCTGGATCCAACGTCTTCCTGCTCTATTCTGGCCCACGCTAAACCAGACCAAGCATGAATAAGAACATCCCCTTTCTCTTGCTTCTTATCAGTGGCCTCAGAACCCATAGCTAGCATCACCAGTCCCATCTGTCATGGTCCATAACCAATGTATAGATAAAAAGGTAGGCCAATCATGCACAAAGGAGGTTGGGGGGTTTGCAATAACTTGTTAGGCTGGATGTGCCATGTCTCAGTGCTGCTTTCTCTGTGCCTGCTCCCTCTGTGGTAGAGGTCAAGCCTGCCTTCTTTATTCACGATCTTTCTGTTTGTAATAATATCATTCAAACAAATCTGTTGATGCTTTGTTGCTTGCTAATGAAAGCCAGTATGAACTTAAGGAACATATATACAATGACAAAAAACTGTTTCATTGTACATGTTGAACTGTACTTTAATAAGTCATATCATGCAAAGCACTCAACCATTGGTGACGTTCTGATTACTGATTTACTAGTACTGACACTGGTTTAACATTGCACTCCTTTTAAATTGCCAAACTGACAATGTACAGTCAAAACAAAATTCAAAAATCAAAATCAATGCAGTAGTGTCAGAGATACAGTGATGTTTTTTTTTAATCTACACGCTGAGTATGTTTACAATGAGATAACTGCATGTCCTTTCTTGTGAAGTTTCAAACACCCATCATCAATATTCAACTCATTGTTTAACACACCAGTGCACAACCATGTGGCGATTTGCTGCAACACCTGATTTACTCTGAATACTGCCTTGTCAGGAATAAAAACACTGCCATATTCTAATCTATAATCTATCACCCCATGGAGCTTTGATATTGTATTAACTCTGGTTTATCTTCACCTTACTTACAGGCAGAAACTAAAATACTAAGCCCATGGTCAAGATTATGAAGAGTTGAACCAACAAGGTAAAGTGGGAATCACAGGCCTGTCATGACTGCACACTGCAAACTTGGATGAACCCTTTTGACTAGTTAAGCCCCTCCACAGTCAGCCTGAAATGTACACTAATGAAATTAGTGAAACTAATTATACACTAATGAAAACAAAGTTATGTGTATTACATACCATTTCTACCATATTCTGTAAATAGAGCCTGTCTTAAGCAGTGGAATGTTGAATACTAAAGTATGTTTTAAGTAGACAGAAATTATATTGTAAAACATCTACTCTGTTTTTATATTTCATACTGACAATTTTAGTTTCGCACTCTCTGATTTGGGTATTTTCCCTGGAAAATAAGAAGAAAAAAATATCATCAGCAGTAGACTTTCGTTTTGAATTAAGTTAATGAATGTGAAATCAACTTCCTGCAATGGGACTAAATGTTGTTACTAAACATAAATCATTAATGTGAAATAGTAAAATATCTGCACACTACAATACCATACAATACCATTCAGAGGAGACAGGATTGTGTATATTCTTTCAGCTGGGCACATCACATCAAATCTGAAATGTGAAGGAACCATACAATTCTTAAGCCCTGAGCCTTCTCAAAAGGATAGTATACAGGAACTTCCTCACACACACACACACAGGGGGAGGGAGGGAGAGAGAGAGAGAGAGAGAGAGAGAGAGAGAGAGACCTTTCCATTTCCCCAGACCTCTCCATCCCCTTCGTAGTTCTTCAGATCAACATGGATGTGAAGCCAAATGCTGGGAGTGGAAGCTGAATAGATGCTTTGGAGCACCACACTTGACAGACCACTGCCTGAGGCTATGAATGAGTTGGCAGCCTCCTTCCTTCCCCCCTCCTACCTCCCTTCCTCAAATACTCATCTCTATACCTCTCCATCTCTGTATCAAAGCCTGCCCTCTACCTTAAACCCAGGAGAAGGAGGTGACCTTCTGGAAGTATCCCTGCGTGGAGAACGAAACGATAGTTGGGTAATACAGGAGGACGGGAGGACATCACATAAAAGAAGACATGAAGTGTGGGTATGGACATCATGGATAGAATTAAGTTACAGGTGGTGGGAAGGAAAGGCAGGGGGTTAAACATGAGGGAAGAGAAAGAAATGACATGGAGAGTATGCAGAAAGGGATCAGGTAGGAATAAAGGAGGAGAGGAAGATGAGGGTGGTGATGGTGGTGGTGGGGAGTACATGTGAAGCCTCACTGTCTGTTTTAATATTCCCAGCAGAGAAAGAAACAGACAGAAAATCGATTGCTTCATTTTTTCTCAGATATGAAAGAGTTAGACAGAGGTCTAAGCTTCAAGTCTTGTTTTCTCTTTCTCCCTCTACTACCTTGAAAATCATCTCATCTCTCATCTGTAAGTCACAGAGACAGAAAACGCGTGTCAGAAGGAACAACCAGGGAAAGAATGAGAATGCAGGGTGAAATGAGCACCCTACTGTATATCCTTTTCTTTTCAAGCATGACAAGTAGCTTCTCATTCAGATGTTTCCTCCTGCATTCTCTCACTGACTTAACAATACAGTACAGTAGGTCTGTAACATTTTGAGTTTTACTGTTCTATTACTGATTAATGTTAACTTTTTTTAGTTTGTTCATGAAAGTTTGCTCATTTCTGTTCTAAACAGCCAATGTCTACTAGATGTCCACAGGGAAAATAAATGTGGAGTACGGGAAATGGTGTGTTTTCATGTTTTCATTTATAAAAGGTCATTTGTTTCCTGCCAATCAGAAGATTGTCTTTATGTTAACAATAGATCAGATCAATAAATAATAACTTAAACATATGTTATTACACACACTCTGGACGGTGTGTCAGTGTTTGTGTTTAACTGACAGCACCTGGAGGGGTGCGTCTGTGCCTTTATTTGATTGACACCAGCTGGGAGGGCATGTCAGTGTCTTAGCAAGCTGTAACCTGGAGGTTGCAATAACTTAAAACTGTAGGAACCCATAAGGTGTATGTTTAAGGTCCTACCTAATTTCCAATCTATGTCAATAAAGGCTGTAGCAATATGAATTCTTTGATGTATTTTTACATTCTGTTTGGTAGGTAAGTGTACTGACTACAGTCACTACAGTTGTGGAACAGCCATTGTTGGAAAAAAGTGCTGTTCTTCTCTTTTCTGGTGACTTTCAGTCAGAAACAAAAGTATGGAATAAAGTATGGAAGCCCAGAGACACAAGTAAGAAAAAACAATCTACCAATACCAAAGTTAAAACTACAACAAACTCAACGAATATCTGATATCGCACTTCCAGTCACACCCCAACCTAGAGCGAGAGAAAGAGAGAGAGAGAGAGAGAGAGAGAGAGAGAGAGAGAGAGAAAAGAAAGCCAGGAAAGTTCATGGGACCAATCCCAAGACCTCTAGGGGTTGGTCCTAGAGGATCTGCACTTCCCCTCCCTTCAGTGAAACCTTTCAGTGACCTTTTACATTTACCCGTGATTATAGTTATAAGAGCAAGAAGGAAGTGCTAGGCTAGAAATAAGTAATGTTGGATAGTTTCAGGTATTTCTTTTTTTGCATCCCAACAATCTCTCTCAGTCACTGAACAGTGCATTAATCAATTTAACTGGTTAAAGTTGAAGATGTCATCCTCACAATAGTCTCCATTGTTCCCATAAATGATCTTGCCAAGATATCATTTTCTGCTTTATTTGGTATACAGTGGTCCTCATTCCTTCATTAATTGCCATACTGCTTCATCCATTGATTCAATCATCATTGCATTTATCCATTTGTCTGTCTGTTCATTTGTAACAGCTGTGCGTGTAGTAGCTCAATAAATATTTAATTGATAAAGAATATGATTAATATGTGTGTATGAAATATTATGTGTGTATGAAATATTATTATTAGTAGTATTTATGAGCCAAGAACTGACACAACCTCTAGGCTGGGATCAAATGAATTGACATTTCTCTTTTCATTTTTGCCCTGAGGTTTATTGCAATTTAGTTACTTTAGTTAGTCTAAATATTGATCCGTTCTGATAGCCTATAGTAGAGTGCAATCACATCATTCTTAATGTATTTACACTACTTTTTTGATGATGATGATGATTATTATTATTATTATTATTATTATTATTATTATTATTATTATTATTATTATTATTATGTAAAGACTTATTATGAGAGAATTGTTACTTCATCAATATCTGAGCTGAAAATTCTGCCATCTCAAAAAACTGTTTCTGTGATGGAGCTGAAGCACTGGCCATCCTGCTGTATATGAGACAGTGCTGAAGCTATCTCAGTGTCCTTTAACTGATAAAACAAGGAGATGCTGCTGGCTTTGGGTCGTCTGGATGGAGTCTGATTGCTTGCCCGTCTCTCCGGTCCAATCCACTATCAGGTTTGGTGGTGCCACTCAGGAACCACTTGCACAGACCCATGCACACATATACCCACACTTTGACACATTGACATACACCCTCACACAAGCAAAGAGAGAGGTTCTGTCACACTCTGATGCATATACGCCCCACAGAAATATTACCAAAAGCAGATTTGCGCTCAGAGTCACTCGGGGTAGACTGTAAAATATTTACATAAGCTTGAAAATCCCAACATGCACGTCACTGTTATGCATATCCACCATGCATGTTTCAGCACTCATCTACACACACACACAGTCACACAGTTAATGAAAAGCAGGATTCCTGGGAGTGTCTGGCCAGAGTTTGATCTTTCTCTAAGATCAATGTCAGTAGATTGGAGGGGAGCTGTGAGGCTCACATCTCCACTCAATACTAAGACTAGACCAAGCGACTATGTGCATGTACGTGTGTTTGTGTGATAGAGAGAGAAAGAGACAGAGACAGACAGAGAGAGACAGAGCAGCAGAGAATGACAAAAACCTATTTAAGAGTGATGACAATCTGCTTTACTTTTACCTCAGATATTGGACACAGCTGTAAAGATAAAAATATCAGCTTGATATCACAATTTACATGATGGTGGACTTTGGAAAGCAGCACAGAATAAGCTATGCCCCCTTGACATCAATGGGTCGTGAGGTGAGAGTGGATATTTTTAAGAATTTTGGTGTTCACATAACCGAGGTCCTGACCAAGACACTGCACATTGACTCTGTGGTGAGTAACCGCAAGGCAGAGACGCTCCAACAACCTCACCTATACAGTACTTTGGGAAATTGCCAAGGCAGTGATGATAGGAATAATGATCAAATAAAATATGTGAGAAAGTAACTTCAAACTATGTCAAATAACAAAGCATCTGGATCTAATGGTTTCCCCACTAGATTTAACAAGTACTTCTGGACCAGAATATTGCTACTATTTAATAATATGGTACCATAAATTTAGAAATACTAAACTCCTACATTCAACATCCCAACTGGTGACACTTGATATCTTGGCATGAATATTTCTTCCAATCATCCAAAGTTGTTCCACCTCAACTTTTCTCAGATCCACCAAAGTTAAATCAGTTCAGCCAATAGAATAATTTACCACACTCCCTTGCAGTGCATCAATCAAAATGTCAGTAATACCCAGAATCAACTACATCAAAAAACAAAACAAACAACAACAACAAAAAACTACATCTTCTCTCTGTCCAAACAAGACCCAACTGGTTTAATACACTTGACTGATTCTAAATACAGAATTCTACTGGAAAAACAAACAACTTGGAATCAAACTCACATCACTGCAGAAAGGCAAACAGCTTGGAGGTTTTAATGCCCCAAATTTCCTCCAGTATTACTTGATGAAATTAATTTAGTCAAATATTCAACAAGACCAGTCCGTGGTTAGAAATTTCTACCAAAGATATACCATTTCTTTCAACAACAATAAAAAAACAAAAACACAACTGTTACAAGAACACAGTCATTGCCACAAGTCAATCAATGCAGCACAAGCTGCATTAAAAATTAATAAGATCATTAATTACACACTCTCACCATGTAAACAATCAATATCAAAGAAACCATTAACAAAATTATACAGGCTTATTTTAGCAACCAAAGACTCTACTACAACTGCAATAAAATTTGGATCACATCTTCTTGATGACCAGCAATCCCAGATTACAGGTCATTCAATATCAGATCATACAGTACACAGAACCATCCTTTAGGTGAACTACATGTTAAACAAGAGTTGTTTTTCAAGGGGTAGCAGCAAAGAGGGAAGGAACCTCCTGGAAGATCTGAATGAGCAATGCAGCTTGGTCAGGTCTAAGATGTCCTAGCACAGAAGTAGCAGTCACAGTTAGGGCTTCCAGTCCTGTCTCCACCTCCTCTTTTGGAGGGTGGATGTGGCTCAGGAGGTAGAGCAGGTTGTCCATTAATCAGATGATCAGCGGCTCCTCCAGTCTGCATGTCAAAGTGTCAGGGGTGTCGATTAGCTCAGTTGGTAGAGCATCCGCCCCATGTACGAAGCCTTGCCGCAGCGGCCCAGGGTTCGAGTCCGACCTGCGGCCCTTTGCTGCATGTCACTCCTCATCTCTCTCTCCCCACATTCCTGTCACTCTTCAGCTGTCTCTGTCAAAAATAAAGCTTGGAAAAAGCCAAAAAAATATCTTTAAAAAAAAAAGTTGAGCGACATACTGAACCCCAAATTGCTCCCGATGTTGCACCATTGGTGTATGAATGTCTATGGATATTTAAACATCCCAAAAACTGATGACTTGGCACCTTGTATGGCCATGTATGAATGTGTGTGTGAATGGGCGAATGAGATCAGAAATACTGCCTTGAGAGGTCAGAAGATTAGAAAAGCGCTACATAAATACAGTCCATCAGCAGTACAGCCTTTCCTGGAGCCTGGTTAAGTCTGTTTTGGTTTCTTCTTGTCTGGGTGATGTACCTTGTGACCAGGCCCAGCTTGCAGTTAATGATGTATGACCCTTGCCATTAGGCCAGAAGCTTGCTCTTGGGGAAACTGCATCACCCCTCTCTCACTTGAAGAGGTGAAAGGCACCTCCAAGCCCTTTAGGAGCAGGTCCAGTGCAAACCTGTTGAGGCCTGGGAAACTCTCACTAGGCTAAGAGCAGAAACGGCAACCAGCAGTCCAAGTCCTTGCCAGTGTTATCTACAAACCTCAGCAGCATCTTCTTGAGTGTCTAGTGGAACCTTTTAACAAGACTATCAGTCTGTGGGTGGTATAGTGTGAACTCAGTTCAGGTTCTGTTGGCCTTAGCTGCTCAAAGTAGAATTGGCAATGGGATTTTCTTGGCCACTTCGTGCCACCCTCACACAGACTACTGTCAAGGGAGTGGGAGTGGTTGGACAACAGGCTGTAATCACAGGACCAGAAACATCTGCATTGACCTCCCCCTTCTCCACAAGGTTTCCTTTGGCAGTTCTTTTTCCTGCAGTAAGTAGGTACAGGCAAGTTCCATCCTTGTATGGCATCCACAGGTCAATTCTCTACCACCCCAAGTAATAGTAGTAATAGTTAGGACAACTTTAGTATAATGATGCTTGTCAGCTTGCCTGATGTAGTCCACATTGCCTGCTTGCACCAGACTGTGCTTAACTAAAGACATGAAGCTACCAGAGTCTGGGAGAGCAGTAACTTGCTGACTATTTACAACAGTTTTATGGTACTGAATTCTCATTTTATTAGTGGGCCCCACCTCTGGCCAGAGTGCAAGTGACCTTTGTACTGTGTAAGAGACACACAGTAGCTTTGTGGCCTGCCAGCTGGCAATAGGAACAACCCCTTTAACAGTAGCGTGCTGGACCTGGCGAAGAGGCAGAGAGAGGAAAACACACACACACCCAGACAGCAGAAAAAACAGGATCGAGAAGCCTGCGAACAGCTGGAGTGTTTGGTATGTTGACGTTACCAATAAAATATACCTAAGCAGTCACCTGTCTGTAGTGTGGCACGTCTGCTGCCACTGTCCACTGTGGTTCAATCCAAAGACTGAAGGGTTCGTCAGCACAAAGACACTTTAGTTAACTGAGTGCAGGTGTGCTAATCATCACCCCTGGCGCTGCTTTCCTGAGCCATCCCCACACCTCTTCCCTGCAGCTGATGCACCACGCCCCCTCCACATAAGGTCCTTACCAGAGGCTTGTTGGTTTGGGGCAGTGCTGCTGGTAGTACCTGAATTCTCCTGGCTATACTCTCTCTTTGAGGGCCTGCTCTGGAGTATGTAGCTGGGCCTCCTCTCTGAGCATAAAAGTACTAAAGTACTGAGCTAGCTTGGCACCTAGGCAGGCTCATCTTTTTCACCCAGGTCCTCACTTATGGAGGAAGTACCCGGAGTATCTCACCGACCTCTTCTTTGGTGTGCTGCTCTGGCCCTTAGAGCCCCTGAAGGCAATGCTAGGTCTTAATGTGGTTCTCAATAGGTGGTACAGTCATGATTGTAACTTCTGCAAGCATGTCTCTGGGGAGATGTTGAACTTGGTCAGTAGTGCTGCCTTCAGGTCTGGATTGCAGTGGGCTTTCTCTTCATCCATGGCAGTGTTGGCCTCCGATGCCTTCCTTCCAGCAGTACAATACACTCAAAACATAGTAAATAATTTTCGCTGTCCTCACCCATCTGATGTTGAGGTTCTGATGTTGTTTTTTGTCTTATTATAGTGCCTCCAGTGTGGCCTTGGCTGGTTCAATCTATTGGTAGCTGGGGTGATGGTTGTTGTGGAGAAATTGCTGAAAGTCAATGGCACCAGGTCAGGAGGGAAGAAAGCGTTCAGGAGTCTCTGATGTCTTATACTGTAATATTTATTAACACTTGATCAAGGAGAATCAGAGACATTTTCACATACAATCAGGTATGCATATGAGTCGGTCTCTGTTCTGCCCAACTCATGCTGGTGGTCAGACTTTAAACCCTTACAGATGACGCCACAAATACTATACGCCCAAAAATAGTCGAAGGGGATGCATTTACCCATGTTAGTGTTCACCTTCAACTCATTGTAGTCTGGAGACACTGTTGTCTGTTCATGTTAATGGAACGTCAACAGTTAGTTATCTATTATGTCTAGGAGGCCATCAAAAATCAATAGAAATTATTTTTCAAACAAAACAGTCAGTTAAGATTATTTCATACAACCAGTGAGATATCTTAAGAATCCCTCTTATGTACCCCAACACCACATCCACATGATGTGTGAGATCCACCTGCAGGCCAGCAAGGGCATTTAATAAGAGGCAACCCTCAAATGAATGAAGATCCCCTATAACAAATGGCGTTAAAGGAGGTCATGACAGTGGTCACAGATCACGTGCAAGTAAGTGACTGGGGGAGCAGAAAGATCCAATTTATTCTATCACATAGCAGATAAAACTCTAGTAATTAAAAAGGGGGTTCACTAGAACATGTAATTATATCAGAACAATAAAACAATTGATTCAATATTGTAGATTAAAAATTCTTTTTTCAATTAAAGATAAAAATCAATCACAACAATCATTGTTGCAATCAAGGTATAGTGAAGTCTTCAACCCATGTACATTATGTACAGTCGAGGGTCACCACCATGGAGAGGTTACTAGCACATACGATGCATGGTGGCGTGGAATCCATCTTCGCAGAACAATCCCATGAACAGTCAATAATCAATTGCAAATATTTCAATTTAATCATAATCCCATATTACTGTTAAAACTATCACTTTCAACTGATTTCTAGAATTAGAATCTCTAAATGATTAAAGGTCATATATTTATTTTTATCCAGAACAATCATACACACCAGCAAAGCTAGAATTCATCAAAATAAAGCTAAACTAAAATTGAACACAGAGGTAGCAGAAAGTTGGTGTTTTTGTCTGCCGATAGAAAAGTATATTCTCTTTTCTCAACTTTATTTTTCACAATCAGTTCACAATCAGCTCTGGTGAATGGAATCAGGTTGGAAATTGGAAAGTGTATAGAAGAAGGCATATTTGGCAGTTTTAACAGTTACTGTGATTACGATCAGGCACAAAATCAATCATTAGACTGAGGGCCGAATTTGTTTTTTTTTTTCACTACAGGTTGAGAAAAACTATCTGTATCTCTGATGCACACTTTTGGTTTAGGTTTGGCTACATTGAGTGTATTTATGGTAGAAAATTGACCAATATGAAGAAAACTATCATCCTCATCAGTTTCGCCATAATACAGATCTTACCGCCCTGCACCTCCCCTGGAACATCTTGGAAATGAACACACCACAGTTTATAATCAGGATAACTTTTCAATTGGTGTTTAGTGAAACCACAGCTCCAGAGGTTCAGTCAAAGGTACAGCAGCTGTGAGGGTTACCTTCATTACCTGGGTGCACTCAGCACCGTCTTAATCAAAGCTTTATCATCCATTGGCCACGACCATTTACCTTGAGAGAAAGTCAGGGGGTGAGCAATATAATTTTCATCACATCTGTCAGTTGGACAGTTTGGTTAGTTTAGTTAGTTTTGTTAGTAGGCAGTTTGGTTAGAGCACAGGAAATACAAGTCTTAGTTGTCAACAACACCTGGTTCCACCTGAAAAACAAAGACACTTTTCCCAGACATTTGATTAACACAAAATTGCCTTCATTAAAAGGATGAATTGCTTCCTCAGATGGTTTTGGGAGCCTGTCAGACACCTGTAATGATAAAATTAAAAATTTCAGTTAATCTTTTTACATATTCAGTCATAAACTCATCCATCCAAAGCAGAGAAGTTTTGTGTGGTGTCAGAGGTTGACTTGCCCCTGTGGACATTAGTCTCCCCATTAACACTTCATGAGGACTCAGTCCTGTTGTTGCACTTGGTGTGCTTCAGATGGAGTACAGTACAATAGGCAGTGTCATGTCCAGGAAACGTTGTTAATTTATTCCGTTTTGTCTCATGTCTATGTTGTCTTGTGATTTTCTGTTTTATTGTTTCCACTTCCTGTCTGTGTCTATTGTCGCCAGTTTTACTTTCTTCTTTTGTCTGTCTTCCCGCCCTTGGGATTACCTGTCTCTGCCCTGATTGTTTCCACCTGTGCCCTTACCTTGTGTGTGTATATATAGTCCGTGTCTCCCTTTGTCCTGTGCCAGTTCGTCTTGTCCCATGTGTCAGAAAACCAGTGCTTTATCCATGCCATTGCCACTGCCATTGTCAGGTCTTGTTGTTTCGTTACTTTGTTTGTTCGAGTTTGATTTTCTGTTTGTTTTCTTAGTCTAGCTTCAGTCGAATGAGTTTTAGTTTCTTAGATAAGTGTAGAGGTTTTTTCCTGTCAAGAGTGATTTTTATTTTGTTAATAGAAACTTTATTTTGAAACTTTTGTCTGTGAGTTGTGCATTTGGGTTCTGGCCCATAGTTCGGTCGTGACAGGCAGTGCATCAGGCCATTTTAGACCTATTGTTAGTACTGTTTTGGTCAATCGTTCTTTGATAGTTGCGTTCATTTCTTTTAACTTGACCAGAACTATGTGGGTGATATGGAACATGCAACTTTCACTTGAACCCTAAGATTTCTGACAGACCCTGCATGATTTTTGATACAAAAGCTGGACCTCTGTCACTATCTATTTCCTGTGGCACTGCAAACCTGGGTATCACCTCTTTTAGCAGACACTTCTGCTAAACTGTTGTAGTGTCTTTTCTTTTCATATAACTCTCGACCCACTTTGAGAATCAATCAGTTATGACTAACAAATATTTGTAGCCTTCACAACTTTGCACATATACAAAGTCTATTTACCAAAATTTACAAAAAAGAACCTGATAGAGGTTCCAGATGGTCCTGCTTCACTGTGCTCTTCTTCTATCTGGTTTGTTGGCACGTCATACAACTATCTACAAGCGTTTGTGAGACTTGTGTAATGCCCGGCACAAACCATTGTGAGCGAAAAACATTTATCACCCCTCTTCCGACATGTGTTGGTCCATGTGCAGCATGTGCCAGCACATGTTGGAGAGCTTGTGGGCAAACTGGTTGACCATCAGGGTGGCGCCACAAGCCAGCTCTGCGTCAACTGTACCTTTACGCAACCAAAGACTTCTCTCCCTGTCATCAGCGTGATTTTGCATTTTCATGACATCATTAGCAGAAAGTACTGGAATTGGATTGGCAGGTTGTGTGGAGGTATATCGGTGGACCGTTGGTGGACCATGGAGGAAGAGGAAAGTGTGGCTGTTTGGCTGCAGCATCAGCCATTGCATTTCCTTGTGAAACAGGATCATTTCCTTTTAGTGTGAGCAGCACATTTAACAACCGCAAGCTAAGATGGTCGCAAAATAGCATCAGGTCATTTACCAAAGCGTGATGCTGTAGTGGTTTGCTAGAAGATGACATAAAACCTCTCATCTTTCATAATTGTCCAAAATCATGAGTGGCGCCAAAAGTATATCTTGAGTCAGTGTAGATAGTGGCAACTTTTACCAGAAACAAGTATGCAGGCTCTAGTAAGAGCATATAATTCAGCTGCTTGTGCTGAAGTTCTATGGGTATGGCTATGCGTCCTGCTTCTACAACTTCCCAATCATTTACTACTGCATAACCAGCCAGGTGTATGTTGTCAGATGGTCTGCTATCTGAACCATCAGTATAAAGAACCATCTCAGAATTTGGTATCAGTGTTTGCAGTAGATCTGGCCTTGGGGATGTACACATGTTGGTAGTGGCGATGCAATCATGCTCATCATCAGTGACAATTCATGGAAGGAGAGTAGCTGGATTCAATGGAGGTGAGCGTTTCAAAGTTATGTGGGGACTGGAAAGAATTACTGCCTCATAACCTGAGCAATGTGCTGCCGTCATGTGAGGGGCAGATGTGTTCAAAATGTGTAATACTGCATGTGGAGCGTGTACAACACAGTCATGAGCCAGTACAATGGGAGAAGATTTGTCAATCATAATGGCAACACCGGCCACTGCTGTTAGACAACTTGGCATACCAAGAACCACAGGGGTCAGTCGAGAGGAGTAGTACGCAACGGGACAGTAATGAGAACCATGTTTCTGTACCAGAATGCCAGTGGCGAAGCCATCTCTCTCATGCACATGTAGATGGAACAGAGCTGATGATAGTCAGGAAAACCCAATACTGGAGCCATGGTGAGAGCATGTTTCGGATCTTGAAAGGCTTTGTGCATTTCGCCAGTCCACTGCACCACGGATGGAGCATGAATGGCAGCTCGCAAAACAGAGTCCATAGTTGCATATTCAAAATCCAGTGTCTGCAATAATTAGCCATCCCCAGAAAAGAGAACATCTGTTTCTTGGTTGTGGGTTAACTAGCACCCTCTCTGGCGATAAAAGGCACTGTCCATCCTTCAAAACATGACCCAAATATGTCACCCCGGACCAACAGAATTGCAACTTACCCGGTGATGCTCTATGACCACACTTGGCCAGTCTCTGTAGGAGCAAGATAGAGTCTGTGTGGCATGCTTCTTTTGATGGAGAAGCTTATTTGGAGGTCATCTGCGCACTGCAAGAGAGAAGAGCCTCCTGGCAGGTGGAGCTCATGCAGGTCTCTTTTCACCACCGCTGCATACACCATGAGACTCTCGACAAAACCCTGCGACAAACGTCGCCAAGTGTACTGTTTACCTTTGAATGTGAATGCAAACAGATACTGGCTATCTGGATGCAATGGTATCAAGAAAAATGCAGATCATAGATCAATGACTGTGTAGTGTGTGGAATCGAATTGGTGTCAGGCATAATTTGGAGCTGCAGGCACCACAATATTATTAATCACTTGCAGATTTTGCATGAACCGCCATTCATTTTCGTATTACATGGGCTGGTGGTTTAAACCAGCACATCCTGATCCAATAGAGATTGAATGACACTGTCAATTCCTGCAATGGCTTTGTGAGGCAAATTGTATTGTTTAATCATTGGTAGCTTAGCATTAAGCTTGAGTGTGACTTTATGTGACAGAGCCGAATTTACAAAACCCATGATTTTTATGTTTAGCCCACAAAATGGATGGAACCTCAGACAGCTCAGAAGGAGGCCCATACTGTGTGGAAAGAGGCGGCAAATGTAGATGGTGTTAACTGAATGTGTTCACTTAAACATAACATGTACAGTTCCTCACCCAAGTGTGTTACTGTTTGGTGTTGAGAAGCTGGTGCAGCTTCTCTCAAGGCCTGGCACTGAGCCACCATGTGTCCAAGGTGTTACAGCTCACGGCCATGAGTAACGGAGTAACATATGAATTTTTAGCATTAAACAATCCCTGCTGTGTGTTGGATAGCTGGAGTGCTGTGGCACATCCCTGTGGACCAACAAACAAACATTGTTCACACTTCAACCCCTCTTGTGTATGTAAAAACTCAGAAGCCAAATGTTTATACTGCTCAGAAGGGTTAAATGCAGCAGTACAATAAAAATGCAGGAGAAGCCTCTTTGTTGTAAATGCTGGGGAAGATTTATCAATTTTCTGAATGTTTGAAACAGTGAAACTGGAAAGCAAGTTTTAGAAAGGTCGAATAGTAAAAACAATCCGCAATGTTTTGCAAAAACTGAAAAGTTAGGGCAGCTTTTTTCATCAGGGAGGGTTAAAAACGATCCATCAGGGGTGCACTGAATAGTAGCATGCAGTTTACAAAGTAGATCCCTCCCCCATGAGATTGATTGGGCTTTTATCAGATATCAGAAAAGAATGCATCACATCAGAGCCTTCAACAGTTTTCTGTGATGATGGTTCCGCTATGGGAACACCGGAAATGCCTACAGTGGTAATAAAATTGGATGTGTGCATACATGCTCTGCGTTTTTTACAGTAGAAATAGTTGCTTTGCTATCTACCAAAATTTCAACCGTACTTCTGTTAACCTGAACGGGCATTACTGGATCTCTGACAGGATTACTAGAGAGTTGAATAGTTGCAGCTTGAATACGAAATGGTTGTTCCGATCCTGTCCCTCCATGGCCTCTCCATGCTTGGTTATAATATGTGGGCTGCATGACAGCAGCTAGTGGAGCTGGGGGTGGAAGAGCAGGAAGAGCAGTAGCTGCTGGTCCGCCTAATTGGAGGATCCCCTCTCATAGTGCCCCTCCTTCTATATTCTCAAACTCCCTGTGGAGTATGTGTCTCTGTTTTGTTTTTGGCCTTACTATCTGCACTTCTTCGTCACTAAGGTCTGTGTAAGGCTCCTCCTCTCTGGGTCTGGCTCCTTCTCCTTCTAAATCTGACTCATTAGACTGTCTGCTGTCTTACTTCTCACATTTCTCCAAATCATCAACATGCCGTCGTTTTATCTTTCTAAAGCTCTAGTTTACAACTTAGCTTCTAGTACAGCCATATAGTAGGCAGTGACACATTTGGCATTCAGATCAGTCATCAAATCGATAATCATCGGATCCAAACTCGCAAATTTTGTCACTCACTCTCACACCACATCTTTGATGGGCCACAGTCAACCACACATTCTTTCATGTATCTGAAATTCCAGGAAGGATTTCCAACATCGGGGTTAACATTTATCTCAGCCATTTGCAGCCTTTCTTTCGCAAATGTTCCCTCATACAGCCACATGCCATTCATCCATTCACACAAAAGAGAAGTGAATGGAAACACGAAATCCCATCCTTTCAGTGTACCAACAGTTGGTATTTGTGGAGAAAACATCGCCCTAAACTGTGATGTCTGGTCAGTGTGTGTGTGTGTGTGTTTGTTTCAGCATGCTGCTTATCAATGACAGGGTGACCTAATTTCACATTTGTTGTTTGGTTTTCTGCAGAAAGATTTTTTTGTTTTGTTGTAACACTGTCTACTGTACATGAGCTAAGGTGACTGTCATGTACTTTCACTTTAGGCCAAATCAGAAGATGTAGTTTCGCTCAAGGAGGATATATGTGATACGGACAACAGTTTGTAAACAGTGACAAAAAAAATATTCTTTATTGGCAGGAAGCCACTCTTCAGTTTCTCCAACCCAAAATAGTTCAGCTAACGACTGAATTTATATTTCTCTATCAACCACCAGAAATCAACTTACTTAACAACCTCAGCTGTAATCAACAAACCAACAAATTCACAGTATATATAAAAAAATAGGTAATACTGTTCAAAGTGCAAATAAAAATAGAAAAAATGGGCCCAAAATAATAAACCAACAAAGTCCAATAAAGTCAACCGTCCAAATTAGTCAGTGTCCTCAGTACGTCTGTATTCAGTGTGGTGTGTGTAGCAGTCCTTCAATGTATGGTTGTGTAATTGTTCATCTATTTCTTCATCTACCCGGGTAGTGTGATTTTGTTTCTCATCTGTATCATGCGCGATGAACCTGCCTCCCACGTCACACCCTCCACGCATGTAAGCCGGTGTCCTGCTCCACGTCTCTCGGGTCCGGGCTCTGGCTCGCCATCAAAATCGACTCGTACAAAAAAACCAACCTGCATAGAGCAGCTGTTTTTTTTAAATATATTGTTAATCTCTTCATATATACATTTATCTAAATCAACTGCACAGTATCTGTTCTCTTTTTAATCTTAAATCAACGAACGTGAACCATTCACATGACAATGTGTCATATGCATCTACAATCTGCTGCGTGTTTTAGCTCATAAGATCAGCTCGTTTAACTATATAGCATTTACTAGCATATAGCATTAGTTTGATTAACACAGACAATTTTCCACAGAAATACCATGAGATACATCCTCAGTTCACACATATACATTCATCTGTCTCCGGTTGGTTTTAAACATGGTCTCCAAAGCATAACAATACATAACAAAGATACTTTTTTCCAAAAAATTAGTGAGAAATTAGCCATGGTCGACAGCTGCTAGCATACAATGCTAATGGTTACTCACCAGAGTTTTTCTTCTCAACAACACACGATAACACAGTGATGTCCGGCACACAAAAAACCTCCTCACGGGTGCGGATACCTTCCAGAACAATTTACTCAAAATGAAATAAAGTTTTAATCACTTTCATCTAGTTATCAACATTGACGTGCTCTCTCCCTCACGGCTGTAGTGCGTCTGCTCTCATCGGCATGGGTGCAAAAAAAAAAAAAAAAACCCAACAGAACAAAACACGGGAGCTAAGAGCGCGGGTAGCGCTTGTGTGTGTGAATTGCGCACCCTGCTGGTGAAAACAAGGAACTACAACAACCAAAAACTCATTCAGACTGTATAGCTCAACATAGTTAAACTGGAAATATTGGGGATTACACTGTGTGTGTAACTAAAGGGCGTTACATCCCCCCCCCCCCCCGAATCGGCGTGCGTCCCTGCATGCTTAACCTTACACATGTGATATGTGACCAACCTCTGGTGCAGGAGTGAAATCAAAAGCTTGCATGACGACTTGATCTAAACCGCTCAGAATAGAGTGCATAACAAGGGCTAGGGGATTTCCTAGTTTTCTGTATGTCAGTCTATCAGGCTCAGCTCTTTGTCTTGTTGACCTTCTGACCTCTGAACCTCCAACTTCCTCCTGAACAGGAGTATCTTCACTCACTCTTAACTCATCTCCATCATTTTCCTCCACTCTGGATTCCTCTCCCATTATCAAGTAAGTTTTGTCCTCATCTTTTTCCTCTTCCACATTTCCATCAGTATTCCCATCTGCGTTTCCTTCCACAGATTCATTTTGGAACGATTCTTTTTCGACTCCTGGATCGTCCTCAACAGGTAAGTCTTTCTCCACAGGCAAGTTTTTTTCAAAAGATAAGTTTTCCTCCTCCTTCTCAGGAGTACTCGCTTCCTGATTTCCCACTGGATGAAACACATCAGCCTCTGGATTCAGATTTGACCTTTCAGAGCTCAGTTCATCCTTGTCATTTAATTCAGTCAAATCAACTCTTGAATGGGGAATTTCATGGATAATGGTTATTGCTGGGAATGTGACATCCTCTTTAGCAGTTTGTGGGTAATAGTAATCTATTTCCTCCTCACTTTCCCATAACTGCTCTGGTTCAACGCATTTCGCTTGCCTGGGAGGTTGGAACTTTACCCGCCTTCTCTTTGTCTTGCCTCAACTCATCTTGAATAGAGGAAGCCAGAAACCCACAGGGTAGCAACAAGTCTCTATGAAGTGTCGTCTCTGGACCTTCAGAGTTCACTGGAGCAACAACATAGACTGGAGAGTCATCAGTGTGTTTGGTAACCTTGTAGACTGTACTACTCCATCTGTCTGCTACCTTGTGCTTACCTCTGAAAGAGACATTTTTGACAAGAACATAGTCTCCTTCCTCAAGGGTGGACTCTCTGACTTTGAGGTCATATCTCTGCTTGTTGCGCTGAGCAGTTCTTTCACTGTGTTCAATGGCAAGCTTGTAGTTTTCTTGCAGATTTTCCCTCATGAGTGACCTTCTGGTGCCCTTCTGGATTGAGTCCGAATGCCACGTCAATGGGGAGGTTTGGCTGTTTCCCAAACATCAACTGGTAAGGAGAAAAACCAGTGGTGTCATTTTTGGTTGTGTTGTATGCATGAACCAAAGGCTGTACATGATCACGCCAGTTGACTTTGTCCTCTTCTTGGAGAGTTCCTAACATCTCCAGGAGTGTCCTATTGAACCTCTCGACGGGATTACCACGAGGGTGGTAAGGCGTGTTCCTCGTCTTCCTTATCCCCAACAGCTGACAAAGGTCTTTGATAAGGGCAGACTCAAAATCTCGACCTTGGTCGCTATAAAGACGTTCAGGTAGACCGTAGTGAACAAAGAAACTGTTCCACAAAGTCTTGGCTACTGTCTTGGCTCTCTGATCAGCCGTGGGAACGGCGACAGAGTACTTGGTGAAGTGGTCGGTTATGACCAAGATGTTCTTTGTCCCACGTCCATCAGGTTCCAAAGACAAATAGTCCATGCATACGAGTTCAAGTGGTCGACTTGTTCGGATGTTTACAAGGCGGGCGGTTTTCTCAGCCTTGGCCTTGCGGCGTACACACCTCTCACAGGTTCGGACTTTCCTCTCAACATCCATAAACATTCTTGGCCAATAGAAACGTGTACGGACAAGATCCAAAGTACTGTCCAATCCCATATGACCAACTGAGTCGTGGAGACCTTCGAGTGCTATCTCCCTGAATTTTGAGGGCAGAACCAACTGGTAGAAAGGCTCACCCTGGTTCATGCGCTTCCTGTACAAGACACCATTGTCCAGTACAAGTTGGTCAAATACCCTAAGCATGAGTTGAACTTCTCGATCTTCTTGTCGGCGTACACGGTAAGTGAGACGTTTCCCCATACTGACAATGTCAATGACTCTGCTGATCTGGGGATCATTTCTTTGTTCCGCAGCCCAATCCTGCTGCGACATCCGAGGTAAAGTGCTGGATCCAGGCAGTAGGTCAGCCTGAGAGAATTCAGCTGGGATAGCACCAACATCAACGGCAAGACACTCTACTGAGGCAGGGGAGTGGCTGCCCCCCTCACCATCTGGAGAACCATATAGCTCATGTTTCTGACAAACAGCTTTGAAAGCCTCTTTGGGGAAACCGAGTTCACTCCCTTCATCCACAAACTTTGAAATGAACTGTTTCACTCTGTCGTCCTCGACTTGAGCACTTTGATCAGTTACAACTTGATCATGTGGACGTCTGGATCAACCATACAAAATGAATTTCCCACCGCACAGTGTACAAATTATGAATTAAATCACATTCCAATCATGTTTGAGAATGAATTAATTGAATTACTGTCTCTCAATAACTCAGAAATGCACACTGCTGCGTGTTTTAGCTCATCAGCTTGTTTAACTATATAGCATTTACTAGCATATAGCAATAGTTTGATTAAAGGTACAGTGTGTAGAATTTAGTTGCATTTAGTGGCCCAATCACTGCATTCCAATCTCCTCACATCACCCTCACCTTCCTAGTGTAAAGGAGAAACAACACTTTAAGGACCCTGTTTAGAGTCAGTATTTAGTTTGTCTGTTCTGGACTACTGTATAAATAAGGTGTTTCAAGATGGCGGCCTCCATGAAAGGGGACCCTCTCTCACTGTAGATATAAAAGGATATTTTTTAAGTAACAAACATAAAAAGATTCTTATTTTCAGGTGATTATACATGCATCAAAACATAGTTATGAATATTATATTCCATGTTTGCCTTATTCTGAAAATAGAGGCCCCAAATCTTACACACTGGACCTTTAACACAGACAATTTTCCACAGAAATACCATGAGATACATCCTCAGTTCACACATATACATTCATCTGTCTCCGGTTAGTTTTAAACATGGTCTCCAAAGCATAACAATACATAACAAAGATACTTTTTTCCAAAAAATTAGTGAGCAATTAGCCATGGTCGACAGCTGCTAGCATACTATGCTAAGCTCTAATGGTTACTCACCGAGTTTTTCTTGTCAACAACACACGATAACACAGTGATGTCCAGCACACAAGGTCTATCTCCACACTTTCTAACTACAGCAGTGGTGGTCTGAAGTGAAAGGACGAAAACTCTTTCACCCCCAGTGTATACACTTGAGCCCAACGCCTAGACTCCGGGATCAGAAATCCAAACGGAGCCTCCACGTTTCCCATAGGACACAGAGTAGATGATCCCCGATCTTGACTTAAACGAAGCAGTACTTTTAAACTCCCCCGAAAACGTCTTTTCTATAGTTTAAATCTCAGGTGGGTGTCTCTGTGCTGAGTGCAGCCCGAAACTGCCCCGGAAATCAAAACAGCCACGTAGTGGCAACGCGGGGGTCATAAAACCAACCCGCTACCCCTTCACAACCACACACTCTGTTCTGTAAACAATTTTTTTTTTTTTTTTGTTACAGCTCCAGTGTTTTCTTAAAAGTTTTTTAACACCATTGTCAGCTTTCTTGATTTCTCACTTTAAATTAATACACCAGTTAAGTAAATATCTAACTGGGAGGTTTGTAAGACACAGCCAGGACATTGTCCCCAAGACACTGAAGTTCAAGACGCTCCTGGTGGGTCTTAGATGTTTTTACATTCCAGGCAGATTAAAGGAAGCACAAAGTTTTTTTATGATTTCGTCAAACAAAGACATGGTAAGTGCAAAAGTAATGGAACGTCAACAGTCAGCTATCTATTATGTCTAGGAGGCCAACATTGAGAGTCTTCTACCCTGGTCACCAGGCAAGTCTGAGATAGGCTGGCACCTGCACTCCTCCCGCACTCCAAACAACAACCTTACATGCCAAAGAGAAAGCGTCTTCTCTGATTTGGCTTAGTGCCGTCACCGTCTATGATCCCAAGGCCCATGCGCGGCCCTGTGTACCCCAAGGATAGAAAATTCCATAACAATGGTGATGGCAGTTAAAGTCTGGGACTGCTTGCAGTCATTGCGATTGGTGTTGCAGCAGCGGCTGGCAGGTCTGGAGCAGGTGGTTCTTAGGCAGCCCTTTGACGTGGCTGGGTGGTAGGTTGAGGCAACCTGTCACCTGATCTCTGCCAACAGACCCTCCTTTTTTCTTTGCTGTGCTGCTAAGAAGTCTTTCATCATCACCATTACTTCTCCCCCTGTAGACGCTGGGCCTGTAAGAGCTGCTGAGGCCCCCCAAGAACTGTCTTCCTTATCCTCTTCCTCTGCTGTTCTCAGTATACAGTACACCACAGGAGGGTTGTCTTCTTCTGACTAGCCATCCCACTTCTGACACCATAAATTGTCGAGTTCTATAGCAACCTCCTCAAAAACTTTGGAAAAAACCTGGTGTAGTCAGATAATGTGATTTATTGTAGTTATTAATAGTTGTTATTATAGTGGTTTATTGGTTTATTTCCAGCCTCCCAAGGTGCAAATGTGTGAATATTTACAAAGATATATCAAACAAAATACTCTATATACAAGTCCACAAAAAAGGATATCTTCAGCAAGTCAACAAAAGCACAATCTCAATTTCAAACTTTCACAAAATGTTCTGTGTAACCACTTCAGTCTGACTTCAAGCTGGCCCAGACAGCCCCTTTTGAACTTGTTGCCCTTCCCACTATACCTGACATTTTTATCACAACATCACATTCTTATCACAAAAAAAAAATTCCTTTCTCACCCTATGGTGGGTGGTGTGTCTTCCTTGAGCTCTGGTCCTCTACCAGAGGCCTGGGAGCTTGAGGGTTCTGCGCAGTACCTTAGCTGTTCCTAGGACTGCACACTTCTGGACAGAGACCTCAGGTGTTGCACCTGCTGTAGCCACTCATCCACTTTGTGGGTCACATCTCCCAGTGCTCCAATTACCACTGGCACCACTGTTGCCATTACTCCCCACATCTTCTATAGCTCCTCTTTCAGCCCTTGGCATTTCTCGATCTTCTCATGTTCCTTCTTCCTGATATTGCTGTCACTCGGAATTGCTATGTCTATCACCACAGGTTGGTTAGCCATCACCAGCTTGTTAGTCTGGATCTGGAAGTCCCACAGGATCTTGGCTCAGTCATTCTCAACCACCCTAGGAGGTGTCTTCCATTCTGACTTTGGGATTTCCAGTGCAGATGTTCCTATACACTATGCCAGCCACTTGTTTATGGCGTTCCTATACACTATGCCAGGCACTTGGTTATGGCGTTCCATGTATGCTTTACCTGCCAGCATCTTACACTCTCCTATTATGTGCTGAACTGTCTCAGGAGCATCTTTGCACAGCCTGCACCTAGGGTCCTGTTTGCTGTGGTAGACCCCCGCCTCTATTGATCTTGTAATGAGTGCCTGTTCTTGTGCTGCCATGATTAGTGCTTCTGTGCTGTCTTTCAGTCCAGCCTTTTCCAGCCACTGGTAGGATTTCTTGATGTCAGCCACTTCTTCAATCTGTCTGTGGTACATGCCATGCAGGGGCTTGTCCATCCATGATGGTTCATCCTCCTCCTCTGCACAATCTGGTTTCTGCTGCCTGAGGCATTCACTTAGCAGCTCGACTTTGGGGGCCATCTTCCTGATGTACTCCTGGATCTTGTTTGTTTCATCCTGGATAGTGGTTCTGACGTTCACCAAATGGTAAATGGACTGTACTATATGGCGCCTTTCTAGTCTTCCGACCACTCAAAGCGCTTTTACACTACATTTCAAATTCATCCTTTCACACACATTCATACACTGATGACATTAGCTGCCATGCAAGGTGCCAACTGCTCATCATTTTTAGGAGCTAACCATTCACACACATTCACACACTGATGGCGCAGCGCTGGTTTTGGGGTGAAACCCTCCATGCATTGTGAGGAACTTCAGTGTCTTGATATCAGTGGCTTCTTTCTCCTCCTTTGGCCAGCTTATTATGCCAGCAGGGTATCTGATGACTGGCAGTGCATACACGTTGATGGCTCGGTCTGGCTCAGAGAAAAGAGTTCTTAGTATTAATCAACATTTTTTAAATGAATTATGGCTTGTGGTTCGTCTTCTATGTAACTTTTTTTTTTTCTTTCTTCTTTGTACTGGACCATCTTGCGAGTCAGAAATAAAGTTTGAACTGGATTGAAAATATAAAATGGCCAAAGGAGACCTGACCCAGGAGAGCACTGGACAACTGTCCCATTAAAAACAACTCCCAAATACCTTCACCTATCCATTCTTTGCATCATTTTTAAACCACTGCATACAGACTCACGCCTATGGGAACTAAGAACTATGGGACATTGTCACATCAGTTTCAGCTCATATTCAATCTTACCTGTTTACTGTTGTGTCACCCAGTTTATTGTGTTCTGTGTTGTCTCTCCTGTTATGTGGCAAGGTGTTTTTGGTTGGTCATTTTGGTGGCACACTGTAGCTGTGCATGAAAAGTAGTGAGTGAGGAACTCCTCTGTATGTGTTGATCCCCCAACTCTGTCTGAACGTGAGTGTACTGTGAAATCTTTCAGGCTCTTCCCAGTCAGGGATTTTCCCACAGCCTTCTGGGATATGGTGTTCTGAGGAAGCTTTTTAAGGTCTGCTGATCAAGCCTGCCAATGGACAGCGATCCATCCATGTCAACCAACCTATTATTCATTAAAGCACCTATGGCCGAGGGGATTTTACTTTTCTATTAAACCAGCAGACCGGTTGGGGGGTATTTGACCCTCTCTGAGCCTTGCTCTCTCTCTGACACTCACACACACACACACACACACACACAGCTGTCAGCTGTGTCCCCCCCTTACACTGCAGTGTGTAGTTTAGCTGCTGCTTGTAAATGAAATGAGACTTAACCATGCGTTGGCCCCTCATCAATCTAGCTGGGCTGGCCTGGCTGCTCCCCCCTGATTCATGGACAGACACCTTTACAGGCCTTCCACAGCTGCCACACTCTATGACTGAGGACTATCAATCTCACACACATGTTCACACACCCAAATCCCCCTTTCACACACATCGTGTTTAGCTCATATGAATAGCTGCCTTCCATTTTACCACACAGCTCTCTGTGTATGGGAAGCTGCTAGATACATGCAGCTCCTGCCTAGCTATTTATATACTTATTAATAATTATTTCTGCATACTGGGAGCAGATATAATTAGAAGTCATTGGTTAGATTTGCATGCCAAGGAAACTTCACTAATGGCCATTGGTTCTGGCACTCCTCAGTTCTAGCTGTTTATATTTACCTTTGATCCTCTGTGATAACTGTTTCTATAAATCAACCAATAAATACACAATTTCCATTCCCTGCTAATGAGCAGTAACAGGTAACACATAACACATGGGGAAATTATAATGATGATCTGCACTGTTTTCCTCACACTTCTTACTAATGCACTGTTACAGGAAATTGTGCTTTTTTTCACTCATTATGTATGGCAGATGGCAAAGTGAAAAGAGTAGGATATTTTCACACCAAGTGATGGAGCACTAACTGCTTATTTCCACCGGGCACAACTGTGACGCATTCCGGCTGTAATGTGACCGCAGCCGCTCTAGACAACGGTCATGATTCCACCACAGCGCTTTTCAAAAGTGTCCTATAGCTGTTCTAGTAGAGCAGATCACGCTGGCTGGAAGCATAGAGAATCCAGTCAGTTTTCAAAATAAAACACTCTTCATTGTAAAAACAGACAAGAGAAACAACATATGTAGCCTACTTATTCAAGGCAGACACACATAAACCAAGAAAAAAGGACCAAATCTGAACAAGTTAACAAAGTCTGACTGGTAAAACTTTCTGCTGGGGACAGCAGGGAGAACAGAATAGCCACGATGTCACAGAGCTGTGCCCAGTGGAATCAGTTCAAGTTTTTTGACTTTGACAGTATGCAGTAATGTTATTGCCAGCACTACTTTGATCATTCTCACATTTAATTGCATGCTACTGTGTCCATTTAATACTTTGTACAATCCATGCACATTCAAAACTGACTGACTGACACAAATGCATTATTGAGGTGAAGCGTACAATGTACAGCACTCTCACATAGCTCCCTTACTTGTCCAGGTGAGATAAGGTGGTGTGGAGGATGAGTGCTATGAGATCTTCTGCTGATTGTTTGTGACAGAAGGAAACTGCAGTGGATCCAGTATGCTGGGTAGTGAGGAGCAGATATAATCCTTGATCAGCGCCTCAAAGGACTTGATCTCTACAAAGGTGAGTGCCACTGGGCTAGTTATTCAAGCAGGCTGGACGTTTTCTTGTACACTTATATAAATAAAAAATAAAAAAAATAAATACAATACAATAAATAAATAAATACAATGTGGCTATGGCAGACTGAACCAGACACAGGTTGCATATCAGTTTGAGAACCTATCCACTGATAACATGTCCTGGTCCAGGTCCTGCTGCAGTCTTTGGTGGATAATGTAGTTTTAAATGGAACAGGAACTACTATCAGTGTAATGAAAAAAAAAATGTATCTTTAAAATTAGTGCAAAGTACAAATTCAGGACCTGCTCTGCTCAGAATTTTCGAGGTGCCAATATACCCCAAAAAATGTTAGTGAAAACTCTAAATGAAAAGCAAACATCCTTGTTTCTTCCACAGAAAGAAAGAAAAAAGATCCTTTCACAAAAATTATGAATATATAACATCTGTACTTGGACTACACTCACATTTAATTGCCAGATCATTTCAGCAAAAATGTATATAAACTTTTTAAATGTATTTTAAATGTTTATAATTGCATTTCTTATTGCATAAGTGTCACAAACACAAACAAAAGACTCAAAAAAACAGGCCTCTGGAGGTCGACGGAGACACTGGAGTTGGCTGGACCACCGACTGAGGAGCAGGGGCAATGCTATCTACCATAACCTTTCTTTGTATTCCTCTCCAAATTTTACCATCCTATTCTCGTCAACTAAAAAGATATCTGCCTGATTCCATTCTATTCCAATGCAACGTAAGGATGATTACGTAACTCATTGTCACCAGCGTAAAGCAGCACCAGACCCATCCCTAAGGACCATGTCGTCTTATTGAGGACCCTCCCTGTGGAAGCAGAAATCTCTATCTCTGGCCACAGGCCCCAACCCCTCAGGCCACACCAGTAGTTACACTCTCTGGACCTGAAACGATTGGTGGAAGAAGTCCCACTCCTGTGAAGGTGACAGGTCATGGTGTCACTGTGTCTGGGCATCACTGTGTTATTGGGAAAATTGCACACAAGTCACATAGCATGTTGTACTCTGTCTTCTGTGTTTTACTGAATATCAAACATGTGGGTACGTACCTGTCAATCAAGCGGTCACACTGTTAATTATGCACAACTTCGAGCCTTAATATTGTCTGAACGGGTGAGTTAAAAAAAACCCCTCTCTCCCTCACAGTTGTCATAGACGGGGAAATTAGCTATAGAGACCAAAATGGTTCCCCGAACCAGGCTGCAAACATGTTTATTTCTGCTGTGAAGTTGGACATTATAATACACCGGCCGCTGGAGGAACAGTTTTTAGCACTTCAGCATCCTTCTATAGTGACTTTTTGTCTATTTGTGTGTTTGTTTGGATACAAACAGGAGCCTGGCTGATTGGTGAGACACTTGGTTACATCCAGATTGCATCAGGTGGTGTACATAAGGAGGCATTACAGCCTGCTGATTCTGGTGTGTGTTTGTTTGTTTCGTGTTTTTTATGGTTCCCAAACCATGTTGGTCTCAGCCAACTATCTTCTGACTGAAGATGCCCCCTTTGAGTGTCTGCATATGGCAATGAAGAAAACAGGATCTTAAACATAAAAGCCTAATTCTTGACGCACCAATTCTTCAAGATCTTGCAGGGACAGCATCTGAGAGGACAGGATAGCAATACATGATGGCAATTAATAGTGTTGCCTGGCGAACAATTTGTGGGCAGTTCTTTTGGACCTTGATGGCCACCACATTTTTTGTTTCAAGGTGGCGCCATTTGGCAAAGCTCCAGTTTCCTAGCGAGGTCTCTTTATATATCTGAAGCTTGTTGGTGTGGAAGAATATAAAGGTTATATGGAACTGATGACAGTCAGGATTTAAGAATTTGCAAATAATTAAATAAAATATATTACACATATTATACATTTATCAGTTTATTGTCATCTTTAGGGGATAAAACCCTTTACACACACTGTACATTTAACACTCTACATATTTTTTTCTTCAAATAGAAGTTTCCTTTGAATACAAAATGTTTTTCTTACCCATGTCTATGGAAAGCTGTTTATACATTTATTACTTATCCTTGATATCAAACACTAATGTTTTGTACTAATATGTAGTTTGGCACTAATGGTATGACTTTTTGTTTACTAGTAGAGGTATGGACCTCACTAAGGCAAAGAGTCCTACTAGTACTTGTAGGGGTCAAAACAGTGCCGTCACTACCATAACACACGTTACGCGCTGCACATAGGGCTGGAGGGGGCACTGAAATGGCCCAATTATCATCATGGTATAAGCTTTGGGAATACAGCTGTGCATAAGGTATCAGTGGACGAGCAAGAGAGAGCAAGCAGCGGAGACGAGAGAGCGAGTGAGTGTTAGCGGATGAAGGAGCTGCAGGTTAGCGGGAGGAGTTAGGTTAGGAATAAAAGTATAGTGTAGGATAAAGTCTGTGATCAAACAAAGGCCACAGTGTCTCTAAAGCAAACACCGGAGCTCGTGTGTTATTCCACTGCTGAAGAAAGTGAAGGGGGTTAACCCAGAAGATGACATGCAGTTCGGCCCCAGGAGACGGCATCTTCCCTGTAATAATTATGATGATCATAATGATGAATATTTTATTTAAATTTATTATGAATCCTTTCTGTAATGTGAATCATCAGTCTACTATAGGCAATTTTTCTCAGAATAATAAAATTCATCATGGTTTGGTGCCCTGGCTCCCCCCATCACACAGTGGTTTGTTCGATTAGGCTACACCAGTCAGACATTAGCCTGGTGCTGAGAAAAGGAAGCGTGCTTCCATCTGATGCAATCTCTAGTTTCATCAGTATTTAATGCAAAGAAGCTGCCAATTTTTGAGTCAATAGTGCCAACAAGCTTGGTCTTGCAGCCATCTCGCCTGGAATTTTCAATTAGGCGACTGTGGACAATTTTTGTCAACATTTGGATTTTGAGTGATACAGCAGAATGGTCACTTATCCCAATACCATTATACTAACATTCGCTGACCTTGGGTAAGAGCTTCCTGGATATAATGAAATAATCTATATAGGAAATATGATTTATGTGTACTTGAATAACAGGAGTAATAATTCTTATCAGGATTACTTTCTCTCCAAACATTGACTAGATTGAGGTTCTCTATAAACTGATTAAGTAATAGTTTCTCTAGTTTGTGTTTACCTGTGTCACGGCCAGTGGAACAATCTATTTATTTTAAAACACAATTGAAGTTCCCTCCTAAAATAAAAAATCCATTTAGGGATAAATATGGGTTGTACTCATTGGGACCATAAATACTCACTACATTCCATGTCATTGATAGGATATTGCATTGAACGGTAATGTATCTTCCACCTGGGTCTCGGATAGTTTTTACAATCTGCAATGGTATTGTCCTGTGAATAAGCACTCACCTTGCATAATTATTAGAACATGCATATATTACTTGGTCAGGCCATCTGCTCTGCACACGCTTTAAGTCTGCGATTGTCAGGTGGGTTTCCTGCAAAAATATGATCCATATAGCTGAGGAGCAGCTTTGGCGGTAAACCTATCCCAGGTAAACCACAAATGATGTCCACAAACCCTGCAGTCAAAAACACCACATAACAATACCCCTAACTGAAAGGTTATTGCAATTAAACATGTCAAACAAAGAGAACAGAATAGCCCAACAATGTTGATAATCATAGAAACCAAACAGGTTCCTTCTTAGTTCTGGAATTAAAAGAAATTAACTATAACCTTTCCTTTTATCCTTTAAAAAATATATAACTAAATAAATAAATAAAATAAAGTAATTAAATAAGAAGAAAAAATGAATAATAGGATTCGAAAGACAAAGAATTCAATCAAAACATGCTTTCCTTCAAGCATTGTGCTCAAAATGTTATAATAAGTTGTCACCTGTTCGTTAAATGATAGGCCTCAAACAGGTGACAGTGCTTAAAACTTCTGGCCCCTTTATACAATATTCAAGGTAACATTTGTCAGAAAATATTTAGTCCAAACCTCTACAAGGTTGTGGCGGCTGTGGCTTGGAGGTAGAGCGGGTCGTCCACTAATCAGAAGATCGGCGGTTCAATCCCCTCCAGTCTGCATGTCAAAGTGTCCTTGGGCAAGATACTGTAGCTGTGTGTGTGTGTGTGTGAGATACGTATTGTAAAAGCGCTTTGAGTGGTCGGAAGACTAGAAAGGTGCTATATAAGTACAGTACATTTACCATCTACAACCCCAATTCCAAAAAAAGTCGGGATGCTGTGTAAAATGTAAATAAAAACAGAATGTAATGATTTACAAATCTCACAGACCCATATTTTATTCCCAATAGAACATAAACAACATATCAAGTGTTGAAACTGAGACATTTTATCATTTCATAGCACATTTTGAAATTGATGGCAACAACACATCTCAAAAAAGTTGGGACAGGGGCAACAAAAGGCTGGAAAAGTATATGGCACAAATCAAAAACAACTGAAGGAGCATTTGACAGTTAATTAGATTAACTGGCAACAGATCAGTAACATGACTGAGTATAAAAGGAGCATTTCAGAGAGGCAGAGCCTCTCAGATGTAAAGATGAGCATAAGTTCACCAATCTGCAACAAACTACGTCTAAAAATTATGTAACAAAATGTTCCTCAATGTAAAATTGCAAAGACTTTGAAGATCCAACCATCTGCAGTGTAAAATATCATCAAAATATTCAGAGAATCAGGAGGAGTCTCTGTGCACAAGGGACAAGGTCAAAGGTCAAAACTGGATGCTCATGATCTTCAGGCCCTCAGACGGCACTACATTCAAAACGGGCATGATTCTCGACTGAAAATCACTGTATGGGTTCAGCAACATTTCCAGAAATCACTGTCTGTGAACACAGTTTGTCGTGCATCCACAAATGCAAGTTAAAGCTGTATCATGCAAAGAAGAAGTCATATGTGAACATAATCCAGAAATGCTTTCATCTTCTCTGGGCCAAAGCTCATTTAAAATGGTCTGAGGAAAAATGGAAAACTGTTCTGAGGTCAGATCAATCAAAAATTTAAAATTCTTTTTGTAAACCATGGGCGCTGTGTCCTGCGGACTAAAGAGGAGAAGGACCATACAACTTGTTATCAGCGGCCAGTTTAAAACTCTTCATCTCTGATGGTATGGGGTTGCATTAGTGCCTATGGCGTGGGCAGCTTACACGTCTGGAAAGGTCCCATCAATGCTGAAAAGTACACAGTGGTTTTAGAGCAACATATGCTTGCACCCAGGCAATGTATCTTTCAGGGAAGGCCTTGAATATTTCAGCAAGATGATGCTAAACCACATACTGCATCCTTCATAACATCATGACTTTGCAGGATAAGAGTATGGGTGCTGAACTGGCCTGCCTGCTGTCCAGACCTAGAAAACACTTGGCGCATCATAAAACAAAAAATTCAGCAACAAAGGCCCAGGACTGTTGAGCAGTTAGAATCCTGCATTAGACAAGAAAGGGACAACATTCTTCTCCCAAAACTCCAGCAAGTGATCTTCTCACTTCGCAGACATGTACAGACAGTTGTTAAAAGATGAGGGGGTGCTACACAATGGTGAACATCGCTCTGTCCCAACTTTTTTGAGATGTGTTGCTGCCATCAATTTCAAAATTAGCTAATATTTTCCATGAAATTATAAAATGTCTCAGTTTCAACACTTGGTATGTTGTTTATGTTCTATTGGGAATAAAATATGGGTTTGTGAGATTTGCAAATCATTACATTCTGTTTTTATTTACATTTTACACAGCGTCCCAACTTTTTTGGAATTGGGGTTGTAGTTCTTCTCTACAAATATTTATGGTAATGACTGGTCAAAAGGCATCAGCTGATTATCTTGGCATGTAAACAAACCCAAGTTATCCATCTGTATTAGCGTCCATAAAGTTTGAAGTTGATTCTTGGAAATAACTGGGTTAAATGAAACCATAGTGCCTTCATGCACCACATCTATAAATGAAAATAGTCTAGAATATTTTTGCTAAAAGCTATGTTCAGATCAGATAACCATAAAAAAAAAAAAAAAAAAAATCCAGGCTCCTTACGTAATGCATGTCCTTATGTCTACTGTATTGAGTAAGGTTACCTGCTCATGTGTATGAAAGTACGTCTTTAGCATTATTAGTGCAGTACCTCGTCAAAAGGCATCATCTGATTCTCTGTTTGTAAACAAACGCAAGCAGTCTCTTCAAAGTCCACAATGGAACTTCTCTGCATCCTCTGCTGACGAGAAGAGGTGAATCTTGCCGTTCCGGAGTATTCTCATCTATTGCAGAAAATTCAGCTTCTCTCCAGGGGCTGGGATAAGCTCCTGATTTTCTTGTGGGACTGTGTCCAAGTCATAAAAATGGCAAATGATCTATCCCATATGTATATGTCTCTGATTATCACTGCAAGCATTTTTAAATTGATTGATAAAATATTCTCAGAATTCATATGGGAAGGGAAAAAAGCTCAAATGAAACAACAGACCAAGTTGAATAACCCCTTTAGAGCGGCTGATTATCTAAGCCAGAGCTCCCAGCTTGACAACCCAATCATGTTGCACATCAAAACAGTATGGCACAAGATACATAGAGGAGAAAAATCTTTTGCCTTCTTAACTTGTTCTGCATCTCTCTGGAACAACACTTTACAGAGGATAGGAGGGAAACCATTTTACTGGCGGGACTGGTACAGTAAGGGAAAAGAAAAAAGCATCGGAAATCTCTCCCAGGAGAATATTTTAAAGTCTTTGGAGACTGTAAAGGGTCAATTTAATCTGTAGAAAAGTTATTTCTGGAGATATCTCCAACTCAGACATTGTCTATGCAAGAATAGTAAATTTGGATCAAAACCTCCACTACAGTCGGATACAGACAACCAAATAAACCAACTTTGTGACTTGCTGCATATAGCAAAACAATTTATAACTATCTGATATGCAAATATAGTGCAAACACTAGAGGGCTGAAAAGAAGGTGGGAAAGGGACTTAGGTGTTACCTTTGACAATAACGATTGGACAAGACTGGTAGAGCAAATGCTCCTCCCTATGAGAGATGCCATATCAAAATTGACACAATATAAAATCTTCAAAAGGATTTATTTTACTCCAGCAAGGCTACATACGATGGCATGGATACCATCTGGTGCATGCTGGAGATGTAACTCCAGTTTAGGGGACATAGTGCATATGTTATTTAGGTGCCCCTCACTGACAGCTTTTTGGCAAAAGGTCATGGAGAGGATTAGTAACAATGTGGAGATCGATAATCAATAATTATCAATCGTTTATGTCTCCTGAACAATAAAAAAGACATCAAAGATTCAATTGAGCCAAACATTTAAAATGGATTGAAGTTCCATTATCACTGCAAAGAGAGTTATATAAAGACACAGCGAGCCGTCAACTTACCAAGAATGGTTTAACACTAGCAGAAACATCATCTCACGAACGTCTCATTTATAAGATAAATAATAATTTAGATGCTTTCTTGGAAAACCAATTCACTGCAGAGGAACTCAACAGAATAGTGTGTAGTCAGTTTATTTTAAAAGCTAATTACATATAATTACAACCCAATGGTGGATGATGGGTTTGAGGTGGGGAGGGATTAATTTAAATATTGTTAAAATATTGTTTTTGTCCTGGATTTTTTCATCTGAAATATTCTTAGATGTTTATTTTTATTTATCTATCTTTTCGATCTCTTTTTTTTAATTTATGTATTTCTTTATTTGGTTTTTCATGGTATTTTTGTCATTTTGTTGTATATTATATGTATTTTATATATCAGTATGTTTGCAGACTGCGTTGTAGCTTCTTTTGTGCATTGGTTGTATTGTTGCTTTAAAGGAAACATAAAAAGTATGATTGAAAAACAAAGAGAAAGATGTTTAATGTTTAACATTCTAATGTGCATCTCTATGTATGTGGGTGTCCTGTCCAGTATTGTGACAGCTCTATTTCCCAGACATGTTGTTAGGATGCAGGGAGAGATTAGCATAAACATACTGCAGTGATAGATCATGACAACGCTGTTCATGGGAAATTCAGTAACACTGACACCACAGAGCAAGAATCACTGACCCCCAGACTTACCCCCATCACTCCTCTGGACAGGAGACCAAGGAAAAAGTGGGTGGAGGAGTGATGCAAAATGTAAAAGAAAAAATTAGTAGAGGAAGGAAAGGTAGGGTGAGGGATGGAGAACATAGAGGATGAAAAATCAAACAATAGTAGAAAACAGGCATGGATAATGGGTTGAAGAAAAATAGAGAGGAGAGGGAGCAAGACCAAAAAAGAAAGAGGAGAGAAAGTGGACTAGTCAGGGAGAGTAGAACAGAGGTGAAGATTAGGTGCGTGTCATCGTGGAGGGATCACACACAGCCCTCATCCATCATTGACACAACAGGGGGGACACCCTGCTGTCTAATGGTCCACTCCACTGCCACTCATAGGGAGACACAAGGACACAAAGAGAGAAAGACAGAGGCTCGGGAAACAACCAGGAAGAGAGTTTTCAAAATTGTATCTTCAAAAACTCAACATTTGACCACAGGAACCATTCCAATTTGGGTTCCTGAGTGTGATGTAGTTCTGGGCCAGCAAATAGAACTGTCTGCTGGCCCACAAACTCGGAGGGTGCTGCAGCGCTGAATATTACTGGCAAATTAAATAAATATCCCAGGATCAAAGATGAAAATTAGTCACTAGGATGGCTGGCTGAAAGCTGTGGACCACTCTGGAATACCAGGAAAATTTAAAGCATGGCTCTACCATCATGGGATTCTACCCAGAATCTTGTGGCTGCTCCTGGTCTTTGAAGTGCCCATATCAACAGTGTAGACATTGGAACGGAGGGTCAGCAGTCACCTCAGAAGATTGCTGGGGCTACCAAGGAGCTTCAACAGCACTGCACTCTATGGACACAGCAACAAGCTTCAACTGCCCAGCAGATCCTTGGAAGAGGAATTCAAGGTGACAAGGGTGTTATGTCTGAAAAACACCATCGGGTGTCCAGTTGGGCCTGGTGATGTTATGTTGTGTTAGAGACCGGTTACTGTGCCTTTAAGTGTTTCAGCACTGAAGTACGGCAGGTGTTGTAAAACTGGGATGTTGGGACAGTTCAGTAAAAGTAATGAAACGAAGCTACGCGGTGTAATTATTGAGTCTTTGCAAACACAATAAAGGGCCAGGGAAGTGTTGATATACCGTGAGGCAAGAGACCCAAAGGTGACCAAAGCAGGAATTGAGGTGAGAATTGGGAGAAAATAGAGATCCGAGGAAGCTGTTCTGCAGGCAGAGGCATGGCTCTGTTACAACAGGTTGGTGGGAGTGGTGACGTGAGGAAGAGGTGGATTGGGATTGTTTCCAGCCCCACACATTGACATGGAGCGAGAGCTACTTGAACTGAGCTGTGGAAGGCTGAGCCTAGCCGGATCAAATTCCTTGTCCAGGAGGGTGTCGTTTAGCTCAGCTGGTAGAGCATCCGCCCCATGTACAAAGGCTCAGTCCTTGCCGCAGCGGCACAGGGTTCGAATCCTACCTGTGGCCCTTTGCTGCATGTCATTCCCCTTCTCTCTCTCCCCACATTCCTGTCACTCTTCAGCTGTCTCTATACAATAAAAGCTTGAAAAGGCCAAAAAAATATCTTTAAAAAAAAAAAAAAAATCCTTGTCCAGGCAGTCTATGATGTGCTCCCCAGCCTGTCAAACGTCCATATATGGGGCAAGACAAAGTCACTAGCCTGTCCACTTTGCACAAAGTGTGGAACACTTCAGCACATCCTGACCTGCTGCATCAAGGCACTGGGAGAGGGGTGTTATAGATGGAGGCACGATCAGGTCTTCAAAACCATCGCGGCTTGTGACTGTGGCTCAAGAGAGGAGAGCCATGGAGCAGTGTAGCTAGTTTGCCATGTGGACATATGCCCATCATAGAATCCATCCACTCCATCCATTGTCTTCTGCTTATCCGGGATCGGGTCGCGGTGGTAGCAGGTTTAGCAGGGCACTCCAGACATTCTTCTCCCCAGCAATGCATTCCAGCTCCTCCTGGGGGATCCCAACGTGTTCCCAGGCTAGATAGACTATATAGTCCCTCCAGCAGGTTCTGGGTCTGCCCCGGGGTCTCCTACCAGTTGGACGTGCCCAGAACATCTCCCAAGGGAGGCGCCAAGGGGGGATACTAATCAGATGCCCAAACACCTCAGCTGGCTCCTTTTAACGCAAAGGAGCAGCGGCTCTATTCTACTCCACTGAGCCCAGCCACCAACGAAGGAAGCTCATTTCGGCTGCTTGTATTTTTGATCTCATTCTTTCAGTCACTACCCAAAACTCATGACCATAGGTGAGGGTTAGAACGTAGAACGTTCGACTGAAAGATCGAAGAAAAAAAAAATCTCTTCCCCACAACAGTCCGCTACAGTGCCTGCAGTACTCCAACTGCTGTACCAACTCAGCAGTCCATCACATGCTACATTTTCCCGTCACTCGTTAATAAGACCTCAAGATACTTGAACTCCTTCGCTTTTGGCAGCAACTTGCTCCCAACACGGAGGGAGCATTCCGCTGTTTTCCGGCAGAGAACCATGGCCTCAGACTTGGAGGTGCTGACTGTCATCCCAGCCGCTTCACACTTGGCTGTGAATTGCCCCATTGAGTGCTAAAAGTCATGGTCTGATGCGCCTTGAGATCCATTCCATGAACATCATGAACAGAATTGGTACTGTTCTCGTCCTCCACGCAACAACAGCACCTTGCAGCCAAAGAGCTTGCAGGCCAACCGAAAGTCCTTTTCCATGGCCTCCCTGAACTCCTCCCACACCCAAGTTTTTGCTTCAGCAACTATACTGAAGCTAAATAAAATCCACACATACCAAACAGTGATCATCCCACCCTAAGTATAAGGCATTAAGATCAGGTAGACCTTATATATCTTTCCACCAGATATTGAAACATGGCCACTGGACTTTGCTACCATTCAGCCACAAGAGCATTTCTACACTTACTTTGGGGATAAACAGCTGGCTTTATTGTATAGGCATGAAAGATTTCAAATGCCTAAGTGAAAACAAATCAAATCAATTAGAATACACGGTTGTATGTATGTCACAATAAAAAGAAAAACATTTTACATGACAATTATTTTGTCTTTTGTCTTAAATAAATTGAAGAGGTATTTTACTTGAGGTATTGTGCTTCAGTGTCCAGCAGAAGGCAGCAAAGACCTACCAATAATAAATACAAGCTCTGTCATCAGATTTTGGAGAAATGCAACCTGTGAGTTTGAGATTAGGTCAGTCACTGGCCTATTGTGTGCCCACAAGTTAAAAGAAATGTTCATAGTTTAGTACAATAGAGCAAGTGCAGCAAATGCAATTAAGGAGAGCACAAATATATTTTTTAACTTTTCTTTGACCTTTTTAAAAATTAATTTATTCTCATAAAGTCAGGTGATTAAATTTAAAGAGAGATGTCACTAGTTTCAACAACTGACAAAAACAAGTAATAAAAAAGTCACACATTTTTGGACTATCCTTTGAGGTGGTTGCTAATCATTTGCATACTTTGGTTGTCAATCACATCTTTCAGTCCACACATACTACTAGCTGCATCTGAAACACCAAGGCATTTTGAGGATGCAGTATTGTTTGAGATAAGTAATGTTAATTAACGCGTTAACTAACAGGACTTTATTTGGAACTTCAGGAGCTCCAAATCTCCCCCAAATGTACTTTAATATTTTGATCAAATATGTTCCCACAGACAATGTATGATTGCTATGACTAAAATGCAACTTGGGAGAGGGAAAGTGAGAGAGAGAGAGAGAGAGAGAGAGAGAGAGTCTGGTCTGTATGTCTAGGTTTGTAGCCAATCCCTTAGAATCACTCACAAAAATGTGCACACTTCTCCTCTTCCTCAGTAATAGGCTGAAGTGCCAGAGGCTAAAGTGCAGAGCAAACGTGCAAAGTGGTTTTCAGGACAACACTGCTGACCTCTGGCACTTGCTGTCCACACTGGAGACACACAGTACGTTTACATGCAGCAAAAAATTTGAATTTCTGATCCTATCAGATAAAGACATGCATAGGACCGGATCACTTGTCTGAGTATACATGCCGTTCAGAGAATCGGATAAATGGCCAGAGCATGGCTGACTCTGTTACGCTATGTGGCGCTGTAGCCCTCTCAACAAAGAGCCACGTCCAGTTGACCTCTACTTATCAGCAACAACAAACTATCTGACGGCATTCAAACAAAGATTGCGTACGAGGAGAAGGACGATGCTACAGTAGCGTACATTTCGTGCATTATTTTCCTCCTAATAATGCATATAAAAGCAACAACACCACTATTTAATACGACGTCTCCTTTCACTTCCGGGTGAAAGCCCCGGCGGAAATTCTCGAGCATGCGCAGAATGCAAAATCTGATTTAGATCCGATTGCTGAGTATACATGGCATTAAAATGCCGACTATGAACAAATTATCTAGGTGTTCTTATCCGATTTTGAGATGTCCGTTATGGTCCGAAGTAGGTCTGAAGTAGGTCGGATTAAGGTGTTTACATGCATTTTAAAAGTCCGAACTATGTCTGATACGATCAGAAATTCGATTTTTTTGCTGCATGTAAACGTACTGACAGAGGTCACATGACAACACAACAATTTCACATTTAAGAAAACTGAGTGTTAATAAGGAGATCAAAAAACACAAAAAATCTGGCAGCAAATTAAAGTTAATCAAAAGTGGTTTGTATGAGAAATGTGAGAATTTGTATTTGTTTACACTGTAATGTCAGTGTGTATGCTACATTACCTTGTGTGTGTGTGTGTGTGTGTGTGTGTGTGTGTGTGTGTGTGTGTGCTGGAGTGGATGTAGATGAGTTTTCTCATTGCTGTAGGGGAATGGGCTGCGGTTGGCTGGCCTGACTGCAGACCGCTCTGTGGAAAAGAATGACTTTTTAAATTACCCATACATCACTGTCACCACAGCACAGACTAGGGCGACAGTGCTGCGATTGCATGCACGTACACACAAACACCTACTCTCTCCCTCTCCTCACTCAACAAACTCAATCCCATGTTTACAGACATGCAAACACAGCTTTGCAATGCCAAACTGAGCACACTCCTGTATGTATGTGCAGAAAGGTAAAATATGGAGACTGGACTGGACAGGAGATACCGAAGCAACCACCAATGTAACTGATAGATTTATAAACTAGATACACATAAAATGTATATTTAAGATATTAGGGCGCAACTGCAGAACCATCAACAGCTGGAGAGTCTTTCTCTCCTCCTCCTCCTCCTCCTCCACTAACGAGCTGGATCTTAATTGCAGGTAATTAAACTGCTCATGGCTTACAAAGCAGGAGAAATGCTTGTACCATATGTGTCAGCAATAAAACACAGAGACATTACACTGCTAAAGGATAGCAGGGGTTACAGATGGCCAGCACTCAGATGGATGTCACTTCGTTATCTCTCCGGTTCTTTGCTCTCACTCAACTTGTAATTAGAATCTCAGGAGATGTGGAACGTACTCTGAATGCCCACTCTGTGAGCATGCAAATACACACATCCACATAGACTGCACCTGCTGCCATCGGAGCAGAATTTCTTTCATTGTTTGAGTGATTGCTACAGTTGTTATTCAGCAGAGGGCGACAGAGGACTGGGAAGTGATGTAAGAGCAAAGCAGTGTTGCTACAGAGGCACTGGCTGCAGGGCTTGTTCGTGATTTAGAAATAATTTATCTGAAATAAAGTAGGTGAAACACACTATAACTGTAACTTACGATTTATCCCTCTAATCTGATTTATAGATGATGAGAGTTCCTGTAAATTTTGTGGAAAATGTGATGTAATCCCTATTTACTTTAGCTGTAAAGCTAAAAAGTTCATAAAAAAGTGAACTGCAGGTGAGTTTTTGGGAATCTTTTAAATGTTAACAGGGTGGAGGATCTTTAAATGAAGTTTTGTAACTAGGTTTAGAAACAAGGGCCACGCCTCGTACTCGTCCCATTTCCGTTCTTCGCGTACTTAAGCCCTCCTTTTCCGTCCACTCCTTCTTTTACTCAGAACTCGCCCATAATGCATCCGACAGCAATCTGCCGTGTCCGCAACATCTCCATTCCCGGTAATTCCCACCAGGCAGCCACCACGGCTGCGCTGCATAGTCCGGGTCCGCCGGCGTCCGAGGCCGTGTATATCAGACAGCTCCAACACCGTTGGGCCTTCTCAACTTGACAGCCCCAGGGGAAGAACCTGTCTCTGTCGCCCATCAGACATGCCGACTCCAGACGCTCCTCTCCAGCCCGCTCCAGGTCCAGACGCGCTGGTGATCGCCAAAATCGCCGCGAGGCAATTTCACCTGGGCAACACACCGTCCGTCCTCCAGCAACAGACATAGTTGACCGGACAGTCGCCAGCCTGAAACGATCTCTCACCTGTCAAAACATCCCATTCCACCGCTCTGATAGAAACGCAACACTTTTTCAACGCCTTGAGGACTCCCTACTCAACTCCACGAGCCCACACCACACACCGCTTCCAGGTCGCCGTCGCCACAACGATGACGTCACACCACCTTCTTTGGCTCAGCCCCCTTCAACTCAGCCTCCTCCTCCAGCCCTTACCCAGGGCCAGGTTGTATCCAACCTCACATCTATAGTTCCTGTCTCTCATTTCTCCTCCATCATCCCCCAAGCTTCACTTAATTCCTGTGCACATGCATCCCATCATCCCAACATCTCCCTCTTCTTTCAACCCTAGCCTTCCTATTCCTCCCAAATTCACCTTTGCCTTTTGTCTGTACCGTGACACCATCTGTTCAGCCTTCCCCGACCGCAGGTCAGAGCTGGACGATTACCTGTCCCTCATCATTGACTTACCCTTGCAGTTCGACGGCAACGGCTTTTACTCTTACCACATTCTGTTCGCCTCCCAAGCCGCCGCGTGCTTCAACAGTTCAACCAGGGCACATACTGGGGCACTTTAGACACAGAGCTATACTGTCGCATCTTCACAGCACCCTCATCCCTCAACTGCGAACAGTGCGGCGCACCATCCCACCCATCCACCACATGCACCCTTACCACCCCGCTGCCCCACACCTCAGTCCCACACAAACGCAACCAGGCAGTTTTCCGCAATCCACCCCCTGCAGCCCCCCCTCCGTCCATCACCCCTAAACCAGCCGCCTCACAGCCAACCACCCTCGGCCCTGTCTCCAAAGGAGTCGACAGGAGAGGCAGACCCGTCCTCTACCAGGGGGGCAGGGTCTTATGTAACAACTTCAACGACCTGGGATGCAGCTCGTCCAGCTGCCGTTTCCTCCACACCTGCTCCTTCTGCGGCAGAGTCCACGCCAGAGTCACCTGTCCCCATAACCCAACCAAGCACGGTCCATGTAAGTATCTAAGCACTCCGATTAACATCAATGCCCTCACCTCCGCCTTAAAAAACCACCCAGACCGCCAGTTTGTCGACTGTCTCATTCAAGGGTTCACCCACGGCTTCCACCCAGGTTTACATGTCATGCCAGATTCCTCCTTTTCATGCCACAATTTACAATCCGCTAACTCAGAGTTGACACAGTAGTCACGATCAGTCCTCCGTTCCCCTCTTTCAGAATCAGCCCCATCAGCATAGCCACCCGAAAATACTCCAGAAAGAAGAGACTAATCATCGCTCTATCATCCCCACACAGCTCCACCATCCCGAGCATCAACAGCCTTATCCCCAGCCCAGACTTCTCGATGCAGTACTCCACCATCGATCACGCCATCTCCCTCATGTCCAAGGCAGACACAAGCGCCTTTAAAGTTCTCCCCAACTACTGGCACCTCTTCGGCATCCTTTGGAAGAGAACAGCCCGAAAATTTTCCACTCTCTATCCGAAACACTTTGCTGGATTTTAATCAATAACCACAAACTCCCATACGTCATGCAACTCCTAGACGACTTCCTGACCGTCACACCACCTTCTTCCCCCCGTCACGCAGTCTCACCACCATGAATTTCTCGGCATCACCCTCGACTCCATCTCACTACAAGCATCCCTGCCCACTGAGAAAATCCATCGCACCTCACTACTGATTTCCAACTTCCTCCTGGCCCACAGATGCACCAAACGGCAACTCCTCTCACTGTTAGGTCACCTCAACTACGCCATCCGCATAATCCCCCAAGGTCGATCCTTCCTTTCACACCTCCTCTCGATAGCCACGTCCACCCCAAATCTCCACGACCAATGAAGCCAGCAAAATGAAGCTTAAACTATGGCACCATTTACTTTCGTCATGGAACGGAATATCGTTTTTCTACGAAGACCATATCACCAGGCCAGAGGACATCCAGCTCTTCACCGGCGCAGCACCCTCCGCAGGCTTCGGCAGCTTCTACAGCGGAAAATGGTTCGCAGCCAAATGGCCTCGCGAATTTTCATCCCTCTGTCCTTCCTCTACAATCCACGAAATATACCCTGTCATTATAGCAGCTATTCTTTGGGGCCACGAATGGTCCAAGAAAACCATTGCAATATACTCCAACAACAGCGCCGCAGTAGACATCATAAATAAAGGCTGGTCCCATCCGACATCTCCATCCTCTTCACCGACACCCTGATCTATTTCCTAAAACACAGCAAAACCAACCAGTCCAGTCAACCCCAACCAGTCTACTTCTTTTGACTGAATTCATACCTAAGCCCGTTCAAACCCATTCTCGATTACATCAACTCCTGTCTAGCCTGCCAAGCTTCGAGAGACCCTCTGTTCATTTCAGAGACTGGCAGAGTAGGCACACGCTCCTGGTTTCACCACCATTTTCGCCAGATCCTGTACCGATCCGGCATACCCCCAGAGCTATACTCAGGGCACTCCTTCCACATCGGAGCAGCCTCCACCGCTTCCAGACAGGGAATCCCCGACGACGCCACAAAAATCCTAGGTCGCTGGTGTTCAACCGTGTGACCTACGTCTGCAACGATCTGAGTGACGTCAGAAACGTGCACTCGCTTCTCTCCACATGAAGTTCTCTCTTGGGGCTCTAATCCATAGAGTCACGGAGAGACGGTTCCCCCACCCAGAGTCTCAATCCCTCCAGGTTTCCTTCAGGATCCCTCCCGTCCACCCATCAACCCAAGGACCCCTCCAATCGATGGTCCTGCTTCCTCCCTCCACCCCTCATCCTTACATCCCTCATCCCTCCATCCCTTCTTCCCCTCATCCCTTCCTCCCTCCTTCCTTTCATCCCTCATTCTAACATCCCTCATCCCCTCATCCCACCATCCCTCCATCCTTCGACCCCTCTACCCTCCTCCCTAGCCCTCTGTAACTTGCAATAAAACTGTTTAAACCTAATCCATACGGGCGTGGTCCTTGTTAGTGAATGTGGAATTAAATAGGGTTCAAACTAGAGAGGGAGCAGTAATTGAAAAGTCCTTGTCGCTACAAATTCTGTGCTGCAGATCTGTATGAGTGGCATTGCTGGACCTGAGGCGACTAGAGGGAATAGACTGCTGGAGGAGATCAGAGAGACAGAAAATAGCAAAGTTATTATAAGAGCCTTGTGAGGCGTATTTTATAGTTCATTTGGAATTTGACTGGGAGCCAGTGGAGGTCATGGACAACTAGAAAGGGGGCTTCAGGAGGACTTTAGGTGTCGTCAGCACACAGCTGGAAATGAAGGTGCAGCAATGCAGGATATGACCAAGCAGTACACCCTGGGGGGCACCATGGGTGAGAAGGGCTGTGGAGGATTTAAAGAATCTTGAAGGCAGAATGTGAGAGCTATTCCAGTAATTCCAAACAACATTTCTTATTCCTGTGAGAACAGTGACAGAAACACACAGAAAAACACTCTTGATATCAGCCTTCAATTATTATTAAGCTAGTGGCAAAAGGGGGGTTCCAAGTCGACCCCTGTCTCTCTTAAAAGTACAGATGATCTCTACACCAGCCAGGTTTGGAAATAATATGTGCATCTGATGTTTACCTAGAAACTGACTCATTAAAAGTGTGGAGCCTGGTTAAAAACTGACTTTATTCTCATATAAACATATCTAATGATAACCAGCCATCACTCATCTCTATTGATTTCTACCAATACTTTTTTCTGAGACTCCTCTGAGTCTCAATCAGTCCCAGTAGACAGGACCTCACAACTAACATTACATGCATATGGATGGGATTGTTTCCTGTAGCATGAATGCCACCTGTGATCTATTCTTATAGATTAAACATCAGCCTTGAACCTGGCTCACCTCAGGGCTGAGGTAGAGGAGACCTGGAACACTCTTACTGTCAGGTTGCATGATGGACAGCTGTGGAGGTATTGTATTGTAAATGCAGGGATTAATGAAGAGCCCCTCAGATGTTTACACCTTAGACATATTCTGAGGCAAACACAAAGTCCTTGAATCAGTCATAGAATATTTTAGATTACTTTTAATTCTTTTTCACACAGGCTGGAACTCACAGAGTGAGTGACTGTGCACCCTTGACAGAAAGGTATAAAGAGAGAATCAGACATGACTTTCTAGTGGAAATCTGAAGAAGTGTACTATATCAATTGCGTGAACCTCAGCACTGTTTCATGGAGTGGAGTCGCCATCTGCTGGTCCTTTGAAAGTATTGTTAGTTCAGACTTGTTAGTGTTGATTATCTCATTTGTTGTCCTGGTGGATAAACTGATTCTTGGGTTGGAATTTTGTTTTTCCCAAGTCCTGGTGAGAGGTTACGCTAATCATGGGATTTTGTAGTCCAGATGAATTTACTCTGTAGTCCTACATGGTGTGGTAACAGGCAAAGTGAGCAAGGTTCTGACTGTTTAACAAACTACAGTTATTCATCAGAACATTTTATGGTCCATCAAGGCCAGGAGTTCAGCTGGTAAATGAAGAGGTTTTGAGGTAAATGGTTACTTCCTCCCTCATAGCCAAGATATGACATGTCATTGTCACTTAGAATGACAGTTTTGTAAGCCTGGTAGACTGCAATGTGGCAAGTAGCCTCCTAGGGCTCATCTTGATCAAGGATGTCTAAGGCCTGACTTAAAGTCAATCTATATTGAAAATTTTACATGGGATGGGTAACTCTATGCACATCCCTGTATTGTCCATTATTTACAATTTTGACTAGTAGATTATTTGTACTACAAGTAACATAAACATTTTATTTTTTCAAAAATATCCATCCATTGTTTTCCGCTGCTTAAGTTGTGAATTGGAGACATCCCTCTCCCGGGGGGATCCCGAGGCATGGTGTCCCTTAGGTTCAATTCCTGCCTGGAAAAAACTTTCAAAGGAGGGAGGGCCCAGCTTGCTCCTTTTGATACAAAGGAGCAGTGGCTGTACTCTAAGCTTCATTCTGGATGGCCAAGCTCCTTGCCCTATATCTAAAGTTGAGCCCAGACACCCTACAGATGAAACTTATTACAGCTGCTGTATCCATAATCTCATCATGGATACGAGGTAGCTTCAGCTAGCTGTCCCCCAGCAGCCCCCGAGCAGCCGGGAGGCTGGGTGACTGTCCGAAGGAGGCATACCCTTAAGTGGAGGCCCTCAGTTCCCTACTAACCACTTTGTTTCAAACAAATTTTCCCCACTCGGCGACACAGTGACTGAGAAACCAACTCTGGTCATGGGCAGCTCCATTTTGCATAAACAAAAAGTTAACAACACTAGTGACCATAGTCAAATGCATCCCTGGGGTTAGGGTGGGCGACATTGAATCAAATTTGAAACTGCTAGTTAAGGCTAAACTTAAATGCAGTAAGATTGTTATTCATGTTATTCACGGCAGTAATGACACCCGGTTACGCCAATCGGAGGTCACTAAAATGAATGTGGAATCGGTGTAAACTAAAACTATGAAAAATAAAACTATGTCAGAAATACTTTATTGCACCCCTGAAAAAGAAGCTACTTAGAGACATGGTTTAAGGACATAAAAAATTGGATGACCTGCAATTTTCTGATGTTAAACTAACAAATCCGAAGTTGTTGTAATTGGACATAAACACCTCAGAAATTCTCAGTAACAAGATATAGTTACTCTAGATGAGATCACCCTGGCCTCCAGCGCCACTGTAAAGAATCTTGGAGTCATCTTTGATCAGGATATGTCCTTTAACGTCCACATAAAACAAATTTTGAGGACTGCAAAGACTTTGTAGTTGATTCAGAATGCTGCTGCTGATCTAAAATGATTTGGAGCTATATAAATAAAATCGAATTGAACTGGTTGAATAGGTGAGTGCTGGAACATAGACTGACAAGGTCTATCAAGGTCTAACAAGGGGAGACTATTGATTTGCATTATGGGAAGTGTATTCAATATTTTGTTGAGTCGGATCCATATACTAGATACTAAAAGTATGGGTAAACATAAGCTGCTGGGACTTCTGGTGATGGTGGACGCAGAGTAGACGCTTTTCTCCCGCTCTCCCATACTCTTTTTCAAGTTTTACTCTTTTGAGCCCATTTATCTACCTCTGCTAATCCACGGGTACATCGCTGTAAGGCTACACCACTGTAGCACCTTCTGAAATGGCAAGTAAAAACGCAAAACAAAGAAAAAAGACTCTACGCTCACCAACGATACAATAGCTAGCGATGTGAGCATGGCCGTGCTAACTAGCCTGCTGGAAAGCCACAAGGCTGACCTAGCAACAGAATTCAAGCTATCCTTCTCGGTGTTGGAGGCCAAAATAGATCTCGTGCAAGCCACTGTGTCCGACCACGGCCAATGCATCACTTCTCTGGAAACTAACACGGACTCAGTGGACGAATGGCTGCTCAGTCTTGAGGCAATGGTTTAGTTTAGTGCAAAATCCGTGACAGCGATCAACGGGGAAAAGATTCGGCTTTCGTCGGTCAAGGAGGCCAAGGAATACCTTGGAAGCACTTAACATGGCCATCAGACACACGGTAACAGTACCCAGCTTAAGCGCACATTCAGACAGGGACAGGGAAACCGGACACCCGCAGCGTTTTTCAATTCATTTCAGTGGGGGTAGTGTGTTTCCGGCCGCAGGGGTTGCCACAAAAAACGTCGCCAGCGTCCGGGAAAAGAAGTTGAGCCAGATTCAACAAGAGAGAGAGAGAGAGAGAGAGAGCTTTGGTAGAGAGACATAGAGTAACAATAACAGAGAGCGAGTGCCGGCCTCAATAAAGCTGTTATTAATCAGAGAAATAAAAAGTTATTTCCTGATTGTTTCACAGCGGTTACATTCAGCAGGTATAGACACGCCCACGGCAACCCACCTCAGCTCCCCTCACCCCCCCACCACCGCACTCCCCCACCACCGGTTGCCGGTTTCCCTGATCCTGTCTGAATACGCGCTAATGACCGTTGATCATGTCGCTAAATGTAAACAAAGTCAAGCATGGACTGGATACGTCTAATAATATGTTTTTATTATGTATGTTATGTTTTTTAATATGTTTACTTTGCCTTATTTTGGGTAGGATGCTGGTGTTTGTTTACTCTCTTCAACTGAATACCTCTGTTCAGTGTTAAATGTGCCAGTTGTGTTCAATGTTGAGGCTCTCTAATGTTGTGTTTCTCTAATGTTTTGTATGAAAGCTTATAGCAGCAAGCATTCAAAGAGGTACAGATAGACTCTTTCAACCTACCTCTCAGTGTATGGTTAATGTTCCTTTCCAATGTTTGGCTAGGCTTACTCTTCAAGTTAGTAGTACTTTCACAGTTACTATATATGTAGAGATACGATTGTCACACAAATGCCTTGTGTTCGTGATCTGCAGGAGAGCATCAGGCTCTTCTGAGTAGCCTATCTGCACATGATAGTGTGCCTAATACTTTTTGTACTTGTTTGTTCATTTCTTTTGTTTCTAAATTTAGTTGTGTTTTGTGTAATTCTATGCCTATAAATGTTTTAATACAAATTATTGCTTAATGGGACCGTTTTTTGAATAGACATTTTAAGGTGCTGTGGATCATGGCCTGGAGTATTTGGCCTAAGTTCAGAATGAATGTATAATGTTTTGTTGTTTTGCCTTTGTGGAGACCCTCTTTGGCTCTCATTTTGTCACACCTTGTTTCAGAGGGCCACATTTCTTTTTTATAGGAACAGGGTTTTATAGAAGCAAGTTCGGTAAAGTATCCATGGAGATATTCAGGGTTTATATTCCCAGAGGATCAGGATTTTTTGTATTTTGGTTTGCCTGTGTAAGTGTGTATGTGTATGTGTGTCTCCCATGTCCCCCACCTCTCCCCTCTCCAGGGCTCAGCAGATATTAACAAGATCAGGGGATGTCGGTAAACGGTAGGAGCATTTGCCTCATCTCCTGGAATGTCAAGGGGATGAATAGTACTGTTAAAACCAGCAAGGTAATTTCACACTTACAGGAACTTAAAGGAGACATATGTTTCTTGCAAGAGACGCATTTGCGTAACTCTGAATTCACCCGTATTAAGAAACTGTGGATGGGTCATTTATTTCACTCAAGGTTTTCAGAGAGGGCTAGGGGCGCAGCTATTATAGTACATGGGAACATTGCTTTTGAGCCTTCCTCTGTTGTTTCTGACCCTAATGGGCGTTATGTCATTGTGCTAGGCAAACTACAGAGCACCCCTGTGGTCCTGGCCTCAATATATGCTCCAACCTGGGACAATGATAAATTTGTGATCAATTGATCCAATGATCAATTTTTTTCCCCCAGTATACCAAACATCGCAGATCATCACATAATTATTTTAGATTTCAACCAGGTTCAAGATACAGACCTTGACAGGTCGTCTACTAAAAAATCTAACTAAGTCTAATCTAAGTCCACCAGCATTCTAAAGTTTCATGCGAACCAATTAGGCTTAATTGACCCCTGGAGGACTATGTATCCTTCCAATAAATCTTTTCCCTTTTTTTCACGTGTTCACCAGTCTTACTCACGGATTGACTTCTTCTTGCTTGATAATAGTTCACTAGACAATATACTGTCGTGTGAGTATCAAAGTATAATAATTTCAGATCATGCTCCTGTTTCATTAAACATTAATTTTCTTCAGGGTAAACCTCCCACCAAATTTTGGAGATTCAATTCCCATTTATTAGCAGAACCAAAATTCAAGGGCTTTGTAGCCACCCAGAGCCTTTAAAGCCTATCTACGCGGACAAATTATATCTTTCATCACAAGCTTCAGGAAGTCGGTGCGCTCCAAATTAAAGGAGATATCAGATGAAAGCCAAACATTAGATGCCCAATACTCTGTAGACCCCTCGGATGCACTGTATAAAAAACGAGTACAACTTAATTACAATATATCTTGTTGGCTTCAGGTCGCATAGAGAAGCAGCTACTGCGCACAAAACAATGCTTTTTCGAGCTGGGGGACAAAGCAGGCAAACTCCTAGCATACCAAGCACGGGCTGAGGCAGCATCTAAACTCATTCCTAGGATTAGATTGGCCCCAGATGATGTTACATCTAATCCCACTACCATCAACAACGCCTTTGCTGATTATTATTCTAAATTATACTCTTCCGAGACCTCCCCATTTAATTAGGAAGGACCAAACCCCCTCAACCTACTTACTTATCCACAGGTGGATGTAGCGGTTGCCGCAGACATGGGTGCACCAATCAGGGTACCTGAGGTTAAAGATGCAATAAAATCTCTGCAGAGCAATAAATCACCAGGGCTGATGGTTATACAACTGAATTCTATATGACCTACTCCGAAACTCTTTCCCCGATACTAGTCAGAGTTTTTAATGATGCCCTGGTAAAGGGTGGTAGTAGACTCAATCACCCTATTATTAAAAAAGGATAAAGACCCACTTAATTGTAGTAGCTATAGGCCGATCTCTCTCCTGAATGTGGACTTCAAAATACTAGCGAAAGTATTAGCTGGCCGTCTCCAGAAAGTCATGCCGGTTCTAGTTGATCCAGATCAGACTGGCCTCATTTCTGGGAGGCACTCATTTTCAAATTCTCAAAGACTACTTAATGTCTCCTTCTACTGATTCCCCCGAACAGTTTTATCTTTAGATGCTGAAAAAGCATTTGACCGTGTAGAGTGGAGATACCTATGGATAAAACTTTATGCATCACCTGTAGCAATGCTAATGCAGTTTGCCATTACTTCACTAATGGCAAACTGTCCAAAATCTATCCTGACAGAACAGACAAATGCAATAGATGTAGACAGTCACCAGCTGACTTTGGCCACATGTTTTTATCCTGCCCTCTGCTATTGGAGTTCTGGGCTGATAAAACAATTAGATTGAAACAATTAGTAAAGTAACAGGCCAAACTATAGTGCTCGAACCCCTCACTGCCCTCTTTGGAATTTCGACCTCACTCAATGTGCCCATGCCCACACGAAGAATCATTAAATTTTCTACCTTACTTGCTTGAAGACTTATTCTTCTAAAATGGTCTCACTCTTGCCTTTCAAGTCATGACAAATGGATTCAGGAAGTTTTACATTGCGTTATGTTGGAGAAGATTAGGTTCTCCTTGAAAGGTTTATTAAACGCCTTCTACAAGATATGGCAGCCCTTTCTAACATACATTGACTCTCTGACTATTGTTGCAGAAAGTACCTGACCTGTCTGTGGTAAGAATGATTGAGGTGAATGTTGGCCTGGGATGGGGGTTAAGATCCTATCATGGAACAATTGTCTCTTTTTATTGATGAACAACACTAATTGTAATCATTATTGGTTCTGTGCAAAATAATTATCAAAATAATATCTCCTTAAGTGGATTAGCAGCCTGGCAAAGCAGACAAACTGTCCCATAGTGTCAGATTCCCAAGGGCCCCTAAAGCACCGTGTGTGAACATGTCCTAAAATCAGGGTTCCAGCAATCAGGCAAGACATTGGCAGTTTTGTGTACTTGATCTATTGTATTAACCCTCAGCAATATACTAGAGTAATAAACCCTCAACCCAGGAGAGGGGCCTTATCTAAGACTTAATTTCTTTATGAGTTGATAAGATAAGATGGTGCATCTTCTTTGGGTGTGAGTACAGATAAAGTCTGCGGTTATCTGCCCCAGTCAGATTTTCTTGAGATCAGGTGAGGTGTACTCAAGTAACAGAACAACATTAACACTGATTCTGATTCTTAAAACAGTTTGTTGCTATAGAAAGTAAACAGATCATAGGAGAAAAGGTGAAGTAAGCAGACTGGATGACGGACCAGACATTTGGAGTCTTACCTACACATACAGAAGTTTAGTGCACAGTCTAGGTGGAAATCCTCTGTAATGTTGCTGCTCTGCCTTGCTGTCTTCTACCTCATCGGCAGCTCTCCCTGTGCTGGTGCCCCATCGTGGTACAGTACAGGATCTAGGTCCACCAGGAACAAGCTGCTGCTGATCTCGTTCGATGGTTTCCGCTGGGACTATGACCGAGATGTTGATACACCTAACCTGGATAAGATGGCCCAGGATGGGGTGAAGGCAATCTATGTTACTCCACCGTTCCTCACCATCACTAGCCCCGCACACTTTACCCTGCTCACAGGTACTCTAAAAAATCTCCAACTATTAATCCAGTTGACAGTATTTCATTTAAATGAACACAATTACAAAAAAGGTTATGGAAGGGTTATGGATTGCAAATATGAATTTGGTCAGTTTAACATTAAAGAAGATAGATTCAGATTCTGCGGAAGAACATGAGATAATTCACTGGCCAGACTCCACCATAGCTGACTGTATTGCAAAAAATTTCAAATGTCAGTCAGTATTGGACCAAGTGAAATGATGTACTAGATAAAAAGGCTTTTGGTGCAGGCTTCCTTATCAACTGACAACTTTTTTGGCCCAGGATGGGATCTTCACCTCTCCAGGCAGGCTTTCTAGTTGGGGAATGTTTTTTTTTTTTGTCTTTATTATCACAACATCATCAACACGATTGCTGATGTTGATGTATTTTCCTCAAGATTGATTCTCCTGGGTGGTGGCATCTCTGAACATGTGCACCGTGCACTGAAAAAAGTCCCAGAGAGCTACTGTAGCTTCATCTGTCCACACTTAAACTGTTTTTCTAAATCTTTGACCCTCAGCTGAGAGTAAATATGTTCTGTCTGATGTTGGGAGGGCTTTCATAGCTACCAGGAATGTGTTTTGTGTTTTAAAAGTCATTCATTTATTATATTCCGTATAATATTGGGTTACTTTGAAGGAGAAACTTTGGTTGTTCCCCAATGTACAATCTGCTCTCTACTAAAAGACTGAAGGCTCTTCTTTTACATTTTTCATCTATATTTCCTTTTTTCATTAGGTCGTTATATTGAGAATCACGGAGTAATCCACAACATGTGGTTCAACACTACCACTCAGGAAAAGAAGCAGTACTACATGACTCAGTTTGTCGATTCCTACTGGGACAATGGCAGCTTACCTATCTGGATAACAGCACAGAGACAGGTTCTTCAGATTCAGCCATTCTTTTTTAAAATCTGTTTTTTATTTGTCTATGTATCTCAAAGTCTTTCTGGTTAATGTGTCTACTGTATGTATCTATAAAATACTCCTACATTGTCCTTAGCTGCAATAGTTTTTGAGAAACCCTTGTCTTTGTGTTTTATATTCTTCAGGGTCTAAAGGCAGGCTCTTTGCATTTTCCTGGCACAGCAGCCACATACAAAGGGGAGACTGTGAGGGTTAGGCAAGTAGAACCTCGTTTCTATGATCATTCTAATGAGACAGATTGGAGGCTAAATATTAACAAAGTTATTGGAGAGTGGTTCCACCAACAGGACTTGGACTTTGTCTCTCTGTACTTCGGAGAACCAGATTCAGCAGGGCACAAATATGGACCAGATTCTCCAGAACGCCGGAAGATGGTCCAGCAAGTGGACCGCACTGTCGGCTACATCCGAGACACGATCCAAGACCATGGCCTTACTGACCGGCTCAACATTATCATCACTGCTGACCATGGGATGACTACAGTTCTACGGGGTGGACTGGTTAAGGAGATCATACTCTCTGAGATCCCTGGTTTCACCTTCAGCGACATTAAGTTTCATCTGGTCGATTATGGTCCCGCTGGGATGCTGCTTCCTAAAGAGGGGATGCTGGAGAAGGTCTACCAGGCTCTGAAAGGAGGCCACCCTCACCTTCATGTGTATAAAAAGGAGGAGATGCCAGCTAGACTGCACTACAGTAACCATCCTCGACTCCTGCCCATCATCCTCTTTGCTGATCCTGGATATGTAATCAATGGGGTAAGAGAATGCACACATCAATCATTTAATTATATATAACCATCATGGTGTCCACTCTTATACTACAAATTCTTCAAACTGTTCAAATTCTCTGAAATTCTTCTTCAAATTTCTCTAGGTATTAATAGATACAATGTTATTACAAACTTGTGGCTTATTTCAGGTGTATCAATAGTCAGTGGTAGAAGAAGCATTCAGGTCCTTTACTTATTAAGTAAAACATTACATAGTAAAAGTCACATGTTAAAAATGTTACTTAAAGCACCTACACAAAACTTTCATTTTGTGTTGTTCCTCTGTGAACTAAAGCAGTAGATTTTCATTGATTTCAAGGGGAAAACAAACAAAATTGGCCTGGTGACAGACAAAAAAATCTTCTCGCTGATGGTCTCCTTTGTTTATGCAGGTTATGTAGAGACAACAGCAATAAACTGATAATGTTTCATAATCAGTGGATGACTCCTTATGTATGCTAAGTAAAAGTATGGGTATGGGTATTAATGTATATAAAATTGTGGTACCAGAATCTGCCAAACTATATGCAGTGCACACTTGAGTGCAGTGGAAGAGGAGGGGGACCATATGAAAGCCAACAACATTGGTGAGACTGTGACTAAACCAGGGGTGGGGAACCACAAAGGGCCGGTGTGGCTGCAGGTTTTCTTTCCAACCAAGCAGCAGCACACCAGACTTGACTCATTTAATCAACTGATCTCAGTCTTCAGACAGTTGATTGGTCAAACTGTGTGCTCTTGGTTGGTTGGAACAAAAACCTGCAGCCACACCGGCCCTTTGTGGAACAGGTTCCCCACCCCTGGACTAAACCAATAGAGTGGTGTGCCCTAATGGTGCCTGTTACGAAAAGGTCTAGAAAGGTGTTGTTTTGACTTACAGAGGCTTCATCCTACCAACAATAGGTGATGATACCCAATTTAAGTGGTTCCAGAGTTTTCTCAGGACATAACAAACTTTTATGGCCTCAGGGTTCGGACAGGGGAGCTACACTTCCTGGGCCAGGTAATCAAGAAAATGGTATACAACCTGACACAGCCAAGGTGTCTGCAGTCAACAAGCTCAACCCATGTTCAAGAGCTAAAGAGAACACTCATGGTAAACATGTATGAGCTGCAAAAAAATCAAAGTCTATGTGGACATGGGGTCCAGTACAGCAAGCAAATCTTCAAAACTTCAGTGTGCACAAGACACGGTCATCTCAGATGACGGCAGCTACAGGATAGGCAAAGTCCTGGTGCAGCTCCACAGCAAGTTCAGTTCAGCATACTGTTGCAGACAACTGAGGAGTGTGTGGCGAGAGTGTGGGCATGTGAGAGGTTCGAGAAGTACTCAAACTTGAACACTAATGTTTGAGCCCTGTGGAACAGTTGCACAGTAAATACAAACAGAGAATGTGTTTGAAGGAGAAGTTGGGCTGCATGCAAATATTAGAGCACCAGAATCAGAACATTTTACAGCTACTACTACTGAAATAGCAGTACCCAGAAGGGGTGGAATGGCACTGGACTGAACTGGTATCTAAAGCTACCACATAATTGTATGGAGTTAAACGTACATGAAGTTTAGTAGAATAGATTTAGAAAATGGCATGAAAAGAAAAGACAAGTACCTAAAATTTTCACTTGAGCAAATGTATTTAGATACTGCCACTGATAGTAACACTGTCTAAGATTTCCACTACACCGAATTTGCTTGTTTTCTCTCCATACGTAGTTGTTCCCTGTGCAGTTCCACAAGGGAGAGCATGGCTTTGACAATCAAGTGACAGACATGAAGCCTTTCTTCCGGGCGGTGGGGCCTGATTTCCAGAAAAACCAAGTGGTTGGGCCCTTTGAGACAGTTAATGTGTATCCACTGATGTGCCATCTACTAGGAATAAACCCAGAGATCAACGATGGACACTTAGACAATACCAAACACATGCTGGTCCCCAAGAAAAAGGCAGAAGGAAACAATAACAGTAAGAAATTTTCTGCTGTGACATTCCAGATGTCAGTTACTCAGTTACCACTGTCATCAAAGTCATCAAAATAATTTTAAAGATGCTAAGATCAGATATAAATCCAAACACACTGACTTTCAATAAACTGAAAAGGAACAGATAATGGCCATATGATGGACTTTTGACTTGACCTGACAGAAAACAAGTCGTTACCACCGCTAGATTGAGATAGCAGATAGAGTGGCTATGTACTGTACAGCATGAGATAACAGTACAGAAAGTTGAACTGTGTTAGCTAGATAAGAGATCCCGATATGCATAATGATATCCATGGACTGTGATCACATTATCATGCAGGTTTAATGTGAATTCTTATCAGTAAATAAAATGTTGTACAGGATAGAATATGTTTTTGCAACCTGAAACAAAATATTAAACCTTCCTTCTCAGCTAACTTTTGTGATAAGACCATCACCTCCTCTGTTTTCTGTTTGTTCTGTGAGTGTTTGTGTCAGTCTCTGTTTTAGTCTGTTGCTTCCATGTGGTTAACTCTCTTCTCTGTCTACACATCCAGAAATGAGCACCAGGTTGCAAGTGGTTGTCGGATTATCAGCAGTGACTGGGTTTCTGGTATTGGTGTTCATCATGACCACTTCATATGCCTTGTGTAAAAGGCCGAAAATCAGAGAAGAAAATAGGTAAAATGCTGGTATTATATTATGAACATTTGTCGATTCATTTGTTTGTTGCTGTCTCCCAACCAAGCCACCCTTATGCGTTCATATCATGCAGTTTGACCGTGTATATTCTATGTCAGTTTGATTTTATACATATGTGGAATTTAGAATTATTAATAAACAAAACATACTGTATAGATCAATATTTTACTCCTCACAGATTGTTGCCCCTTCATTTTAACAAAAGGTGGAGACAAACCCCACACAGTTTGCATTCCATTACCTCTCTCACTCTACCTCTCTGTGGTCTTTTCTCTCTTTCCTCAGTTGCAAATTGAAACATGCTGCGAGTGAAGAAAACACAGACATGGAGCAAACCATTTTTTGAGAACATAGATTGATAGTTTCTTCTATTAATTTACAAATATGAAATTACAGCATGGAGGCACTTCTTGATTAAAAGTCACTGTGACTAATTATTACCATGTCCATGGAGGTAATGACTTGATTTGATTATTTGCAGCAAGTGTATCTTAGGCATCTATATTAGCATGAGCCAAGAAACAACTTCTTGATTTTTGTTATGGATCTAATCATCTTTGAACATATTTGAACATTTTACTTTACATGACAGAATATTGCACATGTATCACAAGAATGAATATCACTCTGTATACTATTAATGTTCATAAATCAGAATCTGAATTCAAATTAAAATTATTTATCAAACCCCTTGGTGAGTGCTTTGTTTGCTTTGATTTGCCTTGCTTTAGACTTCAAGCTATTTTTACTCAGAGCTGCTTTTTAGTCACCACTGGTTCGTACAGTGTCTTCACAAGAGTTGACCCAAACAGTACAGTAAGCCGTGAAGAAGGGAATTATCTTAAGATTTTTCATCAAGTATTATCCCACCTTAATGATAGCACCATTATTCTGTAATGTCTTTACTGTCAGCAAAATGCATTTTCTGAAAGTAGATATGGACTATTTCTACAAAGAGGTGCTTTAAAATCTTTTATTATCAAGATATTTTTGACTAGGTTGTTACTTCTTTATTATAGCGTGTAATAAAATGTAGCGTGGAAAACCTATGCATCAGCATTTTGGCAGCATAGTTGTTACAGTTGCCTTTATGGATAAGGTCACATTCATGGACTATATTTCTATCCTGCATAAAGAAAGGAATAACTGCATCTCAGATATGCTGGGTATAGCTAGATAACAGTGTATGCACATTGACTTCATTTGGATGTATATACTGTATGTTTGCATTACAATGGCAGCTGACCATGTTGAAACTGAATGGCACAGCTGTCAGTTTGGATTAGAAGCCATCACAGTCACACAGTTTTATGGGTTTAAAACTTTTATATTGTCCTTTGTTGGAGCCAATCTTTAAACACCTATTTGCACATTAGTTCATTTTGAAACACAAATGAAATGGACCACAGCCATAGCAAATCATTTTAGTGTAACACAAACATTTATTCATACTCCAATTAATAACATAATAATATAATAATAATAACAATAACTTATGACTGGAGGGGAGAAAATGTGGGCAAGAGAAAAGAGAGCTGATGAACCATCATTAAAAAAACCTAAACTGCCAATTGATGGAGGCATTTACTGTAAAGTACTTTGGCTGACCGTAATCATATTAGGCAGCCAAGTCTTAATGTGTGTAACTGAGTGGGTATGAAAAGTGATGCTGAAAAGATTGTTTAACCCACAGACATGTAGAGTGAGCTAAACTGTAACTTAACCAAACAGAAAGTTTGAGCACACACATACAGTACAAGTGATATTTGTAATAATTAAAGTCTTGTCTGTTCTATGTTAAAAATTAATAAAGCCAAGATACAACCAATAAAATTATGTTTTAAATCATGTTTTCATGTTATCTACTTCTCAAAGGGTTCAAAGGTTGAGAATTATTCCCAGCAACTTCTCTCTTTTTTGCATACACACACACACATTTTCCCTATTTTATTACTACATTGCACTAGAATAACCTCCTACATGTATGGGTAGATAAGGGCTGACCAATAACCCAAACAAACATTAATAAGGGGTGTATCCACTCACATTGAGCAATACAATCTCATATGTGCCTCAGGGTAAATTTTGGTCATATTGCAGTTAGAAGAGAAGAGCAATTCTGTCTTCTTTTAGGACACATTTGGAGACAAAGACACAGCTGGAAAAAGTCTAAATAAAGTGGAAAGTGGATTTACACTTTCAATCAAGGTCTAAGTCATGCTGCTGCTTTGCCTTGCTGTTCTCAGCCTCATTTCCAGCTCTCTTTGTGCTGCTGCTCCACCGCGGGACTCTGAATCTGAGCTACATTCTGCAACAAGCAACAGAAACAAGCTGCTGCTCATCTCTTTCGATGGCTTTCGCTGGGACTATGATCGAGATGTTGAAACCCCTAACCTGGATAAGATGGCCGAGGATGGTGTGAAGGCACTTTATGTTACTCCACCCTTCCTCACCATTACCAGCCCTTCTCACTTCACAATGCTGACAGGTAAAAACATTTTAGTGCTTTATATTTTAAATGGCAAAATGGCATTTCTCATACTTATCTAGCACCTCTTTTTAAATGGAGTTTGCTATATATATGTATAATAACTGATGTTATGCACACATATCCATATACTCATTGACTTTATCCACTGTCAAACAAATATAACATTAAGTAAAAGGTCATTCTTGAACATTTTCAAAATGTCTGATATGTCTCTTTGCTTGTGTTCATTTGATGATAGTTAATGATATTGGCAAGGATTATCTCCAGAATAGTAGGAACAGACCGCCACACCTAAAACCAGGCCTGAGATAGGTATAAGTTTGAGTATTTATTAATATTGCATGCATTGTTTCAGACTTAAATCCAGTTGTAAGATGTGTGTGATTTTCCTCCCTCTAACCGAGTATTTGACTATTTCTTTTTACAACTTCAAGAAGCAACCTCCTGATCCCTTGTCTACTGTGTCAACTACAATATTTTTTAACCAGGATGCATTGCATCTTTGTGTTCCAAAACTTTGCTTAAATACAGAAAGAGAAATTATATGATGCAAGAGTTCTGATTGTTCATGTGTTTTTGGTTATTGCCCTAACTCCAGCTGCTCCTATGTGTGAGGCTCTCCTGCTACTGTCAGATGGTTGACTATTACTCTTTCAGGAATATTTCCTAAATGTTCAAAGGCCGAAGCTTGAAGTATTGAGAATAATTTTATTATGAAACCAACATATTTTACCCTGTGGTCATCAAGGTACTGTTAATGTGCCTTTTGTCTGCTATCCGTCTTCATCTCTGGATGGCCTTACATCCCCTACTTCCAGTTTTAACCCGCAGTTCACCTTTAACCAACCAAACATATATACTGCATCAGTCCACCCTCTTCTACTACCTGTCAACCTTCAGAAACTGCAGCCCACATACGTTTTTGTATGCCCAGCATAATTCAGCCACCACTCAACACCTGTGTATCATGAAAAGGCCTGCCCTCCACCTAGTCACTGCAATGAGTGCTCTCACAAGACAAAGGGCTATCTACCACAAGATAAAGGCAACAACTCTTAATATCCCATCAGCATTTTACATGATACACAAAGGTATGTTTAATCATTACTAATCACAGCAGTGTCCCATTATAATTGACTCAAAAACTAGATTAAGGTTTAAAATGATTTAAACCTTCCGAACAAGAACTCTCTACTCCTTCATAAATGGTATCCATAGAGGCTATCTATGTGTCCAAAAACAATGAGAGACTAAGAGACAAAGTTACTATTACACTGTGATGGTGAGTTTAGAAATTTTCATACACTACTTGTGATGAGGTGAAGGTAGGTCACCATATTTGTACAGGATATCTTTTTGATAATGAACAACACAATAGTTTAACCTATTGTTACATGTTCATATTCATTCAACTTCACTCAGTGATACCAGTCTGTGAATCTTCTTTTTTTTTCCATTAGGACGTTATATCGAGAATCATGGAGTAATCCACAACATGTGGTTCAACACTACCACTCAGGAGAAGAAGCAGTACTACCAGGCTCAGTTTGTTGATTCCTACTGGGACAATGGCAGCTTACCAATCTGGATAACAGCACAGAAACAGGTTCTTTAGATCTATCTCTCTGGTTTCTACAAACGAGAACATTCGTAGGCAGGTAGACCTACTACAGATTTCCTTTGTTATTTTGCTACATCCAGTTCATTGCGGGATTACAGTCAGGGTGTGAACTACAGGGAGCCAAGGGGAAATAGGCTTTACTTAATAAGACATAAGCTCCCCTGAAAATACGATTTCTGAAATGCTGGTGGGTCTCTAAAATATTGACAATATGCTATTTTTGCCATACATTTCAATTATTCTGTTTCTTCATCATCATGAATAAAATTAGGCTATTATCGATGTATGATTCATGCATTATGGGTGATTCATCACTAATTCACTTTGATAAAGATGCCCGCATCACACTATTCTTGCAATCACCATTAAATTGTGGCACTGAAATACCATAAACTTTAGTGACTTGAACTCAGAGGGTAAGGTAGGATGGGTATGATACACTTGCATTTGATGACTTAATTATAATGAGAAATTATTGTGCTCATCTGTATGTGATAGGTAACCTGAACCATTGTTGATGAGAATTTCAATCCCTTGTAGGGAGCCTGGTATTCTCTGTTTTTTTTTTTTTTGTTTGTTTGTTTGTTTTTTTTAATGCACACAGAGCAGTATTTTTAAATGAATTAATAATTGTTTTATATTCTTCAGGGTCTAAAGGCAGGCTCTTTGCATTTTCCTGGCACAGCAGCCACATACAAAGGGGAAACTGTGAGGGTTAGGCAAGTGGAACCTCCTTTCTATGATCATTCTAATGAGACAGATTGGAGGCTGAATGTTGACAAGGTGATTGGAGAGTGGTTCCACCAACAGGACCTGGACTTTGTCTCTCTGTACTTTGGAGAACCAGATTTGGCAGGTCACAAATATGGACCAGATTCCCCTGAATGTAAAGAGATGGTACGGCAAGTGGACCGTACTGTTGGCTACATCCGAGACACGATCCAAGACCATGGCCTTACTGACCGGCTCGATATTATCATCACTACTGACCATGGGATGGCTAGAATTCTACAGGGTGGACAAGTTAAGAAGATCGTCCTCTCTAAGATACCAGGGTTCAACTTCAAGGATATCCAGTTCCAACTATTGGATTATGGTCCTGTTGGAATGCTGCTTCCTAAAGAGGGGATGCTGGAGAAGGTCTACCAGGCTCTGAAAGGAGGCCACCCTCACCTTCATGTGTATAAAAAGGAGGAGATGCCAGCTAGACTGCACTACAGTAACCATCCTCGACTCCTGCCCATCATTCTCATCGCTGACCCTGGATACATTGTCAATGGGGTGAGTGAATGTACAGTTTGGTTCATGTAGCACATATTGTTAAGTTAACGTGTGTACCTGTAACTACTACTATAATTACCTACTTAAAGTCTTTATGTGCATCATTTGAATTTTTTTATAAAAAAATGACACTTTGGCTCAGAGCAATGCATACCACGTTCTTCCAATTTATAGATGTATGCATTGCTGTAGCAGCTGCTCCTGTCCTCCATCTTTTTCTCTGTCCTAAGAGTTGTAGAAATTACTCTTAGCCAACTCCAAAATTAAAATGTAATTATTTAATGACTGACACCCAGGTTAGGAGGATTGAATGAGAGTCAGATTGCATCTAATTTAAAAGGTACTACATGATCTTGTGAATGTCACTGAGAGTGTTAATCAAAATGCCCCTGTTCAAAGCGGGCTGGGCATATTTGTTGCTTGTCACCCCAACATCTCTGACCTCACATTTTCAGTCAGTTTCTTGACTCTATTCTATCAAATAAAGGCAATAAAATAAAATTATGACAGCGATTATGAAATTATATTTTTTTACATAAAATTTCTGTTTTCTGTGTCCATGTAGTTGTTACCTTTGAATAACAACAAAGGAGAGCACGGCTTTGATAATGAAGTCATGGACATGAAATCCTTCTTCAGGGTGGTGGGACCAGACTTTAAGAAAAACATGACAGTAGATCCCTTTGGCCTGGTTGATGTGTATCCACTGATGTGCCATCTACTGGGCATAAACCCAGAGATCAATGATGGACACCTGGACAATATCAAACACATGCTAGTTTCCAGCAAAAACACAGTGGAAGATGAAGGAAGTAAGTATAAATATATGAACTTGTCTCATTAAAGGGATAGTTTGGGTATTTTGAAGAAATTGACTGATCTACCAACCACTCATAGCTTTTTTACAACACTTGCTGCTATGCAAGGTGCCAAAAGCTCATCAGGAACGATACAGCCCTAACTGTCTAAAGTGCTCAAGTTGATACTAAGCTCACCACAGCCATTGGGAGTATTAGATTTTGTGTCTTGCTCAAGGATATTGACTGGAATGGTCTCTTGGATCATTACTAGCAACCATACTAGATCTATGACCTGAACCAAAGCCGCCCCACTTCAAAGCACCCAATCTATCCCTTAGATTTAGTGCTAGACAATTACCAAAACATAGAATACTATATAGTCTATCTATCTCAAACTGCATTATGAGACACCACTTAAAAGACTAATTGTGATGACTCGGAAAGTTCATTCTTGACTCTGCGATGGCTGTGGGTCCGTGAGATACACGGAACATCATGTTCAAAAAATTTAGCTCAGATCATCCAGGACTTAAAAGTTCTCCCCTTACACTATTGCAATGTCTACTAGCATCCCCACTAAGAAAACAGTGAAGGCTAACACAGGACTTCAGTTGACAAGATAAAATCAACCATAACTTCGATCAGAAAATCCAAAAATACCTTGTCCCCCTTATTTCATGTACAAAGGGAAGTCTAACCACAAACTAAATGGGCAGCCAATGGTAAATGGACTGTACTTATATAGCGCTTTTGGCATACCACCGATGGCACAGCCTTCAGGAGCACCTACCTCCCCAGTGTAGCTTGTACATAGACCACCCACCCACTAAGTGCTGATGCATCTCTAGCAGGTGAACTGAACAGATAAACTTTGTGCTGAACTATCTAGCATGTTTAATGTAGGCAGTCAATCATGTTTTAACAAATTACATTTCTCTGATGAGTGATAAAAGGTAAACTGAGGCAATCTGACTCAAATATACAGATAACACAGAGATTTAGTCTTTTAAAAGCAACTAAAATTGTTTTTGAACCTGCATAGAATACATGTTATTATTACTATTTTCTTCCAATACAACAGTACACAGCTACACCAGGATCTATTCCATTTGGTTTCTGTTTTTCCAAATCAGTGTGATCACCTCTCTTGTGCTGTATTCTTGCAGCATGCAGAAAAAATAGGACAGGGAAACTATCACTGCAGATCACAAGCCAGCTGCGGTGCATTCTGCCTGAACAACAAAACTGGTTAGCATGAATGCCAAAAAGAAGCAGGCAGTGCTTCAAGTGTCCCTGGTAATTAGCTACAAAAATACAGGTGAAAGGTTTAGATATAATTCAAACTCTAGGCCTGCTCAGTAGCAAATTGATAGTATATTACATAGAGTATAGTACTATTAAGTGTTTTGTGTCCAAGAACAGAAGCCTGCCTGAATGTGTACCGCCCAGTGGACTCAGATGAAATGCTTTAAAGTGTCCAGCACATTGGACTGACTACATAACACACATTTCCACACCACCCTACATGGACTAAACACCTCACTGTGTATGTGCATCCTTGACTTCCTGATGGGCAGATCCTAAAGTCTTTGAGAATGGCAGACACACCATATCCACTTTGATCCTTACTGTGGACCACACTGGGGGTGTGTTTTCCCCTACTCCCTCTACACACGACTATATACTTGCGACTTCAATATCATCAAGTTTGCTGACAGCTGCATGAATATCACAGTCATGACTGTCATCATCATTAAAAATCCATACATGTGTAAATGTATCTATTTGAACCATTACTTACAACATAACAGTGGTGAGGGGCTTGAGTAGGACAGAGAGACATACAAATATAGAAAGGATTGATTCCAAAGCAAACTTAGCTGTTTGTATATGAAAATATTTTGTTAAATATTCTACATGTACATAGATTTATTTCTTTTCCAAATATTACTACAGTAAATGAAATTCTGATAATACAAAAGGTAGGACGCCTCACACACTAGTGCTGTTCATGACGGCTTAATTTCCCCCCATATAACACCGCCTGTGACTTAAGTTCCATACTTTGGTTACATAATGACAACTGAACTAACTTCATTTGCTGATCTAGACTGTGAGATGCTTGAGTTAAGAGTATTTTGTCAAACTTAACTGTGATGATTTGAGGTAAAAAATAAAAAAAAAATCACTCCAGTCTAGTATATATGATAGTATGCACGATACATAAAGTAATTTTAAAAAAGTGACAACACTTTGACCAGGTCTCTCTAATCTAATCTATCTCATCACAAGTTTCACAAGGACAACATTTATTGCAGGACTCTTCTAACTTCAACCCTGACATCACACAATCTGTTTTGACTTATCAAGAGCTGTAAAGTCATATCTTATCAGTATGTAAAAGGTTACTGATCTCTGCACGATGAAGCAAATATAGTATGTAAAGCTGTGTTCCTGTCTGTTATTTGTTCTCTTGGCTGATTTGCTGTCTCGTGTTCGTGTGCATGTTTTCTGTTTTCCAGAGACAAATAATCAAGTGGAGGTGTTGATTGGCTTGTCAGCAGTAACTGGGTTTCTTGGACTTGTGTTCATCATTACTACATCATACACCATGTGGAAAAGGACCATGGCATAATGGAGTTGGACATTGGTATCAAATGATGAGAAAAAAGAGAGAAATTAAATGTCTTAATTTTTAGCATTTCCTATTTATTATTCAAGAGAATGCTTATAGGTGAATTTTCTAGAATTCTCGAGTAAATGTGTCCAAATGATCAAGACTTTTTCTCAGGGATGCTTTATAGCCAGGTGTAGTTAAAAGATAAGTTCCTTTAAGAAAAACTTTCTGGAAAACTCAAACCAGATGATTATTTTTGCACCTACAGAAAATACTTTCACTGGCTGTTGTTAAACTGTCAGTTTCAGCTTCCATTGTTTAGTATAAAATATCACCATCATTGGATCATTATATTTTATGTCAGCATAATGTAATAAACTGTATTCTGAAAATAAAAAAAGTTAAATGGATTTTTTGTTTCATTCTCTTTTGCACTTTACCTGTATCCTCACTTTGACAGGGAATGTCCTTGATAAAACATTTATCTGTCTGTTTCTCTCTCTATCTGTCACACACAGTCTGTTTATCTGTCTAATACGTACAAAAAGAACTGTAACTATTAAAGTATAATTCTGTTGTGTTATGAGTACAAAAGAATTGAGTGCCAGCCACATCAAAGCCTCCCCTAATCTAATCTAAAGACAAATACTAAGCACAGGTTGATATCGATATTCTGGGAGAGGCTGGATTGTCCTAACGGAGTACATTTACTCAGGAATTAAACAAGAAACATATGCAGTGCATATTATATTCAGTATATTTTTGTGGAAAATTTAGTTTTTAGGTTTCTCACTATGTACACAGGCTCAGGAAGCCGTTTCATTTGCATGTGAGCCTTTTCTGCACTCTGGGTTTGCATAAGTAAAATATGAAGCATAAGAAATAGACTTCCATCCTATTCCACCATACAAAATGCAGTTTTATCGTTAATGGCAAATACATATTATTCTAAGACAATTAAAACCAGGTATGTGTTGTTTCTCTGCATTGACATATAAGATCCTGTAAAGCTACACTGACTGTGGATCCACGTTTCTCATTTAACTGTCAAGCTCACTCCTCTTTCTATCAACTCAAATCCCTTGATTAGGTTCCTTTCACCCCTTTACACCAAACATTTCAGGTACTTTTTATTCCACCACATTTATTTGACCTCTACTATTACAAGTTACTTTTCAGATTAAGATTTGACATTAAAAAACAGATGATAAGGTTATAAACTACTATGAAATGTTAAAGATTTAAGCAATAATCATGGACAGTATGAAGAACTGACAGCGTATGCATGATGTCATCCACAGGTTTCCAAAGAGCTGGTTTGAAGCTCAAAATCTGTGGCTCTGGCCACCTCCATGCTCTTCCGCCTCCAGGCCAAATCTAAAAATCAGCAAAGACATGAATCATCTGGGTGCTCAAACAAGCCCTCTGTAACAGCACCCACCTGTCAGTCAAAGCAGCCATGCTGTTACTTATGCATAACTTTAAGTTTTAATATAATTTGAACGGGTAAGTCCTATAAAAATTCACCCTCAGTACAGTTGTCATGAACGGGGAAATTAGCTATAGAGACCAAAACTGTTTTTTGTACCAGGCTGTAAACATGTTTATTTCTGCTGTGAAGTTGGACATTTTAACATGGAGGCTTATATGGAAATTCTGCATAAGTTTCACTTTACAGGCATGGAGGTTGTCGCTTGTCCAGGTTGCACCGCAAGGTGTATCTCAGTAATAACTTTCATTTAAATCACATCAGTACACCACCATTAAGAAAGGTTAAACAATAACCAATTAATTCAGTCACATCAGTTAGTTAAATTAATAACTACAACAAAAATGACCATATCAGTAGCTAAATGGGCAGACAACACTAATCAAGTACTGATCTCCTTGATATAGTGATTATCTTAATAAAATAAACTTGGAATTGAAATAAAATGACTATGTACCTTCTTCACATTAAAAGAGATGTGCCACTCCCTGTACAGATTGTAAAGCCCTCCGAGGCAAAAAGTGTTTTGTGAATTTGGGCTATACAAATAAAGTTTGATTTGATTTGATTTGATTTGATTTAATCCCGTGCTCTAATTACACATTATACATACATAGGTTTACATAGGTTTTTTAAAAAGTGAATAATTCATTATAGGGTCCTGCTGCCACCTTCAGGAATGTTACAGTAACAGCAAGCAAGCTAGTTTACCCCACTTGCTATAACCCAACTTCGAATATCTATTATTCATAATCACATGTATAAACAGATAATAATAATAATAAATGAATAATAAAAAACAGACAAGTGCACACTATTTCTTTTAGGCTACCCAAACAAACACTTTATGCTGTGGAAATAAACTTTTTATCAAGACCACAGATAAACATGGAGGAAGTTTGCACTAATGGAAGACTGGGGCAAATAACAACAGGGTGAGGGTTAATTCAAATATGATAAAATCTAGTTAAAATGGAGAATTAAAGGCCCGCTACAAATTTCTAATTTCTAAGAAAGAAACTTAGAAATGAACATTTCCCAGTATTATTATTTATTTAGAATTATTATTTATATCACAGTATTATAACCCAATATACAGTGTTTTGACCTTCCATGATTTATTTATTAGTCAAACTGGACTGGATGTTCTGTTAGTTACAGGCCAGTTTGACTAGTGCAGCCCTTTGAGATTTTTAAATATCTGAACATGACCTAAAAGACTGACCTTGCTGCACAAGTTCAAGTGAGACATTAAATTAAATAAGAGACAATAAATGAATACATAATTAAAACAAATTAAATTAAATTAAATTAATTTTGACTATTGAGGATTCATTCTCACAGGCAGTACCACAGTAAACAGTTACATTAGTTGTGCAAACTGTCTCCAGTCTTATTGCATTGTTTCCATTTGTGGTTGATTTGATTTTTATTAACTCACCTGGAATCAAATATGCTTTGAAAAGTTCATTGTTGTTGTATTTACACTTACATATTTTTTTTAAATATATTTTTACACTGAAGTGATGAAGTACATTACCTGCAGCATTTGACTAATTGTGAGTAGGTCTCAGTGACTCAGGAGTCCTCTGGTCTGTTTCTAATTTCTCTCAGACTAACAAGCTGCTTTTAGAGCTGAATGTCTTTGCGACTCTTAGACCAAACACAGAGGAGAGGAGTCCTTGAGTTCACTGACATGATTCAGCCAGTTAGGAATTACTTTTAGCCCTAGGTTGGCTGATTTATCCCAGTATACATTTAAATATTTAATTATAGTTTCACACTAGGGTCTGGCTATGATGGATATCTGAAGACATTTTTAAAACAGCTTCAATGTCAAATCTTTTCAAATTTTAGTGATCTAAAATACCTCTAAAACATCTTGTTTCTGGTTGTGGAGCTTTATTGGTTAGGCAGAATCTAACGTTTAACTTTGCTGATCCACTTTGTTTACTTGCTTCCATGGGTGTAGTACGTTATATTTCTGACAATCCAGAGCATTGACATGGGCTGTGTGAGGGATCAGACCAGATCACACAGGACAAAATGCAAACAGACCTTCTGGACTGGAAGGCAAATTTCAAAAGGAGAAACTAGTGGGTGCAGTTCTGTTGTCAAGGAGCTAGTATTTCAATTTAGCATGTTTCCATAATTTCTGATGATATAGCATAGGATTTTTATGATTTAATAAAGTAAATATTATCAGTACTACATATTGTTCCTTCAGATTTCCTCCATGTATTTTAAATTTTAACCAGGTGTGCCTCATTGCACATCTCCTCCCAAGTGTGCCACGATATGATCGTGTTCAGCCTCCCATCTTTGCTTTATCTGCAGGGTGTTTTGTAGATTTATGGACAAAAAATATATGATATAATTTACAAATTGTTTTTTTATCTTCATTTCTCGTTTGTGTTTCTATTGGAAATGTTTCTATATGGGTAGTTTTCCCCACTTCATGTGTAGGAGACTTCAACTGTTGAAATGTTTTGAAATTGTCACAACTAAATACCATGATCTGACCATCTTCTAAATTGTTAGGTGTACAACTCTTCAAAGATACAGTGCTTATTAATTATGAAATATGCTTTGATAATCCAAAAGTTGATATAAATTGTTTTATCCCAATTTTTAAGAGTGGTCTTGGAAGCTGCAGCTTTGAGTGATAATTTGCTGTAGGTCTATTGCTATAATAAGAATAACCATTTTACGTAAAACATATTATATGTACTATACTCAGAGTAAAAATGTATGATATACAGTACATGAAAACAAGGCCGCATTTATACCTTTAGTTGTTTATAATGAAAATATACAGTATGTTTAATGTAGTGAAACTGGCCGGGGAAAAACCTTACCAAGGGTGGGGTGTTAAAAGGGTTGGGGGTTTGGGGGTGGGATGAAAAAGGGAGAGTGCCCTTCAGGAAGGACAGCTACCTGTGTTGGTCGCGCCTCTCCTGATTTTCATCTCTGTTGGTTCCCTGCTCAAAGGCCTGTTGTTGTTCTGTCATACCTTTCAACAGATTGGCCTTTTCCTCCTCCCACTGAAGTGCCTCCTGTTTTAGATCTTCCTCTACCTTTACCAGTGCAGCCACCAGTCTGGAGTTTTCTTCATTCTGATTGACAATACTGTCCTTCAGTAGATTTATGGTGGTTTCGTCATTGTGGGCCTGTTGTTGTTCAGTCACACTTTCCACTTTTCTTCTTCCTCCTCCTACTGTTTCATGTCCTCCCGTCTTGACCAGTGCAGCTGACAGTCTGGGATCTTCTTCACTCTGGTTGTCATGAGTGTCCCTTAATTGGTTACTGGTCATTTCGTTCTCTACTGCCTGTTGTTACGCAGACTTTTTTTACTCCCACTGGAGGGTCTCTTGTTTTAAGTCTTCTTCTGCCTTTACCAGTGCAGCCACCAGTCTAGAGCTTTCTTCACACTGATTGTCTGCATTGTCGATTAAATTAGTCCTGTTCATTTCCTCCTGGAGGATCTGCTGTTCTTCTCTGATATTGCTCAGCAGATTTGATTTTTCCTCCTCCCACTGGTTAGTCTACTTCTTTATGTCCTCCTCTGCCTTGCCCAGAGCAGCCATCAGTCTAGCGTTTTCTGCTCTCAGATGGGACATAGATGATTCTACTTCCCTCTGATAGGTTGCTTCTTTTTTAACAGCTTCCTCCAGCTTGGAAACTTTACAGAGAACCTCTTTTTCAGAGGTCTCTTTGTTAGATATATCTCAAGCTGAAGGGTCTTGACCCTGGTCTGATATTTTGTATCTTCTTGAGCTTGCAGAGCTCTCTGAGTTTGGAGCATTTCTCTAAGTTGCTCCACCTCTTTAAGCAAAGCTGCTTGCTCACTTTCTAGTTTGATAATCTCCTCATTTTTGTCTTCCATGAAGTCGATCTCAGGGACTGCTATCATCTTTACCCCAGTCTGCTGAAAGAAAGCCTCTGCCTCTAGATTGGTTGCCTTCAATATTAGAGCCTTCTAATCTGGTTCTTCTGGAATCACAGCTAACCGTGATCCTGTGCGCCAGAGCATATGTATTCTGAAATGTCCTCTGAGGCTGCTGGTGCTCTGATTCAGTGATCTTCCCCTGCGTGTGAGGAGCCTTTTTGATGTTCAAGACTTTCACATTTGCAGCCTGCTGTGTTTTTTCAGGGGCCACAACACACTTTTCAGCCGTCCTCCTAAGCGGGGGATAGTCAACCTCATCAATCTCCAGGGAATGGATTGTCTCATTTTGGAGATTGGTTTTGGTGGATTTCAGCTGAAATCACCAGCCACAGTCACCAGCTACCCGCGATGACTGTGACGTTATGGCAGGCTGTGGTATTTTATCTGCCCTACTGAGTAGGGGATACTCAGCCTCATCAAGCTTCCAGCAATCCTTTTGGAGAGCGGTTCCACCTGATTTTTGCCATGGGTTTACACGCGGTGGCCGAGACAGTTTTGAATCAAGGTGTTGTTTTTTAACTGCCTTCACAAGTGAATCAAGAAATCCCAACTGCCCATTAACAGAAATAACTTTTTGGGATGCATCAGCTTTGCACAGTTCCTCGAAATAGTTTTTTATTTCAACAGGAATCACACTATCCTGTTGTTGTTTTGGGGTCACATCCAGATGTGGTTTTTCAGGGGCCACAGCCACAAGTGATTCTTTGGGAATCACAGCAACTTGTCAACTTGTGGTTCCTTCAGGGTCACGTCCATGTGTGGTTCATCAGGGGCAACAGCTACTTTTTTTTGCAAATTTGTTTGGATTCAATTTAAATGCAACAATTTGGTGTTCAGAAAAATGGTGTCAGTGGCACAGAGAGCTTCATGAAAGTAAAAAAAAAACTTTTACTTTTCTTATAGTAAAACTAGTTGCTACTATTATTTCTTGATATGAAAAAATAAGTCCACGTTAATTTAACTGAATAGCAAAGCCTATTAAATAACAATAATAATAACACTTTCTTATTTGTTTTATTTATTATTATTTTTTGTATTTCTAATTTATTATCTTCTTGTTTACTGTTTTGAATTGGGCAACTTTTTTGTAAAAATAAAATAAAATGTCCAAGATGCGATGCAAGGGGGGCACCACCTTAAATCCTGCCTAGGGCGTCAAATTGGTTAGGGCCGGGACTGCACACACGTCTCCTTTGACTGAAGCAAAGATAACGCAGTCCAGACAAACAGCGCCCCCATGTGCTTCTACCGGGTTGTACCGTTTAAGAACAACAATAGCAGCGGAGTGGGAAAGAAATTTGATCCATTTAAACGAGTACGAGAACAGGCGGCAAAACGGGACTGCTGGGAAAATGTCACTACTGCTTCATTTCTAACATTTTTACAAAGTCGTTTTCTATAACCACAGCCAGGAAACTCCGCTCACCTGCGACCAAGAAGATGCGTCAAAGACGGAATGTTATTTGTGTGCAACCTTCAGGAGGAAGGACACTGCGCAGTGCAGTGAGAGCGAATATAACTGCTCATAAATACAATTGTATTCCGGTTTGCTGAAACGGAAGCATTCTGTCTCCGTTAGTGTGCATTCTGACATTGTGGCGCAGCTTGTTTTGTAGCGGGAGTGTGAACAAAATGGAGGAGAGTAAGCTGTTAAGTTGTGTGCTGTATGTGGATCTGTGCTGGTCTTAGACTGCGTGCTCACTGAAGGCGAGTGAACCGTTCTGTGGACAAAGATAAACGGACAGATCTCTCTGGGTGATATTGATAAGACAGCCATGTAATGTACTGTAAACTCACCCAGCTTCTGTAACGGCTTCACTTTCAAAGAAGGAGCATAGTCTGTCTCAGAATGTAACATTATCCATCATGTGCACAGTGAACACAGGGTGTGTTTCATGTGAAAAGCCTTGAGTTACCTACAGCAGCGTAACAAACACACAAAATGACTGACTCGGGGGACACAGCTAGTGTGCCCAGCACCTCCGGCCTCAACAGCGGGGCCGGGCTGACTTTCACCTCGGGCAGAGGACTCCCAGGCCGGGTCAGGAATCTGTCCTCTCCCACTCCACCTGGAAGACTGACGTCCCTCAGAACCAGGGACCTGACACTGGGGGGAGCCCTCAAAAAACCAAAGGTAATGAATGACACACCAGAGTGTACTGACTAATATTAAAGCACTGAGAAACTGGCCACCAATGAAGTGCTTACATAATAGTTATATCACAAGAATAAATACAATAAAATGAGATAAAGATAAATAAAAAAGGAACGACAGGATAAGATGATCGTTAAACACATATGTCTGTTTGGCTTGTTATAGTTAAAGGCAAACAGTTCTTTAAACATGGCAGGTAGAAAGAATTGATAGCATATTTAATACATTATCTGTTTGTATCTTCCCAACAAACAATTACTTGCTATAAATAGTGTTTTATATCTCCTTTTTTTTTCAAAGAAAACCTTTGAGCCCAACGTCCACGCTGTGAGGAAAAGCAAAGATGAGTGAGTGACTTCAAATGATAATTCAGTCTCTAGTGAAGTCTTCTAGTGTTTAATGATTATAAACATCATGTCGGATTCTTTCACAGGTTAAAGGAAGCGGCCCATGTGGCTCCAAAAAAGGAGAGAAGAGAGAGGGATGAGAGGAGGAGAGAGAACAGAGGAAGGAGGAGAGAGAGGCCTCAGACCATCCAGTCTCACTCCATCTTTGAACAGGGCCCTGCAGACACTGTCCGCAAAACAGGTGCACAGCCTCCGCTGTCTTTAATTCCACTTCTTTTTCATCATGCACATCACAGGTTCAGTACAGTTCTATCACAGGTTCAGTACAGTTCTATCACAGGTTCAGTACAGATCTACTACAGGTTCAGTACAGATCTATCACAGGTTCAGTACAGTTCTATCACAGGTTCAGTACAGATCTACTACAGGTTCAGTACAGATCTATCACAGGTTCAGTACAGATCTATCACAGGTTCAGTACAGATCTACTACAGGTTCAGTACAGATCTATCACAGGTTCAGTACAGTTCTATCACAGGTTCAGTACAGATCTACTACAGGTTCAGTACAGGTTCAGTACAGATCTACTACAGGTTCAGTACAGGTTCAGTACAGATCTATCACAGGTTCAGTACAGTTCTATCACAGGTTCAGTACAGTTCTACTACAGGTTCAGTAGAGGTTCAGTACAGATCTATCACAGGTTCAGTACAGTTCTATCACAGGTTCAGTACAGTTCTACTACAGGTTCAGTACAGGTTCAGTACAGATCTATCACAGGTTCAGTACAGTTCTATCACAGGTTCAGTACAGTTCTACTACAGGTTCAGTAGAGGTTCAGTACAGATCTATCACAGGTTCAGTACAGTTCTACTACAGGTTCAGTAGAGGTTCAGTACAGATCTATCACAGGTTCAGTACAGATCTACTACAGGTTCAGTACAGGTTCAGTACAGATCTATCACAGGTTCAGTACAGATCTATCACAGGTTCAGTACAGTTCTATCACAGGTTCAGTACAGATCTACTACAGGTTCAGTACAGGTTCAGTACAGATCTACTACAGGTTCAGTACAGGTTCAGTACAGATCTATCACAGGTTCAGTACAGTTCTACTACAGGTTCAGTAGAGGTTCAGTACAGATCTATCACAGGTTCAGTAGAGGTTCAGTACAGATCTATCACAGGTTCAGTAGAGGTTCAGTACAGATCTATCACAGGTTCAGTACAGATCTACTACAGGTTCAGTAGAGGTTCAGTACAGATCTATCACAGGTTCAGTACAGATCTACTACAGGTTCAGTACAGGTTCAGTACAGATCTATCACAGGTTCAGTACAGATCTATCACAGGTTCAGTAGAGGTTCAGTACAGATCTATCACAGGTTCAGTAGAGGTTCAGTACAGATCTATCACAGGTTCAGTAGAGGTTCAGTACAGATGTATCACAGGTTCACTTTTTGCTCACAATCGACCCGTCTCTTTGTTCAGGCTGGCGCGGTGCTACAGACCTGCATGACTCCACCACCTCTCCTGTGTGTAAACTGGTGAAGAAAGAGACAGAGCAGGATGAAGATGAGATACTTTGTAAACTACAGAGGGATGATGTGAGTACTTCCTGCTAGCTGCTATAAATTCACAAAGTCTGTCTTAAAATGAAAAAGCTGGGTGGATGTCTGGGCGGCTGTGGCTCGGAGGTAGAGCGGGTCGTCCACTAATCAGATGATCGGCTGTTCGATCCCCTCCAGTCAGCATGTCGAAGTGTCCTTGGGCAAGATACTGAACCCCAAATTGCTCGGTGTATGAATGTGTATGAATGGTTAGCTCCTCAAACTGATGAGCAGATGTCACCTTGCATGGCAGCTAATGCCATCAGTGTATGAATGTGTGAATGAGATACGTACTGTAAAAGTGCTTTGAGTGGTCGGAAGACTAGAAAGGCGCTATATAAGTACAGTCCATTTACCATTTACCGTGTATGGTCGGAGGTTTATATCATGTGAATTCTTGGATATTAAATGTTCATCTGTTAACAATACAGTAATATCTATTCTTAAATGGTACTTAGGTAGCATCAAATGTTATGTGAGAACTTGTTTTCCAGTTGTATTCATGATGTCATGATGAATATCAGGTACTGCTGGGTCTCTGTGCCATCTGTGTGACTATGGACTGCTCATTGATTTCTTGTGCTTGTGTTCCACATTCTGTGAGCACAGGTGCAGGCTGCACTTGTTCCTTTAACTCGCTGAAGAGAAAGCTGTTTTTGGGAGTCAGTCCAAAGTCTTCAGTCCTGTGTGTGCATGATTAAGGAACAAAGCCACATTCCATAGCCTTTAGGGCTGTGTGGCCCCATCGAATCTGGAGTCAATGTACGAAACTATATATATATAAATGTTATATATATATATATATATATATATATATATATATATATATATATATATATATATATATATATATATATGTATGTATGTATGTATGTATGTATGTGTGTGTGTGTGTGTGTGTGTGTGTGTGTGTGTGTGTGTATATATATATATATATATATATATATATATATATATATATATATATAGCCTAATTTATTAAAGATCGGTCTGGAGAATGGACCTCAGCATTACAAGTGAATCACTATCATTATCCTCATTAGACTACTGAGATTCACTACATGTCCAGATGAGTGTGTGAGGATTCTATTCGGTCAAAACAAGACACTATGCTCACCAGTGCTAGCCTGACTCACGTTGTGTGTCACACACCTCTACAGAGAGCAAGCTAAAGTTCATCTTGGCCTTTGGTTTCCTAGGAGACAGACCACAGAGTTCAACCTTATCAAATCAGTTATGTTAGTTTGATCAGCCAAACAGACAGAAAGGAGAGACAGTTGAACTTATTACAGTGACCTCTGGCTTACTTTCATCTCTGCCAGTGACTCTAACGTGACCCATGCAAGCCCTGTGTGATGAAAACACAGCAGGCACAGAGCAACACGGTCATTTGTTTAGCTCTGATTTGCTCTCCTTACTCCTGAGAAGAATATCTGGCTCCAATTGACACCTTTCACACAGTCATTTGATCCATTTTTTATATAAAAATATTGACTTCATATCATATAGAATATGAAAAGCACGGCTTCCAAACACAAAGTACTACCAAGTACTACTTGGGTGGAAGTACAATGCAGACAACACAATAATAACAGTAATAACAGATAAACAAATTTTGGGGATATTAAAATCACATAACAATCAAACCTACAGTACATTTAGTGTGTGTGTGTGTGTGTGTGTGTCTGTGTGTGTGTGTGTGTGTGTGTGTGTTTGTTTGTGTGTGCTGTTTATGATACTTCGTAGATGTGAAGAGAGGACAGTGGCTTATTCAAAGCTCTTTCCTGATGGTAGATCTCCATTAGAATTTAAAATAAATCTTTGTGGTGTTGCACAGTGTTTAGCTGCACAGCATAAGTTTGTAATGACCAGTCCATGAGATTAAATGAATGTTATCATCCATAATAAAACAATCACCTTCATTTCATCATTGTTATAACCAATATGATATATGTATCCACAGTTCATAGATGATCCGGGTCTGAAGAATGATGTCAAGCTGAAACCCATCCAGCTGCCTCTCAGTCAGTCCACCAAGATGGCCAGCACAACATGTGAGAACCTGATGCTCTCTCACCACCAACATTCACATCTACATGCCAGTTTACACATCAAGACTTTAACCATTTATTGCAACAATATGCATTTTGATATGCTCTAAACACATCTCAACAAAGCAAAGGGAATTAAAGAAACACACAAAATTCACAGGCTGTGGAGGTGGAGGCCGTTTTTCTGAGGTCACATTTGTGAGGTTGCTCAGAGTTGCTGTATGCAGCACTAAATGTTTATGGACCACATATTGAGAGAGAGGTGGTGGACATAACGAATCGCAGCGTGTATGGAACATCTGACTATTAAATGACTTCTGTGCCTGTCAGTGCATGATCCAGTGTTCTGTTGCAGGCCATTCTTGTGTTGAAGTGTTTGTGGTTGACATGTCTGCAGGTCCAGAGAACCCTCCTCTGTTCAGACCTTCGTCCTGTGGAGCTCAGGGGAGAGCAGGCCACAGCAGGACAGAGCAGCCCAAGCCAGATCAGCCATCCCTGGTAGAAGTACTGCAGGACCTCAGCCTGTCCGGCAGAGAAGAGCTCTTCTTCATGCAGTTACCTGACTGCATGCCGGGCAGAACGTCTGGACAGAAGGTCGACGCCGCTCTCAGATCTACAGCAAATAAACTGGCCAACAAGGAAGGCAAGCCTGAAGACAAGAGGCCTGCACATGTACAGGCACAAGTGAGTTAACAGAACAAATAACGAGACTGTGATTTTGCAGCGGCAACATGTCTGCAGTAGTTACTTTTCAGTGTAATGTTTTGAAACTATTCCATACATACAAATACAGAAGTACACTCCGGATTGCAAAGTGTTTGTGTGTATGTGTACATTAAACACATTACATTTTCTTACTGTTACATTCTGTGGCTCTTCTTTGTGTCACCACTGATCTTCTTTGAAATCCTTTCTCACTGTTAGTTGTGAATTCCTGAACTTTACTTCATATACTTTAGTGCTTGACATTTTTTATATTTATTTCAGCATTTTTGGATTGGCCAAAAACATTCAAGCATCAGCCTGTCACTAACAGGTTCTGTCTGTCCTCAGGAGGCTGCAATGAAGGACGGCTGTCCTGTCCTCTCACAGTTCCCAGAAGGATTTTTGGGTAAACTGCAGATCAGGAAGTCAGGAAAGGTGGAGCTGAAGCTGGGTGACGTTGTCATGGATGTCTCAGAGGGAGCTGCTTTCTCCTTCCTGCAGGTACTATGAGTGTGTTGGTGTGTGCAGTATAATGACATACTATATACATTTTTGGAATGGAACCATAAACAACTATTAATACCAGATTTTCACCAGCTGTGCCAATCATCCTGAGTCAGTTAGAAAAACCAAGCCACTCTGTCATCACAGTCATCTCTGCTTCTTCCCTCTGCAGCAGCTGGTGTCTGTGCGTCTGTCTGATGGTCGGACTGGAGACATGATGGTATTGGGAAACGTCCACCACAAACTGGTCTTATCTCCAGACTTCCAGGCTTTACTGAGACAAGCTGGAGCACAGCAGCAACAAGGACCCTGATGACCTCTCAGCTGCTACATGAGATCCAACAGAACTGAAAGTTACACACTCTCTAACACAAGTAACCAACTGTGATGGGAGGCTTTGTTTTTCACTGTGGGAGTGAATGACAGTTCCTCTGACATCCACTGTCCACACCTCTGCTCTGAAGTTTTGAAGGCAGCTATGTAGGTGACCCTCAGTGGTCTGTTTTTATTATTATTTTTTTATTCTGTGAACTTTTTTGGAAATTTTTTCAAATCCAGTGACAGCAGAGTATGAATGATTGGATTTTTCTCTCTGGTGTGAAGACTCTGCCAGAGGAGTGTCAGCTGCCAGCGTGTTTTTTTGGAAAGATGGTTCTATATTGTTACCTGGCCACTGATGACCCAGTTACAGATGGCGGGGGGCTTCTCACTGGGAGGAGAGTCAGTTAAACAGTTCTATACACACCAGCACAGCACCCAACTGACTGAAGACCAGCAAAAAGCAAAGAAGATCATCAGCTAGTTGCTAAGTTACCAGCTGCCCTTGTCTCATTTCTTTGTTAACATTGTTACTGTGTTTGGCTGTAAAACTTCCTGCTTCATAAAATCAATAACTTGACTCATTTCTAATTGTTTAATACTTGACAGCTGTGACCCCTCCACACTCCTCTTCACATGCTCTCCAGTAACAAACGCATGAGACCAAGAAGAAGCTGTCTGTCTCCCTAAATCACAAAAAGTTCATCGGCAAAACATCAAGCATCCAAATCACGACACACAGCGGCCTATGCATCGAAATTTGGTGATTAATAGGTAGACTGTGTGGTCTTGGTCTTGGTCTTGGTTTTGATTGGGTCTCACTCTGCCTTGTCTCTGTGTTGATTTAGTCTTAACCCCTCAAAGTCTCGGTCTTGTTTTGGTCTCTATACACCCTGGTCTTGGTCATGACTTGGACTTGAAAGCTAAAAGGTGCAAACCAAATGTACATTTCTGGACTGCTCAGCTAGTTACTGCACTGATGCACAGCTGGATGTTTGTAGCATTAAGCTAACATAGATATGGTAGTATTTTAAATATTGTTATGATGTTTTTCTGTTTATGATCCTGAATGTTTGTTCTTTGTTTTGTTCTGTTTTTGCTACCTCAGCATCATTTTTCACATCTGTAGGAGTTTTTCTATCAACTAAAGAGTCTGAAATTCTCCTGGCCCTGATGAGCGTGCAGCAGCAGTGGGTTGGTATTTAAAGCTTCCTTTTAAAGCTCTTGAGCAGACTTCCATGCTGTGACATGGTCATAGACTGGAGGGCTGTGTGTCTTTGCTATCAGCTCTGGAGTGACCTGCTTTGAGGAGCTCAGGTTCACCATGTCATCTTCCTTTAACTCAGTTCATTTTTACTGACCAGTATAAACTTTGTCTTTCATACTGATGTCTGTTTGATATGCTGCACACTGTAGATTCTCTCTGTATTACTGTTCTGTTTGTAATGCCTTCATTTTACTTCTCAGTCTGTTCTATGTAAAGCACTTTTTTCAGAGATGCTATACAAATAAACTGCATTATGATTATTATTATTTTGTTGTTGATGTACAGTAAGAGTGGTTAGTCCACCTTGTTGTCATCACTGACTGAAATTAACAGTTGAGGTCAGTGAAACCACTTCTTCATTTTCATAAATCTTTACACTTCTGGTTCAGTGTGTGCCCACGGGAGGAAGATAAATACATTAATGAACACATCAAGATCTGCTTACAGCGATATGATGCTGTTATAAACATTTATTAAATGTTCATATACTGCTTGTAAATTCTTGAAGAGGGAACTTTTTTACCGGCTCTGTGGTGTCATATGTGATTTGTATTATCGTTTATTGAATTTCATCAAAATCAACTATCAGAAAATGGACTTCATGGTGTATGATGTGTCATTTTAAGTATAACAGGTCATTTCGTAGAAAGGTAAATGTTTATTTAATAAACACACAACACAAAGAAAATAAGCTGAGTTAATGCTGCCTGAATGTGGGAGCACTGAAGACGTTCTACAACATAATTCTTCATAATTGACATGCATGTCTGAATATTTTCATCTGGATTATGAACTAAATTTCCTGAAACTCATTTCTCAGTTAAAGTCTGCAGCTGAGTGGCTCATATCTGACTTCATACAGTGAAGTGATATGACTCCCTTTATGCCATCATAACAATCATTTGGAGGGAAAAAATGGAACAGGCTGTTTTGTTATTACAGCTGGTAGAACAAACAGCATCTCATACAGAGCTCGACTGAACAAAGCAGAATTAAGCTTTGGTGTTAAGAAACCAAATGTCAGTCATTAATGTTACTTATGCCATCAATATTTCACAGTTTGAAGTTGCGAGTGTACAAGCTAACACTATGAATAACAGCAAAAAGAATTCAGTCAGTTTCAGGTTCCGTGGTACCGTTTGATCTTTAGAGGAAGTGTTTGCTGTCAATCTGCATCCAATGGCACTTTCCTTCTTTTCAACATGCTGCACTGTTAACACACACACACCTCCACAGCTGACATACACTCTGTAAGGATGAGGCTGTTATTCTAGATTTTTATTTTCATCCAGACAACAGTGAGCAGCTGTCTTAGAAACTGAACAAATCTTTTTGAAAAATGAAGCTACATATACTGTATGTGAGGTGTTTTTAAACATTTACATCTTCAGTAGGAACCATGGGCTCAGAGCTGAGACTCTCAGCAGGGAGGACTCATTTTTGTTTTGGGGTTCTCATCAATTTGTTGAGCAGACAAACGTATTCTTTACATTAACACTCTTTATGAAATACCAAAAATAGAAAAGTGTGGTTGTTTTTGGGACAGTAACATTTATATTCCCCTCAAGTATACTGTGGTTACACTCAGGACTAGGTAAGCTTTTAAACACTGCAGACAGTAAAGTATAAACAGTATCTGAGCACTTTAACACTCTACATTTCTGAAATCAGCACATTTCATCAGCTAACTCACTTTCTAAGCCTCCACATCATCTCTCACCCTGCGTCCTGTCAAATCCTGCTTTAACGTTTCTAGAAACATTTTCACTAAACAGACGTATTATTGGGCTGTTGGAAAATGATCTTGGTCTGTCTGAATGCTTGAAAAGTTTTGCCCTGTTGAACCTAAGACACATTCATGACCACTGGGAAGTTTGTGAGGAAAAACGAGCAGAGCCCCGGGTCACAAGACCTCCGTCTTCAATTGTCATGAACACACTTCTTTTCCTCTGGACTCAGCACATAAACACCTTAGACAGTTTTGGTGGAGCTGCTTTTTGTTGTTGTCTTGGTTGTTTCGGACTTTCCTTTGGCGGCGGTCTTCTTCGTGGTCTTGGCTTTAGCCTTTTTTGTTACTTTCTTGGCAGATGGAGCTTTAGCAGCAGCTTTTTTCTTGTTAGACAGTGTCTGCTCTCGGACCAGGTCTTCACGTCCAATCTCTACCATATGGTCCTCCCAGGACTTCATCTCGTTCTTGTAGCGAATTTTGTCGTCCTCGGCCAGCTGTGTGTAAACCTGAGACATGGAACACAGAGAGGAGATCTGAATACTGATCAACACTGAACACATCGTTTCCCACGTGCACACTTAGACCTAAAAGAACAAAAGATGTGTGATGATTGTGTGAGCAACCTGTTTCTGATGGCTGAACAGATTCCTCCAGTCCTCCCTCAGTGACTTCATCTTTGCCTGATGGAACAAAACCAGCAGAAACATTATATCAGCGTTTGCAGGGCTACCTGTACTGCCAACACAATCAGACTTTTCAATAAACTGGCAGCCACGATGCACGTTACATTGCTATTGTTTGTTTCATTGTATTGTCTGTGAGAACGACAAATTCTCTGAAATCACTCATAGTGCCACTTCCAGTCATTTTTGAGTCTTTCTGATGTTGTGTTTATGTGCAGCTCATGCTGTTCTGATCAGTCACTGCATCAACATCACAAACCACCTCATGTCAAAAAAAATCTTGGACTGTCCCTTTAAATGTGATGCCTCACTGACCGGTGTTGTGGTTCCTCTGGCCTCCTCGAAGTGCTCCGACATGAAAATGTTGAACGGAGAGCGAGGACGTTTGGGCTTCCCGAGGTTGGTTAACTCCTAGACACACACACACACACACACACACACACACACACACACAGTTAGGATATCAAGCCTAAGATGTCCTTTCTCTGTTCCTCACTCAGACTATTTCTCTTACCCTCTTTCGGCGGATGGCCTTCCTCTTGGCCAACCTCTGCCTCTTCTCCAGGACTTGTTGCTGGAGCTGTGCTGGGGTCAGCTGGGCCTTGTAGCGCTGGAGGTCCAAGTTAAACTGCTCCCTAGCCCGCAGAGAGGCTTCCTGAAAGGGCTAAGCGGGAAAGACAGAGCGACAAAAAGTATGCTCATATATGGTCACACGTGTAGAGACTTAACCAGCATCACAGGGATGATTTGACACTTGTTACCACTGCCTCACCCTTCAATGTCTGCACCTGAGCATGAAATAAAGAGCATGCAGTTTACACTGTTCAACAGTTAAAAGACTGAAATACCTGTTTCTGTTCTGGGCTCATCGTTCTCCACTGCTGGGCAATCTTTCTGATGATATCAACAGATTTGATTTCTGAAGGCAATAATTAGAAGAAATTTATTTATTATGAAAACATCTCTGATGATGTAGCTCAGCCATGTGCTGTGAAATCACATTTCAATACTCTGCTTATAATTAAATACTACGCGCTGTTACTGCCATATCAGTACAACAAGTTTATGACATCAATAACTTAAGCAGCTGCCTTTCTAAAGCAGTACCAGATGTTGCAGATGTACCTGGGTTTTGCCTCGTCACGATTGGCTGCTGCTGCAGAACAAATCTCATGTATCCGTTCAGAGGTCTCTTTGGAGGGCCACTGGCCTGAGAGCTCAGACATTTCACTGGGTTGATGTAAGAAGCTGGGAGGACACTGGTACACCTACAGCACGCATGTACACACACACACACACACACACACACACACACACATTATTAAGTTATCCTACCATCTATTATTTCTTTTTTTATATACAAGCTATACAATGTATAAAAATATATACAAGATATTTTTTTGGCCTTTTTTTGACCTTTATTTGACAGAGACAGCTTGAAGAGTGACAGGAATGTGGGGAGAGAGAGATGGGGAATGACATGCAGCAAAGGGCTGCAGGTTGGATTTGAACCCTGGGCCGCCCACCATCTATTATTTCTGATGAAAAGAACTTTACATAAATCTGAAGGTTTAGTGATGAGCACTCAGAGTAACAGAACATCTCGTGTGCTGATTGGCTGATTCATCTCCTGAGAAACATTTTATGGTTCCAACCTCTCAAATGAGACAATATGCTGCTTTTCATTGTCAGACATTTTGAGGTTTGGATCACACGTCAAACAAAACAAGACATCTGAACACATCTCACTGAGCTCCAGGGTGGTGACATTTCATAGATTACAGCAGATGAAGTGAGAGTAAAAACAACAGCTAAGTACAGTCACACTTCTTTTCATGAACTAATGAATCCCACACACTGACAGCACTGCTTTCAATGAATGTTCGCTCACTTTGAACCTGCACAGTGGAGATGATCAGCAGTTTACTGGATCATCTGTGTGTTAGAAAACAGCACTGAACTCTTCCAGGATCTTAGTATTGTATCTCAAAGCCAAACCACACGTGCATTACCGTCAATGTCACGAGTCCCTGTGAACGTGCCTTTAATAACCGTCTCTACTGTGAACACACTGAGAGCTCCTGACACACTTCATAAAGTCTAATAAATGGAACAGTTATTGAACTGATGGTGATGGTCACTCAACTTAACAACTAACCTACCCTCGTGCTAACTAATAACCATACTCCAAACACTTTCCCCATGAAAACATATTATTGCATGACAGAGGCGCGTGCTAACCTCAGTATGAGGTGAGAGCATGCTACAGCTAGCTAACATCATAAGGATCCTTAGTTAGGTACCTCGTCAGGGCGCTCGTGCTGGAGAACACGGTGAAGGACTTAGCCAGCCAGCTAACACCTGCTGCCATCAGGCTGAACGGAGCCATGTCGGTCAGTGTACGGTGGACACCGGTAAACAGCGGGACGGAAGACAGACGGGTCAGTCCACAGAGGCAGCGTGTTGTTGTATTCATGCATCAGATGTTCTCCATTGAACAGAGCCTCTTCTCCCTCTTCTTCTTCTTCTTCTTCTTCTTGTTGACATGCAGCCGCTGCAAAAGGCGCCTTCTGTCCCTCCCGGTGGATTGTGGGAAAAGGTCAAGCAACAGCCACTGCTGCTACTTCCGTTTCCGCTTGATTTGATTTGATCCTTTTAATTAAAGAAGTTGTCCAAACCGTCTCTGTGTTCATGCAGCAGACTGTGTTCATATTAAAATGTATCAGGTGGATGATTTAAAGAAGTTTTATTGATTCTTCTTTTATTGGAGCAATGACATCCACCACCAGCAGGGGGAGTCATTGTCACGTGTTTACATGTCTGTTTATGCACTGACGTGATGACGCAACAGTGTAAACTCACTGCAGCATATATGTCTGTGCGTGTGTTTTTGTGTAATTTCTGTAGGGAGTCTGCTCAAATGTCTGTAATATATCATTAGATAATAATGATATTGATGATTTTCTTTACCATAAAACATGAGATTTGAGAATACTTTGATTTGGTTTGATTCAAAATTTACCTGCTTGACCTGTAAAAAATAGAGAGGGTGAGTGGTCCTGAGTCAGGAGCCTGGTCTGTAATCCAGCTTTCTCAGATGAAATATGGATGAATTACTAAAAGAAAGCTACAAAATTATAAAGACCAGCATGGAAAAGACACTCATATTATAATATACAATAAGTCTACTTTCAGCACATCATTTTCCCACACAGACATAATATTGTACCAGCAGTTTATTGCAGATTTACAGCGGCATCAGTGTGTGTGAACTTTGAGAGCTCGTGTACAGTGTATGCATGAAACTAGTTGGGATGCAACCGGAATAGACAAACACAAATTGTTTTCAGTGTCTGATAACTCAGTTATGTCTAAAATGTTTCACCCCAACAGCAAATAAAATGAACAGAATGAATTCATCTGCAGACATTCATTCATTCTCTGTGGATTACCAAATCAGATGTAAACTGAACTGTAAATGTCTCCGTCTTTACTGTGTGCACATTTGTGATTTGCAGCTGTATGTGGTGAATACATTGTATCCAGATCTTTCTATTCTCCAGCACCTGGACTCACATTCTGACCATCAGCAGGACAAGCTCTGAACATGAAGCTGGAGAAACACTTCTGACACGCTGAACATAGTATAATTTAATGCTGTAAAGACAGTGGAGATGGCTGTGGATTTCAGAAGCACTGTAAAGTTTCCACAGTGATTTACATTACCTTCTTTATACTGTGAACGTTTACACATTCCTTGGTCAATATTTCATTCCTTACATTCTCTTTGGTTCAAACACTCTACAGCTCTTTCCATTTTTTATTGTAAATTGTTCTTAGACTTATGACTCATGACTCTTTCTCTTACCAAATTAAAATTGTGCTAATCTTACTGAAAAAATTATTTTGGAATATTCATGATATTATAATAAACCACAATATCTGCTGACATGTTAAGGGCCTTATCTGATAGCGACACCAGACACGTTCTAACACCACTGTTATTTCAGATTTGTGCAAACATGATACACATTGTTGAATTCTTTCAGGTTCAAAGCAAATCCAGTCTGTTATTTATAATGTCTCTCTTTATTTGAAGCATTATTTATATTTTAACATAAATTTACTATCATAGTTTTGTTGTTTTAGTAACCTGACAAGTCAAAGATTTTCACTCTTTTTGTCTGTTAGTGGGAGTTGTTTCCTATCCTTAGTATTTACATGGTGCTTTTGTACCATTTAATACTAACTACCATAGGTTAGGTACCAACTACAACTGAATTAGACCATATCGATCCTAAACAATATGATCACCATGTAAACAGAACACAATCACATAAAGTTACGGACTGCCTATGTGATAAAAACTGTACCATCCTTTACTCCAGTACAAAAGGAGCCACACAGGCCTCAAAGACACAAGCAAGAGAGCAAGAGCAAGAGACTGTTTACACAGGACCAGAAAATGGACCTTTACCCGTTCTATAGCAGAGACAGGGTGGAGGTGGTCAAACAATAGATAGACCAAGGTTTCATTGGGTTTAAATCTGATCTCTGTGCCTGTTTCAATCCAACCAAAAGAAGCAACATCACAGATATTCTCAAGGGAAAAGAATACACCGCTTTAATGACAGATTTACATTGTGATGACTCCAATTTATACCAGAGTAAAACAATATTAGAGCTCCAGGGAATTTTTAATACGACAACAATAACAACAACAATAATAATGATAATGGTAATAATAATAATAATAATAATAATAACAATAATAATAATAATAATAATAGTAAAAAAAGTAATAATAGCCATGATTATAATAATAATGATAATAATAATAATAATAATAATAATAAAAATAAACCACAGTTATACATGACATGACTTGTAATTGCGCCCACTTTCAGGGCAACAGCACATCGTTTCATTCAACTTCATCTGCTACACGATGCGAAAGAAGTCAACAAAAACGTCCATCCGCCACTACATGAAGGTGAGGTCAAGCTGTACTGTTATAGGGGACATCATGATGTTTTACATACATGTGTCAGAATAAGGGTCTTACATATTTGGCATTCACCCTTCCACATTTCCATGGTTCAGTGTGTTTCTTGCTGGTTGCTGATGATGCAGCAGTGCAGCAGGGACAAAGCCTGGGTTTTTCCAGTTCTGGAGCAGCTGTTAGTCTAACATAAACGCTATCCTGCTGAAAAAACACTTGTTGCTGAATGGAATATGGTGAGATATACGTCCTACAGTCCACTACTTTCACTTAAAAAAGAAGACTTCTGTAAAAGAATTTGTTATAAATAAAATGTCCTTGATGCAGAAACAACATGCTTAACCCTAAACACCAACACAGCCATTAATGACCACAGGCAATCTTCTCAAAGTAAAACCTTCGTTTCAAAAACAAATTATGTTCATGTCCTGGTCTGATTAATGATGATGTCAATGACAGTTCAGTTTGATGGAAGTTACCTAAGATTACTTCATGATTCCATACTATAATTTACAGTGTGCTGTGACTTTAAAAAAGGAAGGAAAAAGAAAGAATTCTCAGCATGTTTTCTTTTTTCATCTTTGATGGGGTTTCTTTACATGGCATACTTGTGGGTACATTCTTTCGCTAGTCTGTTGTATCTGAGGAGACAGAAGAAGAGAGAGTGAGTGGATGATAACCACTGATGTCACCTGATGATAGTGAACAATGAAGCACCACCTGAGCCTGTATGTATACTCACTTGTCTTTGTCGTTCTTGTAGATGTGTGCAATGTCTGGAACTAAGGGGTCGTCTGGGTTTGGATCACAAAGCAGTGAACATATGGACAATAGAACTGGAATGAAGAGGCATTAGAAAATCACATTAGTACATGCAGTAATATGTAGAGAAAGGATGAAAGAGCCTGCATAAACAAGAAGAAAGGTTAAAAATGTAGTTCAGATTCACAATAAACATCAACCAGTCCCATTGTACTGTATATATGTATATTGGCAGGTCATTTAGTACACCTAGCTACAACTAATACCGTTTAAAACAACAGCTTTTCAATAATAATACATGATGAGGACCGTGAGATACAGCTGAGAGCTCTGGAAATCACTAGTTTGTGCACCTTTACACAGACAACCCCAATTCTAAATTTGTATATATATAGATTTGTAAATCCTTTTCTGTTTTTGGTAAATATATATTGTTAATTTGATGCCTGCAACACGTTCCAATAAAATTGAGACAGGATCATGTATACCACTGTGTTAGATCACCTTTTCTTTTAACACCACCCAGTGAGTGCTTAGAAACTGATAATTGTTCAAATGTTGAAAGTAATTATTGTTATTATATCAATTCTTTCTTGATATATGTCCTCGGCTGCTCAACAGTCCATAGTCTTAGGTCTATACTGCAGGCAGTCCAGTGTGAAACCTGCACTCTTTTACTGTGAAGTTGCACTGTTGACACATATGCACCATGTGTCATGGCATCATCTCACTGCAATAAACAGGGATATCACTGAGAAAGACATTGTGTGGACGGCAGATGCTGCTCCAAAACCTGAATGCACTTTCAGCATTAAAGGAGCAATATGTAACATTATATGTAGCACTGTCAAATACAAATTTGTCATTTTGGAATAAAACCACCAAACATGCAGGTGAATATGGATTCCACTGATTGAACTGATTTTCCTGCAAAACAGTTTCTCTAGTATAATGAAGACTGATAGAATTTCATATAAAGATTTTATTTTATTTATATGATTAGAATTATAGTAATATAGGTACACTACAGCCAGTACTAACCATATTCAAAACTATTATGAAATTATGTCATCTTAAAACACAGATAACATTCAAAACATAATATTTCATTAAATGTTTAATTGAATGTTACTATACTCTTTATATTATTATTTACAGTGACCCAACCATTCAAATCAAATGATTACACAGAGGAGAGGGTAGTTACCTTTAGACACTGTTAGTGCTGGAGACCACTGTGACCGTAGAATGTCCAAACAGATACTTCCATTGCTGTTTATATTTGGGTGATAAATCTTTGTTGTAAATGCTACCTGTGAAAAGAATATTCACACAGGTCTGTATCAGCAGAGAAGATGCACTTCCGCAGTCACTGTATTACTGCAGCCTGTAGCCTTTATTATGAATGGATGAATGTGAGCGTTTTCCTCTGTAGAATACTGTATTCTGTATGCAGCAGTAATACCCTGCACACTCACTTCAGAAAACTTTTTTAATCCCAGTCTGAATGAAACATGAACTTAAACAAATGTCTAAATGACAATAGACTAGGACCAGAAACCACCCACTGCTTGTTCTTATCCCCCACATCACCCATTGCAATCATGGAATGCACAGCCTGTCAGGTATTCCCCCTGAGGAGACAATGTCAGGACCAGAGGGTTTCCCGATAGCACACTAACCATCATAAATTCCACAGTATGAGAGGACCAAGCTCTGAGTAACCAAACCAGCTCTCACCTTTGGTGGCTTGAACGGGTAATCGGTGGGGAAGTGGATTGTGAGAAAGAAAACTCCTCCTTGGTAAGGACTGTCACCCTGACATGGGAGACATGAAAAGCATTCAGCTGGAGCCAGATGACTGAACATCAGCACATTTACAGCCGGTTTACCAACCAGCTGTATGAGTGTGTCCACTGTTTATATGCACTAATGATACTTCAAAAATACGCAAGTATAAGCTCAAATAGCTGTCACACTCCAAACATATACACCACATGGTCTTAGAGGCATATGTAAAGCAATGGAGAAGTATGCATACATACTAAGAGACCATTTCTAATGTATCATAAGCATAGGAGTGTGTGAAAGGACTGAAAGCTTTAAGTGATGGTGTGATACTCACCGGACCTATTATGGTTGCCTGCCAATGAAACACTAGAAACAATTAAGGAGAAATAGAAAGAGAGGAGAATGTGAGCTGTAAACATCACACACACACACACACACACACAATGATCATCAGTTACAACACACGCTCAGACCTGTTGTCTCTGATAGTTAGAGGTAAAGCTAGTCCTACGAGCTGAGTACAGGGCCTAACAACAGCTCCTCCCACCTACAGTCACTGTCTGTGCCTGGGTTAGTTCAAAGGTAACCCGTCCAACTGACTGCAGGCTCTTCCCCACTGAACAGATCGCACTTCTAGTCCACTATCACTTCCAAAAGTTGTGATGTAGGAAATCAAATCAACCAAATTGTATTTGTCCAATTATAGCTTTGCAAATGTAACTAGGCAGAGCAGGAATGTCAAGCTTTGGAGTCTCTACGCTGGTCCTGAATCAGTTCTTTACTCAGACGGTGTAGTTCATTCACCTTTTTTTCACATCACTGTTCAGAAGCACTTCAGTACATACAGTCCACCAGTAAGTGAACACATCACACTCAAAGGCAGTAGGTGAACAGTTCACTGTTCATGACACTCAGCGGTCTACAGCTAGCCTATCAGAGCACAGTACATGAGGTTATTATCTCAGTAGCATTATTTATGAGCAGACTGTGAGTGTAGAGACTTTCGTGGTCTTTCAGTATATTTGGAAGGCAAGTACTGTGAATCACAGCTGAGCTTACGACTGTGCTCTTGGTCCACAGATAGCGGCTGCACTAACAAAAGTCAGTGACAGTGTTGGTTTAAAGATTTGTTAGTAATGATTGATATGTGGTTAGAACGTGGTGTTTAGTTTTTTCCTTTCCAAATGTGAAACCAAAAAACTAAAAGTTTGACAATTGAATTCAATTTTATTTATATAACACCAAATCATATTAGAGGTTATCTGACACTTTCCATATAGAGCAGGTATTATTATAATATTACTTACAGACACTGAACAATTCACCACCATGAGAAAGCACTTGGTGACAGTAGCAGAAAAAAAAAAAAAAGACTTCTGCAGCTTGACTCAAGGGGCCGCTCAAGGAATTACAGTTTTAGCACTTCTGCATTGGCTTCATTTCCCAGCACCGGAGGTTGCTGCTTGGGTAGAATGCAGGTCAAGCTGAGGACCTCTCCGCCTCGACCGGTTGGGCAGGGGGGTTGAGAATGAGTGAGATGTGACAAACAGGAACCCAGGGAGCGAGGCTTAGCGTCACACATAGATTAATGCAGAAGCACCTGCAACGACTGTGTACCTCTGATCCCACTAAAAGTATTACTGTCTGTAACAGGCATATTCACCAAGTAGTGTTTATGAGTAAAATGTCCCAACAATGGTTAGGAAAGGATAAAAGGTATGATCTGATATTTGAACTGCTGCTCAAAGCTTTGTCGTGCCTCTGTTAGCTGTATCTACAACCTCCTGGACTGGAAGACTACAACTTCCCAGCTGTTGTGTCTATTTCTATGATAAAGTCTCATTCAATTTACATTAAACCAACCAACAGTGTTATTTGTTGCTGTTTTTTTAAGTGGAATATTTTGTTATGAGAAAAACATTTTTGTCACATTTGTGCACTAATACTATATTAGCCATAAACTGTCCCACAGGCAGTAGGAAGCAGACACTTATACACAATATACTCTGGTGAGAAACTGTGACATGAAGTGTGTGTGTGTGTGTGTGTGTGTGTGTGTGTGTGTGTGTGTACTCACGGTCATCCCCCACTGGTCCAGCAGAGCATTGTGCTGGAGGGTCTCTCTGCAGGTCCTGCAGCTCCTGCTCAACACAGCACAGATACTGCTGTTAATTATTCATCTCTACATCTACTGATCAAATACGATACTTTTTCACTTGAGCTACAACTTAAGAACACAATGACTCCTCTTTATGAGCGTAGCCACAGTTGGTCATTAATGCTGAAAATATTAACCACTGGTAAAATGCTTCTTTTCCACCACTAACTTCTCTCTTCTAATGTTTGTGCCACCACAACAGTTTCAAAATCCAGCATCGGTGTTAAAGCCGGCAGTCCTCGTCTTTTGAATCTTCCCACAGCCCTAGTTTTTAAGGCAGATTTTCTGCTATACATTTTTGATGAGATGAGATATCACAAACTACATCGTTTGGGCCATCTTCTCAGTTGTTAACTTCTTTAAAGCCACAGAAGATAGTAGCATTTTCTGTGGCAAGTAAACTAATCTGCATGTGTAGAGCTGTTGGAGTTAACCTTATAGTTAAAGATTAGTCTTACTTTGGGAAAAAGAAGATGGGTTTTGTAGAAAAACTGGCTCTGTGCTGGTGTAGCTGGTGTCAAACGATACTCTACCCTTAGAAACATCAGCAGCATCAGGATAAAGGGGCATAATGATTTGGGTGTGGTGGATAGCAACATGGACTAGCTCCGTGGATACTGCCCTGGATCGGTTTTCACAGTGCCACAAACTTGATGTCTGAAAAGAAAATCAGTGTTTGCCCGGTGGCCTGCACACCGCCTCAGCCCTCCTCCACTGCCCTCCTGTACCCAGGTTACTTCCTGCTTCAAAAGGAGTGGCGTGAAGAAGAGCTTTCTAGATCTTCACTAAGAACTACACACACGTTAAAGTCACGTATTACCTCATGACATTATATTTCCAATTTTCGAATACACATTGTTGCCTTGAGGAGGACTTTTAGTTTAGAAACACTTGACGCTTGCCTGGTGTCTGTCCACGTCTACTGTGATGTTATGCAGTTGCCCTGACAGCACTAACAGTGAGGCTACGATAGCAGAGAAACTTCACCGGTCACTGCAGGACAGTACAACCCGTACAACATGGCTGCTGTCCGGCTACTTCTACAAGTTAAAGACACCGAGGGAGACAGGCTGACAGGCAGAGAGTGAGACAGGCTGACAGGCAGAGAGTGAGACAGGCTGACAGGCACAGAGCCACAGTAGTTACGAAGCTAACTTGGCTATTAGCGAGCAAGCACGAAACTTTCGAGTTGTCATTGTCTGCTGTGTCTGTCCTGTGAGCTGTCAACGAACGTGTTCATTCCAAAAACGTTACAAAGTTCTCCAGAAGTTGTTTTGATGCGGGGCTAGCGTTAAAGTCTGTGTCGAAAAACATTTTTGCGGAAATGAATTGTAACGTTAGCCTCTGCTGGGCCAGTTAGCTGCCGTTAGCTGGCAACCACAGCGAGCTAACCAAACATACCTTCTGTATTCTCTTCAGTGCCATGTTGACTGGTGCAGTTCGCGCCTCGGCTCACTTCCACTCGTTCTTCGTTTGAATTTCAGGATTGCTGCAGGTGAAGTGTGTGTTTGGAGTTTATCCTCAGAGCACTTCGACAGTCACGGACGTGTTTGTGTTTTTGTAAAAACCTCTTTTGTTTCCGCGTTCTTCTGTTTACGGTCCTTCTTTCGCAGTGGATCATGGGAAACGTAGTTCTGAATGTTGTGATTGGGTGTAATTCGGGGAAATTGGGGAATAGGCCTCCATGTCTCGAACTGATATTATTTCCTCCTCAGCCAGTTGAAGCTTTCTGTATGTTGTGAGTACAAATGATCAGATTTTTTTGATACAATGTACATGTAATAGACTATACAAAATGACATGATAACCACAAATGAAAATCAAAAAATAAAACGAATTACTATATTATTCAGAGCCCTATTTTTTATTTGTTATTTTTTACATGCATGTTATTTTATTTTCAGGTCAGCTCAGTGAGTCTGTGTGCTGTGTAACAGAAAAAATGTATAAGTGTTCTATCTGAATATGTATACGTGTGCTATACACTGCAAGTGTACAAGTGTACACAGATTATTAAAGAAGTAGGCTATCGCTGTATGAATAAATATGGACATACTATATAAATAGGATATACCACACTATTTAAACATATGAAAATTGTGACTAAAAGTAAAGTGACAAGTAGTATCGCACAAAGTATCAGTCCTAGTACTGTAGCAGCAGTCATGATTGGTGGTGCATATTTTGCAGACAGCAGTCCTGTTAGATGAGTTCACAAGTCTGATAGCCTGGTGGTAAAAACTGTTCTTCAGTCACCGTACACTTGGTGGTGCATGCAGCCATGCTCCTGTAACTTCTGCCAGACAACATATGGACAGATTCTTTCATGCTATACAAAATACAACTTAAGAATTCAAACACAGCACATATTTGTGAAAACATACACATGTGTTGTAGTAACTAAAGTACTAAAAGTAACTAAAATTTGAAAAACACTAGCAAACAATAGTATCTTTTGTGCTATTTTTCCATGTCATCTAACAGGTAGTGTCATTTATAGAGACAAGAGAATTATTCACATGATGCCTGAAACTAAAAACTAGAATCAATAAGTTCAATATTTTTGAATGATGTATTATTATTTTCAGGTGTGCCTAAAGAAGTTTATCATCTCACTGCTGCATCTGCCTTCAGTACAGCCGGTATGAAGTAATGATAGTAATGATATCCATATGCCCCTGGGCTGAAATAAAGGTTTTCAGAAACTCATCAAAGAAGGATGCACAAACTGACACCCATCCATCTACGAGGAGAACCGTCCTGCACAGATCAGCAGTCTACAAGCTCATATAGAGACATGAGGGGAACATTAAAGTACAAAGAAGACAACTCACAGGTGTACAGTAAACCCACTGTAATAGCAAACAATCATATATAAAATGCTTCATGATGGGAAATGGACTTGTATGACTGAAGCACTACAACACTTTTGTCCCATTCACACTATGTTTTCTATTCAAAGTCCTCACAGTGATAGTTTTGCCCAGGGACATTACGAGCTGGGATTTAAACCCTCCAGTTATTCTACCACCTGAGCCAAAGCCACCTCCTTCCATCCTATGAATGTGTTTGTACAAGATTCATTCTCCACTTCAGGAAGTAGTTTTTGACACAGCTCACTAACAGGTTAATCCAACAATAGCTAATACCCAAGTTCCATTCTTCAGAGCAAACTTCATCCACTGATGAATATCATTAGATGTTGTTGAAAGCTCCAGAAAAGGCTAGTATGTGTTTCTTGAGATTAATTTGTAAATTTGCTAGAAAACACTTTTCATCATCCAGATGGTAAATATTCCAGGAACAAGAATGAAGGTTGCCATTTTGTTTGTTGGGTGAATATTTGTCGTTCAAGTTAAGTCAACTCAATTTTATTTATACAGCACAACATCACGAATCACAATTTCGCCTCAAAGGCCTTTAAGATCTGTACAACATATGACGCCTCTGTTCTTAAACCCGTAATTTAAATATGGAAAAATTCCCCCCAAGCTCTTAATAATAAAATGAAAGAAACCTCTGGGAGAGGAGGACGTATCCCTCACTGCAGAATAGCGCATCAAAAAATGACAGTATGGAAGACTAAATTAGAGACATATTATAAACATACTTGAAGAATATGGATACAGTGATACGGTCATGGGTATCTACACTCAATTTATATAATACAGCCAGAAATCACATACCAAATCAAAATAGAGCTCCAGTACAAACACTATCATTATGTTCTCCTGAGAATATGACAGACTGGACAGCTCTTAATTTCACTGTAAACAACTGCAATGTGTTTACTGATCCCAGTGCTGTGTTTATGGGACTTTAGGCCAATAAGAGTGATAGTGCAAACTATCAAACAGATAAGTGTAATTGTGTAATTAGGGGGCGAGTTTGTAGATTTTCTCAGGGGGTGTGATTTGACATCAGATTGTCAGATAATTTATTTTCCATGAATTTCATAGTGACTCAAGTTACTGGACTTTGATGCTGTCTTTCAATAAAACTGTATTTGAGTCATTTGTCATACATTTCATCTTGAAGCAACCAAGGATAAGATCCAGTATCTACCTGTTGTCGATTAACTATCATACCACTGAGGACTATAATGTTTTCTTTGATTTTAACAGGTTTATTATTGAATTATTGAAGGGTCATCCAGAACAGGTCAAATAGACAAACCAGAGGAATGAAGATGAAGATGAATCCTGGCTCTTCATATGAAGCTAAATTGTAGAGATGTATGTTCCCTTCAAACATTTTGTTTCAATTCAGAAAGCAGTGCAACATTCACATGGCACAGCCATGATCAGAGCCGGCCCGTGGCATAGGCAGTATAGGCAAATGCTAAGGGCATATATATATATATATATATATATATATATATATATATATATATATATATATATATATATATATATATATATATATATATATATAATGTCAAAACACCAAAACTCTCTGGTGCTCGGGGGAAGGAAGAAAAGAAAAGAAGAGGAGGAAAAACGCAACAAAGACAGAGGTACAGTAAAGATGATGTCATGAAATGATTTGTCTGTTGATTTGTCTGATAGTAACTTTTAGTATAACACGGTTTGATAATCAATAAAGAGCGTTAGCTTGTTTTAACGTCAGTTCATGTGATGGAGGGGCCTAACAGCTGTTATGGAAAATAATAATGTAGGAAACTACTCCCACCTTACATTTCTCAAAATCATTTGTAAAGATTAGATCTGTTCAGCAAGAGTTTACATCTGTCTACATTTTATTGACATGTGGTTATCTAACGTTTGCTCTGCTTGTAACAGTCAGTCAAATATTCCTTTTCCACACCTTCATATATTAGAGTGGTAAGGCTGGTTGTTTGATGTGTTACAGTTCATATTGTCTAAAGTGTGTTTATAGTGTTAAACTTTACATCAGTGTTAAAGTGCACATCATGAATGTTAATACTTCATTACTTAGCATTCCCATATGTTATATTATACTGCAGTTTACTGCTTCTTTGCATTATGCTAATCAGCAGTTCACTGTAATGATAATAAAATTGAATCTAATCTAATTTGCATATCAGAAATAATTGCATTGTATATGATACATGTACAGACTAGGGTAAATCATGCCTCTCTTAGGTTTTTCATTTTTATTATTTCGTTTCATTTTATTCTTGGTATCATGTTTTTTTTATTATTAGACTGTAACACCCAGTTGTTTCAGATACTCCCTGTCTGCTGTTGAGATATCTGAATCCCACCCAGTCACCAGTTATCTCAACTTAAGCAACATCAAGCGATCCTCCTGTCGCCTCCACCTCTTGTTTACAGTTTTTATTTTGTGGGTAGTTAAATCTTATACTCTGTGTAGGCTATTTATATTAAATATATATATTGTATTCAGTTTCTTGTGTGTTTATATGTAAATTGGCAGTGCTGTGATCCAAGGGAGGCATCACCTTAAATCTTGCCTAGGGCGCCAAATTGGTTAGGGCTGGGACTGACCCAGATCATCATTTTTAACAAACTGCTCCTGTAGCTATATTTGTCTATTTGTGGCCCAGTGGCCCTTAGATGATCCAGTGCCTCCTGGAGTCACACTGCCCGCTAATGAAACTGCAATACAGGAACAGCAGTACAATACAGTACAGTGATTGAGGAGGGAACCTACAGTATCATTTGGATTATATAGCGGACATTTTGACTTAAAACACATGACTACAAACATTGACAATGGCTGCATTGTATTCCACTTCAAGATCTATAGACCTTTAGTGCAGATGTTTTGATGTATTACAGCAGGAAAAACATCGATTTCACTAATTACATTTCTAAGTATGTGTTATGCTCTGGGCCACTGGATAGGCTTAATTGGACACTTGTGGTGCTGAACTGACAATCCGGTGCTATACAGTGCTTGTAGTTTCTGTGCTATGACAAGACAAAATGTTCATCATAGAATTATAGAAGAATTATATCATCCAATCATCATCCAGAAGAACTCATCAGAAATGAAAGGTATTTCATTAAAATAAAAAAACAGTTTAAAAAAATAAAATATGAAATAGACTTCATTTTTAATTTTTACCTGAGCCAAACAAACACAATCTTCTCTCTTCCTGTTTGTGTGTCTATAGCTGATCCTAATACATAAACATCAATAAAAATACAATATTATGGGCTGTCATTTAGCTCAGTTGGTAGAGCATCCGCCCCATGTACAAAGGCTCAGTCCTTGCTGCGGTGGTCCAGGGTTGGAATCCGACCTGTGGCCCTTTGCTGCATGTCATTCCCCATCTCTCTCTCCCCACATTCCTGTCACTCTTCAAGCTGTCTCTGTCAAATAAAGCTCAAAAAAGGCCAAAAAAATATCTTTAAAAAATACAATATTATTATATAATGAATAAAACATTAAAATGTCAACGTTTTCCTAACATGTTGCTCTGAGAACAGAAGTAACTCTAATATACATGATTGATTTCCTCATTTACTGGCAAATTCTATCTTATTCTTTCAAGATGACCTAGATGTGATGAGGCTAAGCCTCACTGAATGGGAATGATCATTTTTTGGTGATTTAGGAATAGGTTTAATGATAGTCTTATACTAGTGAATGGATAATGTCACTCTCTCACTCTCAGGCCTGAAACAGCTGGTCTATAGAGGCTGCTGGGAAAAAAAGTCATTACTTACACAACATTTACACTAAGAGTGAAAAACAAAGTGACACTATATTTCCTGCTACATGTTATATTTTATGAACTGTCATCATGTTCCTCATTTCTGTCTTTGTATGTAGTCTTGTTCTTAATGTGGACCATTAGGGGCGTGAATAAAACTTCATAAACAAACAGCTGGTGTTTATTAATAATTTATTCATTCACAGATCATTTGTGTATTTGTCTTATCACTTAGTACAGATACGTATCAACAGTGAGAAGTCACGAGGCACAACACCTCTCATGGACGCACTGATGGAAGTGCTGCCGGAAAAGGTATGAAAAGGTAGCCTATGTTTTGCGACAGTAATGGCAAGTGTCGGAAACGTGTGGGAGGCTTTGGGCGCTGTTCGTTACGTAGAGAGGCAGCCGCCTACACTGACCTGGATATCTACGGCTGAGGAGGACACCACCGAGCGCTGTTAATATCATGGATTCTAGAACGACTATGAAGCCGTTCTGTGCCCGTCTTCAACGCATTGGCCCTCGTCTTGAAGGCGGTTGTTCGGCAAGTGTGATGTCTCCCTGGTCTGCTGAATGGTAACGCGAGGAAGTGCCTGCTGAGCAGCCTAATGGACAGTATCGATAAGTTAGCAATCAGAACCTGGACCGAATAGCTTCTTTATGACATCTGGGGACAGTCCAGTCTCTGTTTGTCCAGCCCGCCTCTGTATGTGCTGCCTAGAGCTGGATATCAGTCCTGCGTGTGTCGTAATATCACCATTACTGAGAGACAACATTAACATTATTTACTTCTCTGAAGCGAGGAAGTGGAGCTGCGTCAGGTTAACGGAACTGGATCAAGATAAGACCGGATGCTGGGTCATTTGTCCTTCACAATAAAGGCGCCAAATACGTAATATTTTGGCTTTTAATGACGAAGTTTGGGATTAGACGGAGCCTGTAACGCTTTAGTAAAACTTCAGCCGACATTTTATTAGCAACAAAGTTTTCCGTCTTTATAATCGCGTATAAACACGTATCCATACGTTTTATTTTGGAAGTCTGGAACGGAAGTGGTGGCTGGTTGTGCTGCGGTTGACGCTGGTTGGGAGAGGGATGTGGCCAGGATGTATTTATGCTGCTGTTCAAGATATGAAAATCATTGAATTAGAGCTGCTTCGGGAGCTCTGCTTCACCACCGGACACAGCGGGGGTTCCGACAGTCTCACTGTCTGTCAGCGTGGTTGTTGTTGGCGGTCGAAAACGGTGAACACGACCGAAGCTGCGGTGCTGCTTTCGTCTGGACCGGACTATTTCCATACAAGCTTCTCAACCTCACGCCCAAACAATTTGTGTGTGGGGCTGAATTCTGTGCGTGCGTTCTAAAAGTATGTGAATCGATACTGTCACGTTGTTGACTTTTTAATTTATTTTTTTCCTGGACAAAGACTTTGTGTTTCCCCTCCTTTTATTCCTGCAAATGTCAACAACCCAGCGTCAGGTAATGATGGAACCCTCTCTAGCTCTCGGCAGACTGGAACTGACCCCCAGCTCAGCCGCTGTTGGGGTCAACCTGACCCCGCGGCTCTCCGGCGGCCCCCCCGCAAAAGACAAGTGCGGCCAGCATCCACTGGGGCCACAAGGCCAGGCTCACCTGAACGGCTGTGTCCCGCTGTCACATCAAGTGGCCGGTCACAAGTATGGAGTGGATAAAGTGGGTAAGTAACCTGGAAGACAGATCTTTTCTTACCTCCCTGCAGTTTGAACTTTACTCACACGTTTATTCAGTCCTGACCTGTCACACATATGTAACAAAGAACCCACCAATTTTATGAATACAAATGTACAACGTTATTCACACTGCTTGGTTTATTGCTGGACAAGACTGTATGAACAAATGAAAATGAAAGGAAAATGTTTCTTTTAGGAAGTTTTTTTTGCTGTATGATTTATCTTAACAAAGTACAGATGACAGCATTCAGAAAATATCTCGCTCTTTCTCTACCAGACACGTTTGTCGTCAGAACCAGCAGTAAATTAGAGGATTTTGTAATCTAAGTTGGGTGTGTTGATTTCATACATGGAGAGCAGCATGCATATGAGATGGGATTCATGCACCTGTCTCATTCTGGCACTACGACATCTTCACATGTGGGTCCAGATCATTTGTGGATTTGACCCCATGACATCCGTGTTCCATGGCCTCGCTCTAGTCTTCACTGACACACACTAACACTCCTGCACGCAGGACACCTGACAGTATTAAAGCCTCCATTGTGTGTTATCAGGCGAGGTGTTGAGCTGAATTGATTGTGCATGATATAGTTAGCAGTGGATGTTAGTTACAGTCCGTCTCAGATGGATGAGTCATTGCTGGTCAGTCAGTTACCTTGATGAATTGCAACCTCTTGGAAAGACACATTATGTAGTGGAGCAGACTGGTTCCTCTGTGTTCACTGTGTGGACTGTAAACAGAGGTTATGTGGACTAAGAAGTAGCAAGCTTGTACATTTGTCCAAATTTTGTCATTTTATTAGATTCATCAGACATATCGCCTGAGGATTCTGGTGACAGAGGGAGTCAGTATAGGTGTGCTTTCAACAGAATCAACCTTTCAGGGCCAGACATACCTGATGGTCATCAGACGATGCCTGTTGCGTTACTATTACACTATTACACCTCTTTGGCTCTCCACACTGACTGTTTACCTGCATGCAACCAAAACCTACCCCACAACGCTTCAGATACCAAAGTCTCGCCCCCTGCATTCTTATGCAGATATCTGTTCATAGCGGCATGATGCTGATAAATGTGTCACTTAAAGCTGCATTTCTTTCTGTAATATTATATTCAATTTATTGCCAGCTTGTTTTTTTTTTCAAAGTGACACATATGGAACATGACAGATGACCAGCTTTAAATGTCTGTGGACTCTGGCGTATGCTGTAAATTGCAGTTAGGTTTTGCTGAACAGACTTGATGCAGTAAAACTGAAGTCACTGCCATGAAACCTGTTTACACTCATTTCAACATAGACATTGATAGACAAAGTTACTGTTGAAGGAACTGGAATGTGAGTGATGGAATCTACATGTGTGCGATGCTGGGAAGGTGTCTGTGTCTCTAATGAATCCTGTGGAATATTTCTGAGACGATCTCCTCCCTGTCCGCAGGGTCCACTCTCAAACAGATGAAGAAAGAGACATGACGTGAAGCAGTGATAGAGTTTATATGATACTAATGTGGAAGGATCTTATCTAGGTTCTGCCTCAGGCAGTGAATAATCATTAACACAAGACACATAAGTTCAGTCTAACCTGTAGGGAAAAGTAGTATTGACAAAGTAGTGAGACTCAGCCAGCAACGTCCTTAGTCTCCACAACAGTTGTAGAACGAGCTCTGGAATCCTGTTCAACTTGTACTTCTGCTGACTGAAAATGATCCCGCTCACTCCTCCTCCCACTGCTCTGCTTTCCCAGGCCTTGAGTCTACTTCTGTTTCCTAATCCTCCTCTTCCAAGCATGAATGAAAAACTAAAGTGGCCATAAAAATGTGAAACTTTGTATCTGGAGCCTGTTTAGTTTGTCTGTTCAGGGCTACTGTAGAAACATGGTAGTTCAACATGGTGGACTCGTGGTGTCTGTAGATAGGGCTTCAGTTTCTGCCATATAGTTTGACACTGGACCTTTGAAATGTGTTAGTGGTGGGCAGCAGTGTTCCATGAGGGGCTGACTTGACACTGACAGAAGCATTATTTCTAATTCTTTGTTCCATGTATTACTAAATTGAACCTTGCCAGCATTATGAACAATCAGTGCAGTATGACTCTGACTGCCTGACGTGATGTTCATTGTTTTTGGATATATGACTCATGATTTAACGTGAAGTGTTTGACTAACCTGTGGCTTTGCTTTACTGCTTGTGACTGCTTGTCTTTCTCACCTTATCAAATGTTGTGACATTTCCCTTTTTCAATTCAGTGTTTTTTAAGAGATAAGAGTCCAAATATACATTTGATAAGGATCCTCTTTAAATATACAAAATAAAAACAAGTGATGTCTGGACTCACACATACACTGATGTAGATATACCTACAATAAAACATCCGGTTGATTTATCAGTCTCACTCTAGTACAGTGTCGTCGTAATCCACGAGAATGATTCTTTTATAGATGTAGATTATGGATTCATTTTGTCAGCAATAATACATTTATCATCAGTATGATTATATTGTCTCATATTATTTTTGTAGGATAAACATGTACAGATTCTCATCATATATTGGACAGTTACATCTGTATAAAGTATCTGTGCATGTAGTGGCCTTCTGTCTCATGTGTCATTAGGTCAGCTGACTGTGTGTTGGTGTGTTTGTCAGTTATTTGATCAAGTGACAGACTTTTAACTGGCAGCCTGATGAAGAACTGACTGACTCACTCACTCACTCACTCAGTGGCTGATGGAGTGATGAGGAATTTTAATGAATAACTCATTGTCATTTACACACACACACACACACACACACACACACACACATACACAAAAAGCCAGTCGCGTTGATTGAAGGCTTTCTGAAGGGTTTGTAGTCTTTCATATCACAGAAAAGATGCAAACACATCAACTATTGTTTGAGTCTGGACACCCTCTGTCTTTTATGCTGAGTCTCTCAGTGAAACCTCCACTGTGAACTACGTCGATTATGGATATGGATGGTGTACTGCACTGAAAGTATTGTCCACTGAGCACTTTTGATAGTATTTCAAGTTAAAGCCTGCTCAAGTGTAAGATTCTGTTCTACAAAAATGACTCAGCACAGTGAACACGAATATACACAGCATATTGTTGCAGTGGTGAAGGGTATATAATAATTACATTTACTGTACAGGTTCTGCATTTAAAGTGTCAATAATTAATATTTTTTATAATAATAAGGTATCAAATGTCAGTGTAATATGGGTCGTATGTAGTGATAAGCCTACAGAGAAGACTCATTGTTGAGCTGTCTTTTGGTTCAGTGTCACCACTCTCACAGCAGACAGCACACACACAGACAGTCAGAGAGCAGCAGGTGAACATAGTGCAGCATTTAGCAGCTAAAGATACAGATTTCCCTCAGGAGCAGGTGGAGACCAAAAACAGAGCTAAAACAAAACAGAGAATATTAACTTCGATTCATCAGGCAGACACGAATAAATAGTAACTCTGTGTGCGTGCTGGATGTTCAGAAAAATGACTCCTTTCAGGTTGAAGTACAATATGGAGGTATCTGTATTAGTATTTTCATTTTTCATACACTACATACTCTCAGACAAATGTACACACTAGTTACTTGAAGAAAAGTCTTTAAATAGTTTGAGATAATTTTATATAACCTAATGAAAACACTAGTGTACGCTGTGTATGAACTACAGTAAAGTGTAATATGAGGTCTTGACTCCACATCAGTCTCCTCCTTCATCTCTGCCACACACATTTGACAGAACAGATTTACTCATATTTGAATCAATACAGCTGTTTAAACAGCGCGTGTGTGTGTGTGTGTGTGTGTGTGTGTGTGTGTGTGTGTGTGTGTGTGTGTGTGTGTGTGTGTGTGTGTGTGTGTGTGTGTGTGTGTGTGTGTGTGTGTGTGTGTGTGTGTGTGTGTGTGGCTGTACTGCTACTGCTGCGTTCACTCAGGTTGCTGCAGGGTGTTTTTATGTGTGTATGGAGGGTTTGTGTATTCTTTATCATTTGCGTGTGTTTATACATCTGTGTGTTTTTAGAAGAAAGTAGAGATGAGCCACAGAGCAGACTAATCCTTTCCACTGTGGTTCATTCAGTCTGTCTGTAATCAGCGGTGGTCCGCATGTGATGATATAACAGGACACTTATCTTTTCTACTCTGAATCTTTCTATACTGGAAATCTGCTCGCCATATTTACGAGTAACTTTAACTGATTCTTGCACTCACACGTAACTTCATGTCAAATCAAATTTAGTTATACACAAAACGATGAAGAATACATGAGTTATATGTAATTGCTGACTTAATGTAAGTCTCAAATAAATGACTTTTTTCATGTTATGTTCATCTAATGGCTGGATCTTAAAAAATGTCAAGCAGCAACCTCTGTGACTGTGAACGTCCACTTGAGGCTGGCTCCAGAAGTGAGTCAGTCTCCATAAGTCCCCATGTTAAAATGTCCAACTTCACAGCAGAAATAAACATGTTTACAGTTTTGGCGTCTATAGCTAATTTTCCTGGTCATGACATCGTTCTGTGTAGCCTTGTCTGGAATTCATACCAAATGGTATTGAAATCATTGAATGTGTGGTCGTTGGTACATTTGATTTACTCTGCCGATGTCGTTGGAGGTGACCGACCTGACTGAAGTGTGAGGTTCCCAGGAACCTGTTGGAGCCGTTACATCCTGTGCTGAACAGTCACAAAATGATTTTTGCCAACATGGTATCTTTTTAAGCTAATTGTTATTGTTAGTCCTCCCAATTTTCTGTCAGACTCCTTTTCCCAGGTAAGCCTGTGAAAAATGTAAGACAAAGAAAAGAAACAAATTCTCAGATTTGATGGCTCCTTTATACCAATTAATCAGTTATCAGTCATCTGTAGACTAATCAACTAATTGTGCAACTCTGGTGCAGACAGACACCAGTACTGTGTGAAAAAGCACAGTGATGCTGTTTGTGTTGTGTCTGAGCTGACAGAGTTCGTGTGGGATGGGGATGATGCAGAGTGATCATAACAAGGAGTTGAACCTTGCTCAACTTTTGTCGCAACACAATGAAACGTCATCCATCATCCGTCACCCTGATAACTTTCCAGAGTTATAAAACCCGGGTTCACAGTGTCAGAGTTTATCATCTGATTGATGTTTTTACGTTACTCAAAGTGGCTGTTATACTGCTGACTGAGTGAACACAACCTTTAGACAGGTTACGACACCTCTGCAGCTCGAGTCCTAAAAGTAGAATCAAATAATCTGTCACTGAATGTTTGATCAACCAGGACTAATGCACTGCTCTGAGATACTATGATAAATATTAGATTTCAGACAGTGTCATATTCCATGTCCTGTCTCCATGTTCAGCTCTCAGACTGAATTTGTGAACTTTGTGAATGTTTGGCGGTGTAAACGTAGTGTGAGTGTAGAGTAATGACAGCAGAGCTGAGTTTCTCTGTGTGAAGGACAAAGTTCTTCATGCTGCTCTCCTCTCCTCTTTGTGTTTTTTCTGTCCTCCATCTTTTTCTCATCTCTATATTATTATTATCATTGTTGGTGGTGGTAGTAGTAGTACAAAAGCGTGGCACAGAGTAAGAGAAGAAGAAACTCTCAGCAGTGTCAACTAGAATTGGTCAATAATAGAAAAAAAGAAAAGAAAAGAATATTCCTCATAGAAAATGTCTGTTTTCATTCCTTCTCCACTGAAAATAATCATTTGACTGAACCTCAGGACTTCACAGGTGTGTTGAAGAAGATGACTGAGTCCTTATTATGACCCTCTCTGTGTTTCTTGTAGGTATTTTGCAGCATCCAGATGGAACAGTCCTGAAGCAGCTCCAGCCTCCTCCCAGAGGTCCACGAGAGATGCAGTTCTACAGCATGGTAATATCAACACAGTAATACTCGTACAGTTACATAGAGAAGAGGGACACAGCCACATAAGAATACCTGAAGAATATACGTCTCAATATCTTCAGTAAACATATGTTAATATTTATTAGATTTATAAACTTTTTAAAAAGTGATTACAAACGTGTAAAAATCATAAGGATGGATGGATGTAAATTCTTAATAATCAGTGTAAATATCAGACATTCCCTGTGGGTCCTGTGTGTCTGCTGCTTCAGAGTTTCATTGTTTGCTTTCAAGCTCAGTGGCACTGTCAGCCTCAGCAAGTCTCATACAAATGGGAGTGAGTCATGGCATTGTGCGCGTGTGCTCGTGTCTCTTGACCAAACCAATCAAACCTAATCCCAACACGCACACACACACACACCTCGGAAGTCTAGTCACATAAAAACACGTTTGAGCTGTGTGACAGCACACGTAATTATCTACTTTAAGGTCTACATGCAGTTAATCATCATAAATGTCTATATCTAAATGTCTATGTCTATATATGTTTGATGTTTGTACTACGAGAGCAAAGTGTAACCGGAGTTAGATTCCTTGTGTGTGTACACATACCCGGCGAATTAAAGTGATTCTGATTCTGATAAATGTAAGATGTTTTGTGTGTACACAACAAACGATTCAATTCTGATATTTGATAAACAAACGATTAAGTGAGTAATCTGAAAATAACCCCACTAATATACAGTATCCACCTGTATGTACAGTCTACGATGATGATGATGATGATGATGATTGTGTCGGTGTGTGTTCAAGGTGTATGCAGAGGACTGCAGTGATCCATGCCTTCTGGAGCTCCAGACCCATCTACCCAAGTACTACGGTGCCTGGTCCTCTCCTGACAGCCCCAATGGTAAGAGACTTAACTCTATTACACCTAACAGCTGTTTCTAAGTGACCTCCAGCTGCTCCAGCTCATGTTATTTCTTCAAATTGACTTCTTCTGTGAAATGACTGACACAGGTTTTCACTGCAGGTTTAGTAAACTATAAACAGTCCTCTCATCGGCATGATCGACATGAAGTCGAGCAAGAACTTCCATCATATGAGCAGTACTGACTGTTAAAAATCTAACCTCAGTTTAATGCGAGCTCTGCACATCATCACTTTGTATCTGTGCCACCGCCTCAGACCTGTACCTGAAACTGGAGGATGTGACTCGACACTTCGTCAAGCCGTGTATTATGGATGTCAAGCTGGGCCAGAGGAGCTACGATCCGTTCGCCTCGCAGGAGAAACGTGAGCAGCAGATCAGAAAATACCCACTGATGGAGGAGATTGGCTTCCTGGTCCTCGGCATGAGGGTGAGTCTGACCTGTGGTGCTGTCATGGAGGGTCTTTAATCTGTCTAATCTTTTTAATATATTTCTTTCCTCTTAGTTTGTTTTACTTCAAACTGGGAAACGGCCTCGAATGGCACTGCATTAAACCTGCTCAGAAAAAGAAATGTACCTGTACACAAACTTTTCTTCCAGATCTGAAGTGCCATGAATGCCTCCTGTGGCTTTAATAATTTAATCAGCTCTGTTGAGGTGTTCCCAGGTGGAGCTGAGCTGCTGATGACTAAATGTTTTGGGATGTCATTGGCACTTCCAGGTATTAAATCAGCCGGTAAATACTAGCTCGCTCCCTCATTGTTCAGTGAATACACACAAATCTAACAGAAACAGGTGAATCACCCCTCATATATTGTGGGAATACACACACACACACAGAGGCGTCTTCTGTCGGTGTTCATCTGAAGCAGTTTTCCTATATCTGTATTCCTGAGAATTTCCTGACCTGAACTGAGGCCGTGGAGCCGTAAACACACATCATGTTGTGTCTCATTAGTTTGTCCACACGGGTGAAACACACAGACGACAGGAAAGAAACAGAGAGCTTCTTATCTGTCAGAGAGGAAGAGAGTCAAATAGCGAAACCTTTATCGCTTTGATCAGTTTCCATTGCAGACTCTGTCTGTACCATCATTATTATCATCATCATCATCATCATCATCATCGGTGTTCTGGTTTGGGCTTTCCCAAGAAACAAACAAAAGTGACTTGAATGATATAAATATATTGTGATGTGGAACACGGCATGGTTTGAAATGTGGACTGATGGCAGCAGTATACCAGCACTGATACCACCAGGATTCTTTTTTTATCACCTTACTTGGCTCAGTAATAAACTTTGTCTAACTAGAATTTGTCATCATTTTTCTTCATTTTCTCATTTCAGAGATACAAACTTTAATTGTGTTTCAACATAACCTGCCAGTATAATAAGACACGGGACATTCTGAGACATTTAAACAAACAACATAGATGTTAATAAATCATATGATATACGGATTGTGAAGTCCCTTCAGACAAATAGTTGATATAAATAAAAATGACTGGACTCACGAGGATTTGTGTTTTACTCCTGTTAAACTTTGATTTGATTTGTATGTAATGGACTTGTTAGTTTAAGAGTCATTCATTTGTGTTCTGTTCTGTTTGTATAGAGGTCCAGGACTGACAGCATTACATTGATATCATTCGCTTCAATTCTTTTTCTTTTTAACAGTCTTCTGTTAAAGAACCATGTGAACTGTCACTATTTGAGACACATTTAAATCAGTTGATTATTTCGAAAAAATATTCGCTCATTATTCATTATTATTATTGGAAACGGTATTCTTCATATGTGGAGCTGTTTGCTCAGCATATTTTTTTATTTTTTCTGATTGATGGACCCCTGTTAACAAAATATGGCAGCAATGGAATACAATATTCTATATTTTCTATGTTTTCATTAGTGTATAATCACCTGACAAAAAGAATTGTTTCATTGTTGTTATCTTAGAATGAGCCTTTTATATGTAAAGGCGCAGTGGGTGATGTTTTACAGCAGACCAGAACAGACAACGCCGACTCCAAATTGGGCATTTCATGTTTTTTGTGCTTTTCACAGTCCTTCACTCTAGGAAGGAGAATTAATAATCAGTTAATGAAGATTAACAACTAATTAGAACGAACTTATCTGTAGTGTACAGATTAAACACTCCTATACACTCTTTTGTATCTCTGATTAGTACAAAATGACACAATTCACTTACTGCCAACTAATTCGATACAAATTGAAACGGTGTACACCAGAGCATTAGCCTGATGTGAAATGTATCAATGGTATCAGATTTTTTTATTTTCAGATTGACAGTGGTATCTAATCTGAAAATAAAAAAACAAACAAACAATCCAGTTGTGGAGGTCCACATCACTAAGACTGTACATACCCACATGAATCCACAGACACATAACATAAGCTTCTAGGGACAGGACAGCGTGAGGTGTGGATGATTATATGTGAGATGAGGTCATGAACTGTATATTTCTGTACAGTCGGAGATAGTCCATTGATTGATGGTTTGTCCTGAAAGGCCTGATGGTGTTTGCCTAACCCGATCCTCTGTGGAAATGACATTAGCTTTATGGCTGCATGTCTCCACCCTTTGTAAACCTCTAAATGAACCGTGTGCTTGTAGCCCTCTGATGTTTACTCATGTGATCTCATCTCTATGGACACTGTTCACGTAGAGCAGGTGAACTTTGCTGTGCTACAGCACCTCAGGCTGAGAAGTGACAAAGCAACATCTACATCCTTTAGAAGTTGACTTAAACCGTGGAAGGTGTACTCAGGGCGGTGCTGAATTTACTTGAGTCTTCATTTGTTTTAGGGGAAAAACTGAACTTATTGTCACCAACTCTACAGAACATTTCAGCCCTTTAGCTTGTTGGTTTTACGGCCCACAACACAGCTCTCTAATCAAGCTCATTTCCTGCAGCAAGCAGCTGTTTGCAGTAAACTTGGTGTACGCCAGCTTCTCAGCACCAAGTAGCTGACAGTTAGAGATTGATGTGATGTGATCACCAATAAGCAGAAAACAATTCTACCTGTTAACTCTTTTTAATATACATGAGGAGGAGTGAGTGATCGATCTCCATATTGTACGTAAAAGAGCTTAAGCACTACAGTAGTTGTAATCTCAGTAGATTATAGTGAACAGTTTGAGTTTGTGAGCTGAAGAGCTTGAAGGTTTTGGTGTAGCAGTAGCTCATGCTGTGATGTGGACAGATGAAAACCAGACAGAAGTTCGTAGTTTCTGTCGTTGAGAACAGAGCGTGCCTGGCACTGAGCTGGGAAAGTTTCCACATTAATCTCTGCTATGTGTTTGTTTAGATGGTGAGGAGACTAATTAGTGGTAATGGTCTTCCTGATGGAGGGATGATAGGGAGGGAACAGAGAGTTAGATTCAAAGGAAAAGATAAAAAGGGGTGATTAAGTGTGGCGCTGAGGGGAGAGTCTAAAAACGATGACGCCTCTCATCCTGCAGAGACTGGGACCCTGTTCTTCACGTGTGGTTGAATTAATCCAGGCAAACAGGCTGTTCCTGTTCATTCTCATCCAGATACTCTGGTTCTTCAATAAAAGTGCGCTGTGATTTTGAAATTCTGTGTTGAAACCATGATCAGTGTCGATATGATTGGATGATAATTGCAGTTCTGTGAGTTTGTTGGGGTGCCTCCCAACATGCACTGGGGCAATAGATTCATCAACATACAGTAAGAATACATTTGGACTTTTAGTGTCCACGCATACGTGTTGTTTATATTTTTATCTCTTCATGATGAACATGAAAATGTGATCATTCCACCAGTAGACCGTAGATAACCTCAACAATATGATGTATCGACATTCTTTAATTATAAAACTTAAAATGTAAGTGAGTGGTGTGTGTGTACAGGAGTTCATGTGTGTAGTTTAAATGTGTTGGTGTTCATGATGCGGCTCTGCCTGCAGCAGCTTTTCTGGTCACGTCAGTCCAGTTGTGACCACTAGATGGAGTCAGTGATCAGTGAGAGAGACGCAGCTTTGCTGTGAACTCTGACCTTTGACAGGTGAACAACATGATGTATGAGGGTTCATCACAGCAACAGCAGCTGTGTTACTTGATTACACGTGAATGTACACACCGTGAATGTACACACCAATAAACATCAGCATGTTGTGTGTTTACACAACTACAGCAAACACACTCTGATCTGTCCTTATTTCAGGTGTACAAGGTGTGCAGTGACACGTTTGACTCGTACGACCAGCACTACGGCCGGGGACTGGTTAAAGACACCATTAAAGACGGTATGACTGTGTGTGTTTTTTGTGTGTCCGTGTGCGTTTGTGTGTGTATAGGAGGAACCTTTCAGACTAACTCTTCTCCTCTCCTGCCCTCCAGGTCTGGCTAAATTCTTCCATAACGGTGTTAGTCTGAGAAAGGACGCCGTGTCAGCCAGCATCTGCAGAGTTCAGCGTATCCTCCGCTGGTTCGAGTCCCAGCACCAGCTCACTTTCTATGCCAGCTCCCTTCTCTTTGTCTACGAGGGCTTTCCCTCCTCTTCCACCTCGTCCTCGCTCTGCTCCCCGTTCAGCACCCCTTCGATCAGCCCTACTGCGGGGAAAACAGCTCCATTGTCATCGGCAGGCGACAGCGATCGGGACGGGGAGGGCAAAGCAAGACAGGAAGGCTTGGGGCAGGAAGAGGAAGTGGCTGAGTACAACAACAACAACATTCAGGTGTCCATGCCCTGGGACTACAGCATGGCCACTATTTACAACAACCACACAAAAAGTGGCCACCACCACTGCGCCAAGGCTCACGACAGTGATGCTGTGGATGTGACAGTGAGCTCAGCGCTGTGTGAAGAGGACAACTCCACATGGAAACGGACAGGTGAGCCACAACAACCACCAAACGGAAATGGAAACAAACAGCAACTGGAAGGGAAGGATGAGGATGGAGAGAGAAAGGATGGAGGCAGGAGGAGAGAGGAGGAGAAAGGACGAGGAGGTGACGAGACAGAGGGGAGCGGAGGAAACACGGAGGTGGAGGTCAGGATGATCGACTTCGCCCATGTTTTCCCGAGCGAGAGCCATGATCACGGCTACATCTACGGCCTCAAACACCTGCTGACGGTGCTGGAGCAGATCCTCTGTGAGGCAGCCTAGACTTTTTCTTTACCTCCTTACCTGCACAGTGAACCAACATCTCCACCCATCAACCCCCACCTTCTTCTCAAAAGACAGAAACCTTCAGAGGAGAGAGGGAAGAATCAAAGAAGTGAATATAAAGCAGAACCATCATCGTCATCATCATCTCACCTGATTGTGATGGTCCACCTGTGTGTGTGTGTGTGTGTGTGTGTGTGTGTGTGTGTGTGTGTGTGTGTGTGTGTGTGTGTGTGTGTGTGTGTGTGTGTGTGTGTGTGTGTGTGTGTGTGTGTGTGTGTGTGTGTGTGTGTGGAGGTAGTAGAGGCTGGCAGCAGTGTTTTCCCTGTGATCAGCTGTACTACATGCACTAATCAATCCATGAAGGCATTACGACCCTGAACTTAAACACAACATCTTCAGCTGCATTTACTGATGCTCAGTCAAGCTCCACAGCGTCACGTGACTTCAGTCCACTCCATTCAACGCACACATGGCCGCTGAGATTAGCTGCTTTTAAAACTGTACATTGGTACACCACAAATTAAGACTAGGCTGAGTGATATGTTCACATCTATGGACAGTGCTAATACTGTAGCTGTTTGAATCAGACCACTGTGGGAAATCAGTACGCTGCACTCTTTGATCTATTTCACAGTTTAGCATCACTACCTTGACTTTTCAGTTATGCAAATAGATTGAGCCTAAAGCAGACAATCTCATCTGTTTCCCAACTCAACGTCCACTCACTGTCTTCTTCCAGAGGTACAGCGATGGACCTCAGCCAGACCTTGGTGAGTGTTTGAGTTGAGATCAGATGTACTATTGGACTATGCAGTCTGCCCAGAAAACTACCTAAATTATCTGAACTGTTAGAGAGAGCACAATCAGAGCTCATTGTGCTGCAGCACTCCAAACCTCTTGAACATGTAGCTAAAGCTTGCCCACAGTGGTTAACTCATTTTGGTTCATTTAGAACCAAAATTAATGGTCTCCAGTGAAACCAGTGAAAGCATCAACAGACCAGTTAAACAGGATTCAGAGTGACCATTTGTGAGCATTGAGTAAAACAAGAAGTCTGCAGAATGTTGAGTTTGAAGTCGGGTCGTCATTTAGTGTTTTTGTTTGAACCACTGTCTACAGGTATCTAACTCAGGTAAATTTACTGTAAAAACTGCTTAATATTACTACTTATTATCCTCTCAGCAAGACGATCCTCATGCTGTGTGCTCATTCTTTTACACAGTTATTTTCTATTAGTCTTAGTCAGAGTTAATCTTATCTCATCCATGTTGATCTTTGAGCCATGTTCTGACCTTACATGTTGTGTTCTCTTTTACCATGGCTGTTTTCATTGTTGTACACGTTGAGCTGCCACCCCCCCCCCCCCCTTAGTTGTAGGAACAGGATTATATGCTGATGTGTTGCTGTCATATCTTGTAGTCCCAGTTTTTTTTTTGTTTTTTTTAACTCATATGCTTATAAGTTGCTCATAAGTGGGTTAGACTGGACAGTGGGTTGTTGCCATTTCTAAAGCATTCTATGATTTTAAGTTATTAGAGTGTACTTTGTTGACACTGGGCAAGAATAGGAAAATCAACCCAAACAGAGAGATGATTGTTTGAAAGTCTTTTTCTAATTTCTTTAAGGATTTTAAGATTGTAGTAAAAAGATATTTGAAACTTGCTGCTTTAAAGAGTCGACTGACAGACTCACCACAGACAGAATGCTAAAGAATGACAGACGGACAGCAACTGAATGGTTTCATGTTTTTTTTTTTTTTTTGGCTTGGCGTGCTGACATGTCAGTCACGGTGCAAACAGAAGTCAGAAAGTCCTTCTTACACTAATCTCAGCTGGAGCAGCAGTGTAACCTCTTCATGCCGCTCCTTGTTTTGTTTTTTCTGTCATATTTGGAAGGCTTGACTAAAATGTGTTTTATGCTAATGCTGCAGATATTCTGTATACAATAGATGATTCTAATATTTTCATGCCACGTATGTCAGAGATTAAGTGAAACTGTATGAAGACCAAAGCCTTCCATTGAAATCCATGATATTCATTTAGTTGTGGTAGAATTGTGGAAGCCCAGAGCAGCCTTGGTTAACACAAATTGTCTCATCTTGAGCTTAGTTTGACAAAAATCTATATACATATACCTCACAAGGTCCACAGACTGTGTGAAGGCACGTAATAAGAATATTTTGTCAAACTGTTATATCCTTCAGGCTCTAATTCTGTTTAGTTTTATTTATTTATTAAGATTTTAATGCTGAATGTGAATGGTTACAACCAGGAACGAGTCCACAGTGAAACAACCCTGGATAAAGTATGGAAGCCTGGTTGGTCTGCTTTGTAGTCATTTGATTCTTTTAAAAATCAATTTTCAAATGAATTTCATTCCAGGCAGGTGAGCTTAAAATGTTTGTTAATATGCATCACTAAAGAATGACAGAAGCAGAAGCTTAAGACGAAGAGGTGAAGTAGAATGATGGCTCTGATCTGCAGTCTGTTCTAGATGTTAGTCTAACTCCAGCTTCCAGTGTGCTGACGACAGATGTCTCACACTCAGTGTGTCGCTCTGCGTGTTTTTGTTGTAAATTGTTTTCACTTTATCATCCACTGTCTGCTCTACAGATTTACTGCCCCCCCCCCAACATGTGATATTATATCTCACTGCTCCAGTATCACAAACCCATTTTGATTTTACCCAATGATATGCACATGCCTCTTCAGTTTATGTAGCTTGTAATATATGAATATAATGAACAATCTGAGAATCCTGCTCTTTTGTAAATGAACTCGATTAGATGTATAATGATTTGAATCTGAACCAAACCAGACAGAGAACTATCGGAATATAATATTTTCTCTTACGTGGTTTCTTTTGAATAAACTTCATCTTCTATTTGAAATAATCATTGTGAACGTTTAGGAGTCTTTTAACGATGTTTACACCAGTTAGATAATTGATTTTTTTATTACTGCCTTATTTTCTGTTATGTCTCCATATCGTCTCTGTGTTTTGAATATTGATTATTGATCATTCCGGCAGCTTTGTGAGTCTCCTCTCTGTGTTTGGAGCCTTTGTCATGGCTAAATAACACAAACCATATCATGCATTTGTATACAGGGCATTGTTGATGTTCAGTTGGTTTCATGATCATGAGTGATGCAACTTTTGACTTTAACTTCCTTCAATCAGTGTAAAAAATGAGAGTGTCACTGAGACATTTTGTGTCAGTGTAGGTGGGCAGATTTACCAACAGCACATCCTCTCCATCATAAATCATCCTGACATCATGCGAATACGAAAGATTACAAGCACCAGCATTTTGGTCCGTTTACAGGACCACAAAGAGGTTTTTTCTTTCTTCTCAGTTGAAGCAGAGCAGTGTTTTCCCAAACCAACCTCCTCCTGGTGCTCATCACTTTGTTTTGTGCTGACGTGTGTGTGTGTAAAACACAGTGATGAACTGAAAACTGTAAATGTTACAGTAAGAAATGGATATAATGCTCCAGTATCACAAGTCCTACTTTGATTTTAATCTATCAATATAATGAATAATCTGGATTTATTCTGATTTTAATCATTTTTGATGATATTTTACTTTTAGTTTTATAATATATGTATAATATGTATCCATCATTGAAGTACAATCAGTTTACAAAATGCTATAATGAATATTTCAGTGACACGCTTCAGGCTTATCATGATGGATAATCGATCGAAGTATGTTTGTGGTCTGCAGTTGATTTTCACAGCACAGTGAAGTGGATAGATGCCAATGGCTGCCAGAGGGTAGAACAAAGTATACAAAGTTTCTGAACATTTGAAGCTAAACGAAACAAGAACTGTGTAAAGATGAGGACTTTTTTTTTGTTTGTTTGTTTTTATGTGGAGTCACTGAAGAGTAACTCTGCCCACCTGTTCTGCCTTAGAATGTCTCAGTGTCATGTCTGATACTGGAAACTGATATGACACCATAAGACATACTGTATCATAGTGCATGTCATATCAGATCGAACCACACTGATGAAAACACACCATGCAGGAGCAGCATCAGTCCAGCTGTGTCAGCAGAACTTCACCTCAGATGATCAGGATGCAAAATGTCAGTGATCAGATGAATCAGATGAATCAGATGAATCTGGCTGCATGTTGCTCAGTCTTTATATGCTCCACTCATTTGTTTACAGTTGCTCTCCTCATGACCAGAACATGATTTCTATTCAACTCCACAACTTCAACAAGTTGTTGGGTATTGAGTTAAAGGTTTCTTTGTTATTATTTGTCTATCAGGCACCACAGACTAATGGAATAGCCAATTTATGACACAAATTTCTTTTTCCATCTCAGCCAATCAGAAGCCTTTGCTTTCAGTTATGACTGCAGCTCCAACTGAAACCATTTCACAGTTTTTCCGGTTTGAGCTTTCAGCTGCGTCACTTGTTTTAATGCCACATTAATGTTGTACGAGCAGAACCATCTCAACGGGTCTCAACATCTGTTCTGCCTTTCCCTTGTGACACAGATGCAACATTAGAAAGAAAAGAAAGTTCCCGCCCTCATTTTACTAAACAATGATCTCTGTTTCTGATTGGCTGTGATATGCTCCGACACTTTTTCTTCTGAGTGATAACTTTTGATCCACTTAAGTGTCTTCATGTGATGCCTGATGGAAGTTTTGGGGTGTAAGTGCACAGTTAAGATGGCTGACTGTGGAATGCTCTACATGTGGTGTGAAAGCTTGTGGCGTGGTGTTGTTGGACTGCCATCACGAAAACTAAACCTGTTGAAGGATTGAAAGTGTACCAAGTCCAGTTCAGCTTCTCCACCAGTGTTGGGCTTCTGCTGACAGAGAGGTCCAACATGTGGTCCTCCTTGTTAAGCCCTGTTATGAAATTTTGATATACTGGATTTAACGTGTCTCATAAATGAGCCTGAAGCAGAACAGAAAATATCATCAGTGTACATAAGGAGAGGAACTCAAACGATTCAAGTCCCTCTACAACTACAAACCTGATACTTATTATTTTTTCAGCAATAAAAATATTAATCAAACTTTTTGAGCGGCTTCATTTCCTGCTTCTGCTGTGGATTCATTTGAAAAGTCATTGAGCTAGTTTGAGCTTTATATGTCAGACACTACATCATGAGGCATTCTGAGTGAAGTAGTTCTTACTCCATCCACTCATTAAAGTTAGACAACTGTGTCATGTAGATCTAGAAAAAAAATACTGAATGATGCATCAGAGGACAATATACTGACTGAAAAATAAATATACTGTATTTGTACTTCAATAAAAAGGTTAATTTATCATGTATTATAATAATAAATAAAGGAAATGTAACGAGCATTTAGATGGCTGTGGAGGGTTTAGCCGATCTGAGTGTCTGATTGGCGGCCGGAGTGTGATGTCGGTCTCCGTTTTTCCAAAAGTTGGATCTGGCTCAATTTCTCCTCCGCACGCCGAGAACGTTTTTTTTGCTGTGGTGCAGACCGCCGGAACCAAAACAGACAACCCCCACTCACATGAATGGAACAACAAATTCATATTTGTGGCTTTCCTCCTAATAGTCTGAAGAACTCACTGCTGCATGGTGCTGCCTGTATGTCTCTCTACTGTCTGTCTGCAGCGTTGCGCTGCAACGTCATAAGTTATTAATTTGTTTTTGACTGCGTCACAGAGTTGTATTGTCATTTTAAGACTCGGTTTGTAAAGTTCTAGGTAGCGTGCGTGAGGACAGCACCTCTGAGATAATAAATGAGAAAAATCTAAAAATCTAATCCAAACAAATTAGTTCAGCTAAGAACTGTGTCTGCCCTAGGGTCTCCTCTCAGTTGTACGCGCCCAGAACACCTCCAAAGGTGCAAGCTTCTTACCCTATTTCTAAGGCTAAGCCCGGCCACCCAGCGGAGGAAGCTCATTTCCGCAATCTCATTCTTTCGATCATTACCCAAAGCTCATGAGCATAGGTGAGGGTGGAATGTAGATGGACTGGAAAAGCAAGAGCTTTGCCTTCCGGGTCAGCTCTCTCTTCCCCACAACGGTCCAGTACAACGTCCATAGCACTGCAGATGCCGCACCAAACCGCCGGTCCATCTCACACTCCATTTTCCCAATCACTTGTGAACAAGACCCCGAGATACTCGAAGCCCCTCGCTTGGGGTAGCAACTCACTCCCCAGTGAAGCCAACAGAACCACATCATCTGCAAACATCAGAGATGCAATCCTGAGGTTACCAAACCGGACACCCTCCTCACTTTGGCTGCACCTTGAGATCCAGTCCATGAATATCACGAACAGGATCAGGGACAAGGGGCAAGCCTGGTCCAACACCCACTGAGAACGTATTTGACTTTGTGCCGAGAATACGGACACAACTCCCACTTTGGTTGTACAAGGACCGGATGGCTCATACCAACAGCCCGGTACCCCATACTCCCTCAGTACCCCCCACGAGCACCCGGGGGACACAGCCGTAAAACTTTTTAAATCCATGTAGACTGGGAGGTCAAATTCCCAATTCCTATTCTCAAAAACAGAGGAGCAGAATAAAATCACTGTATTTAGTCACATAGCCTGAAGACTTTATGACATGCCTGAGATAAAGAATCAGAAGAGTTTCAATCATTACAATATAAAAATAGCATTTATACAATATAGAAATCAATACTGTGCAACATGGAATGTTTACTGGACGCTGTGAATGTAAGCTGTGCTCATGTAGTGACTGCTAAGACTCATTATCAATATTTATTCTCCCAAATTATTTAGACTGTCCTAAACTAAAACCACAATTATCAAAGAGAACACCCATTCACTCAAATCGAACACAAAACTAGTTTGACTTAAAAAATACACTGAAAATGTCTGATGCTCGTGAAGTGTCTCGGTTGAATTTTCATAAAAAAATATATATTTTTTAGAAGGAAAAACCATCAAAGACAACAGACATAAAATGATCGGCATTAAACAAAGCCCACTGTTATTTTAGCATAAAGACAGGAAGCAGGGAGAAGCTACAGTAGGCCTTCAATCACCTCACTAATTAACTAATAAGCTTGATCTCTTTTGTTTAACCTGTACATGAAGTGAAATGTAAAAATGATCATTTGTGGTTTCAGAGGGAGTCTAGAATGAACAGCCTTCCTGAAGTTGTGTTGTCATCATGAGGTTGCCACATTTGGGACCATAGTGTCTCAAATCTGTGCTCACTGGCTGTATCTGACATGAGATGCAGCACAGAATGGGCGGTTTAACTGTTGTTCATCAAGAAATAGTTCCTGCACCTAACTACCTGTAAAACCTCAAGTCAGGTTTACATTTCCTTTGGACAAAATTAGGCTAGCTGTTTCCTGCAGTTTCCAGTCTTCATGCTAAACTAGGCTAACTCTAGCTTCATACACATTACACACACAGACATGAGATTCATATTCATCTTTTCATCTAATGCCAGAAAAGTGAATCTGTATACTACCAAAAACTTCTCTAAAAAGGAGCTATATGTAAAAACACAATGGGAAGAAATAACACTTTTGTATTGTGTTACTTAAGTCAAGAGGCGATAGCAGAGATGGTTAAGAAAAAAGACGCCTCCCTAAAAAGTCATTTCCTGTATCTGTGTCATGAAGGTTTAGGCACTGCTGCTCCCCTTCAGGAGGCCAGCAGCAGGTCCTGAGTCTACTGACTCTAATGAGAGATACGTGAGCACAGATTGAACTACTTACTGAGTGACTGAAGTAAAAGTCAGACTCCATAAGTCATTTATCTTCTGAACTTCTGAACAGACTGATATATCAGGAGAACATTTAGCTTTATTCAAGCCCCATCTCTGTCTCAGCAGCAACACTCTCAGTTCAGGGCAGTTTTTACATATAGCTCCCTTATGATCAGTTGACAGTACCCAAGAGGTGCACACATGAAATCATTAACATGTCTTAATTATCTTTCCTTCTTCCATGTAATAAGGCATGATTGGATATTTGATCTAAAAATAAAGTGAAAATCCCTTTTTCCTAACGCTTTTTGGGATAGCCATGGAAAACTGGAGCTGGAGGAAAACATTCTTCTTGCTGTGACTTGACACAAGACAAGTTTTTCCAAAATGTAGTCTCTACTCACTATAGTCTTTTCAAGGCCTGTGGGTAGTACTTGAGGAAGATCCTGTAGGCGATCTCGTACGTGTCTCCCTGAGGCTTGGTCGGGTACTTTCGGCCGTTGTAAATGAATCCCTTTTCTACCTGGAAAACTGCTTGATTGAAGGTGTCCTGCTTGAATGGTTGTCCGCTGTCCAGGCACCCTATCAGGGTTTGAACAAACAGGCCCCATCTCTGGGCATAGTAGTCCTCCATTAGGCCACCCCACTCTTTACTAGCGTAGTCGAGGATCTCACCATCGGGGCCCCATAGCGTGAGCTGGTTTCTGGCGTTCATGTCGTAGAGCTGTGCCTCCTTCTCATCTATGGCTAAGGATCGGGCTCGCTCCAGCCATGTCCCCAACAGGAAGTTGCGGTCGCTACTAAGCAAACGATTGAGCTCAGGCAAGAGGTCATAGACCAGAACCCCACCTGCAGTCAGCAGCTCTGGCAGCTTCTGTTTGTGGAAGGCATCAGTGATATCCTGGTAAAAGGATGTTGTCAGGACTTGTAGGACCTGTCGAGTCACATCCACAAGATCGTATCGGAATGTCTCTTTGGACATGAGAGATGGAGCAGCCTCTATCATCAGTCTCCAGGCTTTGTACAAGTCAGCCGGGTCATACCAAAGATCACAATTCATGTGAAAGGAAGGCCGGCGCACCAGTGGGCTGTGGTTGTGGTTTCGGTAATGTGGAACTGTGCAGTTGTAGACGCTGGCAAACAGGAGCTTCCATGCAGTGGTCAGGTTCTCTTCTGTGCTGCCATAGCGGCGTGCTGCATACAGCGATGCCCACTTGGTCAGGTTGACCGGCTCCTTGCGCCAAGCCAACTCGGTCATCAACTCGTAAATCACTGGATTCTGCTCAATGCCCTCAGGTGTCATGCCTATGCCCACCATAGTGGAGTTTGGAAAATGTAAGGCTTTGAAGGGACCTGAATTGATGCTCTCCACTGTGCCATAAAATCCACTGTTGCCTCCAAAGTTGTGCAGCATGCACCAGATGAAAGGCTGTCCGTAGAAAGAGTTGGTGTAGGAGTAAATTGGCTCGGCCTCTGCAAACAGGTCCAGTACAATCATTCGTCCGAGGGGCACTCCATGTAGTAGGGCCTGAATCTGGGCTGGCCTCCAGAATGATGCATCACTGAAGAACAGCCAGCCTTGCATCAGCCAAATTGCCTGAGGATCAACTGGGGAGAAAAAGAGATTTGGATGAACAACGAGAACGGTAGTTCTTAAAAATGGATGAAAATCAGCAGGGAGCTTGAGGGGGGCTGTCTGTGTAAGAGAGTTGAACAACAGGTCAACCATGGGTCATCAAACTAGGGCAATTATTCTGCTTGTTACCCAAAATATCAGCATTCAGACAGGCGCTGTCAGGTTTGTGTAAACGGGATGCTGCTTTCACACCAGGATAGTCCGGGGGACTCAGTTCAATTGGGCGGGGAATGCCGAAAAATTTCACACCCTTATTTGGTTTGGTTCACTTCCACACTGCATACACTGAAAGTGGACCAAACCGCCTGGACAACATCATGCAGTTACAACAGCTGCTTGTTTGGGGGCGGTATTGCCCAAAACAAGCACTGACTAGGAAGAAAAAAAGCACCAGGAAGAAGAAAACCCGGCTCATCGATTGGCTTTCTAATCTTTGGTTCACTGGATAGTCCGTTTGCTTTCCCACTGTAAGCGAGTTCAGATGAGCTTTCAAACTTGCCCAAACAAAGCGGACTGTCCGCGGAAACAAACTCTGGTCCATTTAAAGCAGACTTTCACGCGCCCTTAGTCACAAGACACTCACCTGCATTCATCGAGGCAAAGACAGAGCGACTGACTGCAGACAAGTAGGTGGGATCAGAGGAAGGTGGAGTCATCTCATTAAAGGTGTCAGTGTTGTAGATGTGATCTGTACCAAACTGCTTCACCACCTGGGCCAGATAGAGGGAACCAATCTGGAGGAAAAGTGGGTCTCGAGGGTCTAGGACATAGGAGCATGAGTAGCTGCAGTTGAAACGAGCCCAAGACCCCAATCTGGTTACATTGGCTTCTGGATACAACCTGAAATACAAGAAACACTTTTTCACTCAAACATTTACTTCTTTATGCACAGGAGCACTTCTGTCCATAGTCATATGTTCACAGACTATTTATCTGAAATGAATCAGGGAGGTGAGACACAGACCTGCAGTAAAAAGAATTTATAAAACCTGGGGCAAGGTGAGCTGGAGAGAAATGTCTGTTTGGTTGAGCTTCATCTTTATTTTCTCATTTATTTCCAGGTTAGAGTGTTCATGATATTAACTAGTTCATACAAAGTGACGTCTGATAATGTCTAAAGACAAAAATGTTCATACTTATTCTGCAGGGCCATGGCCTGCCATTATAGAGAGGCAAAATGCAATAGCTGTTCAATGAGGATAACAGTGCTCATTTTCAAACAGTATCTGCACAAAAAAAGAGAGCGAGGAAGTTCTACTCCGCCTACACACCCGGCCAATCACTGCGTCCAGTGCCGTCATTGCCTTCCCCACACTTTCCTGATGTTGGATTTTTGGATTTTTCCAAAACTGACAATTACAAAGTACAAAGGATGGACAGAACTTGAGTGACGTCACCTGTAGGTTTTCGGCTGTTTTGAAACCGAAAATATGTGGCTCTGGCTGCAACCATGTTGGATGTACTGCTCTCCCGCCTCCCGTTTAATCTAAATATCGGCAAAGACGTGGTTCATTGGCGGAATGACACCTGGGTGCCCGAATAAGCCATCTATAAAGGCATTTACCTGTCAATCAAGAGGTCACGCTGTTAAATATGCGTAACTTTAAGCCTTAATATAATCTGAACGGGTGAGTTGTATAAAAATTCACCCTCAGTACAGTTGTCATGAACGGGGAAATTAGCTATAGTTTTTTTTTATAGAAACATGCTTATTTCTGCTGTGAAATTGGACATTCTAACATGGGGACTTATGGAGGTTGACTCACTTCTGCAGGCTGTCTCAAGTGGCCACTCGAGGAATTACAGTTTTTAGTACTCCCGCATTGACTTCATTTCCCAATACCGGAGGTTGCCGCTTGGAAGAAGGCTGTTTCAGACACTGTCTGACGATCTGTCAAGGACTTTTTTGTGCAAGCCTTTAGAATTCTTATGAGGCCACTCATTTATTTGATGAATTACATCCAAATAAAGGAATATATGAAGGACAGTGGTGGAAAGTAACTAGGTACATTTACTACTTTTGGTATTTTACGGCACTACCACGCAGATTTGAAGTATCTATACTTAAAATTCCTACTTCTGTTTCTACTTACGTGACTTAATACTTTTACTCCACTACAGTTCAGAGGGAAATACTGTGCTTTTTACACTGCCATCACATTTTATGACTCATTCTGTAACAGTTGATTTTGAATGGACATTTGACACATAACTTCTGGGGTCCCAGTCATTGTAATACTCATATTCCTCGAAGTACCGGTCGAGGTGGTGGAGTTGGAGCCATATTTGACTCAAGTCTATTAATAAATCCTAAACCTAAACTAAATTATAATTCATTTGAAAGTCTTGTTCTTAGCCTTACTCACCCAACCTGGAAAACATTACAGCCAATTCAATTTGTTATAGTATATCGTGCTCCTGGTCCTTACTCAGAATTTTTATCTGAATTTGCAGAATTTGCATCAGGCTTGATCCTTAAAACAGATAAAGTAATTATTGTAGGTGATTATAATATTCATGTGGACAACCACAATGATAGTCTTAGTACTGCGTTTATCTCTTTGTTAGATTCAACTGGCTTCTCTCAGAGTGTAAATAAACTGACTCATTGTCTGAACCACACTCTTGATCTTGTTCTCTCATATGGCATTGAAATTGACCATCTAATAGTCTTTCCACAGAATCCTCTTCTATCTGACCATTTTTTAATAACCTTTGAGTTCATATTACTGGACTATAAGCCTTTTGGCAGAAACTCCTACAGCAGATGTTTATCTGATAGTGCTGTAGCCAAATTTAAGGAAGTGATTCCTTCAGTATTGAATTCAATGCCATGTCTCAATGTAGCAGAGGACTTGTCTGCTTCCTTTAGCCCCTCACAAATAGATCATCTTGTTGATAGTACTACAGGCTCATTACGAACAACTCTCGACTCTATTGCCCCTCTGAAAAAGAAGATAATTAAACAAAGGAGGTTAGCACCATGGTATAGCCAACAGACTCGCAACTTAAAGCAAGAGGCACGAAAATCTGAACGCAAATGGCGTGCCACTAAACTGGAAGAATTTCGTTTAATCTGGCAAGATAATCTTAAAACATCTAAGAAGGCTCTCCGTAGTGCCAGAGTAGTCTATTACTCTTCACTAATCGAGGGAAATAAGAACAACCCCAGGTTTCTGTTCAGCACTGTAGCCAGGCTAACAGAGAGCCACAGCTCAATTGAGCCATCTATTCCTTTAGGTCTAAGTAGTAATGACTTCATGAGCTTCTTTAATGATAAAATTATAACTATTAGAGACAAAATTCATCACCTCTTGCCCTCAACAGGCACCGATCTGCCTTCTTACAGCAAGTTTGGAAACAGCTTTAAAACCTGATATATATTTAGACTGTTTTTCTCCCATCGACCTTCATCAAATTACTTCAGTAATTTCTTCATCTAAGCCGTCAACCTGTCTCTTAGACCCCATCCCAACCAGGCTGCTCAAGGACGTTTTACCTCTAGTTAGCCCTTCTTTATTGGATATGATTAATCTGTCTCTATTATCAGGATATGTACCACAGTCCTTTAAAGTAGCTGTAATTAAACCTCTTCTTAAAAAGCCCACTCTAGATCCAGAGGTTTTAGCCAATTACAGACCAAGAGAGACAGTCAGAGATCACATCTCTCCTATTTTGGCTTCTTTGCACTGGCTACCTGTTAAATCTAGAATAGAATTTAAAATTCTTCTCCTCACATACAAAGCTCTTCACGGTCAGGCACCATCATATCTAAAAGAGCTCATAGTACCTTACTACCCCTCTAGAACACTGCGCTCTCAAAATGCTGGGTTCCTTGTGGTTTCTCTCTCTCTACCTACCTCTCTACCTCCTCCACCAACACTAAACATACATGTCTCATTAACGCATGTTACTAACTAAACTTCTTCCCCGGAGTTTCTGTGCTCTCTCGTCCAGCAGGTTCTCATGGATCGTGGCTGCTGCTGTGGTCCTGCATAACGTCCACTACTTATATTATTACTGTCATTATTGTTACCATATCTCCATTACAGTTTATAGTTAGGTAATGTTTTGCTGCTACTGTGCATCTGTGTCTCTCTATCTCTATATCTTTAACTCATCCGGTCGCTTGGGTCTGCCCGAGGTTTCTGCCTGTTAAAGGAAGTTTTTCCCCGCCACCGTCGCCAAGTGCTTGCTCATGGTGGAATTGTTGGTCTCTGTAAATAATATTATAAAGAGTACGGTCTAGACCTGCTCTGTATGAAAAGTGTCATGAGATAACTTTTGTTATGATATGGCACTATATAAATAAGATTTTTGCACAAAGCTACTGCAAAGAGTTTATGTGTATATTTTTACATGGTTAGTCTTCCTCCTCCCAGACTTTATTCTATTTATACTGCATCTATCTCGTGTGTTTGTGTTTGTAATGATGCACCATTACAGATTAAACTACCCAATAGCATACAGTATACAGTGTATACAAGTAAAATGGTGCATCAGTGATAATGCATCAGGAGGTTCAGGAGGTAGAGCAGGGTCGTCCACTAATCAGATGATCAGTGGTTCAATCGTGTCCTTGAGCAAGATACTGAATAGGAAGCACATTTTACTGATAATACTTGTAATGCAGTATTTTCATATTAGAGTATTCATTCATACTTTGAAGTATCTAAATAATGCTGACCAAGGAGCAGCCCAAAAACTTTCAGAATTTCCTCAAGTATTTCATACTCAAAAGATAACTTGTATTATGATACAGTCTACATGTATAGTGATACATCAGCCTCTTCTTTTGTCAAATGAAGTGATTGCATCACGCCAATACATTATACATTCACTTGTTAATCTTCCATTTATCCTATCAATAATTTATGTACATAAAGTTTAGGTAACATGCTTAGAAACACAGGGCTAAAAGATCCAGTGGTGGACAGGCTCGAATATCTTGTGAAAAGAGAAGTATAACTTAACATAAACAAATCACCTGAGGATTCCCTTTGGAATGTTCCCAGAGAAGGCTGGCAGCACAGGAATCATCCCAAAGGATCTCATTCGCTCTAAGATTTTAAACTGTAGAAGAAGAGAGGAAAGGTCATGTGAGAGGAGTTATTTCAAATCAGCTGATGAGGTCAATTCTTCAATGAACATTTCATATATACAAAACAAAACAGCCATCACAGTTTAAAGAGCCACTTCCTGCTTCACAGTACTGTTCAGTTCAGGTGTGAGAACAGTGTTTCTGTGCAGAGAGGTTTGGACTCCAAATCAAGATCTCATGTTACTTTTGCATGTAGTTTTATCATTAATAAAAGTAGTAGCAATTGTAACAATAACAAGTTGTGATAAAAATGGAATTAACCTTCACAAATTATGAGTGCTGTAGAAAGTGAAAAATTATGTTTAATACTTTAAAAAGCTTTAACGGCCAGATGCAGCTTTCGGCTCATTCATTAACAGACTTCATGTTTAATTCTACCACTCGGTGGTGCCAAAGTTATTCTACACATTGTGGCTTCAAACTGGATTGACAATGATGGAGGTTTGAGTACTTGGAGATAGAGCTGGTTCACATGCCAGGACTGCGGGAGAGGTCCACCAAACTTGAACATGTTTGCCATACGGTTCCAGGCGAGAAACGCCGGGCCAGAGAAGAACTCCTCGATCTCTGTCTGGTTTAACCCGAGAGCTCTGTAAACCTAAATGCACACAACACGTTAATAAGTTCATGTTCACAAGCTGCTGTGCATGTCAAGGTATGTATTAAGAATGTGCTTCGAAGAGACAGTCACTGCAACAGTCAAATTTTAGACGTTTCTCTTTCTGTTCTTATGTCCTCCCGCCTCCTGGAATCTCTTCTTTTTTTTTAATCATTTTATCTTCTTCCTCTTCTTGCTCTAATACATGCATATATCTTTTTAGACATACTATGACTAAATCTACTTCTCTAATTCAATATGGAACACACAAACATGATCATTTTAGATGCACACAGGTACCTGTTGTTACATCTGTTCCAGCTTTACAGGAGCCAGTAACTGAACACTGATACTAAGAGCTGTGTGAACAGTGTTCCTGTGGTTTCATGTGGATGTGCTAATGTAATCACTTTCAGCCTAACAAGATTACTCGTACCTCTTGCCACAGGGCTTCTTGCCCAGTAAAAGCCAGTGGCAAATTGATTCCATTGAGTGCCATCCAGTCGATCTCTCTCTCCCATCTCGGCCAGTCCCACCACACAGAGGAATAGCTAAAAGTGCAGACGTTCTGGTAATACCGGAATCTAGATACAAACACACAAATATATTGGTTATTATAAAAGTGATAAAAGAAAAGAAAGAAAGAAAAAAAACTCCCATCACACTGAAACAACAAAGAGAGACTCAATGACAACAGATAGCATTAGGCTAAAAATGTAGTTTAAGAGTAACTGCTTTCATTTTAACCTCTTCAATAATTTACGACTCTGTTCCTTAATACACACAAACTGTATATATACAGTCACTTCTCTAAGTGTATGGCAAAATATGAGAGGAGTAAACAAGCAACAATTTGACATTTTGCATGCTGGATTTGGATGTGCTGGATTTAATATCAAACTACAACCCTTGATCACACATGCGAGTCCGGTCTGCTGTGTCATGGTACTTTCCCCACAGACACTGTAGGCATTTCATCATCCACAGTTAACAACATGCACGTGGGCTGTGTGTGTGGGTCTACTTTAATACTTCACACAGAGTTCCCCACACCCACAGTGTTCAGTCATTAGAGTTTTCTACAGTTTCCACACCTACTAATAACACTAACTAACCTTTGTACAGAAAGACCTCCTCACATTTTGGGCCTACATATTATTATGTATTTACATGAGGAATCCTGTACAGCCTGTGATAACAGTTCTGCTCTGAAGGAGCTTTCTAAAGTCAGAGAAAATTAGTAAAGTGACATCTCAATTTAGGTTTGGAGATGTCAACTTTATAACAGTCCGTGTTAAGGACTGGAGGTCATGTTTGAAAGACGTGGGCATTCACAGGCAGTAGATGGTACTGAGAGTAGGATCCAGGCTATCCTACACTAAAGGAGATAAGAAAAGAGGCACTGAAGCACCTTTCCTGAGCATTTAGTGGATTCCACCAGGTCATGGCTGCCTTCAGTTAAGAAGCAGAAAAGACTATTTAACCAGAGCCTCAGTGTTTGTTGAGCTGGACTCATATGCAGGACTAAAAGTCAGGACATCTTGGTCCCAGCAGATTTCATGCAGGTACACTTGAATACCTGGACCACACTTTAGAGCCCAGAGCACACAGAGACTACTGAAGACACACATTTGAGCTTGTGGACTACATAATATTGTTCAATAAAATAATTCAAACTTGATAAAGTTCTACTTACAAATAAATCTGTTGAAATGTTGTTGTTTTTTTTATTATTATTTTGCATGTCTGCTTATGACAAAACAAAATGTTTATATTTATGTTTGGATATGGTAAATTACCACAAATTTACAGTTAATTCTCATAAATTTCTATAATTCACATGGAGTTTCCGGTTTGTGTTGTTGTGTTACTGTCCAAATATTTACTGACTGCTCTATAAAACCAGACAGACAGATGCCGTTTGATCAATTCCCAGACAATCAAAGTTACAAACAGCCATTTTTAATAACTACGCTTACTCCTTACTTACATCTGTTAGTAAATTACATTATTCATCTTATTATTATTTTAAGTTACTTTATTAATCCCACTTGGGGAAACTGGATAGACACTCTGTTGTTAGTAATCACACACACACAAACACACACATGCACTCACACAGATAGACATGCATTAGTGGGCCCAGCTCACAGACATGTTACCAAGTCTGGACTGGCAGCTGGAGAGGTTCCACTTCACACCATGCACATTGCTGAGGTGCCCTTGAGCACCGGACCCCTAACTGCTGAGAGGGCGTACTATATGGCAGCCCCCCAGTCAGACATCTCTCCAGTGATGCATGTCTATAGGTCCTGTGTGAGTGCGTATGTGTGTGTGTGTGATTACTAACAACAGAGTGTCGTTGAATTTCCTTGAGATTGGACCAAAAGCACTGACACGTGGATCTGAGCTGAGTTACCGGCAGCTGGTGCATGACTGAAGCTTTGAGTTGCTTCACTGCTAAGTTATAGTCATGGGAAAAATAAAACTGTGCCACTCTACCACGGCTTTTTCAATCTAACCACTGTGCACATGACATAACTGGGGTGAGCTGATGCGGGTCTAATGCACAACAGATAATTGAAAGGAGGGTCCTTTAAAGGGCCCGGCTGCGGTACAAATGTCCATAGTGCTCACAGTAAACAATGAAATATGATGTGTTACAACGCTCCATTGGTCATGCACACATGCAGTTTTTTTTCTGCTCTGTGTTGCAGTGGAGGGGGCTGGGGTTACACGCCCCCCACATAACACCATCACATGCACACAGACATACCACAGCATCAACTTTCCTAAAGTCTGATAGTGCTGTCATAAAAGTACTCTGTGTTTTATTTATTGGGCAGCATGGAAACTTTTTCATAGAATAAATACCTCTAATATCTCCATGATTTTAACTCCATGATCTGTGAAGCTCTGTGGCTGCGCTGAGTAGAGTCTGAGCTGATGTACAGCAGTGTAAAATGGATTTGGTGGGTGTTTGGTGTTTTGCTGATTTCAGTAAAATCACACTGTCAATGAATTCTACATACTGCCTGTGTCTACACTTTAATAGAGATCTCTTATAATAACATGTGGAACAAAGATTTCTTAAGCCGACGGTCTGAGGATGATTCTTAGTTTAGGCTCACACATTTGGTCTGAGACACAGTGGACAACATACGACCCAGAATCGGCACAGAACCAAGAAACTTTCAATGTTAATGTCAGTTGCATAAAATCAATGAACTGTTGATGTAAATTCAGACTCAATAGTCTAGACAGAGTCACAGCTGTCAGTGCTGAAAAAAGTGACACCTATGGTATAAATGTTTATAGTTTCATAGCGTAGTTAATCACAAAATCATTGGTGACATTTTACTTTATAAACAGCATTTTAATGTTATCTGCTCTTCTTGTGCTTAAACACTGCAGGCAATGTAACCTCAGCCCAGGCTCAGCTTTTATTGCACTTCTTCATTCATAGAAATATTGACCTAACAATAAAAGATATATCAGAGGAACACTTACGTAGCTCAGTGTTGTGCATAAGCAGCTGCAGTACTTGAGCACTCTACTCTGACCCCACGCAGAAAAACTATACTAGCCAAACCATAATGCACAATGTTACAACTACATGAAGGCCACTCCATGTGGAATATGACTTTAAGACATTCAAATATTTAAAGTCTGCATTAAGGCATTTCAGAGATGTGATACTGAAATGTGGAGTTAGAGGTTAAGTGGCTCTGGCACTTTCTGAACTCATCTGACACGTTTCAGTCACTTCAGAATGGCTGCTTGACTGCTCCCATGAGTGGCTTCAGCACATTCAGAGGACACGCCCCCACAGACCTGGAGCTGAGAATTCATTTTGACCTGATTTTAACACCTAATTTCAGAAACTTTTTAAATTTTTTACTTCATTCAAATTTGGTTGGGCGATTAATAACACTTTTTCTTTGGTCTGACAAACTCAGAACACACATTTATTCTTACTGTACATGGACTTTAATAAATCCTCATTTGTCTTGTAGTAATTAATAAGTAGTAATTAGCTAATGTCCGAAAAATAACTTACTAGCGATGTGGAATACAGCTTGTGCTTGACCTCCACGTCGTCCTCCCAACGGAAACAAACTTGAGTTAGCGAAATAAGAAGCTAACAGGTTCAAACAGAGTTTCAATAAAAAAGCTCCGCCCCATGTACGAAGGCTCAGCAGCGGCCCAGGGTTCGAATCTGACCTGTGGCCCTTTGCTGCATGTCATTCCCCATCTCTCTCTCCACATTCCTGTCACTCTTCAGCTGTCTCTGTCAAAAGTAAAGCTTGAAAAGGCCAAAAAAATATCTTTAAAAAAAAGTCATGTAGGTCCAAGTGTATTAAAAGTATGCAGGGCCTGCTTGGTTTTTAGTGGCCCCAAAACACTCTTAGTGCAGTCAGTAAATTGCACACATCGCTAAATACTGACTGAACATGCACGCACACTATAGAGCTGAACAAATCAATCAACATCAAATCTCTTCCTTTCTTTGATGGCACCACGGACGGTTGCCTCGGTGTGTTGGTGCGCGTTGTTTTGTTTTGTTTTGTGTTTTAACTCTGTTTTTTGCGATGGTACCCGGAGCTCTTTCACCAGAGAAGATTTCATAAACATCAGGGTAACAACGCTTCTCCCTACACTGGAAATTTTGGACATTCTGGTGCGCTCACCTTTGCTCACGCAGTGAAACGCCGGAGGAGAGGGAAACGGGCCGGTGCGCTCGTGAGTCTTCGCTAGCGCGGATTACGCACACCTTTACCGGGAATATTTTTCTCTAACTGCCAAACAAACTGGAGGAATTACAACTGCTGTTGGGGAAAAACAGGGACTTTTCTTCATCTGCTGTTTTGTGCTTCACGGAGACGTGGTTTTGTGGATTAATACCGGACTCTGCGCTGCAGCTGGCAGGCTTCCAACTCTACAGAGCGGACAGAAGGTGGAGGAATCTGTTTTTACATCAACAGTGGTTGGTGCAACTACGTGACAGTGATCCAGCAGCACTGTTCTCCTGATCTGGAATCTTTCATCATAAACTGTAAGCCTTTTTATTCACCACGTGAGTTTGCTTCATTCATTCTGGTCGGTGTTTACATCCCGCCGCAGGCCAACGTGCAGGACAGAGCGCATGCTCGCCGACCAGATCCTGTGCGTGGAGCGGACCAACCCGGATTCTTAGTTATTGTCCTTGGTGACTTTAACAAAGGAAATCTCACTCACAAACTCCCCAAATACAGACAGTTTATTAAATGCCCGACCAGAGAGGAGAACATTCTGGATCACTGTTACACCACAGTCAGGGATGCTTATCACGCCGTCCCCTGTGCTGCACTGGGCCACTCTGACCACGTCATGGTCCACCTGATTCCTGCATACAGGCAGAAACTAAAGCTCTGCAAACCTGTAGTGAGGACTTCAAGGAAGTGGACCAGTGAGGCTGTGGAGGATCTCCGTGTGTGTTTGGACTCTACTGACTGGGATGTGTTCAGGACTGCTACCAACAGTCTGAATGAGTACACAGAGGCTGTGACGTCATTCATCAGCTTCTGTGAGGACTGCTGTGTACCATCACACACCAGGGTGAGTTACAGCAACGACAAACCCTGGTTCAAAAGGTTAAGGTTGGATAAGGAAGAGGCCTTCAGGAGTGGGGACAAAGTCAGATTCAAAGAGGCAAAGTACAAGTTTAGCAAGGCGGTGAAAGAGAACAACAACAAACTCTTCAGGAGACAGAACCCCCGGAAAGCAGCTGGACCGGATTCTGTCTCCCCATCCACCTTGAAGCACTGCGCTGATCAGCTGTCTCCAGTGTTCACAGACATTTTCAACACCTCACTGGAGACATGTCACGTGCCAGCCTGCTTCAAGACCTCTACAATCATCCCTGTTCCCAAGATGCCAAGGACCACAGGACTTAACAACTTCAAACCCGTCGCCCTGACCTCTGTGGTTATGAAGTCCTTTGAGCGCCTTGTTCTGTCACACCTGGAAGACATCACCAACCCCTTCCTGGACCCCCTGCAGTTCGCCTACAGAGCCAACAGGTCTGTAGACGATGCAGTCAACTTGGCCCTCCACTACATCCTCCAGCACCTGGACTCCACAGGAACCTACGCCAGGATCCTGTTTGTGGATTTCAGCTCTGCCTTCAACACCATCATCCTGGCTCTGCTTCAGGAGAAGCTCTCCCAGCTGAGTGTGCCTGACTCCACCTGCAGGTGGATCACTGACTTCCTGTCTGACAGGAAGCAGCATGTGAAGCTGGGAAAACATGTCTCCGACTCCCAGTCAATCAGCACCGGACCCCCCCAGGGCTGCGTTCTTTCTCCCCTGCTCTTCTCCCTGTACACGAACAGCTGCACCTCCAGTCACCAGTCCGCCAAGCTTCTGAAGTTCGCGGATGACACCACCCTCTTCGGACTCATTTCTGATGGTGACAAGTCTGCCTACAGGTGGGAGGTTGACCATCTGGTGACATGGTGCAGCCGAAATAACCTAGAGCTCAATGCTCTAAAGCAGTGTTTCTCAAACTTTTTCAGACCAAGGACCACTTAACCCATAAAAAAACACTCAGGGACCACCGAACTCAAAATAGCCCCAAAACAATATGCCAACTTCAGTTCACAAATTACAACATAAAATGACAGTTTTACCAAAGATACAGGTACTTTATTTTTGTCACACAGCTTGTACAGTGACATCCTTTGTATTTAACCCATCCCTCAAGGAAGCAATATCTTACTCACTCAGTTTTTTTGTCATCTTAATGAGAAGAATGGTGCTGCTTTTTTTTCTGGGCCATGAGTGAAGCAATGTCTGGCTCCAAACTGGACAGTTTAAGTCTCATATCATAGTCCACATTAATCCGGTTGCGCTGCTTTGTTTTCAGACCAACAAGGGAGGAAAATCCAACTTCACAGCTGTAGGTGGTTGGAAACGGCATCAACAATTTCAGAGCAGAGTCAGCCAGCTCAGGGTGCTCAGGCTGGATGTGGAGCCAAAAGTCAGTCAATCCTTTCTCCCTGAAAGTTGTTCTCAGTGTCCCATCTGATGCAATGTCCACAAGGCTGTCAACCTCTTTTGGTGAAAGTTTGGAACTGACTTGCTCAATGTGCGTTTTGTCCCCAAATGGATTTCTGATCCACTCAAAGCTTGTGTCTAATTCTGGGAAATATATTCCCAGCTGCGAGTGGAGGTCTTGCAGATGTTGCTTGAAGGATGCAACTGTGCTCCTATCCATGTCCTCTCCAGCAGTGAGGAGAAAATCAGCAAGTGTGGGAAAACTGTCGAATTCTCCGCGATCGAGACGGCCACGCCATAATTCCATTTTCATGCGTGTGGCTTTAATTTTGTCTTGGACATTGAAGATGGTGACGGTCTTCCCTTGCAGTGCCACATTCAAAGTATTGAGAGCGCTGAAAACATCAGCCAAGTATGCCAACTTTGCGAGCCACTGGAAATCGTGCATTCTGTCATACAGTTCATCGCTGTGGTGCATTAATAACATTACCTCGTCTCGCAGTTCAAATAGACGGGTGAGAACTTTGCCACGCGACAGCCAGCGAACTTCAGTGTGGAACAGGAGTTTTGTGTGTTCGCTCCCCATTTCTTCACACAGAGCTTTAAAAAGACGTGTGTTCAGTGCTTTACCTTTGATCTTGTTGACTATTTTCACAGATTCGTCCAGTACTGATTTTAGGCACTGTGGCATTTTTTTGACAGCCAGTTGTTCTCTGTGGATGCAACAGTGTGTTGCTGCTGCAGACGGCGCAACTGCGCGAACGCGCGCCACAAGTCCTTTATGCTTTCCTGTCATTGCAGTTGCACCGTCGGTGCAAATGCCGACACATCTTGACCAGTCCAGATTATTCGTCATAATGAAATCATTGAGTGAGTGAAAAACTGCTTCACCTGTGGTGTTGGTCGGCAGGGAACGGCAGAAGAGAAAGTCATCATGCACTTCACCGGCATAAATGTATCTCACAAAACACAGCAGATTTGCCTCATTCCCAATGTCGGTGGATTCATCCAGCTGTAGTGAGAAGAACTGGCTTTGGCGCAAACGTGTCACCAGCTGATCTTCCACGCTTTCAGCCATAGATGCGCCGCTGGACGGTGTCATTGGAAAGATGAATCCTGTTAATTTCGTCACTGGCTTTTCCCCCAAACAATATGTTAGTCATCACCTTTGCAGCTGGTTTAACTAAATTTTCACCTATTGAATGAGGTTTTCCAGCTTTAGCGATCAAGAGGGATACCTTGTATGAAGCCTCAGTAGCCTTAGCATTTTCTCCGGGTGCAAAAAACTGTGCAGCCTCTTTCATCTCATGTTGCGTGAGTTCGTCGCGTTTCCGTTCAAAAAGTCCAGTAGGTTTCCCCATGTACTCCTTGTGTTTAGTTTCCATGTGTCGCTTCAACTTTGCAGGTTTCATACCCTCGTTAGCTAACGTTTCATAGCACAACACACACTGTGGTTTAGGATCCTCCTCGTCGCCAGTCCAAAAAAACCCAAACTGTATGTAGTCGCTGTGGTACCTCCGTTTCACCTTAGCGTTGGATTTTTCACGTTCATGACGAGCTGGCGGAGGGGTCTGCTTTGACGGCGTTGGACCAACATCCTGGGACTCAACAACTTTTCCTGTCGAGTCAGAATTTTCATCTGCTTTTCTTTTACATGACACGGTCCTAAGCCACTGATCCATTTATAACTTGTTCGGACCATACATCCAGGCTTTACACCGCTTTGCACAGTCACATTCCCACAGTTACGGGTTACACTTAATTTGACGTAAACCACTTGCGGTGCCGCAAACCGGTCCACTGCACTACTCAACTCCGACAGTGCCACAAAAAAATTTTTGTGATTTTATATGCTAGTTTATTTGATATTGAAAACAACACATATATGTCACAGACAGTTTGAGAAACACTGAAATTAAAACACTGACATTTTAAATTTTAAAATGTGATATGTCACCTGTCACCTCGCGGACCACTAGGGGTCGCTCACGGACCACCAGTGGTCCGGGGACCACACTTTGAGAAAGTCTGCTCTAAAGACAGTGGAGATGGTTGTGGACTTCAGGAAGAACTCAGCCTCACCTGCCCCCATCACCCTCTGTGACTCCACAATTGACACTGTGGAGTCCTTCCGCTTCCTGGGAACTATCATCTCCCAGGACCTCAAGTGGGAGCTGAACATCAGCTCCCTCATCAGGAAAGCACAGCAGAGGATGTACTTCCTGCGGCAGCTGAAGAAATTCAACCTGCCAAGGACAATGATGGTGCACTTCTACTCCTCCATCATTGAGTCCATCCTCACCTCCTCCATCACCATCTGGTACGCTGCTGCCACCGCCAAGGACAAGGGCAGACTGCAGCGTGTCATTCGGTCTGCAGAGAAGGGGATTGGCTGCAATCTGCCGTCGCTCCAGGACCTGTACGCCTCCAGGACTCTGAAGCGTGCAGCAAAGATTGTTGCTGATCCCTCCCACCCCGGACACAAACTCTTTGAGACACTCCCCTCTGGCAGGAGGCTGCGGTCCATCATGACCAAAACCTCACGTTACAAGAACAGTTTTTTCCCATCTGCTACTAGCCTTATCGACAAGGCCCGGAGCCCCCCCGTGACACTGACTCTCTCCCTCTCCCCATCCAGACCTACATGCTACACTAATGTAGCATCTTCAGACCTTCTGCGTTACATTAATGCACAGTCTCTATTTATTCGGGACCACTTCATCCTGTTGTGTATCTGCACATTTATAGTATTTATAGCATTCTGTGAATATAGTGTGATCTATACTGTCATATACTTGCACATCAGCTTGCACTACAGCTCCTTTGTTTTTAGAAGATACTGTATATATATTTATATTGTTTATATTTTAATACTTGGTCTTTTATCTTCCTATATTTTTTATATTTTTCTTTTACTTAATATGCTAATGCTGCTGCCAGAAGAGCCACTGAATGAAGCCGTTTACACTAAAACACTCCAGACAAAGTCAACCAACCCGTTCTCAATCTCAGCTCATCAAATACCGATGCTTTGTCACACCCTTCAGCGTCTCATACAGACACACAAGGAGCGTCCCTTCACTGTCTGTATGAGACGCATTGACTCCAAGAGACGCTATAATGAGAACGGGTTGAAAAAGTCGTTTTTTCACACATGTAAGCACACAACAGGAGATTCTCTGTTGTATTTGCACTTTTTCAGCTGTTGCTAATAAAAGTTGTTAATATTGTGCACATTATGTTGTTACTGTTTCATTATTAGTGTTTGGTATTTAGTTTCTGAATGGTGTAGGCACAAGCCAACAGTTTGGTGATGTTGTCTGAGCCTTAAGTCATCATTTTTAATTAGTCACGGTAAGGTATCAAAATTTGGATACCGCCCAACCCTAAAGTGTACCTGAATGAAATCTGATTGTTTTAGTCAAGATTATGCTAAAATATATTTTCTCAACTAGATTTAAGTTTCCTGTTAAGGGCCAAACTTCAATTTTCTAAATTCCCAGTTTATTCCCTGTTTATTCCCAGCCTGAAATGGCTCTGAAGCTGAGACTATCTAAACTCTAATACTCTACCTGTTGTGTTCGTGCTTTGTTTATGTCATGTACCGGCTTCTAAATCTGAGTCTGACTCACATTTAATTGTTTTGTTTAATTTAATTTGATCTGTGTCTAATGGTTTGAGAGAGAGAGAGAGAGAGAGAGAGAGAGAGAGATAAAAAGTTGATTCTCCTTCCCCTCCCCACTACCAACCACAACCGTGCAGTGCCTGATCCTGTCTGTACAAAGTGAGGAGAAGTTGTTGTGGCCCTGAGCAACCGGCCCTCACAGTATGCAGTATTAAACAGATGCTGGCTCTTTAAACCGTGATACGTGTATCAGTGTACAAACGGTGCGGGGCACTGACCTGTGCGGGGTGTTGATGCGCAGGACGCCGGTGAGCATGGGCAGAGGACGGGGCAGCTGGAGCTGGTCCCCGAACCAGGAAACATGGCAGTTACAGAAGTATTTCAGGTAGTTGTAAATGCCAGAAGCCACGGCCACCCCGGTGCTGCCTGTAGCGACTATCTTGTTGTTTGTGGTGGACCTGAGCTCACACACATCCAGGCTGTCGTTGGAGAGGCTCCTGTTGACGGACACTATGAACTCCGTGGATCTGTCCCCGAGCAGCCGCTTCAGCAGGTCGACCACGGCTCTCCCCTGCGCCTTCTCGCTGGCTTTCGGTTTGAGGTGGTCCAGCGTGGGAAACGTACAATGTGTAGTCACAAAAAGACAGAAGACGACGAGCAGAGCCAGGCTCCAGCCGCTTCTTGGTGACATTTTGATCCCCAGTCAGAGTTTCCCACCGAGCCACCGCTTTAAAAACAACTGGACCTCTCCATTTGCAGAGAACCAGGAAGCGCTGCTTTACTGAAGGGTCCAATCACAGAGAGAGCTGCCGCCTCAATGAGAGGTCACAACCAATCAGATGATGCAGTTTCTTTGAGAAGCCTATGTTTGGCATGTGATCAGTCTGTCATGTGATGGTAATATTACAGTAATGTGCTGTTCACTTCATGGAGACATGGCTCAATCAAAGCTGGATGGGGTATGATCATGTGATAAAGAACTGAAAACCTTTGAACACGTGACTGACTGAAACAAACACCCAGAACAAATGGTTCACATATTAACCTGTTAAGAGTTATTACAGGTCACATAATGTTCATGTAAAAATGATGAACGTGCTCTATTGTGCACTGATCATAGAGGCTCATATCTTATACTTTTTGCCCAAATCTTCCAGTTCAAATGTGGCCAAAATTCCATCATGGAATCCAGAGTGTATATGTAGAACTGTTTTTTTGCTCAGTAAGCACAAAACACACGCATCAAGTGACATCTCTTATATAACAGTTGACATGGTCACAGACTTCTAGAACAGTTGAGCTTCTTGTCTTTTGTTCTGTCGCATTCAATCAACAACTATAGTTAGCTGGTTAAGATGTTACATACATATAAAGGACACACACACACACACACACACAGTCAGCAGTGGGTTTCTCCTTGGAACACTCCAATGGATGCCATCTTTGCCTATTCTCTTTCTTATTGTTGAATCATGAACACTGACCTTAACTGAGGCAGGTGAGGCCTGCAGGTCTTTAGATATTGTTCTGGGTTCTGTTGTGACATCCTGGGTGAGTTACTGATGCACTCTTGGAGTAATCTTGGTAGGCTGGCCTCTCCTGGGAAGGTTCACCAATGCTCCAAGTTTTCTCCATTTGTTTTTGTACTTTCTTTGTTGCCATGTGTTTTTGCATTAGAGCTGTAAGTGTTTGCTTGTTCATCACCGTAATGAACTGCATTGTCCCTTATCCTAATATTGTTATGTCATCACAGACTTCTTTATCTGGTGCGATCTGAACCACCTTCACATCAACGCCAGCAAGACGAAGAATGAGTGATTGACTTTCAGAGGAAGAGGTCCTTTGGAGTGTGCAGGACTCCTTCTATGACACTATGGTAGTATCTGCATTATTCTATGCAGTTGTCTGCTGGGGAGGGGGAAGCACAAAGAGAGACAGAAAAAGACTTATCGAACTGGTGAAGAGGTCCAGCTCTGTCCTGGACTGCCCCCTTGACTCCATGGAGGAAGTGGGGGCACAACTCCTCTCACATTTTTTCTATATGTTTCTTATTCATGAGTAATTTATTATCAACATTCTGTTTATGAGCTGCTGTGACAATCCCACTGTGGGATCATTAAAGTCTATCTTATGTTATCTTAATCCTAACCCACGCTGCCAGACACACTCACCACCTTGACATACAGTACATGGTATTGCAGGAGTAACTTAATTTTAATTTTGTAGATTTATGATGCTCATATGTAGAAGAGCTTCTCCCCTTTCTTTATATATTATACTATTGGACTGATGCATTAATAATACACAGGTAAAAGGGGTGGCTGTGGTTCAGGAGGCCCAGTGGGTCATCGACTGATCAGAGGGTTAGTGGTTTGATCATCAGCTATGCGGTTGCTTAGGGCCACAACTACTAGAGGGGGCACACGGGCTGCCAGCTTTCACACAATGACCGTGAGACTCACGCAATTAACCCTTTCACATGCCCTCACACCACACGTCCATTAATACACACATTCATATTTGTGGCTTTCCTGCTGATAGTCTGAAGAACTCACTGCTGCACGGTGCTTCTTGTCTGTCTCTCTGCTGTCTGTGTCCTGTCTGTCTTTCTGCTGTCTATGTCTGTCGCATGTCATAAATTAGTTTTTGTCTGCATCACAGAGTTGTATTGTCATTTCAAGACTGGGTTTGTAAAGTTTAGTGAACATGAGAGAACATGCATGACACAGAGAATCTCCTGTTGTGTGCTTACATGTGTGAAAAAACGATTTTGTCAACCCGTTCTCATTATAGCGTCTCTTGGAGTCAATGCCTCTAAAACAGACAGTGAAGGGACGCTCCTTGTGTGTCTGTATGAGACGCTGAAGGGTGTGACAATGCATCAGTATTTGATGAGCTGAGATTGAGAACGGGTTGGTTGACTTTGTCTGGAGTGTTTTAGTGTAAACGGCTTCATTCAGTGGCTCTTCTGGAAGCAGCACACTGTCTCTACCTCCCCTCTGGCACTCTGAGTTATTATGGTTACAGGAACACTCTGAAACTTTAGAATGATTCAAAACAGTTAAATCAAGAAGCACTTAGGTGGTGTATCCCCACCACATAAACATACACACATGCACACACTAACTTTAGGATAGGTCACTTTAATGAAACGAGTCACCTGGAATAAGCTTTTTTGCAATTGGTCAGAACCTGTTCCACCTCTTTTAAAATCTCTATAAATATGATCCAAACAGCTTGAGATGACTCGTGTCCCATTTTATGATTCAGAAGCTGTCTGACATCTCAGGCTCAGGAAGATGGAACGGCTGCTCGTTTTACTGGCCCTGCTCTGCACTGGTCATGCTGCACCTCAAGGTGAGCAGTCAATGACAGGACAGGGTGACAGGGAAATGAACTTCATGTGTTACATGATCCAAACAGATCTGTTTTTATTTTCTTACTAAAATAGGTGCTAAGAAGTGTTTTGTCAGCTTCTTTGGGAATGTATGAAGACAAAGAATGCTCTGTTAGAATGATGCTTCTAAACTAACTTACCTCTTTGTCACGTATGTCTGTCATATTTAATAAAATATGACAAACATGAGGCTACTTTTATAAAACTCATAATATCTCCATGATCATTCCGAGCCTGCAAATGGTGTTTTTAATATTTTGTTCACTTCATGAGATATCGATAAAAGATAGATTCTATATCTATAAAATATAGATTTAATATCTATAAAATATAGAAAGGATGCATGTATTAAAAATTCATTGCAGGGCTGTTGAATAACACTGAATTAAACTGTGCCATTGAACAGTAACGTGTATCTAAGTAATTACAGCATATTGTCAGTATTTATGTCTTTAGTAGAGGAGACATACACTCCTTGTCAGTTATGTGTTTTTAATAGAGCATATTCTTGACCCTAAAAGCAGTTCAAACAGTGTCACTATGTGTACTCTGAACTCTGTTTCATCATCAGCTGTGTAAACAGTACAAATCATTGATATGCTCACTATGAGCAGAGGTGAAGCTTTGGACTTAGCAGTGTTAAAGACATGATGCCTCTGAAACAACAAAATAAATATTATAACTGTGAATAACTGATTGAATTATTTGTTTCACATCATACATTTCTGTGAATACCATGGCAACAGTCTGAGGAACTTAGATTTTATGACAGTTGCACCTGTATTAACCCTCTGTTGCATGAATGAGTTAAACATCATCAGTTAAAAAATGTTAATTCCTTCAATTCTGTTTTTGCGTGTGCACAAATATTTTCTTACTGATGTTTTTTCTATTTATCTCACCGTGTAATGTGTGAAGTCCAGGCTGCTTTTATGAAATATAAAATATAAAAATATCTATATGAATCCCTGAGCAAATCAGGGATCAGCGTGTTAGTTTTACTAATCTGATACATGTTGTATGTGCATGAATCAGTGTTTAAATCTGTATATATTAAATGTTCTTTTCTCTTTTTCCTTTCCAGATCTGTCAGAGAACGTTTTTATCTTCCCACTGGAGAGCCCAACTTCTAGTGTTAAGCTCACTTCCAGTGGTGTACAGTCCATCACAGCTATGACTGTATGCATGAGATATTTCTCTTCAATGACCCGAAGCCAGAGTCTGTTCTCCCTGGCAGTCCCATCTGAGGACAATGCCTTCCTCCTCTTCAAGCCGTCTGTCGATGTCTATAGGCTGTATGTCCAAGGGACATCTCTGGAAATCAGCGGGCTGCCCCATCACACAGATGACTGGAACTCCATTTGCTGGACGTGGGAGTCCAAAAATGGCTTGACGACACTGTGGGTCAATGGAAAACGTAGTGCTCGGAAAATTCTGCAGAACAAAGCCATTATTACTGGTGGGCCCAGTATAGTTCTGGGTCAAGATCAAGACACTTATGGTGGAGGCTTTGATCAAAATCAGAGCTTCGTAGGTGACATCACAGATGTGCACCTCTGGGACAGTGTCATCTCTCCGTGTCAGATTAGGTTCTTTATGGAGGGTAGTGCCTTCAATCCTGGAAACCTTGTCAACTGGAATAACCTGCAGTACTCCATCACAGGCTCCGTGCACGTGGAAAAGAGCGACTTTGATAAACTGACGTGCTATTAGTTTATTTAGATTGTATAATTCAAAGCAGATAATGTCTCTTCAAATAAAAGAAAAACACACTGTGTTAGGTCAATTAAAGCCAATAAAGAATTGTTTCACAAAATAAAGCCTGTCAACAACTTGTGGGTCAGTGTGTTGTCTGTTTTTTCTTTTTATATTCTGAGACCAGATGTGATCAAAAGCATCCAGTGGAGGACTTCCAGTGTGCAGTGTTGTTTTGGTCCACATTAAAATGTCTTTGGAACTCTACTGTGATCTGATTTCAGACACAACAATCTAGAGACATCGCACTGCAGTTTCCTTTTTTAAAATCAGTTTGTATAAACTTAGTGAATTTACAGCCTACATAATATATCAATGCAAACTTCTATTGCACAACCAATAACGATAAAACCAAATAAATGCACAAATGAACACATATGATCAAACGCTCAGTTGTTACAGGTGTGCTAAGTGATCTAATCCCATTGTGTGACTCTGTGTGGTGGCTTTATGAACTGGCATGACAACGAGGGTCCTGTAGTAGCGGGGCATGCTGTAGAACTCTGAACACAGACAATGATGTGCAAATAACTGCAATTATGTAAACAGTTTACTGTGTTTACACTGTGTGTGTGTGTGTGTGAGTGGGCAATGAGTGTTTGCAGTGCAGAATACAAAAGTGATTCCTGAAAAAGTAAATGAGTGCAGTGTTCCATCTATTGACAGATCAAGTACAATGACCAAAAAGAAGTTGAAGAACACACAGGACAATATGTGATACAAACCTCAAACCTTCTCTCCACCTCTCTCTCTCTCTCTCTCATAACCATCTGTAAACATACATGTCTCATTAATGCATGTTACTAACTAAACTTCTTCCCCGGAGTTTCTGTGCTCTCTCGTCCAGCAGGTTCTCATGGATCGTGGCTGCTGCTGTGGTCCTGCACGACGTCCACTACTTATATTATTACTGTCATTATTGTTACCATATCTCCATTACAGTTTATAGTTAGGTAATGTTTTGCTGCTACTGTGCATCTGTGTCTTTCTATCTCTCTCTGTTTATCTATCTATCCCTCCCTCTCTTTCTATCCCCCACCCTCTATCTTTAACTCAACCGGTCATGGTGGATGACCGTCTACCAATGAGCTTGGGTCTGCTCGAGGTTTCTGCCTGTTAAAAGGAAGTTTTTCCTCGCCACCGTCGCCATGTGTTTGCTCATGGTGGAACTGTTGGTCTCTGTAAATAATATTATAAAGAGTAGCTACAGTCTAGACCTGCTGTGTATGAAAAGTGTCATGAGATAACTTTTGTTATGATATGGCGCTATATAAATACAATTGAATTGAACTGAATTGAATTGAATTGATACATGGCTGGGACTCACTGAGAATTCTTCTGCACATGGAGCACTAAAACACCTAAATACAACCACACAACAGCACTGAACAAACTCACATGGGGTTAACATTTCTAGGAAAGATCCAGAGACCATGAGGTCAGAGTACTCCAGCTCCGACCCACATACAGTCCCACACAGTCTAAATACTGCATCACAACTAAACTGCTAACTGCTAAGCTGCTTTCAAATCTCAATGAAATAAAAGATGTATTTAAAGTTTAATAATAATGTTTTATATTTAGTACTGTGCAAATGATTGGATTATTACTGGTGTATTCGTCAGCAGTATTTTATTGTTGTCTGATTAAGATGAAGCTTTGAACTATTTGACATATCTTTATTTCATTTGATAGATGGTCATGTACAATAAGCATGAGAAGCAAAAGTAGCATGAGAGTTAGAGAGTATCCCAGTGTGTGTGTCAGTCACACTGACAAGTGTTTTATTATTCTCAGTTACATTTGACACAAAAACTCGGAGCTGTGGCCGCTGATAGAGCCACTTTGTATCAGAATAAATGAATGAATGAAAATAAATGGCAATCCAATTTAAAATGAAAAGCTTTAATTCTAATTTGGATTAACTTGACATATCTTAAATCTATATATTCATATGATAAAATACATTGATTCCACTACATTCCTATAAAATATTTTACAGTAAATGTAATACATCAATGTGTTATGTAGCTACTACAATATATACCTCTACAGGGTAGAAGAAGTACTCAAGTTAAGATGCATAACTATCTTAAGAAGTGTACACGCAACAAATTAGTTACATTTCGCCCATGCAGCTGACTTCTTGTTAAGCAAATGCAAACATACACACACTGTTGCTGTATTATGTGGGAGAAATAGAATTAAATAAATATCAGTACTTGGAACAGAATAAAAATCAATGGCAATAATTCACAATATAAATTGATTAATTAAAAAAAAACTTTTATTTTCATGTCCACAATCCTGACATCAATCTTCCAGCAAAATGTAGCACAATACAGAAGTAAATAAAGATCCCAAACAGGCCCATACACAGACAGCAAGGCCGCAGCAAGCTAGCAAACAGTTACACTGAAGACAAACATTACATTAAGATGATTCAAAGACAAACAGGAAGTGCAGACATACAGAAGTACTGTATTAGCAAGAACATCAAATAACTGCTGGTGTGAGCATCAAAGTGCTTGTTTGCGTTCGCTGATTTAGTACACCATCAAAGTGTGTGTTTCAGCTTTTTTTTTAACAATCGAACAAAAAGCAAGAGAAGCAAAAGTAGCATAAGAGAAAGAATCCCATCTCCACTCGACATCAGGCATCATTTGGTTTATTTGGACTCATCTACCTGGATTTCACAGTGAGTTTCCTGAGGTTTTACTGTGTTAGCGCTCATTCTGGGTGGGTTGTGTGGTGGTAGTGCAGTGTTGATGACAATGGCTTTAAAATGTCCTGTATGGACAGTGCTGTCCCTTGACAATCCACAAGGCACACACAGATCTACGGAGACTCTATCTCCACACAAAAAAAACATTTACTGTTTAAGGTTATCACTTCAGGATAACTGAGAATCTGATAAAAAAGTTTTATATGCAGAGCAGGATTCAGACTGGTCATGAATTCGGTTTGGATCTGACAGAATGGTACTGAACACATGATCAAGAAGTGCTTCTGAATGACCGAAGCATTACAAGTATGAGGTAAGAGAACTCTCCCAAAGGAATCCATTGACAGATAACAAGATTAGCCTGTAAGATTGCACACACTGTACAAAGCAAGGTTCCATTTTGACAACATGATTAAGATTCTCTGTGAACATGTAATAGTCATTCTCTGTAACGTTCCAGGCAGTTCACAAGTATCAGTACACAATTGTCTCTAATCTTAATATATGTCAACCCATCTAGACTTTTGCCATCCTTGTCTATACTGTCATTTCCTACATTGGTCTATACTGCTGCAACATCTACTGCACTTCTGTCAATCCTGTGGAAGGGAGACCTCCTCAGGCTCTTTCCGAATGAAGAGTCTCAGGATGGAGGCCGTGTTAAAGTTCAACGGTTCAAGTCAAGTTGAATATTATTAATAACTTATGATGTACAGTGAGATTGCAGTTCTGTAAACAATGCCACTGTGTTTCAAAACAAGAGCTCCTCCAGTTAGAGAGTGACTCACAGTTAAAGAGGAACTTTGGGATTTTTAGGAGAACAACTCAGTCTTATTGAGTCTGCAGGAGTTTGCATATAGCAGGAGAAATATTGGTATGGAAATCCAGGATCACAGATTGATTCTTTAATTAGTAGCTGTAAAATAGGCGGGATCATGTAAAGTGAGTAGGTCACCTTGTCAGGGTTTATGACAAGGTGACCACACATGCTGTACCTGCACAATGAATCCATTAATTATGAATGATTAATTATACATTTCTCTAAATAGAAGTTGTCTCTGGAGGGCAACGACAGACTACAGACTACAACATTGACTTTGGTAAATGATGTGACAATATTTAGGGCTCTTCACATTGAAGCCTAACATGATTTGGCTGGTAAACCCAGGACACATTAGGCCATTATGTAAGGTTAAGATAAAGACCAAATATCACTTAAAATGATCATACTGAACCAACAAAGTGGTACAACGTCAAAACTATTAACGTATAAAAGTTGATTCATGACACCAAATTATCACACCTAAGACCATCTGAATGTTTAACTATGAAGCAGTGTAGAACAGGAGCATCAGAGAACAGCTGAAATCGAAGCAATTAAGAAAAAAAACTATACAAGAAGCACCAAACAATAACAGTTAGATTTCAAATTCTATTATAATTCTTTCAAATCAGAAAGACTATGAAAGAAAACAAATCATTCTCTCACAAAACAGAAAGTTGCATTCAGAAGTAATAAAGTCACTCTTGTTCAGTTCAGTACTCTTAGGGGGTTTGCTTCTACAGTCTTACTTGGTCTGGTATGATGAGTAGCATTTGGTGGCTAATGTTAGCAAACATGGTAAAGTTTGACTTTATGACTCTTTTCTTCGTGTGCTACTCTGACACTAAAATGTTTTTGTAACATGCTAAAAAAAATAAACACATTAAGGCTGCTGCTGTGTCACTTAGCATCTGACTGTTAGCTTAGCAGAACAGAACTGTGTTTACTGCGTGTCCAGTTAAACCTGTTCATTATTCTCAAAGAAAAAAAAAGAAAAAGTTAACTTGAGAAACTGTTTTGATTTGTTTTCTGAACCTGAAGTTCTGCTGGTTGTACACCTGGTTTAACTGAAGTTTGACTATAAAAAGGTCCAGCGTGTCAGTTTTAGTGGCATCTAGCGGTCAAAAACTCCACAGGATACCTTTAAGTTCAGTTATATCAAGTTTAAGTTCAGTTTAAACTTCAGCATCAGGACACATTCATTTTGATTCATCACTGGTTGAGTCCCATCTGAAATCTTAAGCCACAGCTAAGCTAATAAAAGAGCATGAGCTCCAATGTACCTGACTGGGACACGTGTTATTGTGATGTGTTTCCTGCTCGTTGTCCCGTCCACTCACTCTCAGTCATCCTTAAACTTACTCTCTTTCTTGTGGCTGATGTTCAGTAAAAGTCTCAAAGTCTTTTTATTCTAAATTATTATCATTATTGACTCATGTTCGCTGCAATAGAGAGCGGATTAAATTTGTCAGCATTTTGTCACATTAAAGCAGCTACAAGGAGTTTTTAACTAGTTATGAGACTCCATTTAATACTGATACTCTACATGACCTACATAAGCAAGTCCATCGAACCACTGAGAAGATTTTTTCTGTTCCTGCCTGTTGCTGAGTCTGATTCAAAATCAGATGAAACATTTTATGGCATGCAGACCGGACCAGCCAAAGTTAAAGGAAGCTATAGGGGATTTTTCTTCACACAATTTGATTTTGGGGTCAGAAATGAGTAAAAGAAAGGAATTGACTGAAGAGCAAAAAAAAAAAAAAAAGCTAGAAGGTACTGACAGAGCAGGGGTGAATACACAAGTCAACCTTTGTTGGTCATTCAAAACAAGTAGAGAATTGTGGGATTTAAAAGGGTTCTGAATCGGTCACCTCCTGGCCCAGACAGGTATGTAATGCATATGGCTGTCTACAGTTCACGGAAGCTCAACTAATACAATTGGCATCTTATGTTCGCCCTGCTACAGAGGCATATCTTTCTGTTGGTTTAATATTATGAAGATACAACAAGAGTCAGGAATGTTGCTGACTTTTGCTTTTTCCACAAAATGACTGTTACGGAGCAACCAATAGGCTTAAATGTAATCTGTATGTACTCAGTATATGGTACTAAAACATCGTCATATAAAAGTAAGTTAAATTACTTCTTTGCTATGCATCCTGCAAACAGCTGTATTTTAAAAAAATGTATTAAAAACCTGCCAGATCAAGATCTTCATGACACATGATGGTGGTCCACATGGGAAATTCAGTCGTCACTATGAGAAACACTCCTGTCCACATGGGCTGCCAAAATCAACACAAAATCAGTTCCTTCTAGTCGCTTTAATCAATGTGAAGGAAAAGAAAAGCAAGAATTTGAAGTGAAGCTAGTCTGTCTACTGTGAGTTTGTATGCAAAAGTCTCTCCATGTCTGCTAAAAGCGCATCAGGCACATATGAATGCAAAGCTAAGTTAAGTTTAGTATAAAAATCCCCTTGACGCAGCCCCCCCAGCTCCACATGACAGTCCTGAGTAAATATGTTAAGTGGGAGAGGATGTTGACACCAGCCTCTGACTCCACCACTGACTCTTGATAGCAAGTTTCATTTCTCTACAGAAACATTTGGGTCTGGCTCTTTACTTTCCTGTTCACAACCAAAGCTCCAGTGGGCAGCTAAAACTGAACATGAATAGTGAATTGAGATGTGGACCTGCCTGTTAAAGACAGGACATTTCTCACTGTGGTTACAGTCCAGTAGAAATTGCAGGTGCGGGGGCTTTGTTTAGATAAGATGGAAAGACCTGAATGTGTGTAGCAGGTTCAGGTTTCAGGTTCAAGACTGCTGACTGCTCCACTGGTTGGCCATAGGCCTGCGGAGCAGCTCCTCCACATGGCGGGCCACGTCCATCGTGTCGTCCAGATCAAAGTCTCCATCTGCATCCAACATGGCATCACTCCTGAAGGGGACAACAGCAGAGACGCCACACATGATTGAGTACGTTCAGGGGGATAGATGTTCTACATCATAATCCACAAATAACACCAAAGACATATCATACAAAACAACAAATAAAACTACCTTTCTGATAGACCCAGTCACTACTTCCTCCAACAAACAGGTCTAGTACTGCATGATCTCCATGTCTTTTGGTTAAACACATGCTGCAATAAACAGGAAGCTCCTAACAAAAAGACGTCGTCTGGATGGCAGCATATGTTGCTCCAAAACCAGAATGTACCTTTCTGCATTCAGGGTGCCTTCAAGGCTGACCAGTTACCCATCATGCCATGGGCACTAACACACAACCCCATACACCACAGATGCTGGCTATTGAACTTTGTCCATGATTTAAAATCGTCACACCACAGCACGCTTTTCCACTTTCCATCAGATGAGCTCAGGTCCAGAGAAGTCTGCGCTGTTTCTGGATTTCTGAACATGCATTTGTTGATACAGCGAGCAATGACTGAGCAATTTGCTGCTCAGCATTTCACGAAGTGTTGAACCTTGCCCCCACCCTCGTGAAGGACTAAGCCTTTTAATTCCCCTTATTATTCAATCATGATAACGTCACCTGGTGTTTTTTGAGCATTCCACAACTTTCCTATTATTTATCATTTGATCATAGAATATCCTGTCCTTTAATTCCACTTAATTGGATAGAGGTTGAAATGTTTTTTTTACACAGTGCCCCAACTGTTTTGGAATCGGGGCTGTTTATTGAGTGTCTGTATATGTGGACATATTCACACATGCTGGCACACAGTGGTTGAAGAAGGAACTACTAAACCTGCAATAACTGATTTTTTTGGACCACTTAGAGGCAGCAGAAACAAGTTGTGAATACAATATATATATATATATATATATATATATATATATATATATATATATATATATATATATATATATATATATATATATATATATATATATATACACATCCAGCAGTTTAAGAGAAAGGTCACCATTCATTTGGAGTTGTGTTTGTGTCCAATATGCTCTTTTGATGCTATTTTAACTCAGTCTTTGTCCTGAGTGCTAAACGCTTCACTCTCCTCACCAGCTCATCAATAACAGTATTATCAAATGTATGTCAAATGTACATAAATTATGAAAAGTAAAAGTATTCTTCAATTCAGTGCAGTGTTTAAAGGATCTCATCTTCAGTAAATTCATCAAATGAAGTAAAGGAGTGTACTTACATAGAAGGATAGACACCAAAGTTGTTGGGGTGGCTCACAGAGGGAGAGGCTGTCTGGTCCATGAATGTGGAAGCTCCTCCACTGGGTTCAGGGTTCGGGGTGGTGAATCTATCAGAGACATATGCCACACATTATTTCAGCTATTAATATAACACTGGTCTTCCTAGCACAGAAGGTATGGGGAATTTCAAACTGAATTCACCTTTTTACACCCAAATCTGAGCCGGCTCACTGAGCTTGTCTGAGAAGTCAGAAATGAATCCAGCATAACATTCAGCCACTAAAACTAATTCTTCTGTCCATGAATGCAAGTAAATAACTATAATTTGACAGCTTAATCAAGAAATAATAATGTGCTTTACCATTTATTCAGTTTTTTGAAAAACAGTACATTTAAATTATATTTTAACATTAAAAACATAATTTTGGTTAGAGAACTTCTACATACTGGTGTATTACCCATTACAGAAAGCAATTTGTTGTAAAGAAGACCAGAATTCATCTCTGAGTCCTGTTTTAACTTCAAATTAATCATACAGTATTAAAAAGACAGAAGTGGTTACGAGCTACTGTACAGAATATGATTACACATCCTTATATCTCTTAGATGTGTGAATGATTTCATTTTCTATTCATATTCCATGGATGTGTGCTCACCGTCTGTTTGGGATTCAAATATCAGACCCACACTAAACCTCAGGAACTTGCTACTTATTCAGTCCTGTCTGTTAGAAGTGATTCAAGTTCCTGTGGATGTTTTAGAAAAGAGAAACGGGATAACTTACTCAGGAACAACTTGTTTGATCTGTGGTTTCACATATCCATCCACTGCTTTTGCTGCAAGAGAGAAATACCGCCTTAAAAACTACAATTTAATCATTTCATCTTTACTGAGCTTAGTCCACCAGTTTTTTAAAACTTGTATGACCATACTGAGTTCATAGCAGTGATGCTTTGGTGTAAATACAAATAAGCACTGCTGATACATACAGAGTGGAGGGGTGTAGTATTTGGCGAAGACCTCATCTTTGGGTCGGTCAGGGTAGAGAAACAAAAGGTGGTTCAGGTCGCTGATTCGGTCAGCCAGGGAGCGAATGGAGAAATCCTTGGTTGTATAAGGTAACAGATTCCAGACCAGCCTTTCACCTAGCCAAAAGCCAGGACCAGCCAAGAATTACAATCATTGTATTTACCAGGGCTCATTATAAACACATAAGCACATATAAGAGTGCAAGCACAGCAGCTTGGTACCTGGTTTGTTGGGATTTTCAGCCACCCAGGCGATAGTGATACCTCCGATTTCTGAGTCACTGAAGCGCAGCAGGAAGGTTCCGTTGGGCTTGGACATCAGCATGTCCTGTGCCTGCTGCTTGTTCACAAAGCCCAAGATGGCCCTATACACACACATTCACACACAATGTGAGCTGTACATCTTCTCTGCTGTGGCAGGTGAAAGCAGGGATAAAGTTGCTTTTTAATTTGTCATGAGATATATCTGAACCCATTCAGTGATAGAGTGAATACACTCCAGGACACTGTTAAGAACATGATTATCGTTAATACTGGTGTATCGCGACATCCCTATTTCTGACCACACCACAGCCACAGTTATTTAGCTACTCTGTTTTTCCATACTACCTTTTTAATCGCACTTGGATCATAAATCGGCATCTTAGTTGTCCCCTAAAACCAAAAAATTCATTACCCATCATTCCAGTGAGGCTTGAGATGTTTCTTCATGAGCTCCACAACTCCATCAAACCACTGCCAGAAGGTGAAGTTACGTCCAGGTAAGCTCTCCTGTACAAAACAAACAAACTGCATCAGTATGTTTACATACTTAAAAGAAGAGAGGTTATTCTGCATGTGTGTGTGTGTGTGTCGGTCAGAGCATTTGGAATGAGAATGCAGGCTGTATAGTGAGCAATAGTGGAAATGTGTCAGCTGAGATGAGTTGGCCTCACCCTGTTGAATTGGGCCCAGGATATGGTCATGTTGCGGTAGTCCTCAGGGTTGTTGCTGCTGCTTGTAAAAGCCTTCTGTGCTAGGAAGACCAGGTTGTCCTCTGACAGGCCACGGCTGCTGTGCATCTCTGCCTTGTACTTCATATCAAGGGCCTCGCACAGCTGCGGCCACAGCACCTTGTCCGGCACAATGAACGGCACCCGGCCCTGAGAACACGAGGATGGGTGTTAAACACAGGAAGAAAAACAAGGCAGTGGAGGAGACACTTTATCTGCTTTGTTGTCTCTCACCATCTATATTGCATACAAGAATATAGAACATGACAAGATGCCATCTAATACTCGACAAGCTGACACAGTTTATGAGGTTGTAGGAAAATATTACTTGATATAGTCACCGCCACCTACAAAAAGTACTGTAGAAAAAGGCGAATGTAGAAAAAAGGAAGCGTACTGGCTCAGCAAAGGCGTTGTCCCACAGGACTGTTGCTGTGGCGTTGTTGTCCTGACTGCCGTGGACGATCACCACCACAGGCAGCGATAAGGTCTGCAGGTTCAGACGCAACAAAAGGTTAACAGATTCAAGAGGAGAGTCTTCTGGATTCATTCATCATTTATAAATGTGTAGAGCAGAAAATTATAGACTTAGAGATGTCCTGGACAAAGCCAGAAAACTCTTGTTGAACTAGATTAAATCTCCTCAAAGGAGACCAAGACAGTGAAGATAAATGAGTAGCAGATGGTCAAGGAGAAAGTGAACATTCAATAATATGGATACATTCAGCATTCAATAAGTGATTACTTTGACATGGAAGACCAGCTCGTTGCCCCCTACGCTGAACTGTGATTCAAACAGAACTGTAAACTTCTCCTCCGTCACTGACTCTGCACCTCGACGATCCGAACGCTTGATCCGCTTCAGTGACTGTAAACACACACACAGAGGAGCAGTGTATCAAGCAGACATCAGTGAAATGTTCCACAGCTTACACAGAGACATGTATCACAATAACATGTGTCAGGCTTCAGACAGACACACAACATTTGTAAGAAGGATCAATTGATTGTCTGCTTTCATTAAATTTGTGGATAATGAAACATACAAATAACACCAGCTTTAAACTTCATTCACTCATGTTGTTAAATTTACTGGAGAGTATCCAGTTGTATTCTCTAACAGCATTTACAGAGAGAAGAATAACAAAATGAGTCTGTCCATAGATACGTACGGAAATCATTTTAAGAGGTAACTTCTGACATTTATTACAATTTCTGAATCTTCTAATTTAAATTTGGCAGGAGTGTTTCAAGGTTACTTTCTGTCCATTCAGTGTAGCAGTTAGCAGTGCTGAGTCAACATTAGAACATACTATAAACTTCATAGTATGACGATACATCCTGTAGCTGGTATGCAGCTTGTGTATACTGACGTGTGCATTAGTGTGGGAGTATGTTGAAACCGAGGACGGGGATGTGTCCAGCACTGTACCTTCCTCTTTACATATGCTACACTGTGACTGTCTGGTTTCAAGTTTATTGGTTTAAGTTATCTTGTCAAGAACTTTCTTTAACCATCAACTGGCTATTTTAGTTTGGGTTTTAGGGTGGCAGAAGGCTTTCCTCTCCTTTACATTTGGATGGAGATTGTATTACATTCAAGGACTAAAATGTGCCTATCACTTAAAAGATTAGATATTATTTCTGAATGGAAAGAGTGTTTCCTGCAGAGTACTACGGGTTTCTTGTAGCCTTAGTGTAGTGAGTGTCTTTAGAGAGTCTGTTTATAGAGTCTGTTAGAGTTATTAAAGCAGGTAAGTTCAGTCCAGGCTACAGAAGTTTCTGATGGCCTGTGTAACCTTGTGTTTTTTTCCCATCAAGTGAAAACAGTGTCTCTTGTCATCTTTAGTGCATAAACAGACAGGGGTCCAAATCATCTGCCAAGCAACCAAGAACTGTCACAAATGATGAACAGCACAAACATGACAAAGAAACTAAGAAAATCACAACAGCTTGGCTGTGTGACTATTGTAATGGTAATTTCAATTTCTTTGTTTCAGCCACTTGAGATGCCCAACCTCCCCCTTTCTAACACCTTTGCCCTTTTTGAGCGCTCCGTAGGGGCGGGTATATGGACTGTTTGTAAAACTGCTTCTCTCTTAAAATACACCCATTTACCATATTAGCCAGCTATTTGAATCGTCACCTATTTAAGATGCCAGCATATTTATGTATAATTAACCTTAAGTAATCCTAAAAAGAGTTATCGTAGTTTAGAGTTTTTCTAAAATAAATAAATAATATATATATATATATATATATATATTATATATACTATGAATACTCTTATCAGTACAGCGGTGTCAGGATAGTCGAATGGTTAAGTACATTCCTATTTATTGCATTTTTAAACCATGGGACGCCGGTTCGCATCCCGGCCGCCGCACTCTTGCTGCATGTCATATTATGATTTTAACCCTCTGAGGACGGATTGGGTGGATCCGCCCAAAATGTCTAACGTTTGACATATCTGTGAATATCTCCGAAACAGTTTTATGATACAAAGATGCTGTTTTTTGCACTGCTCTCAAACTGAAAATCTACGCTCTTGAATAAAGATAGGATAATTCTTCCATAGATATCAGGTTTTGTTTTTTAAATTGTGATGTTTAGACTCAACTTTGCACCTAAATACAAGATCCTGCAGGATACCCCAGGTGTAAAACACACCCAAGGGGGCCGGCGCCGCTACCTGCAGCAGACAAAAGGGTGCGAAAACACTCTGGGTAAGGGGCCGACCCCTGCAGCAGACAAAGGGATGTGAAACATAGGATAAAGACAGTAGGCTTTATTGGAAGGTGTAACCGACTGTGTTGTCTGGATAGAAATTAAATGAGATGCTTTTGTGGAAAATAATAAAGCCTAAAAGATATAATATACTATTATCATACTATATATTACTACATCAATGGTGGTGGTTTCAGGCAAAGGATGTCAGTAATGTGTCACACTTAGTGTAAAAACTAACCAACAGCTTACCATGTTTCTGAAGTGCGCACTGAGGGTGCCAGTGGCCTGGTGATACTCCATCACGCAGTTGTTGTTGAGGATTTCTCCACTGCTTTCACTAACAGGCCAAAGGAAAGCAGTTAAATAGGATTTACACCTTCTCACTGACTGCTGCTGGACACATTTTCACAGGAAGCAGATTATACCTTTAAAGTGTTGAGCTCACATGATGACTAAACCACTGTGAAACTATTTCTATTTGTTGTTTAATACCAAATACAAATTAATATATTTTAATATCTGCTTTAGTCACAACTAGAACCATCCATTTTAGCCAAGTGTCCACAAGGTTTCTGATGCATTTATTATTAGAAGTCTGCATGCTGGCACGTGGCCCTCACCTGTGTGTGCTCTCATTCTTAAGCAGAGCTTTAGCCTGCTGCTCACTAACAATCACAGCCTTGACCTGAGGTGGGTTCATGTGGACGTTGAGCTTCCCACCCACCAGAAGGCGAACTGTGGCTGCAAACTTGGTCTGAGTCTTTAACACCTGGGGTGGCTGCTTTTCAATGATGAAGGTACTGAAGAGAAGAGCGGACAACAGTAAATAAAGTTTATACCTAGAGAACATTTAAACACAGCTGAAGTATTATACGGAATTGCATTGGAAACGGTCTTAACTGATGGGAACTTTTCTTAACAGAACTATGTGAAGACAGAGCACAGAGTCAACAGGTTAAACAGTTTTTTTGCATGTGACTTAACATATGTGGTGCGGTGGCCTAGCTTACTGGTGAGATGGCTTCTAAACTTAGAGGGACCAAAAATAATTACTTCAGGTTTGTCTGTTCAGCTGAAGGAAATAATTGAGAAATGAGAAAGTGAGCGAGCAAGAAGCCGCCAGACAAGAGTAAAGCTGGGCTGACTGCTGTTGGACTAGTCAGTAATATTAGCTGGCTGCTATGTATTGTGTTGTTGACCTTGTTGATGTTTGCCTGTTAGCAAAGTTGTCAACTTGCTAGTTTTTGATCATAAATAATGTAATCAGAACAAATAAATGTGTACAGCTGTCTATATTGCTGGGTGTTAGAGAGAGGGAGGGAGGATGTCCATTTATTCAGTGAAAGACTTGTCACAGATGTCTGTGGATCCTACAACATCATGAGAGATCAGGGCACTGAGGACAGTGTTTATTAGCATTTACGTAACAGAAAGTGAACATGTTTGAGCGAGCAACTGCGAGGGTGGAGTAGTGAGCATACTGACAGAAGTGAAACTAAACTTTAGCTTTATTCAGTAATTGTGCAATGTAATTCTGTGGTAATTCTGTGGTTAAGCAGCACTGTAGATGGAACTACACTGCAGACTCTGTCTCTGATAAACGCAACAACAACAACAACAACAACAACAACAGGTTAAATGCTAATTCTGTAGCCTGCTTAACATGTGTATCTCCTGTATGAAAAGTAACTACATGCTTATGATTGAGGTTGTAGTTTACAGGTGTATTGAGCTGGACTGGTTTATATTGAAAGGTGTTTCTAATATCGTATATAGTGTATAATAGAAGTTTGGTAAAGTAGAATATTAGCAGCATTACATTGTACCAGTCAAAGTCAAGACTGAAGAGGGGAAGTTCTCACCTGGTAACCAGGGCGGAGATGATATCAGTGATGTCAGCGTTCAGTTTGCTCAGCAGCTCTTCCATGGGGCCCGGCAGAGGAAGCTGCTGGGTTAGATGTTCACAGCGTCGGATCTGCTGTCGGTTCTGCCAGATCAGGTCAGCCAGCTTTTCACACCTGGTGGACAGAGAGAGGAGGTGAAGACACCATCAGTATGGAAATAAAGGAGAAGAAAATTAAGCTGGGATCCTCTATGTGACTAGATTGATGTATATATACTTATGTTTATACATTTCTGTTATTTATAGATTTATAGTTAATATCATGTTTCATTTAAGTCAACACATTTGGTCTCTATAGCTAATTTCCCTGGTCATGACAACTACATTGAGGGTGAATTTTTATACAACTCACCTATTCAAAATATATTAAGGCTTAAAGTTATGCTTCATTAAAGGCATGGGCACTTAAAATGACGGTGGGTTTCATTACAAGTGGCTTGTTTGAGTCTTCAGGAAGGAACAGAGCAGTCTGTTCTTCCTGAGGAGAGTTAAAATCCTTCAGTGTGTGCAAACTCTTCATCATTTTATCCTATTAGACATTTGTGTGAAATTCTGTCATAATTAGCAAATCATTTCTTGAGGTGAGGCCAAAAACGTGTTTTGTGAGGTCACCGTGAAGTTTGACCAATGAAATCGAATCAGTACGATTGCAGCGGGGTCCGTGGGCTGGGGAGGCCAATACAGAGAGCAGTCCACCTCAGAAATATGGCTGTGTTCAAAGCAGACCTCATATTGAACTGAAACTGGTGGCATTTGCTATGTTTCCTGAAAAGGCAAACCTATCTATTCTACATAAACTATAAAACTATAAATACTATTTAATTAAATATTTTTTTATATGTGATTATAATTGTCTATTTGATCATGATGTGATGTAGCTAGAGCCCATTATAATAGTTTGGACATGTCACTGGAATCAGTTCATCCTTTTTCCAAGTGGACATTTTAGCAGAATTAGAAGAATTCCTTCAAGGAGTCCTCAGATATTTTGCCCATGAGAATGGGATGAGCAGCCAGGAAAAACAATACCATCACTGGTGTGAAGGTAATAAAAAAAACATGCATTGCCTGATATAGGAAAAACAATTTTAAATCTCCATCCTATAATATAATATGCTGGCATAGATAGTACATACCAGGACTGGAGGACATCCAGCCCCCCCTCATCAGGACCCCCATTGCCAGCCAGCTGCTGCCTCCTCTTCCACTGGATGAGCTCCTCGTCAAGGATCAGAGTCTGCTGCTTCCTCAGCAGAGCCAGTGTCTTCTGGTGCTGTTCCGACAGGTCCTGCAAATACACCAGCAGCCACATGCTGAGACACATTTGCACTTGTAACATGAAAATGAATTAGCAGTTTAACAGGAAACTGGACAGCATGTTTACTGTAAAATCCACCTTTACATCAGACTGGACTGGAGCTGCTTTGACGCATTTAAAAATAAGGGAAATTTAATGAGATGGAAAGGATGAATAAATTGTAGTCATTCATGACATGGGATACAGATTGATGTTAAACTTCTTAAACAAACGATTTTTTATTGTGCTAATTAGAAACCCACACCATCTGCCTCTGGTTGCAGTGCAGTGTGTTCACATTGTGCCACTCTGCACCAGACAACCATTTGAAAAGCTTGTCACCATGGTTCACATTGATTGGCTTAGCTGTTTCAGGCCTGGCTATGAGGCCAGTGCTATAGCTGGGGCTTCAGAGCCTTCTCTGTAGCTGCCCCCTCCCTCTGGAATTCTCCCCCCAAACATATCCGTGACTGTACTGACTTGCCCACCTTCAAATCACTGACAAAAACACACCTTTTTAAAATGTGGGTTAATGTTTAGCTTAGTCTCATGTGTTTTTAGTGTACTGTTTTATGCTGTTTTGATGCTTTGATGTTTTTTATGTAAAGTGTCAGTACTCAGTACTAATAAAAGTGCTTCTAAATAAAATGTATTATTATTATTATTATTATTATTATTATTATTAATATTATTATCATTATTATTATTTTTTTTTTTTAGTCCATAGATTAATCAGAACAGCCTCCAATTAATATTCCTCTTCATTCACACTTGCACTAGCAGATGGAGACAGCCCAAAACTGACCATTCTGTGCTACACTGAAGTGCTTAAGGTACACTGCGGAACGCCACGTGACCCCCTCCTGGATCTGATAAGGTGCTGTTAATATCTACTGAGTACAATTACTAAGTAAGTGAGATTTAAAGCAACTATCTACTAAAATCATCAAACCCAAAAAACAAACAGAAAGCCTTTTAAAGGCTCATTAAAACCAACCGTCCATACTGAACCTGCCAGGAGACATTAAGATTGTTCAGAGTGTAAAAGAAGTCTTCCCTTCCCTGAATCATTTGTGTGTATGTATGTGCCAGCCTTTATTACTGCAGAGCTACAGTGTGTGTGTGTGTGTGTGTGTGTGTGTGTGTGTGTATCATGTCTTCATACAAGCCTATATTTTTGTAGTGTGCTGGCCTCTCTGGTGAGCCAGGCCTCCACAGTGGCCCTCTTGCTCTGTAGGGTGGTCTCCCGCTGGGTACGCTCAGCTGGAGGCAGCGAGGACAGGCTGCTCAGCTGGGCTAACAAAGCAGGAAGCAAGAGTCAGACAAGACATCCATTAAAGCTATGCAATGTAGCCTTGGTAATTTTTAACTGCTGGTGTTTGAAATTCGACCTCCTGGCAGAGCTGAGGCTGGAAAACTGGAGCTAACAGAGCTGAAGTTACATTTTAAGTGTTACAATTTCCAGTTTCTTTCATTAAATTACAAACAAGTCAGTCAGCATATGTTTTGATGTTTGTGTGTGTATGTGTGTGTGTGCATGTGCGTGTGCGTGTGTGTGTGTGTGTGTGTGTGTGTGTGAGTGTGTCTTTACCCTGGATGCGCAGGTTCTCCTGGTACTGGATGATGAAGTACTCCTGGCTGTGCTGCAGCTTTCTAAGTTCATTCTCAGTCTCCTGCGTTGCCAGGCGGAGCTCCTCAAAGGCCTGGTTGATCTGCTGGTGGCGCTGTGACAGGCTGTCCATGGCCTGCCCCCCACTCCCACAGCTGGCCTACACAGAACATTTAAAAAGATCCAGATGTTGCTTCATATTCATTTTTGGTCCCTTCAGCTTGGTTCTACCATATCGGTCACTAGAATATTTTCATCCTCTTCTGGACATCTCAACTCACTCATTACTTACATTTGTAGCTTCTTGAACCAGCCTCTGCTCTGAGTGCAGGATGTGTTTAATGCAGCGCACCAGCTCCAAAGGACAGCGGTCATAAGTGCTCTGTAAAGACACACATGCACACGCACACGCACACACACGCGCGCGCACACACACACACACACACACACACACACACACACACACATATCAACAATGTGTCCAGGCTGTTGTCAGAGCTCTTTCTACATTAGCCAACTATAAAAGCTTTGTCCTCATAGTTATTGTTGCAAAACACCCGTTTACACTTCTAAATGTGAAAAAAACTTTCATAGTGCTAATCACCTAGCACCCATTTACTTCCTACAGCAGAGGTTCTTCAACACTTTAATTCTGAATAACCAATATTTGCAAAAGAAAAGCTGAATAATAATTCTCCAACTTTATAGACCATCCCTGTCAACGATATACCAATTTTGGGCTAAAGTAGGTCACACTGATGATGGTTTATAGCTTTAGCTTATATTAAATGATCAAGATACACCAGGCCAGACTGAGAGGCTCAGGAGCAGCTTCTTGCCCATAAGATAGATATTTGTGAGTTCTGAACTAAAGTCAGTCATCAGTACACACACTGACCTGTTACTGAGAAGTCTGTCTGTATACTTTTATTTAGTCACAATCAAACAGACCAAAGAATGTGTGGAATTTTTGTTCGTGTTTAAAATGTCTAACTTGTATCAGTGATTATTGTGTTTATTGTTTGGCAGTGATTATTGTGTTCCTACACACAAATGTGACCTTGTGTAATAAATGTATCTTCTAGTGTGCAGACCGAAGTGCACTGGAACAACTGCACTCCTCTGTCACATCCCACCCCTGACCTCAACCACTGTACCAGCCCAGCACAGACATTTAGGAGCCACACAATGTATCAACATCATAAATGAGAGCATAAATGCAATAGAACAAGTTACCATTTGGCTTTTTAACAATTATATTAAGCTACAATAGTTCTCAAAGGTTCCTTCTATACATAATACATTGCTGGCCAAATGTCACACGATATTGGTCAGCTGGTCCACAGCACTGCTGAGAACACCTGTGATTTGACAAGACAATTTTAAACCTAGTATGTGTACTTGCAGATGTCTGGGTGAAATGCTTTTCATAATGTGCATATGTTATTAGGTTATGCTCATTAGCAATGTGGAGCTGCTGTCTGAGACAAACATGTTTTGTGTTTGCATTCTGCTTTAAGAGAGAAGACAGAATGGAATCTGATTTAAATTTAAGGAGGACAGGATGTTAGAAACAGCAGTGCTGTGCTTGTCTTTCTTCTCTTCTGTAAGGTTACTGGCCTGCTATTTGAAAAACTGGTTTGAACTAAACAGTCGAGGAGTCAAAGAATCCATCTGAATAGCTGTTTCTAAAAGTACTATTCTAAAAGTTCAATAAACAAAGACTTGTTCAGTTGATCCATTCGTCCCCCATAATTGGCTAAGGCACTTTTCCAGTTGGAGGCAGATGTTGAATCAGAAAGTCCCCAGGAAACTTGTTCTTACTGATACAGTGAGACACTGAGTCATTTCAGACTGTTTATGATGAAACGTATTCATTGTCAGTGGGAAGGTTTTTTTTGTCCCAGTGGGTGTCACAGTCATCCTGGCTGTAGTGAAGGTAGCAGAACTCCCACAGTTTGTTTGAGCTGACAAAAGAGTCTCACTGCAGCTGACAAATGAGACCTGTTTTTATTTTTATTTTTGTTTTTTGTAGAAATAAATTGTATAAAAGCACCCTGGGTTCCGTACCTTGCTCAAGGGCACCTCTGCAGTGCCCAGGAGGTGAACTAACACCTCTTCAGCTACCAGTCCACCTTCCATACTTTGGTCCATGCTGGCCAACCTCCGCTTCCCAAGCCAAAACAGACTGAGCTACTGCCCCCCGTGTTTCAGATGATTTCAGTATAATGTACAGTGATGGGTAAAATGAGGTTTCAGGACAGGCTCGCTGTTCTTACAGTAGCTGATTGGTACCTTGAACTGGTTGGCGTAGTGGCCAAGCTTGATCTTGAGCAGAAAGCCGTCTTCTCCTCCTTGAAGCTGGGCTTTCCTCTGCAGCTCGGCCACCAGGTTGTCCAGTAGACGCTTGGCTTTGGCCTCCTCGGCGGGGTTGTCCAACTCCACTGAATCCCTGTGAAAGGCAGGAAGACATTTTCAGTAAATGTCAAGCTCAGTGCTGCTTTAGTGAGACTAGCTGCTAATGGACACTTTGGTTATCACAAGACTAAATCATTGATAGAAATCTTAACTTTGAGTATTTAACATCTGATAAGTAAATGAATCTCTCACATGGCAGGACGTTGTGCCAATGATAAACTTGACAAAACAGTTCTGCAATGGATTCAGGCACAGGAGTCTTTTTTAAATTATTTTTTTAGATGTGTATGTATAAAAAGGAAATACCAATATGAAATATCTTAGTATGGACTATGGCCACTGTGATCCTCGAGAACCTTTCCTCCATAAGATATTCCCTCATTTATATATACAACCTTATTTAATGTTTATTAGTCAGGCAATCTCTCTCATTCAAGAGAAGCCTGGGTATAGTACACACAAAGAAAAAACAGACATGGCCAGAAATAAAAAGGACATATAGAACCAGTGACAATCATAGACGTCACTAAATATGTTCAAGGATTTATATTATATCATCTGGTCTTATGGAGATGGTCCAAAATCTTACATGGGTGTAACTGGGTTGAGCTCTGGTGACTGTAAAGGACTTTAATCTGTACAGCCCCATGCATGTGTACACACTTATCACAATATCATCCACTGTGCTCAGTAAAAACAGAATCTCGCCATGTCTAAACCCCAGCATACAAAAAACATATTCTTCAGTTTATAAGCTCTCTGCATGCCTTTCCTCATTCAAACATTTAATGTTATTACAATAAATGATCACGTTATAACGTGAAACTTTTCACATTATAAAGTGACACGGATACATTTTTATTTTCTGGTGTGGCAGCAATATGTTTCGGTATGGAAGAGATCAGTCCATTGATGAATGCTTACCAGAGCTGGCTCTCAATCCACTGGGCCAGGTAGTGTCGCACCTCGATGGGGAAGTGCTGCCCATACAGGGCCTGCATCTGGTGCAACGCATCACCCTGCAGTTGCTGGGCCTGGATCCACATTGCCATGGTGCTCCTGTAGTTATGAGAAAGATGACCAGAAGGAGATTAAGTACAAAGGAGCAAAAGAGAGTAAAGCTGAAGAAAAGTTGGTGGGGAAAAAGACGGATAGAGTAGAGCAAGAGGAAAGAGTTGTTACAATGTCTTATAGAGGGATGGTACAATACCTTTCAGTCCAATTAACCCCTTCCAGACAGAGGAAATAAAACAATATCTGTCAAACTGGTGAGCAGTTCCAAAGAGATAAAAGCGTTCCCATTCATTTCTTACAGTTCTACAGATACATACAGAGAACCCTGACAGAATCCTGAAAATCTGCAAAGCTGCACCTGATTCACTGGGGGAAAAATATGGTACACTTTGCACATTCAGTGTCACACCATTAGTTTAAAACGCTGTTTTCATTCAGCACACCGACACAATAAGCAGATACATTTGAATTGATCTGCCATTTTATACAACAAATGTCCCAGCATGTCAATCATCAGCTCATCACTGAACAGACAATTCTAAAATAAACATGTTAGTGCTACCACTACCTGTCCATCTACTCCACTGCACAAGAACTGCACAGAAGGAGCACCGCCTCGATTACTGTCCATCAACCACACAACAGACAGACAACACAACAAAAAAGAAAATCAGACATCATGCCAAATATTAACGTTAAGTGTGTTGAGCGCCATTAATCTGAGCTAAAATAGTTCCAGAGGAGTGGTATCCAAAAATAACAGAATCTGTTGAGTGATATGAAATATATGGGGGGTTTCCACTTCAGTACTAACAATATTTTGACAACTGTCAGACCTAAAAGTAGAGGAAGTGTTTGCTGAGATACAGTAAGGCTAGATAAGGAATTGCTTAATGTGTGTAACTATATGCAAAACTTAGCCAAAACAACAATTCAAAAACACGCCTTGTATGTTAAGGAAGCACCGAGCCAGCTCGTGTCCAAAGGAGCGCAGTAGTAGTCCACTTATTCAAGTGTCCTTCGCATGAGGACTCGGTACCTTCTGAAGAAAGCGGAACGCATCAGTGAGCAGCAGGGAAGCTGCTTTCCCAACAACTTTGAGCCATAGCTTAGCCTGCTAACGTTATCGTTACCGTACACTGAGGCTGGCTCGTTTGCAACCGGAGATTCTATGAAGCAAGCATACAAACGGTAGTCTCCATTCACCCAAGAACACATTGAGTGGGAAGGCGGTACATTTCAGTTACGTTTGTGACTTTATTTGGATGTAACAGCGTAACGTTAGCTAGCTAGCGAAGGTAGGCTATTCTACTAGCTAGCATAGTTCAGCGATAGAGCACAGCGCTCGAGCCAAACTTCACTTTCATGCGCCACAAGTAGTTCACAGCTATTTCCGGCTTCAGCTCACCTGTAAAGAGACTGCAGCACACCTCAGAGAAACAAGCATGCGCGAGCAGCCGACAGCTCACACACAACTGTTAAAGCGAACACACGTTAGTTGACGTACATGTCACATCGCCAACTACTTTCTCGCTTTTTGCTTTCTGACACAGCAGCTGTTGTTGACCAGCATCAAGGTAACAATGAATACCTAAAACGGCTTCCGATTTGAAATTTCAAAATAAGATACTTCTTTTAACTCAATGACAGGTCTTAGCCGATGAACAGATTTTGCTGTTGCTAGGTTATTCTGTATATAATAGGCCACATAATTAAAATTTCTGTACGGGAAATCTGTACAGATTTTAGCCCCATAACTGTAAAAATAATTATTTTTATGTTTTTATTTAGGTAGGGAAACTCTTCATTTCCGCTCGTATGACTAACTTGCGATGACTTGACACAATCCTGCAAGCTCTCCTATTTCCGCCAACAGCCCCACCTCTGTGACGATGATCCGAATCAGACGGCAACAGGTTGGATGGAAAAACTATGAATCCAAAAAAGAAGAAAGAAAATAAAATGCTTTCTACATTTTATTTATTTATTTAATTATTTATTTATTGTCTTTTATGTTCTAACTCGACTCGCCAACCCTAACTCCAGTTTGCAGTGATTGACATATTCACATAGCATGTTGATTTACATCAATTCAGTTCAATATATTTTTTTTATAATGCGCCAAGTTATAACAAAAGTTATCTCATGACACTTTCTATATAGAACAGGTCTAGACCGTACTCTTAAAATATTATTTAGAGAGACTCAACAATTCCCACCATGAGCAGGCACTTTGGTCTACTGTACTTTTGATCTACAGTAAATACACCATGTAATCAACATGTTTTATGTGTTCAGTCCTTCACTTTTTCTGCTAACAATAATAAAATAAAAACATAGAAACTGTGAACCAAATAGCTTTTATTAATTAAATCATTAGTGGTTAAGCAATGAAACATAATACAGGAATCAGTTACCAACAAAACAAAAGCAAAGAAACAGTTAAATGTGAACTACATGTTGCTCCATTGACGTAGGCCTCAGCACAGCTGCATGCTGTTTGCTGCTGTGACAGATATGGCAATATTAATGGCCTTTGAATGGTTGAACATTAAAACACTGAAGGGATTCTCTTCCACAAAGGTGCATCAAAAAGCTAGAATATTTTATCTTTGCTTACATGTAAGAGTGTTAGTCGTTTCTTTGCACAGTGAACAGAAGAAGCTGTTTTAATGCAGAAGGAGTGCGGGCAGCAGGAGGCAAGAGGCTCTCTGGAAATTATTGGCAGTGATTCACATTATGTACAAAAAAAACAAACAAGTAAAACTGTGATGTATCTGAACTACAAGCTAAACTTTGACAGTACAAATACTGTGGCAATGTAGTACACTTTGGCAGATATATAAAGCAGTATTCTTCCTTTGGATTCACAAATTTTTCTTGTGTCTGTCTCTGCATTAATAGACTGCTGTCCGGTCCAGGGTGTACACTCCTTCAGTATGCTGGTAAGCAGCATTTATTAGAAAATGTACTGGTGGAAGGACAATTATCTTGAATATGCTTTAAAAATGGAGTCAGAGTAGAGCATCCAAGAAAGTAAAACATTAGTTTTTGAATTCATTCTTGCAAGTCCCTCATGAAACAGTGTCAGTTACGTGAATATACAAAACACATACATCTTGTAACAAACAAATAAATGTGGACAATACAGGAAACCTATGTGGAGACATTTGGATGAAAGAGAACAGCTGGACATCTTGAGTAATGCACCTTTAATCGAGAGCAGAAACAATTCTAGTGAGATGACTGTACACTAGGGGCCACTGTCAGACCACAGCTATGACATACTGTACACTCACGTTCTGAAACTTGGTCCTATGAATAGACATGACCGAGAGTACACAGTGTTGATAAGAAGAGTCTAAACTGGTTCTACCAGAGATTTGTCAGACTTGCTGAAAGTCTTGGTCCTTATCTCATTTTATTTATCAAAAACACATCTTTAAATAGCACGCTTACATGAAAATTCTCATGTGAAAATAATCAAAGTGAAAGTGATTGATAAGTGAAATGTAATGGACCTATGAATGAGCTGTCTCTCCCTTATGTTTATGGGCACTTGTTATTCTTTGGGAACACTGGCAGTAAGATGTTACATAAGAGTATTGCATAAAACAAGATGTGCTGAAAGGACAACTATTAGGCTACATTGCAATAAAAAGGAGAAGACATCAATTTAGAGTAAATTGTGCTCACATACAAAATCATACACATATATTTAACTGTGAGCTCAACATTACAACAGAATGGCTGTGTTTCTAAATAATGGGTAAATTAAGCAGAATAAGATAACGCTTCAGTATTTAAAGAGCTGAACAACAAATGGGGTGGAAGGAATAGTTTTGCGTCTGTGATATGTAAAATATTTCTAAAACATAAGAAATCTCTGGATAAGCACGAATATATACTCATTGTGTTAGTGAATAATTTGACTATTGGGAATCTGCTACCCAACAGTCCACTTTCTCATGTCAGTTCTGCCTTTGCCCCACCTACCTTCCACCAGCTCCGCCTACGACAAAGTAATTTTCTGTTTCCTCTTCCATTTTTTAAATTTATTTATTTTTCTTCAATTTCCATCATCACCTACATCACCCAAACAGAAACTGACTCTTAACAACCCTTGAAGTGCTTTTGCAAATATGGAACGTTTTCATTATGTTCTTTAAAGAACGCAACCTGTAGTCAAATGAAATAAAAGTAAGTTTTTACATGATAAGTCTGTTTGTTTCCAACTTGGGTAGTTTTGGTTAGCATTTCTATTGGTAATAATAACATTGTCTTAACCAAGTTGACTGCTGAGATCTGGAAATGTCCATGGTCAGATCAAGCTGCTATGAGGCCTGGAGAGAAAATAAGCTAGGTACTGGATAATAACTGACCCACCGTTCCTCCCACTCTTTTTTTCTTTAGTAAATTTTTTGCCACTCAAGGGAAGCAAGACTGACATATTATCACCATATGAAGTTGATATGGCAAACATGCTCACACGTAACAATTGCCTATTTACATATCTAATAGAGCTGCTGGATTCATTTGGAATTGTGTTTCTGTCCACCTGGCGAATCTGAGTGCATTATTCATTCTGCTTTTAGCGCTGTAGTCTGTATGATGTTTGCTGCCAGGCAGGCAGTTCACAGTGGGTTTATCTGAGCTTTTTCACTGAAAACAGCTGCCTGCTGTTGCTGGAAACCATCATGAGAGCAGTGAGATTAAACCAAAACAGCTATGGACTGAAAGCCCCCCAAAACAATGAGCTGAAAGATGCAAAGCTTTGCATATGTTTAAAGAAAACTGTCATCAGTGCACTCCTCATTATAAGCAACAACTTTCACAAGTTAGTGCAGCTTTATACACACACGTCAATCCAAGAACTTTCAGGGCCAGGATTGATCCTGGAACTTTCAGGGGCAGTTAGCTGCTCTGCCCAGTTCATGATCCAGGCATGGACAACCTCGCTGAAAGTCAAGAGTCACAAACAGATCAGAAGGGAAACATCCAAACTTTTTTAGAAGAGAAAACAAAGATGAACATTACCACCCTCCTGTTAAACTTTCACCTACAATACTTACTGTAGATGTGCCCATACACAGTTTTCCTGTGTAGTAAAGGTTATTACTGACATTTTGGGTGTTCTTTCAATTCTCCCTCCAAATAAAGTTTAGATGATCTGGTTAAACTGTTGGCTTGTTAACCACTTGTCTGGTCCATCAAAGTTGTTGCAATGTTGCCATGTTCCCAGATCTCAGCAAATACTTGTGATCACAAAGTTATCATAACTGATAGGAAGAATGCAAAATGACCCAAAAAAGACCCAGGTTGTAATAAACTGGAATTATTCTTTAGCTAAATCAATCTTCAAAATTTATTCTGTTTTCACATAAGAACCTCAAGGTTGGTACAAAAGATTTTTTTAGGATCTTGGATAATTCCTCAATGTTTGTCTAGTCGCTGTCTCTATCTCTGTCTTCATTCTCCTCCTGCAGGACATCTTGGCTGTCCTCTTCTTCATCCTCATCAGCCTCTTCTTCATCCCCTCCTCCATTCATCATCTCCATCTCAACCTCCACTGCACCCTCCTCTTCCTCCCCATCCACCCCACTGAAGTGCTCAGCATCTTGGGACACTTCCACCATCTCGGTGCCTTGGACCACCTCAACAGCACCCTCCCGGATTTTCTTGACATGGAAGGTGAAGGGGGGCACCTTGTACACGGCAGTTTTGGACCGGGCGTAAACAACATGATCTGGCGTGAAGGCCTTTTTCACCTTGTCACGGGATGTCTGCATCTTCTGCTTTTGCTCAGGGTTGACACTCATGCGTGTTCCAAGCTTTCCCATCTTCTTCTCAATGTTATGACGTGTCCTCTCCAGGTTCTCCCTCGTCTTCTGCTTGGTCCTCTCTAAATTCTCTCTAGTTTTCTGCTTGGTTTTTTCCAGGTTGTCTCGGGTCTTCTGCTTTGTCTTCTCCAGGTTCTGAATGGTTTTTTGTTTGGTTTTCTCCAGGTTCACTCTGGTCTTTGCTCTGGTCTTATCCATCTTCTCCTTTGAGAAGACTGTCTTCAGGTTTTGTACACGCTGCAGGCTGCTGCGCTTGATGCGTTCAGCACGAGACTCTTCAATGGTGTCCTCAATCGCCAACCCTTCCTCATCTGATGAGAGGTCTACTTGGGGTTTGTCTGCCTTCTCTTCTTCTCCACCCTCTCCAAGCTCTTCTGCAGCTTCCTTGAGTTCTAGCAGGCTGCCTCCTCTGCTTCCTGACACAGACTCAGAAACTTTCATGGATTTAGAGATGCTGAGTTTTGAGGGAACCTTCACTTCATCCTGTGAAGAGGAGAACATAAAAAATGTTAATATTATTTAGTGCTGAAACGTCAGCTTTACATAGGTTAAGCAGAAGGGTTAGAGTTAGGGTTTGATTAGTTGAATATTAGGGCCTTGAATAAGCAGTGTCTTTGGGATAGTGATATCAGGGATTATGAATTCCATAATTGTATTTATATCTATTTCTGCATTTTTCCTTTCTCTTCTATGTACACAGACTAACTGAGGCGAGGACTATGACTCACCAGTAAAGGTTTGCTACACAATAGAGGCATTAGAGGCCAGCCTAAACAGAGATGTGGGCTGCTTATATTTGGCAGTCCAAGACCATTCGGAGTCTGTAACAAGACTCCAGGGTTCGCTCATTTATGTCATACCAGAAGGAAACATGACAGAGAAAAATGTCTCAGAGACAAAAGGATGGAAACATGGAAATGGAAATAGTTTTTTCTGTGTAAGCTTAGCAAACTGTTGAAGTGTTATGAAAAAAATCAGAGTATGAGTGCAAAGCTGCATATATTCCTCTGATCATATTAATGAGATATGCATAGTGCACACACTGAACATACCATACACACACACACACACACACACACACACACACACACACACACACACACACACACACGCACACACACACACACACACAGGAACACTCTGGCTTAATGCAGAGGGGAGGAGAAAGCCAGGAAGTTCCCGTCAGGATCAGGGTGAGTTAAAGTTTTGTGGTCTAATTGTGTTTCTCTCTGCAAGCTCACACATGCTCTGATTCACCCTCATTTTGTATTCACCAAGAAACACTGCTGTACCTGCTTAGAGACATGAGCGACCACAGCAGGACAGTGTTGATGTGTTCTAGTTCATTTCCCATATACTTGGTGATAGATAATCCAATAACCCAAAGACTGAAAGTATGTTGAGTTTTTGTTCACACCTGCCTATGGCACATAGATATGTACTTGTAGGTATGTAGGTACTTTTTTTGTTGGTTTAACACCTTTGAATCACGGCTAAGATTTTTATCATCATCTACATGATTTGTTCAGAATCTCAAATACGTCTGATGTTGTACCCACTGATAGCTGTGTATAGATATAGTCAACCAATATCAGAGCTTCAAAGTCTGGATTAAGAACATGGATGTTGTCTTTTTTACATGGTTAGCCTGCCACTCTGTTACATCCCTAAAACGAAAATTGCCGCAATGCAAAAAAAAAATCTACGAGATCAGAACTGGCAGAATGGCATAATATTTAATAAAAAGTTTCTTGCAACAAGATGGACCCATTCCATGAGGTTACCACTAGCACAACCCACAGGACAGAACGTTAAATTTCCACAAAAGATTTCCATGCTATTTGCTCATGGGATGAACCATTTTGAATTTAACGACTGTGATCTTTCTTCTTGCACAGCCCACAGGACAAAGCAGCTCTACTACATGAAGGCTCTAAGAATAGTAGTTGTATTATCCATGGTGTAATGAAACTTTCAGCCTCCCATGCATTTGGCTTTGGATGTTTAGTTTTCTTACATAAATGTTTTGCTCAGTACAATTTTTACACCTCGTGTACAGAACACCATATGCAAAACACAAGTATGACCCGCCCAGATAAAGCATTCCTGCACAGCACCACTTTATGCTCTTCTCCTCCCATCGTTGTTTCCTCCATTCCCCGAACCCTTCTGTCTCCCATCAACCTTTTCCTCACCTTTCCAGTTTGGTTTCCAGATGAGAGAGCCTTTCTTTTCCTTTCTCTTATGTGCCTCTGTCACCTTGTAAATACAATGCTTTGGCTTGTTAATGAAGAGATGGAAGGAGGGGTGAGGGGAGGGGGTCTTCCTCTTTCCATCACAGCAAATCTTTGTCCAATTGGGCTCCTGTGTGTCTGCATGAGGGCCAAAACTTGTTGTGTGTATTGTCTTTTTCTCTCCCTCTACACTGCCTTTATGGTCAAAACAGGAACACAGCAGAGCCAGAACAAAAGACCACAGGGAAGAGGGGGGGTTAGGTGTGGAAAGGGGAGATATTTCTTTGCTGTCGTATGAATCGAGTAATAGCACAAGTGGGATGATGCTTCAGAGTCTTGGAAAACCATCTGCTCAGCAGGAAGATGATAGCATCAAAGTGTTGGCTGGAAGGTAGGGGTGTAATAGTTGAGTGTGGAAAATGGAAGGGGGGGCCTCCTGTCTATTGTGTTCTGTTGCAGTTTGGTGGTGGTTTTATGAAGGTATTGTACTGCAGTATCTTGGGTAAACTTGACCTTGAATGAGGGATTTTGGCTTTCCTGAACAGCTGTGCTGACAGGCGGGGGTGCTGGAAAATACCTGCCTCACTCAAATTCATCTTGTTTCAATCTCAACAATAATACAGTAGGTGTTGTGAATCACTTAAGTATGCGGTCCTGACATAACCTCACTGTTTGTCAAGAGCTCTTATTAAAGGGTTTCATGCAGCTTTGTCTTATGAGAATACATTTTTCTGCCACATGAAGCTCAATGCACATAAAACACACATGAATAACACACAGCAGCATCATTACTTTATTATTACATTATTTGTTAGTTGTATGTTGGTGGTGCAACATTTCTAACAAATATAATCAAATTACCAAAACCAATTGATGGGACAGATGTTAGAATAATGCATGTACCACATAGAATACAGACTAAAATAAATGGGCCTTGGCCACATTTTATTCTGAAGTCATTTTAGGCTACATGGAATATTTACTTGTTAATACTGTGTAATTCAGTGTTACTTTATATTTGACGAGCCTTTGCGACAAGTGTGTGCCTGCAGACAAGCTAATGTGTTTGCATAAGAAAGACTGAACAGAAGTGGTGTACAGTGAATTCTGTGTGTGTGTGTGTGTGTGTGTGTGTGTGTGTGTGTGTGTGTGTCTGTGTGTGTGTGTGTGTGTGTCTGTGTGTGTCTGTGTCCAAAGTACATGGAAAGAGTGTATGGGGAAGTTCAGGCATTCACCTTGGTGTGCTGACTTCCTGACCCCTCCTAATTTAATGGGACATTGTTCTTCCATGAGGCTGCTGCACCAAAGACAGGAAGGTACACTCAGAGCCATGGAAAATAGACGAATGAGGTATGTAATGGTTCTGTGACTGAGAGTGTGTGTGCATGTGTGTGTGTGGCACTGTGACTACATTTTGCCTTTAGCACTAAACAGACAGGATCATTTACTGGTTTGCACTTAAATTACAAAATAACAGTCAGGAGGGAAGTAAGGCACACTGAAACACACTGTGTGTGTGTGTGTGTGTGTGTGTGTGTGTGTGTGTGTGTGTGTGTGTGTGTGTGTGTGTGTGTGTGTGTGTGTGAGACAGAGAGAGAGAGAGAGAGAGAGAGAGAGTCGTGAAGCAATGGGAGTAGTTGTCTCATGATTTGTTTCATCACAACATGGGGCTGCACTCTGTTTGTTTCTTTCTCTTTGCTCTCTCCTTTCTTTCTTTCTTTCTTTCTTTTTTCTTTCTTTTTTCTTTCTTTCTTTCTTTCTTTCTTTCTTTCTTTCTTTCTTTCTTTCTTTCCTCAGTCTGTCGTCAGTAGTGGACAAATTGCTGCGTGCAGTGACTCATGGCTGGTGGAAAATTCGTCTGGAAGGTGTTTATCATGCCTTTACTCTGGCTCTCCCTCTCTCTCAAACCTACCACCCATTATGTGTGTATAAAATAATACATGAACTCACTTTTTATACTTCTGGCATAATACATTAGCACACTGTTAATACTACTGCTAATATGTAGTGGACGTTATCCTCTAGGACACTGCTTCCTCAACGACAGCGTCAAGAAATAAAGAAACATATGAAGCTGGAGCTGAAAGATGCAGATAGTTTGGTCTGTCCCGCAGACTGGTTCATTTTAATATCACATCATAGTTTCATGCATTTATCACACATACTGCCTCACACATAGTCAGGCTTAATCTGTACAGTACATAGACTTTAAGCAGAAATCTAGAGATGGAGTAAATTAGACTACATCTTAAGGTAGCTCGAGGTAGCTAAGACATGACACATATAGCTTTTCATTCTGTTTGTTTGTGTGTGTTGGTTGCTGAGATCAGTTGGCTCATGCTCTGTGTTGTCAGCAAAACTGTTGTGTTGCTCTTCCATGATGAGTGTGCATGGTGACTTCTGTGTGCAGTGTTCAGGCCTGAGACTCCACCCTTTGTCAAGTGTTTGCCACACTGTGTATCTGTTGTCATATTACCAGTCAATTTAAACAGTCGTATAAGAAATTTTGCATATGTAATTTACAGCTAATCGTCATGCACATTATGTTGAATTGGTAAATAAAAATGTGATATATTGTATGTTTTCATTGTGCTCTCTGTGCCTGTGTATTTCCTGAAAGTCTCAGATGTTAGGGATGTTTCCTGTGTGCATATTTGGATTTCCTGGGTGTAGCCAGTGTAACCCACAGTATCAACCATTACAGGGAAACCATGGCAGCAACAACAATACCAGAGCTGTGCCAACTGCATGTATACACTTTCTGTCTCAGACTGTTAATTGTGTGTTTCGTACTTCATGTCATTGGTATTGCGCTGTAGTTTCTGTTGACTGTTTTGTATAAGTGTAAGTCCAAAAATAAAAATCATGCCAGAACTAACTGTTTTCAATTTTACTGCCTCCACCAGCAGTCAAAAACATTTAGTTGTACTCGTGTCTCCATGGTAACAGTGTTGAGCCCGACTGGAACTATAATGTTTCCAGATGAAAGGAAAAAGACCTTTCATTAGTCATAGAGCTAGCCTGCTCCTGCTGGAGGTGTGTGTGTGTGTGTGTGTGTGTGTGTGTGTGTGTGTGTGTGTGTGTGTGTGTGTGTGTGTGTGTGTGTGCCTGTGGGACATGAAGCACACCATGGAAGCTTTCCACTCTCAGCCCACACTGCAACCACTCATCAGCCTTATGTAGAGAGAGAGAGAGAGAGAGGAATCCCGCTGTAACACACCCCTCTCTGTTTCTGTTTTCCTGTTTAAACTCAAACCACCAAGAACTCCCCTACTGCTGTGGAAAAGCCAGATGCGTGTGTGTGTGTGTGTGTGTGTGTCTGTGTGTGTGTATGTGTGCACGCACGGTACCTGTATGAGCAACACACATATTATACTGTGTGATGCTGGATCAGTGTGCATACATTCCATACACACACACACACACACACACACACACACACACACGCACATGCACACACACACACACACACACACACACACACACACACACACACACAATAAGGGGATTTTCCAGTGAATTCAGGGAAACAGGGAATCCTCATGATGAGCTGCTGATGTAAAGAGGAACTGAGGCATGCAAAGAAGCAAATGAGGACATGGAGTTCCACATTAGAAAAACAAACAAACACTTGAGACCATCATAACTCTCAGATCTGTTGTTCATATGCTGTTTGCCAGGTTGTCATGGAAATGCAGTATTTCTTTTCTGGAAACTTCAATCATGCAATGCAATGTGATAGAACCATAAACTCCAGAACAGCCACTAAATGGACCCTGAGGTGACAGTGATTTCTTTGAACCTCAACACGTTAAACTTGTTAGGCTTAATAGCTCATGCTACACAAGCTCCAAGGTTAATTCATTAACATTCCAAGGCTCTGGTAAACTTTCTGATTTTAGATAAAAAGCTTTTCTTGGCCACACAAAAGAATCCTTCCAGTTCCAATTCGAAGAATTAATTATACTGCACACTGTAAAGCTACTTAAAAACTATTGGTTGCATAACAAACTAAGGCAATTGAGCCCGGATGGACCACAGAAGAGAGGCATTCTATGTCGCGGAATCCAGCTTAAATGGAGAACAGCAGGAATGAGGCACAGGAAGACCCAAACAAACAAAAAACTATTGACCTCTAAAGTAACATCTGAGTTAGTGGAAACACTCGGGATTCCTTTGAGGCAGTGACGGTAAAGACATCTTTATCTGTAAATTCTGGGGTGAAGCTTTTGTGCCTAAACCAAACTGTAACTGTTTCAAGGGCATGTCATATAGAGGCATGTCTCGTAGTTCTGTGGACCTGCAGATAGACCCAATTAGAATGAGACTACGTATATGAACACCATATATACCAAATAAGAGATGCTTTATTTTGACTATGTGACTGTTTAAGTAAAGTCTATATCAGGCAGCGCCAATAGGCCCTCATCAGTCCAATCGTAATGCCCTACCCTGACAGACTGGCTCCTCTGGGTGATAGATGTGTAGGCATAGATTGCCCTAACCAGTCAAGGAACTGTGTGTGACTCTGTGTGTGTGTATGTGTGTGTGTGTGTGTGTGTGTGTGTGTGTGTCAGTACATTTCTCATGTGAGCACCATGGGAAAGAGTGTGATGGTCACACACAGCATAAAACTCTGGGGAGAGAACTCCCTACTCTCCTCCTGTTTTCCACTCATCCCCTATAATCACAGACATGGGACCAAAGGGAGAGAGAGAGAGAGAGAGAGAGAGAGAGAGAGAGAGAGAGAGAGAGATTGCTATATAAAGTGATGGCATGCCGCAGGTCCCTGAGGGGGGAGAGAGAGGGATGAGTCACCAGGCCTGTTGTTGTACTCGAGCACAGCAGAAACTTTCCTTTTCTTTCTTTCTTCCTTTTTTTTGTCTTTCTTTTGGTTTTTCATTTCCTTTCATTCTCTCTTCATTCCTTCACCTTTTTCTTTGTTTCTCTCTACATTATGTGGTTTCTTCACACTCAGCAGCAGGAGAGTAAACTTAGATTCTCAGATCACTGAGGAATGAGACAGATCAGCGTCACAGCTCCATGGCAACCGAACAAATATTCCAGTGCCAGTTGTGTGCCAGATAACCTCACTTGTTGTTTTAGTCAGTTTCACTTGTTCTAGGAAGTTTTTAGAGTCCTTGACTAGTGACATGAAAAACTAGAGACCATCTTGATGCTGGCATTCTAACCCGTGATTATATTATTATATATTAAGACATGAGTACTCAGTACTCATCGGTTGGGCCACACCCATCTTAGAACTCGGCCTTACATTTGATCTCAACTACACACCTGCACAGTTTTGTTGACAGCATCTGTCCACAGACAGACAGACGAACAGACATCCTATTTTTCCTGACAGTTTATTAAGTCAATCTATTATAGATTACTCTAGCTACTCAAATTAATTTAGTTAAAAATCATGTTTAAAAATGCTTTAAACCATATTATTTATGATAGTCAAATACTGTGTATCTCTTTTTGTGGTCAATATGTGATGACAACATTTCCTACAGTGCTTAAAAAGCAGCACAGCATGTTTCATTGTATATTCAGGAAGTTTGCATGAACCTTTTCCTATTTAAACATAAGAGCTTTGTAAGGTGACACACATGAATCTAGCGCCAATAAGGATTTGTTGAAGTGTTTCCAAGGCTGCAGACACGTGTGTGTGAGGCAGCTCTGTGCTGCTTTCATTCTCACTCCTTTCAGCTATCACTGCAAGACACAGCTTGCCATTGTTGACTATCACTGGAGGTTGTTTTTATGACATACTTTGGTTCTTGGGTATTCTGATCATGTACTTTCCTGTAGGAGCACACAGAAACGTGCACACACAAATGCAAATGCAGTCCCATAGACAAGCACAATCCTTTGTAGTGGCTAAACACAGTAATAATTCCTTAGTCAAGTGATAACATACATATGGATACTATGAACCATTCCAGTGCCACATCCAAAGACAGCACTACCCAAATACACACATTGACAACTTTCACATTTTACTTGCACACACTGAAGTTCCATCACAACCTTTGCCTGAATTCTACTAAAAAGAGATTTCATTATGGTGGCACAAACAGCTGAAGCTCTGCAGACCTGTGTCTCTCCTCTCTGGCCCTCTTTGGGTTTATGTACACTTCTCTGCACTTGACTAACAGAGACAGGGACAGCAGGGGTGACAGTGGTCGTTCCCATGGCCACCCTGTGTTACTCTTTCCAATAACAATGAAGGAGGTTGGTGTTTATGGAGAGATTTATAGAGCTGCAGAAGAAGTGGCTTCTTCCTCTGCTGTTTGCTCATGTCCTTTTCTGTACAACGTATCCTCTGCTTTGAGCTAATAGTAATGTCAGGCTACTGATGGGCTTAGTCATATACAATATATGGAGGCTGATAGTGGCCTCTCATTTAAAAGGGTACAGTGATTATGTATTATACTTCAATTTGTAAAAGTCAAAATCATAACAGTAGAGGCTGTGATATCCTGCCTTTACTGGGAGCAGCTGAAAAAAACGTTGCATTTTCCATCATGCGACTCAAGACTATCTTTCATGGATTGCATGCCTGAAAAATGCCCTGTTTGTGGCCTAGATGACCCTGATGACATCAATATGACATCAACCCTAAGTTCCTCCAGAGCACAGACATTATACAGTTTTCACAGGCTCAGGTGGACTTCTCATGATAAAAGATTTCATGTATAAAAGATGCCTGTAACTTAAGACAATGGTATAATTTATACTATTTCTTTATTTTGAGACAACACATATTTTTGTTGTGGTCAATATTAATTTAGCTACTTGTCTCAAAATATGAAGCTGCTGAGATTATTATCAGAGAACATACTGACACTGACACTAATGAAATAACTTCCTGTTTGTAATTTGACCCACAGAGTCTCTTAACAAACACCTGGAGAGGTTTTATGAAAACAGGTATTCAACAAAGCTTTTTCACTTCCCTTTCCATAGTGAAATGAATATTAATATCAATCTAGGTGTGTATGGTGAGTACAGAGCTAGAGGAAGGACAGAGCAGGAACTCCTACAGCAAAGCACTGACTGTGAGCAGTTTCCTGCAGTCGTGTTGTCACAATGAGGATGTCAGATTTAGCACCATTCGGCGTAGACCTGATCTGTGCTCAGTGACCGGATCTGGAAACACTACATGCACTACAGCCGGACATGCTGCACAGAAGTACTGAGTGTTGTGTTGATTCTGTCAGCTAGTTTTGGATTTAGTCTTCAGTCCTGAGATCAGAACATGATGACATAACTGCATCATAACTTTTCAGTCACTAGCTCACACTGAGGCTCATTTCTAACTCTAACAGGTGACACAGTGATAGATTCACAGTTACCTGAAACCAAAGTTTCCTGGTTTGGTGTGGCAGCAACTCATTTTGAGCCTGCTGATAAAAGGAATTGAACACAGCATTGTATGGCTCATGGAAAAATGCAACACCTCCAGAAACTGAACAAATTAAATGTTTTGGACTCACCAGTGGAACAAGTTAAAGACCTGAAAGATCTTGTTAGAGCAAGCAAGGCAGAAACACAGCAGCTGAAAATGACTGTTTCCACTTTGGAATCCAAATTTAAAACTCTGAATGATGAGAAGAAGAAAGAATTCACCAAAGGAAACCATGCTGGACCTAAGCTATGCCCTGTGAAGGACAATGCCACCATCCAAGGCAGAGGGAATTGTGCAAACTATAATATTTTTCATGTGTTCCTCATGAATTAGAAGAGGATACATTCTCCTCATTGGTTGTGTTTCAAACACCAAAAGATGATCACAGTTCCTCAAGTTTGTTCTTTAACCACTATATCCAACCTCTACTAATACCACTATGTCACTATGTATGTATATGTGTACACCTCAATCAGTGGTGGATTGTCTGTAAAGCCCATGACTGTTTCAGGCTGGAATTCCAGCCTGTTTGATTTTTTATTTAGTAAATTGCACAAGACTCTTATCTCAAGATAGCAATTCTCCTTCTTTTATCTTGAGGCAGAGGTTTTTTTTCAGTTATCATGACTTCAGTATGTCATTATGGCAGGATAACAGGCTCTTATACTTTTATCATGGAGTGCCAAGTGAACTGAGTGATCACATGAAGGGCTACTTTTTGTTACCTGAGCAACATTTTACTATCTTGGAAGCAGTACTTTGTCAAAAAAAGATTATTATTATAATTATATTATAATTAATTGTAATTATATAAATGATTAAGTTATAAAGTTCAACTTTCTTCCTGAGCTTTAACCTATCTTCATGGCCACGGTATAATTAAGTCACATGATGATATTTGAACTATCTCCATGACAACTAAACAAACTCCTGCAGATGAAGGCTAAGGGACGTGGACCCTGAGTTAATGATCATTTGTTATGTTGTGATCATGACATAATGATTATAAATCATGGTTTGATAAGACATTAAATCTTTATATGAAGTGAAATCCACAGAAGTGCATTGAATGAAATGAGCCTGATGAGACGCATGACTCACTAAATAGTAATTATGGCTCTTGTAGTCGTTAACATGTCATATACTTCAAAATGTTGCAGATTAAAACTGGACCTGAAGTGTGTACAAGGTCATCATAAAACTAGATGATTTGGTGATCACAAAAGTTCCTTTGTTCAGGGCCAGTAATGTAACTAGCCATGAGAGGATTCAAAGCTGGAATCACATGACAGCGTAGATCATATGAGGAAATAAACTAATGTTTTCAATAACCACAGCTTTAACGATGACTCATCGACATCTGACTCGTGGAAAAGCTTCGACTTAGAAATAAAACTGATCTTGGATAAGACGATGATCTGAAAGATAATTTCTCTATTAATGTCAAGTGAGCAGCATTAGAGCTGATTTGTCATGCATTTCCCATGGCTAAAACATTATGATGATACTTTTAAACAAGCTGTTGAATGTGCAGAGGTGTGAAGGTAGCAGAGTGCAACTTATACTTTTTTATTACTGTGCAGACTACACTCTCCAGCCTAATGTGTAAACAAGCTCAAGGGAGGGGAGCACTTAAGCCGACATAAAGGATTTAAACAGTTGCATGCTCTCCATGCATAGCAGGCTGGTGTTCCGTCTGTCTCTGACCCTGTCCAAAAGTTTTCAAGCTTCCCTGAGCACGAAGAGTGCACAGCTCTTCTTCAGAGGTGGAAAGAAAAATAGCAGCAGGATAAGAAGAAAAGTATTTATTGATATAAATGGAGTAGGATGGATATCAGGGGCGTGTGACATTCTGAGTCCACTGCCTGTACCTGAAAATCTTAGGTCATCATCAATCAGGTCTGAAGGAGCAGTTTATTTTCCAAACCAGGATAAGCCACCCCTGTTTTAACCCCATACCACAACATTTAAACTTTAGATATGAATGTGTGCCAGTGTGTGTTTAATATAAACTAACTGGCATGAACATACTGTGATATTACCAAGTTTCCAAGTTTGGAGCCACCAGCATAACACACCTCACCGCATTGTGGGTAATGTAGGTTTTCGTTTAAGCATTTAACCATGGTGGTTGCCATGCAGATCTTGACTATCACTATATTGCAAATATAGTAAAGAGCCAGAAAACACAAGGGTTTATGTTGACAGCAGTGATTCATAGACCATCCAATGTACACTGTGATAACAACCAAGAGAAACATTTGAGTGAAGATAAGGAGCAATGACACTTTTGTATATGATCAGTAACAAATGTCACAAATGGAGATAATAACCATAATAAACCTTCAAAGTGAAGACAAATGTCGGAACGTCACGCATTAACAAACAAGCTGATGTTGTGACTAAATGTCAGCACCACTTGTCTTGGCCCGGCCTCGGATTTCTTCAAAACAGGAACACAGTCTCCTAAAGGCCCTTTCCTTCTCACAATCAAACAAGTATGTGATAGCTGCTATTTTTGGATGGCTCTCTTCTTCTATTCCTCTGTCTCCTTTATCCTCTCTCCCTCCTCCTCTCACTCTGTCTATCCCTTCCTCCTCATTTTGTCAGTAAGCTTTCGACTGTCCTCACCATGTTGCCTGACATGTACACCACCCGAACCTACTGTACCAAAGCCAAAAACACTCACACCAAAAAGCCCTGCTTCCAGCTGAAACAATGTTACACACAATCTGTAGACTGAGCTGGGAACATGTCCATTTATGGACATGGACTGACCTGTGTGAGAAGAATGGCTCCAGTCTTGATAAATTTACATGCAAAAACATTACTGGAAGTCTGATCGCTCCCAGGCTGTTGATGAAACGTTCTGTACAGTGCTGCAGCAGATCAAGAAGGTTCAGAATGCCTCATTTGTAAGTCCTTTAGATGAAGCTGTGATTAAAATAAAATATTATATCAGTTTGATGAGGTGCTATTGAAATGTAGGGAGTGTGGAGGCAACAGGTGTTTTGTGTGGTGTTGGTGAAAAGTACAGCATAGAAGAGGAGGATGAGCAAAATCACTTCTGACAGATTGTTTGTGAGATATTCTTTCTGCAGGCCAAGATCCTGATTCCTTTGGAGGTCAGAAGGAGAGGAAGAAAGAACATTTTGGTTATCGACGCAAACTCACATGTCAGTGTTGTACTCAGATTACTCGGCCCCTGCAATTGTGGTGATTTAATCTAGATTTAAGATTTTGGGGTAGCCAGTGTGCACAAAATGTATTTGTCCTCAGTCTGCTCCCGAGAATATTTACATAAGTTGTGCTCCAAACTTGACCCCTGCAAGCAGATCTGATGATTGCAGTGATTTAATTGAAATTAGATGATTTTCAAATCTGAAATTCTGCTGTTTTTAATTTTGTGTCCACTACGAAACAGATAAATCTGCACAACCACATAGCTCCTGTAAAGACAATGTATTATACAATATAAAACATATCATATTATATTATGTATGTATTATACAAGAAGTCTATGTGAGCTACGTGGTTGTGCTGATTTATCTGTTTGATTTTTTTTTTAAATCCACACCAGCATTACAGCAACACTGGAGCCTTTCATATAAACAAAAGATTAAGATTTCCTGTAAAAATTCATGCTGACTGTTAAATATATTTGATTGCAGATCTCTTTTGAATTATATATTTCAATTCCAATGAGACAACCTCAAGAGAAGAAATCTAATCAACTCTAAAATAACCAACAAAAAAGAGAAACTAATCAAATGAGAGGAGAGAGGGGAAGATGAAGTAGTAGTCATAAGGGAGTAGAGATGGTGTATAGGGCGGGGTGGGGTGAGGAGGACTCGATGCTGAGTGAATTATCCTAGTGGGTGGAGGAGCAGGGGAGAGGGAGGAGCAGGGCTGTGACCGGTTCCACATGAGGAGGAGGCAGGAGGAGGTTAACATGGAGAGCCGGGGATGCCTGGGCAATGAATCAGCTGTCTAAATATGGTCCCTGCTCTTCATCGCTACACACCCATCCACTCCCTGTACAAAGTGGATAGACATCTCCTCTTCTTCCAGTTTATCTTTCTCTCTTACTCCCCCTTATGTATTGTTCCACCCTCCTCACAGTAATGGAGGGTCACATATTCACACTCCACAGTATTTATTTCTCACTACTTTGGGTGGTAGCCGAGTGCAAATACACACATAAGAGGCAAAACAAACAGTGAACCACTGTACTGTGTCAAAATGCAGTATACTGTGAGTACCTGGATACTGCTCTCATAATGGTCAACGACCAAATAACCTATTAGTTCAAAGGTTAATTCATTAAAGTTAAATCTCAATAATTAATTCTGCTGATTGATTAAAGCTGCATCAATATATTTTTGGCCACTTGGGGGCAGCGGAACAAACATTGCTTCATTCACAGTTTATTTGACTGTCAGTCGTTGTTCCTCCCCATCCCCGCCTGTCAGGTAGGCATGTTTGTAATGGCTAGCCAAGATCACTCATTAATAGCAGTTTCTTATATTTCTTATTGACCATTGGTGATATTAAAAAATCTTGATAGTGTAGCTTTAATCAAGTTTAATAAATCAACATCACTCTTCCTTGCTGCCTCTTTTTCTCTCTCACACATGTGCTCACTGTGGGGTAGCTTGTCACATTCCAGGTAAGTGCAGTAAGCTCTGTTCTCTGGCAGCATATGGCCTCAGCTGTCAAGGAACTGAACACAGCCTTACTGGACATCCAGGCTTAAATGAGCCAAACAGACAAGCCTGCAGACGCAAACACACCCGCACTCAAACAACTCCCAGAGGAGGACAGCTGTTCATGCTAACAGGGAGACAGTCACTTCCAACTGATGTGCTGACAGAGCTGCCACTGATTAGTTTCCACTTACACGTCACACAGTAGCCTGAGCAAGTACAGCATACCAATGGCATTATGGGCTATTGTTTGTATTGTTGACATTAACCACAGGTGGTTTTTGGTTTGTGTTTGACTGATACTAGTTTTGACTCATCGTGATGATTTTTACAAGAATAAAATGAATGTAATCTAAAAAATTAACAAACGTTAACAAACCAGGATAGATATCCATGCAAGCAATCAACCCACAACCAAATTGGTAAATCTGCATATATGCTGTACATATTTATCATATCTGTTTGATGATGTTAGTTTTTCATGAGAAAACAAGATTACCAAAGTCATAAATCCCATCAGTGTAAGCCTTGTTAGGACCACACTTGTGTGGGGGCCCAGGAGGGAGTGGAGTGAAGACTGGCGGGTCGACAGCCACTAATAAAGCAGAGATTAAACACCCTGTACTCCACTACAAAGCCCTCGTGCTGTGTCCTCCCTGTGTGAGCTGGCCCTCTTTAACAGTAAACACCACTAGGTAACAGTGTGCTTTTATTGTCAGCAGAGCAGGATGAATCAGGGCTGTCCAAATCTAAACTCTGCATTTCCCACATCACACAAACTGAAAAGTGAGAGACTTTTTGAAAAAAATGTCTTGAAGAGATCAGAAAACAGTGTCTGTTGCTAGGTTACATGTGTCAATAAAGCTACAAATACACTCAGATTAGATCACAGATCCTCAGATGATAAGATTATTACTCATGGACTCCCAGGGGAGCCTCCAAGGTGGGGCCAGTGGGGCCGTCCAATTGCTGCACCCCTCGCCACAAACATTTAATAAATTCAACTGTAACATGTCTATTTTTCATATATTCTTCATAATAGTTGTATATCTTCCATAATAGTTCATGTAATAAATAACAAACGTACAGCCAGCCATCAGCTTTTGGACGACACAGCACACTGTCAGCCACTGGCAGAAATAAAAAATGATTAGTACTGTACTTAAGAACACTTGTGATGTATTTCCATTTTATTCTACTTTAACTTCTGTATGTATACCTTGCTCTTTGTCATGTTGGCCAGGTGCCTGACCAAGATATAGTCCAGTGTGTGACACTTTTTCCTACTTTATACTTATATAAAGGAGCATAACTATTCACTATACTAATTCATCGTGCTAAACATGTAAATCAAGATTACTTGTGAGTCCTCGCAAGTATTTATGTGCTGTAGACTGTCCAAGTAGCCAAATAAACAGTGTTACAGTTCACGGGGGTGTTGGTGGAGTCTTTCTCCGTCTACTGCTGATTTTGAAAGAATCTGCCCTCGCAGGGCAACAGAGGAGTACAGAAAATTGAAAACAGAACAACACATTGTGGTTTGCTTTTTTAATGAAGATGAATCTGACGTTATGTCATAGTTGGCAACCATAAACAAAGCCAGTGTTTTGAGTTAGTGAGGGAGCCAGAGATAGGCATTTCAGGGGGAGTTTATCTTGCCACGGGGCCCGAGCAGTTGGCTAACACAAGCAAAATCCCAACTCGTTCTGTTTTTCACTGTGTGGTATTTCAAGTAGATTGTACTGGAAACTTGCAACCCCCACTTTAACTTTATTAGATACTAATTAAAGTGTTGATTTATGAGCCTATCAGATTGAGAAACAGTTCAGTCATCGAATTCTTTGAGATGTGACGATGGAGATTAACTTTTTCTTGCTGAACACTTTGCCCTGCTCATCTGTGGAGCATTATATATAAATCAAATCTTGTGCTGGTATGCCAGGAAGACAAGGAAGCCAAATGTATTGTGTAAGCATGTTAGAATAGCATTAATGCAAGCATTCACAGTCAGACAGTCTGGGTTGCCTAAGATGGAGCTCTCATTTGACTTCTGCCCAACTGCTGGATAGAGACTGAGAGAAACAGAGAGAGTGAGGTCGGTCCAAGCCATGATGTCTGAGTCAAGGGTGGAAACTCTGAATGTTCTCGCGCCACAGTGCAAAAAGCTGCAAGCTATTACACATCACACTGCAGCCTCACAGGCTAAAAAAAGAAACAGGGCTGCCCTCAACTCCCCTTAAAGAAAAAAAAACTTGCTCTCTGTCTTTTCAAATGAAACATCTGCCCTTCAGCACTCTCCCCTCTCCTGTCCCTTCCTCACGCTCCCACTTCTCTGCCTTAAACAGGACCTTGAGCGTGCTTGTGGTATTTTCCATCTTTGTTTTAAAAAAAGGAAAAGAGTGAAATGACTTTCCGAATGGATTCCGTATGACCAAGCCAGCAAGCTTGCCTCACATGTGAAGGCTTGTATTCTTTACTTCTATACATAGTGTGCTATTGAAGGAAAATATCTGGAAGCCACCTGTAGTGGATACTGAGGACTGAACCAATGTATAGTAGATTTGGGGTGGGGCAGGGTTGGTGTAGAACAACATCTGGAAGATTAATAATCACAGACATCCACCCGTGATCACTGCTTCTGTATGTTGTCATAGAGCAGAATGAATTGTGCCTCTATATATGCTAATAGCAGAACAAGAAGCATAATGTTAATTGTATTTAGGTTCTATTATAAAGGTACTGTTTAACGAAGACTTGGAAAATGCAGCACATACCACAGTGGAAAATGACTGGAAGCTGTGTTTTCCGATAAATAAGTGTGAGTAATGTATCCGGTACATTGTTTCCATAGGTGTGGATGTGTATAAACAGTCTTTTGTATAATGTATTTGGTTTTTCAACACACAAAATTGATATTTTTTGATACTGCACATGCTACATAATACACTCAAATTTTATATTCTGTAAGATACTTTATTCATTCTGTTTGACATTGGAAAGTGGAATTCATGTCGTGTGTGCAGTCAGGTTTACACAAAACACTTCAGATTATGTTTATGTGTATATTAAGGTATATTTTTCACATTAAGTGTATAAGCTGCAGCACATAGACCAAAAATATATTGAATATTCTTGTTTACCTTGGGTGCTTATGTATGATGAAGCAGTAGGCAAAGGGCTAAGGAGTAAAGAGTACCTTTCCATTTCTTAGATATAAACTGTTGAGGAAAAAGTATTTGTTTCTGAATGGCATGTTTTTGGTGCTGTTGCTTCATTGATGGGAGATAGCATGGCCTGTGACTTGAGCACTTGCCAGCCATTCTTTGAGGTATCCTCTGACCACTCCCTGAAACCCCCTACACCTCAGGAACATCTTTTCTGATCTCTCGTATCAAACCACCACTGAATCATTTGTCAGCAGGTTTTTGGGGTAAGTGATGTGGTAATGACATGACTTTCATTCACATTTAGGAACCCAAACATTTGTTTGGTTCACCAGTGACAGTCACACCCATCCCTAAACCAATAAGGTGTCACACACACAACCTCACATCTCAAACAGACAAACCACAGCCACACTGATTCATGTATTTACTCTACACTCTCTCACCTGATAGATCATGACTTTAAAGTTGCGTCTCTTCAGCAACTCAGCTTCGTTGTTCTCCAGTTTCTTGATCTGGCCTCCTTGCTTCTCCAGGGTGGCCCGCACTGTCTTGACGTTGACGCTCACCTTGCGCACCTTCTCCATCATCTTATTGACGCTGTTAGAAGTGGTGCTGTGGCTCTTTGCCAGTTTGGTCAGCTCGCCCTGGATGCCTGTCACGGAACGCTCCATCTCCTGTTGCCTGGCCTCCAGCCCACTCTGGGTCTGCTGGATCTGGTCCACTGCCCCAATAATCTTGTCAAGCAAAGACAGAACCATGACCCCATTCACCTGTTGGTCCATCTTCAGCACATCGTCCTTGTCTTCGGTAGCGTCCCCCTCTGTGCCCATGGTGGACAGTTCTTTCTTGGCTGCGGCAAGGGCATCATCTTCATCATCTGAGGGTGGCAGGTTTACCTCGTCGTCTGAGATCTCAGTGAGGGTTCGAGGCTCTAGCTGGCCACTTGAGGATTCCAGCGCTTCCATGGCTGCCATGTCAGTGGATTTGTAGGGTACAGTCAGCTAATCAACGTTTCTTCACCACTTCTTTGTCTAGATTTCCCCTTCAACGGTTTGCTTTCTCACCTGATTCTCTTCTCTGGACCTCTGTTCTTTGTCCCTTCTTCAAACACTTATCTCCCAAACATACATGCACTCTTTCTCTCCTTCTTTCTTTGTCTGTCTGTCCTGTCTACTTCAAATCCCTGGAATCAGGCCAGTGTGCAGGGGAAGCCAAGCAATGCTGGATGCTACCACATGAGCGTTGAGATGTGAATGCCACACCAGGCAGAGAAACCCTCCAGTCAAGCTACAGCCAGCAAGGTTTTTTCTCTCCAGCCTCCACGCCCCCCCTTTTTTTTTCCATCGGACTCTTCCCCTTCTTAAAACTCCTCCCTCATCTCCTCCCTAAATACACACACAAATCAGGAAGACTCCACCTACAGCTGGCTGGTCCAGCCCCCAGTGATTCAATAACACACCCCTTTGGTCTAGCCTTGTCCCATCAGCGTGGTTGGAATAGTTAGAGCAGAGCGCACTGATCTGCTTGTATACATGCTCAGGCACAGCAGAAGGAGGAATGTCAGGCAGGATCTGTCCCTGTTTCCACTCCTTTCTCTCATCTATGCAGAGCATGTTCAGGTCGTGGAGGCAGGGCTGGATTTATGATGGAAGAAAGACACCAGGGAGTAAAATGTCATAAAGAGCTAAGATGAATTGATGGATTCTAGGTGGTGGTGTAGAAGTACTGGGGTGGTGTGTTTTAGAGAGAGGTGAAAATTAATAAACTCATCTTTTTGAACTACTCTTTTTAGTATCCAGCCTGCTACAGTGGTGCACTCACTCAAAACATAGGAAGCTGGACAATCAATGAATGAACAGAAATCATTGTCTCAAGCAAGGACATCAGTGAAGGACTTGAACAAGACTTGACTTGAATGAGATGGAGCCCTACTCTCTAATGTGGTTCAGGTTAAAGACAGATTTTTAGAAAGAATGCTCAGAGGTAATATCTGGCTCAGAAAATATCTTTTCAGTCTATAGCAGAGTACACCTCACACCTCACACTGGATCCTACATATCCCACAATGCACCTAAGTAGCATCTTTTGTTAGACCGTGCCTGCTTGGTCAAAGTTAGGGGGTTCTATTTACACACTATAGCAGAAGTGGATTATAATATTCATAACTGTGTTTTCATTATTGTATAAGAAACATAAAAATCATTATGATTGACGCTGCAGGTCCTCTTTCTACCAAGTCCACCATGTTGAACAGCCATGTTTCTACAGTATGGGCAAACTAAACACTGACTATGATAGGATAGGACGTTTTCAAGCCGCCTTCAAGTTAAGAAGGCGAGGGTTGCAATCAGTAGCAACATGCCAGATGCCAAATGCCTACACACTGGTCCTTTAAGTAATAGGTAATAATAATAAATCATTTATACAAGCATTTTTGTGTTGATTCTATCAGTACCACAAACAGCTATAATGTACTATTGTATACATACTATAACGGTGTTACACACTGCAGGAGTGGCGGCACATTTAAAGACACAAACAGCCTCTGGGTACTACGTGCTGTAGAACCTGGCTGTCCTAGTTTAGATCCTTTTCCGTCTTTTAAATGAAGGAAGGAAGTTTTAAAAGATGGTTAGCAGCGTGCGTCATGAAGAAGATTGTGTCCCTTTTTCCGAAGTCTTCCTAAGCAAGGGACGGCAGCTCCTGCCCTACGATTTGATGCTGTGCATATCATTTTGTCCAGATGTTTCCTGTCTTGTGTTGAAGTGTTTCAATAACGTGTGGATCCTAACATGATGAAACTACATCTTACCTTTGCGTGATATAGAAAAACTGTCTTAAAAAGAAATGCCTTTGCTGCACTGCTTTCAGTATTGCTGTAGTCTTGACTTCATATTTTAAAGGAGAAGAGATTGTTACACCAGTAGTCAATCTGATGAATTTCCTGATCATTTATGACTAAGGATCAGTGTGACACAGAACGTTTTTGTTTTAGAAACAACTGATTCCAAGTTGGTGGCTGCACATGAATCCACTAGGAATGAAATCTCACTTCATTAAGCTCTTTTTCTTTTAGAAATTAGTCCAATGTCTTATCTTCCATAAAATTAAACATTTTTACAGACTACAGTTATTTATAGTTTGGGATTGATTGCATGTCCTCCTCAGACCTCTGATGTCATTAAGCTCCTTCAGTCTTTCTCAGTTCATACTCCTACATGCTCTGTAGAGATTTTTGTCTTCTTCTTCCATAATTCTTTAATATCTTTACTGAGTCACAGTTTATTGTTCTATAACTCATTTAGATTACATGCATCTTCAACAAATTTTAGAGGTGGGCACATCAGTAGAGTCCAGATCATCATTTGTCTCTTTAAAATCAGAGTCAAAATAGACTGAGACAACTCAGCACCTGCAGAGGTGGATACTCATACAGGATACTCATACTGCATGTGAGTACAGACAGCAAGATTCACAATAGCTGCTTGAATCAGCCTATATGTGGAAGGGAGGGTAATAAGAAGTCCAGCCCTGAGGGCAGGTAAAAGGGCAGGGAAGCTGACCAGAGACACACCTCGGAGAGGAGCTGAGGCCAGCCTTTGTTTGAATTGATTTAGTAGGCTCCATATTTAAATGTTTGAAAGCATGATTTTAATATTGAAACTAAAGGACCATTAAATATTTCTTTAGCTCATTATTTGTTGCATCAGTTGTTTTATCTGTAGACTTTCCATGTTGGTGAGGGACTATATCTTGGAGTGATTGTTTAAATACATCAGCCAGGAAATGGGTATGCTCGAGCAGTGCCGAGATATTTTTAAATAGTTTTTAGTCCCTTAAACACAAAATGAACATGGTTATTTCTAAATGTAGACTCCAGTCACCTGCATGTCTCCAACTAGGAGAAGAGATTATGTTCCAGTTTAGAAAGGTACATGACTTGTTTGATTGTTTCTCAAGTTTCTTTGGTATATTAATGTGTTTCTGTTTTCTTTAATTTCCAACCAAGATACTTTTAAAGAAGTCAACCAGATTTATTTGATTTAAGTTTGTTCTTAACTTATCACTTGAATGGGCCATTTTTCTGTTTTCAGGGGAGTTTTCTGCCATCTTAAAGGGGGACTGAGAAGAAGTGCAACCATTTTACACGTGTGCTTCATTGTGTGGTTTGAGTCAGTGTTAGCTTGCTGTGAATAGACAGTGTTGAGTGTTGTAGAATACTTTTGACTTTATTCCAATAGGTTTGTGTGTAGTGGGGTTTAAGTCCTAATATGCCTACGTGTTTGTGACGATATCCTCTTTTTATGCATTTTAGTCCTCCCTGGTCGTGCAGTCTACACCCATGTTGTTTGTTCTCTTTTTAATTATTTCATTGTTGATTGGATTTATGTATTACTTACATAATTTACTCCCTCTGGAGACCAGTATCCTATCGAATGTGTTGTCAATAAAACTTATATTTCTTGAGTCTTGTGCATTAGGTACCAGCTGGTCACATATAGTTGGACACCTCATATAGCCACTAATCCATTCAGAAAGTGCAGTCAGTACATAGTGGGATTTTTACTTATTAGTAGCCAAAGGTTAAAGGCCAACACCTGCAGGAGATACATATTGTTGAATGAGATTTTAAAGAGTCAGACTCTTGCTTGGAATCCATGGAAAGTCGTTTTCCAAAGAGCACCTTCCAGTCATTACCTCCACATTTCACTCCATATGCCTCAGTACCATGCGCTACTCTACTTTCCTCTGTCCAGCAAGCAAACACATCACAAATGCGCTCAAATTATGAAAACCACATGGCACCCTTGAACAAGGCAGAAAGCTATCTTTGAGAAGCTGCTTCTCGTAGAAGTCTGCAGCAGTAATTTATGTACATTATGGGAGTTCCATCATCCCAAAATTGCTCACTGGCAGCTAGCCAGTGTCCTGGTTTAAACCCTGCACCATGTGAAACTTGGGGGGGGGTTAAACTCTACTGTGGCTGTTTGTAAGAGGAAAATTTCTACAGGATCTTGTTAGTACTGACTCAACACTTGGCCAGTTGTGGACTATTCCACCACATCTGGTAGACCTTATTCTCTGGACATTTAGAGGAGTGCTTTTGGTAGCACTTTATTTTAGGTGCTACTAATACAAAGTTAGGTGTCATTAGCATCTTACAGACCAAGTTAGTACATGATAATCATTTAATGAGCTGTATTAAAACGTTAAATCTTCACAACATGACAGTTTAATGTAATAATAATAATTAATATATTATTTTTTAAGATAATGATTAAATGACTGTGTGTACTGTGAATGGTGTCAGTGATAAGTCCACAGTTATCACTAATGCTGTGGGTCCCCTCAGGTATGGAGCTTTACAGCTTCTTTGGCTCTTCTGGCACACAGTTTTACTGTGTTGGTTCAGTCTCAGCACTCTCGTAGTGTTTTCAACAATGTTGGGTTGCGCTCAGACCGACATAGCCCTGTATAATAAAATGCAATCATCACATCATTAATTCTTACAAGACTCAAGCAGCAGTAAGATCCTGTTATCATACTGTGAATTTAGCCTCTGTATGCATTAAAGTTCTCAATAACACAACACTGCTCTGTGAACAGAATGAACCCTCATAGTATTATGAAGATGATATTAATTAAAATGAAGATTAGAGTCAAGAAAACAATGTCACAGGGTCCATTATTTAGCTGCTCAGGGGTTTTCATGATCTTCATAGTTGCCATGATAAACATAAATCATAAACGATCAGGGTGATCAGGGTTCATTGTGGACCTTCAAACTTTAGCCATCTCTTAACCTGTTATTCAAATTCTGTTATCACCATGAGGATTAATTAGATTAGACCTTTCTCATTGATCCTAACTAATCACACTTTTATCATTTATTAAGATTCATTATAGAGACACAAGAGAGAGGAAGAGAGAGATGAGGAACAACATGATGATGATGAGGAGGAATGGTTCATGCAATCCACATTCCTGTCTCGTCCTCCTACACTGAACCTGGCAGGAAGTCATTAAAACAGTACATTATCTGTGCGTGCGTGCGTGCGGTCGTAGCCTGTGCGTCCTTTATTAAACGCGTACAATGTGGATGGCATGATAAATCTCCGTCATCGTTGCTGGAAAATCCTTGATTAACCATGTAAAGCTTCCGGTTGGGATTTCCAAAATAAAACTACAGTGACGAATCTATCAGAATGATTTTGAGAAAAGAAAGCACCATGGCGCCTGATTGTGAGTATAGCATAGTAGAAATACGCATGTATCATTATCAACTTTTTAGTCAATTTTAAAAACTACAACATGCCCGCCAAGTAAGTACACCATGCTCTTATTTTGAAATAAAGTGTATTTCCGGCGGTCTGTATCTAACTTGATGCGCCTGCCTGGACCTCAGCATCCCGCATCCAGAGAGCGGTTCATCTTCAGCACACACAGGTGAGTAAACAGCTGTTTACAGATGTGAACTGAGCTTATGATAATGTAATGTTTCACATTAATGATCACTCCTTTGTGTCGTGCTGTCATGTTGTGACGTGTTCTCTGCTCTGAGGACGGTGATGATGATGATGTCACACCAGCAGCTTCTTCTTGTTCTTGTGGCGCAGTCGTGTAATGATCACAGCTGATGTGTGTTTCATGTTAGAAGATGTGTTTGTCACATGAACAGAGACATACACACATGACATGACTGCAGCGTCCTCATCTGATTTTACAGCCTGCACATCAGCTCAGTCTGCAGAGACCACTCTGTGTGTGTTTGGGCCTTTAACGGGCTCTCAATGCTGCTGTGTAAGCAAGAAACATAAATATTATTCCACAAATAATCTGATTTATTGTCATACATGACGGAGAGTGTGTTATTTATATATAAGCCCCAGTGTGTGTGAGGGCAGGAGACAGAGCTGCAGGCCGGACGGACTCCTGCAGCAGCATCATGGCGTCCTTGAACAGTGAAGGGCAGAGCTGCAGCACACACACACACACACACACAGGATGCTGCGACAGCAGCGATGCTGCACCAACATGGAGCTGGATTTATGAAGCAGAGCTGTTTGTACGGTGATATTACTGACGTGTCGTGTTAAGACGCGCGTGTCGTGCAACTGTTATTATAAAGGCTCGTGCATCCACGACCAACAATGCCATTACACTCTGTCTTCGGGACCAGCATCTTCTCTGATAGCCAAACGCAACCCAGGGCAGGAAACTGTGATCAGTTCAAGTCAGTTCAAGGCAGGCTGGCACAGTGAGAGGGGAGGTTCTGATCTAAACTGGGGGGCTGGATCCAATACTGCCATTCAGGGCTGGTGGTGGCTAGATGTGGCTACAGACAGAAAGACAGGCAGGCTGGTTAACAGGCTGGGTGATCTTGGAAGGTGAGAAACACAGGTTACTCAGTCAGACAAGGAAACAAGGAGTTGGTTGTAGTGAAGTACCATAGAAGTGACTGAGTGATCTGGTGGTGGCTGGAAGAGGAGAGGAAACAACAGGAAGCACAAGGAAAATGGGAAGAAACAGTCTCCTAACAATGTCCTTTGCCTTGACCTTTTCACTGTATAATAATTTTAATTAATATATTTCAAAAAATCTTTAAATCTTATAACTTTACATGTCTTCCTGTCCTAGGCGCAGTGTTTCTTTATTCTAACTGAGGTGGAGTGAGGTTGCCATTATGGGGGAACTGTTCCGGAGCGAGGAGATGACCCTGGCTCAGCTCTTTCTTCAGTCAGAGGCAGCCTACTGCTGTGTCAGCGAGCTGGGAGAACTGGGCATGGTCCAGTTCAGAGATGTAAGTCTGAATGTTCTCATGCTCCCATTTGTTGGTGGTAGAACTCCTCTGAAGGCAGACATAAGCTCACTGATTAAAATAAAGCCACTGAAAAAGATGAGTTACTTGTTTCCTGTCTTTCAGATGACATCACACATGTGTTGGTGATTAAATGAATTCACGATGGTTTCAGTTCATTTTCTGGATTTTAGTCACTTTGAGTTTTAACCAGATTCGCTCTGTTTTCCACCCACAGCTGAATCCAGACGTAAACGTGTTCCAGCGTAAATTTGTGAATGAAGTGAGGAGATGTGAAGAGATGGACAGGAAACTAAGTGAGTAATGAAACCAATGAACACTCAGCCAAGGGCACAGTGTAGGTCCTAACTTCAGCTGCCTTCAGTTTGTTTGTGTTGAGTGAGTTTTACCACTCACAGGCTATAAAACCTGTAAAGACACAAAACAGAGATGACACAATACACTGCAGTGGTATTGCATCCTGGATTATCTCCTCTGAACAGGATTTGTGGAGAAGGAGATCAAGAAAGCTAACATCCCAACTGTGGACACTGGAGAGAATCCTGAGGTGCCTTTTCCCAGGGATATGATTGATCTAGAGGTAATTAATCTGCACTCATCATCACTTATCATCAATCAATAAATGGGGAGATTACTGATGATAAATACACAATTGTTACATGTATTTTGAATTTAGGGTTTCAAAATAAATATGTTTTAAGCCTTTTAAACTGCAGTGAGATATTTTTATAGTTAGTTTGCTTGAAAACACCAACAAATTTCTTCTGAGAGATGCTCATACAATAACAACCCAGAGTGTTGCTCTCACAGTCATTTGTCAGTTTTTGTAGCTGACCGTGGATATGAGCATCAGAAGTGAGTGTCTCTGATTGATTGATTGTGACTGACAGGCCACCTTTGAGAAGCTGGAGAACGAACTGAAGGAGATCAACACCAACCAGGAAGCACTGAAGAAGAACTTCCTGGAGCTGACGGAGCTCAAACACATCCTCCGTCGAACACAGCAGTTCTTTGATGAGGTTTGCTTACTTCACCCTCACAGACACGCACAACAGATTCCTGACTCCGATGCGTCTGTACATCAAGTAACTGAGATCTTCCTAATGTCTGCACAGATGGAGGATCCCAACCTGCTGGAGGAGTCATCGGCCCTGATGGAGGGCAGTGAAGGGGGCCGTGGGGCGCCGCTTAGACTGGGGTAAAGCATGTGGACTGCATCATGTTCTTCAGTTGTCATAGCAAATATTGAAATAGTCATCTGAGCTGCACATGACACATTGCACACAAACACATATTTTAATGGGAAGTACAATGTCCTTAACTGAGGAATCAAGTCAGTTTGAATAACAAGATAATGATTTCATTTAAAATATTATCAAATTTTCTTGATTAGTTACTGCTGTTCCTGAAATTTGATAGATTATGTCCATCCATCTGTCCATTTTCATCTATGTCACCTGCAACACATATGCATGGTACAAACAGAACAGACCCATGCATGAGAACGCTGGTATGTAGCTCTACCAGTGATCAAAAACTCCACAGGATGCCTTGTTAGAAAAGGTTCAAATTTAAAACTGTTATTTGTCATCTTCATATCTGTTACTCCACCCGTACCTACAGTCCACCAAAATTTGCTGCAAATTGTTGCGTGTTGTTAGGATTGGCAGAGAAAATGGTGTAAACTATACAAGATAGTTTTGTTAGCTGTAGGAGGAAGAGAAGCCAGTATTATGAAACTAAAAGTAAAAATCTATGTATACATTTCTCTCACAGCATAAAGAAAAAAGGTTCAGTCTTGTCATAATAGCTGGTAGCATTTTTTACCAAACCTACTGACCAAAGATGATTAATACCTACAAGTTGTTGTTGCCATTCAACATTTTTATTCTAAAAATCTATCGTTACCACTCGGAGACTGAATGTGTACATACTGTGTTATGGTTTGTTTTCTTGAGTGCATGCTTTGTCTGTGCAGGTTTGTGGCCGGAGTGATCAGCAGGGAGAGGATTCCCACCTTTGAGCGGATGCTGTGGAGGGTGTGTCGTGGTAATGTCTTCTTAAGGAAGGCAGAGATTGAGGACCCTCTGGAGGACCCCGCCACGGTCTGAACACATGACATACACTTCATCATAACTTCAGTTATCTCATGACACTTTCCATACAGAGCAGGACTAGACCGTACTCTTTATAATATTATTTACAGAGACCAACAGTTCCACCATGAGCAAGCACTTGGCGACGTTATAGAGACTAGTAAAGAGATGTATTAATAAGAAAAGATAAATGAGTCAAACCCATTTATAACTAATCATGTACATTTTTACATATTAAAAACAGGAAGTGAGTGTAGGTTTTCTTACAACTTCTTCTCTTTTCAACAGGGAGACCAAGTCCACAAATCAGTGTTCATTATCTTCTTCCAAGGTGACCAGCTGAAGAACAGGGTGAAGAAGATCTGTGAGGGGTGTGTGTCTTTTCCTTTATATTATGAACGGAAGATAGTCTGCAAGGTTGAGTTTAGGCATGTGCAGTCATGATCATGTTTGATATAATCGTGATGTGACATGCCTCTTGTTGAAGTGTGATATTAAATCACTGGAGTACCTTTTTTTAAAAAAATGTGTACCATCTAAGCAGCATCCTCTCCCTGCTGTGTGTCAGCTCAACCCTGTGAGAACTGTGTGTGTTTTCATGTGTGCACCATGTGCATGAGGAAGAAAGAAGGAAACGGGGTGTGTGTTTGTGAGTTGACTCTGTTGGTGGGTGTATTTCTCCAGGTTCCGTGCCTCACTGTACCCGTGTCCAGAGACCCCACAGGAGAGGAAGGAGATGCTGGCTGGAGTCAACAGCCGCATTGACGACCTCCAGATGGTATGTTTGTCCTCAGAATGGAGCTTTATCTGCCAACTACCAACATATCGAATCGAGTAAAGTGAGTCATTTTCTACAGAGGTGGGTGACCTCGGAGTAAGGCCTGCTTATTGTTGAAGCTACATTACCATTAGCCGTGCAGTTCTTGTTTTAATTTGAGAATTCATTCAAAGGCTCTTTGTACTCTTTGTTACTCTGCTGCTCGCTAAACAACAAAAAATTAATCAGAACGTTTGCACAACAGGATGTCTGTGTTCAGACTGCTGCTCAGTTCTCCTTTCATAAAATTTATTTCCAATCAAATTACAAAAGCCCACAAAGCATAGGCGATTCTTTCAGCTCTTATCTGTGAAAGACCTTGTCCTGTCCCATAGTGTTGTGGTTCTCTAAAGTTTGCCCTTATTAAGCCTGGAAAAAATGGTTCTGCTTGAGAGGTGTGCTCTAGTCTGAGCCTGCCAGCCACACACAATGTGTTACGCTCCACCACAATGGAGCATTTTACTCTATACAGACAACAAACTCTGCATGAACATGACTCAAGTCTGAGAGCCAGTATGCTAAGATCAATCCAGATCCAGTTAGTCAACATGTTGCACAAATAAAGCACACTCTGGGTGTTTATATATCACATTATGATCATATAACAATAATGTCAATAAGCAACAAATGTAGTCTTACTTTAGGACTCCAGACCTCAGGTCAGCCTATATCGTGACAAGGCCTCACCATCCAAACATGCAGTGTTGACAGGACCAGGATCTACAACCTAAAACACTCCCTGCTGCTACTGCAGGTGCTGAACCAAACAGAGGACCACCGTCAGCGAGTGCTGCAGGCCGCCTCCAAGACCATGCGAGTGTGGTTCATCAAGGTGAGGAAGATGAAGGCCATCTACCACACGCTCAACCTCTGCAACATTGATGTCACCCAGAAGTGTCTGATTGCTGAGGTGTGGTGTCCTGTCTCAGACCTGGACTCCATCCAGTTCGCTCTGCGCAGAGGGACGGTGAGTTTCTGATTTTATGTATTTACACTGACCACGTTCTTGTTTTTGTAGTGTAGTGTCGTGAGTTTTGTCCTCTGTAAGTCATCTGGTCTACAACATATGCAGTATGTGGCTGATAAGTGCAGGCTTTATTTGACAGGAGAGGAGCGGCTCCACGGTGCCGTCCATCCTCAACAGGATGCAGACCAAGCAAACTCCACCTACCTTCAACAAGACCAACAAGTTCACGTCAGGCTTCCAAAACATCGTTGACGCCTACGGCATTGGGAACTACCGGGAAATCAATCCAGGTGATACCGGAATTCATTTTTCTTGAATGAATAACTCATCATATTTGAATATTTCTATTTTAATTTGAATGAATCTTCACTACAACTTGCAACAGTTCAGCAGTAAAAAGTTTGTGTTGCTACTTCTCAAAAAGAGGTCAGGTGGTTCTTTATTGACCAGAAAACAAGACTTTTATCTCTAATTTCTCTGCTGCTTTCAGTTATTTCCAAAAAGTAAGACTGTTTTCATTCACTAATTACCTGGAGTGGCTTTTATTTGGCAGTATTTAAATCACTGTTAATGTACCATCAATAATTTAACTTTGTGAAAGACTTTCAGCAGCTCTGAGTGCAGACCGAGCAAACCCTGCTAAGATTTAAATGTGAAAAGTCGACAGGAAGTATCAAGTTCCACTGACAGTATCTTAAATACTATTAAAACAACAAACTCAACTTGCCTGGACTTAATTGGTGAATGAAAGCTGTATTTGTGTTTAAAAGCAGCAGAGTGGTGAATATGACATGACTGCTATTCCACCTCCCTCATGAACATTTTTTACCAACTAGCTTTTTGTTTTTGTTGGACAAATGAAGTTTGGCCTTGAGGCCATAAAACTAAGCTGCTGTCAAGGAAAAGTGTTTTATCCTACCAAACTGGACAACCCATAAACTCAACATCATCATCATTTTCTCTCAACTCAATTACGTAGACTTAGGCAGTAATGACTGTTACACATTTTCACTCCATATGTGTAAAAAGCTGCTAACTTCAACCTCAACTATACTATACTATACTATACTTAAAGTTTCAGCACATGGGAGGAGGTGTGTTGATCTGATCCTGAGCCTCGTTGTGTGACCGTCTCCTCCTGTGTGTTCCCCCTTACAGCTCCGTACACCATCATTACTTTCCCCTTCCTGTTTGCGGTAATGTTTGGCGACATGGGACACGGCGCGCTGATGACCTGCGCTGCCCTCTACCTGGTCATCCGAGAGAGTCGCCTCCTCGCCCAGAAGAGTGACAACGAGGTAAACAATAATACAGCTCCACCTCACAGTGCACGCATCAGAAACATTCAACGTATGATATTTCTAAGTCGTCGTATGTCTCTATAGATGTTCAACATGGTGTTTGCTGGTCGCTACATCATCCTGCTGATGGGGATCTTCTCCATCTACACTGGTGTCATTTACAACGACTGCTTCTCCAAGTCACTCAACATGTTTGGCTCTGGATGGAGTGTCAGACCCATGTTTGGCCCAAAAGGAGCCAACTGGACGTAAGTCAGTCACCAACTCTGGTTGGACTGATGCTGTCTGAGATGTTCCACATCCCCTATTCAGTCTAGTTGATTTAGTTTCTCAAATCAATAGAGGAAGTTGAGCACTACACCTGATTCTTGTATTTGTGTCGACCACCCATCTATCCAGTCTAAAGAGAAGCAGAACAAAATCCTCAGATATTGTCAGGAAATTAAATTTTACATGACAGTGAAGGAGCCCTCTTACAGGTATTATATTCCCCATCTCAGTTCTGTCATCACATGTCACTGACATTCATGTGGTTTCACTGATCTTACCACTGCACTGTATGGGTTGATTCATGTTCTAAAATATATCACCGTTCCCTCTAAATACACTCATTCATGTCCTGCTGCTCTGTCCTAGGTTTGAGACACTTGATGGAAATGCAGTTCTGCAGTTAGACCCTGCGGTTCCTGGTGTGTTTAACGGGCCTTATCCGCTCGGAATCGACCCGGTAAAACCTGTTCACTCATTATGACAACAACAATGAATAGCTGGCAGTTTTCTATGGTGTAGACGCACAGTGTGAAGTTTATTTTGTGGTATTTGTAGTTTATTTTGACTCAAACTTTCCTGCTACACACTAGAGCACTAAATATAGATGAATCCACTGCTGAAAATAGTCTAGGAGCAAAAAATATATCCTGTATATTCAGTTTACATGAATGCAGCTTAATACAACATGAGATAGATAAGGAACAGTCACACCTTGGGAGGTCTCAAACATTTGACTCTGTTGTGTCATCTCTGACGCAGATCTGGAATGTTGCCACCAACAAGCTGACCTTCCTTAACTCATTCAAGATGAAGATGTCTGTGATTCTGGGCGTCATCCACATGCTGTTTGGAGTGTCTCTCAGTCTCTTCAACCACCTGTAAGTGGTACACTCAACACCAAGGCTGAAAACGAACGCATGAACTTTGGGTATCACAATACAGTCACGAGAGCCACTGCATCTCTTAGCCAGCTCTGTTTTTTGAAACAATAATAATTGTATTGCAATTTTGAATCAGACACCGAGTTCTATATTGACAGCAGTCTCCTGGATTACTGTTGATCCTGAAGGAAAGGTTTTCATCTGAAGCGTTAACTGACTTCACTGCACTGCAGGTACTTCAAGAAGCCGCTGAACATCTTCCTGGGCTTCATCCCAGAGATCGTCTTCATGGCGAGCCTGTTCGGCTACCTCGTTCTGCTTGTCTTCTACAAGTGGACAGCCTATGATGCCTTCACCTCCAAGGACGCTCCCAGCCTGCTGATCCACTTCATCAACATGTGTCTCTTCAACTACAACGACCCCATGAACAAGCCCCTCTACAGGGGACAGGTGCTCCCTCCCTCATCAACCCCTCTGCCTCTCCCAGCTTCCCGCACCTCCCCTCATGCAGTAGTATGGTTGTAGCCTGCTAGAGAGGTGAACAGCAGCTCATATCGAACAAACCCACAATAGGAAATATTAAATATTCTTTATTTTCTTCTGGTCAGAAGTCACTCAGCAGCACTCGAGTTGTTGACTTTGTTCTAGCAAACGTCTTTCGGCGTTGCGCTTGCTGACATGAGACTACTGGAGCACTCTTTACTCTGCCAGCCAGATGTGCTCTAGCACATTCAGTGTGTTCTGATTCTGATTTCTGATTTCTGAAATGAGGCTAGAAATTAGCTTAAAAACATTCTGGCTCTTGAAATATATCGTGGGAAAATGTTATTTGAAAACTCTTTTGCACAGCTGTGTACCTGCCAGTTAACAATCTGTTTAGTTTACTTGGTCAGGAGTAGGGCTCAGCAATAAGGCACAAATTTGTTTCAGAGGTGTTTCAGATGTTTTACATTGAAGCATCTTTGATCTACAAAGTTAACCATACATACATTTACATACAAGTTAACCATACATACCTACATACATACCAACCATTTAATCTTGCTTTGCATCGAAGCAAGAATGGGCTTCTTATGGTCTCCCGTAGCCGATGGGGATAAAACACCCTCTGCAAATGCGGTTGGTGTGAACTGTCATTGGGTTTCTTACCATACAAATCACAGAAGGAAAATTTCTCAGTTGAAGCATTATAACATAAATTGGAGTGGGACAAAGGACAATATAAAAATCAGAGTTTTATTGCAGAGGCCACATCCGTTCAGTCAGACTAGCAATTTGCTCTTTACTCTCCTTTTTAAGTCACCCTTTTTACCTAGTTTCCTCATACATCTGATAGATCTGTTCTGTCCTCTCATCAGCAACAAAATATAACAAACACCTGTAAGTACCGTTGTTGCAAGAAAGCAAAAGAAAACATGTCGATGAGTTTCATGGGACTGACGAGATTGGACCAGCTATGAGTTCTTTCTGTGCTAGCAGTGAGAGGGAGGACTGAGTTAGGCCTCACAGGGTCTGTTCAGGGAATTAGCATCTTTTGATCACTGCTGCACATCACCAACACCTTGTTAACCTCTCTCTGTTTGAATCTGTAGATGGGGATCCAGATTTTGTTGGTGCTGATTGCCCTTGCATGTGTACCCTGTATGCTGATTGTGAAAACTATGGTGCTTCGGCGTCAGCACCTTTGGAAAAAGCACCTGGTATGTGAATCTGATCCCACCTATGACCTTACTGCCACCTTTGATGAATAACAATTATAACCTTTGGTGTAACCTTTTTTTTTTCACTCCTATTCTGCCATTCATTTCAATGCGCCTTGTACTGTGTAATGTGGTTGGTTGTGTTACCATGAAAACTGCTTAAAGCCTGCCTTGGAAACGCTCAGATTTGAATGGGAAATGTGTTAGAATTACAGACTAAGGGCACCCTAACATGATCCTCCTGTTCTACCTGACAAGACCCAAACACTACACATCCATTTAATATGAAAGACAAAAATACAGCCTGTAGCTCTCACTGTTTGACTTAAGCCTCAAAGAAGTCCCATCAGACTGAAGACCAGTACCAGTTCTAATTCTAAAGAATTCAGTTTACTATTATGGTGCTCCTGGTAGCTCAGTGACCCAACAGAACATGTTGATTTTAGTCCAGAATTTGCCATTTAACGTTTAAATGTTTAGTCACTTGCTTGTTGAGGTTTAACTCAACCAGTGAGATTATTCTGGCCAAGATTTCAACTTCCTTTAATTTACTAATACGTAATAAGTGTCATGTTTCACAAGTAGTGGATGTGTTTCATTTTGGAATGAAAGCCTTCACTTTCTGTGTTGGGTGCCCTGTTTTTAATTTTTTAAGGCTAAATTAAGGAGAAAGCGTTGAACCTAAGGCTTGCTTTAAGCTAGACACAGCTCTTGTGGCTTTTGTATCTAGTCCCAGAAGAGGGAAGAAACCCCTGCAGAGAATCTAGAGCAGTCTTTAGAGCAAACAGGCGTGTCCTCATCATGCACCGGACTCACCCAACAGGGCACGCAGAAGTTCGGAGGGGTGCGGGTGGGCAACGGGCCCACGGAGGACGAGGCTGGCATCATGGACCACGACCAGCTCTCCCAGCACTCAGAGGAAGGAGATGAGGTGAGGCCATGAAATGTCACCAAACACCACCGATTCACATTCCATCCTCTTGCAGACTTTCATTTTGTTTGATTAGAAAAAGATTTTAGTTCAATGAGGACAATAATTTAGTTTCCAGCATCTTCAGACAGCCACAAGCTTAAACAAAGCAAAACACTAATTCAGAATCTTCCGTCTCAGCTCATTCAACATGTTTTACTACTGTTGTACCTTCATATCAGAGAGCAGTCTTTTCTCCTGAGTAGTAACGAGAGACGAGGGTGGAGATAATGTGGGCACAACAGTGTGCAGAGAGAAATGGATTGAGTGGAACAGATAAGAGATGGATTTTCCATTTCAGAAACATAAACAGCGAGTTGGTTTTCATGAACCAGTGAGTGGAGTTTCTGGAAAAACCACCCAGTTTTTTTTTTTTTTTTTCGATATGTGACTCAGAGGTTTGGTGTCTTCCAGGTCTCCTACATAATAAATCTCTCAGTGTTTATGTTGTGATAACATATTGCATAATTGTAATTTAGTAAGACTACATTTTGTCATCATTATTCCAAACATATGATGTTCCAAGGGATAACTTGTGTGGCGGAGTTGTGGAATATAATATTGCATCATGTTGGGAGTAGCAGCAGACAAAGGGCTGGAAAACTGACTGACATCCATGTACATTGACTGATACAGTATTTCTCCTTAAACGTCTCTTTAAACATCAGGTTAGATTTTTTAAATTATTTAATACAATACTGTAATGTTCCTGTTCATATTGTGAAGTGACACTTGCATAACATGAATAAATAAGAAGAGATAGAGGTCAGAAACCACAGTTCATGTTCTGAGCAAAAACATTTTCTGATATTCAGCTGAAGCTAACAAAGCCTCTGCTTTGGCAGTTAGATCGAGGTTGTCTTCATCCTGGCTGTCACACATGCGTATGTCAGTGTGATCACACACGTGTGTGACAGCCTCGGCAGAAAACTCCAGAATATATTATATCCACCTGCAGTGTCTCCGCAAGGACACACAAAGAGTTAATATAAACAGTAACTCTTGAACATACATGCCTGACTTTTGATGATGAGAGTATATGGAGAGTGTTGCATTAAAATATACATTAAAAATATGAACCTATAATTAAGATGAAACCTGACTGAACCCAAGTGGTGCCAATCTTGAGGCACGAGCCTAAGCTGAGATCTGAAGTTTTGTTTTATTTAATTGATGATTAACAGTTAGCTTGCCAGGCTAATGCAACATGTTGGCTTCACGTTGTGCGTGTCCATGCGATGTAGACCATTCCAGTCTTCTGCATTGCATGGACATGCTGAACTACCACTGTCTGAAATTACATCTGAAAATATCCAAAACTGAGCCTGAGTCCAGCCTGAGCCTGAAGACTGGCCCAACAAAACACCCCAAACCTGAAACAGGATACGTTAGTCTTGTTAGGTTTTGGTCAGAGTCTAATGAAATACACTACAAAAATAGATGGAACGTTCTGGATCGATGCAGATCCTGAATTCTGCCACTAACCTTTGACCTTTGCTTACTTTCAAGCACTCAGAGGAAGAGCCGGTAAGAACCTGAGTTTGGTGTCTTCTTAGCATGTCTGGATGCTGTCTTGCCTGATGTGCTTGTGCCTTAATGACGTGAAGTTTTTTTGTTCTTTCTTTGAACTCTGGTTATTCTGCCTAAATCCTCTGTACACGTATACTGCCCCCCTCCCCGTACCAGGCATGTTTATATGTGTGATTGTAAAGGTGTGTGTTTGTCTCTGTGACAAAAACATAATTTAGTCAGATACTCTGACTTTCAACATGTTTTACAAATGAATTCTACTTGTGGAAAGAAGTGTTTGTTTGTTCAAAAGAAAATGTTCAATCACTCTGCTAGTATCAAGAAAATTAAATAATTATTTTTATTTTCAAAGATCTTTTTTTTTTTTTTTTGGCCTTTTCAAGTTTGTTGTATAGAGACAGTGAAGAGTGACAGGAATGTGGGGAGAGAGAGATGGGGAATGACATGCAGCAAAGGGCTGCAGGGCCGCTACGGCAAGTTGTACATGGGGCGGATGCGCTACCAACTGAGCTAATCGACACCCCAATAATAATAATGATGATAATAATAATAATAATAATAATTATTATTATTATTATATAATAATAATTATTATTATTATTATTAAATACTTATTGTAAACTAAAAGAAGGGAAACTAACGAAAGTAAGCTTCAAGACTCAATGAGACATTTAATGGCTTGTTAAGTTTGATATTTTTGTAGTGTATCCTTGAATAGAGTTGCGTGTGAGTCCATACTGCTTAATACTATTGTCTTATAGCAGAATCATACATACATACATACATATTATATATTTTTTTATACTATTTATATATTTTTGCCTTTTGAGATGGCCACTGCATCAGATTAGGTGATCATAAAGTGTATCCACCGGTTTTCAGTTTGCTTATGAAACATCAAGACAATTTGAGTCCCAAGAGAAAAACAAGGAAATGTTCAAACTCTCACGACACTGTGACAAGTCTGTCATAACATTGTTGAGTGAGGCAAGTCAGAGTACAACAGCTCTAAAACATCTCGATCGCCCCAACAGGCGTTGGGGACTGTTGAATGGTTGGGTGATTGAGATGGATGCGGTATAGATTGTAAACAACCCCCTCCATGTTAGCACATAGGACATGAGCCAAACTAATCAAAGTATGTGTCAAATACATTTTCCCAGTTATATCTGATGCTATAAAAAGGGGGTTTTACTTAATGATTGACAGCTGAGCCCTGCTTACGAATGAGTTGGTGGATGTACAAGCAGGGCTCCAGCCCTGATCACTAAGGTGCAGACTCTGACGCCAAATGACTTCACCAACACAAGGTGGCAGCGGCCGTATCCTGGATATTTTGGCTTCATTTTTGTACAGTGACAGGAAGTGGAGACACATTGTCCATCTTTATGGTATCAACTGAAAATCAGTCTGAAAGTAGTTACTGGATGCAGAAAACTGTCTTTTGACTGAGCTGTTTTCTGTTCACTCCATCACATCTAAAGTCTTGCACATTGTAAATGTAAAATCACATGACAATCTCACTATATTTATAGTCAGAGCCACTTGCCAGAGCCATTTTGCCATTACGGCATGTTATCCAGTGTTGTTTTCATTAGCCACTTGTGCTGGAGACCCTTTCAATGGGAACAATAAGTGCTGGTTCCATGAACTCTATTTCACGGGTCCAAGGACAAAAGACAAGCATGGAAAGAGGAAACGAGACCAGCGCAAAGCCAAACCCAACAAGAGCAACTCGGAGCAATAGACTCCCATGTTTCCCCCACCCTGCCCGTGTACATACAGGAAAGGCTAGTCTTCCACCAGGAAGACGAGAATGGAGGAACTGTGACGGCTTTACAATACACAAACAAGTCCCTGTGCTGTGATCCTGCTGGGGAAACAGAAGAAACAAACTCACACAAGCCAGAGGTCTTTGCTCTTTGTTTTATGCCTAATCAGAGCTAAAGGCTCAGGCAAGGGTCAAAAGTCAAAGGAGCCACTCATTAAGATGATGAAAGATTTTCCATTTCAGTCATTTCCACACTGACACTGCCTTGTTATTATTGGCCACATTCTGAGCAGCAGAGCTGGCTGATAATCATCTCTTAGTGTTAAGTAGAGAGTAAAGTGTTGATAAGATATGATGACGTACATTATGTGTAAGCAATACATACTGGAAACACACACACACACACACACACACACACACACACACACACACACACACACACACACACACACACACACACACACACACACAGCAGTGTTCACTAAAAGCTAAACTGAAAAGAAATGTTCATTCTTGGGAGATACTCTGCAGAGCCTGTGACAGTTGCATGATGTCTTCTGTGGTTCTGAAGTAACTTTTTCAATATAAATGAGCGTTTGGACAGACTTGAGTCATAGCACTGAGACGGAACTGATAAAGGTGTTAAATGACATTCATCTGAATCCTGATTCAGGTCAAACATCTGTTTTGTTGCTCCTTGGTCTGTGGAGCCTTTAATACCATGGCCCATGAAATACCTGCTGACAGATGGAGGAGTGTGTGGGATTATCTGGCGTAGTCTCAGTTGGTTGCGATCATATCTCCTAGGCAGAGGCTATGGTGTTCTGTTATCTATGACTATGACAGTAACAATACTTTTCACAGCTAACTGTGAGATCAAGTAGATGTAATGAAATAAAAACAAGTTGGATAGAATTGTATTTGGCAACAAAGAGGTAATAGATTATATGGTATTAGTATTAGTATGGTATATATGTATTAATAGACTGAGCTTCATCAATGCTAGAATGAAATCATCTCAAACAGCAAGAATTAAAACAACAGTCTCATGTCCAGACAGCACTTAGAGAAACTCATTCATGCCTTCATTTCTACAGAAAGAACTATTAGAACTGTCTCTTGTTTGGTCTTCTCAAAAAGGCAATCAGACAGACAGTTGGGGGGTTGACGTGTTACATAATACGCATAATACGCACATACATACGACACAGCGTTACAGTTACATTTATTAAAAATGGGGGTTATAAGCATGATTAAAGTTACCATGCACATGTGCAGTGCATACAGATCTTATGTCATCATCATGGCCTTGAGTGAAAAAATACTTAGATCCTTAGATAGATTATTTTGTCTTTAAACAGAAACAGGGAACAACATCACAGTACAGTGCGAGTTCTGCCTTCCAGCTGTGAAAATGTTCTACAGGCTGCTGCCTGAATCCACTTCACGATCTTTAAAAATACAGAGCAGAGACACATTTTAATGCTAATAATTCTCCATTTTCCTTTCTGATGTGACGTAGTTCTGTTGTCTTATAGAAGATGTTAAAGTCACCTTTTTGTTGTCTCCCCACCACAGTTTGACTTTGGTGACGTAGCTGTACATCAGGCCATCCACACCATAGAGTACTGTCTGGGATGCATCTCCAACACAGCTTCGTATCTGCGCCTCTGGGCCCTCAGCCTGGCTCATGCACGTGAGTAAAAGAATGCACAAACACACACACACACACACACACACACACACACACACACATATGCACACACACGAGCATGCACAGTTTTATGAAACCTGTTCTGCAAAATCTTTAAATGCGCTGTCAATAAAGACCCCGTCTGTCCCGTTTGACTGTGTATACAGTAGGTAAATCAGTTCAGTAACACTTGACGTGTTTTAGTGTAAACCTTGTTGTGTGTGTGTGTGCAGAGCTGTCAGAGGTGCTCTGGTCCATGGTGATGCACCTGGGTCTGTCCTCCCGGAGTGGCGGCGGGTTCTTCGGCCTGTCCATCATCTTCTCGGCCTTTGCTACCCTCACTGTTGCCATCCTGCTCATCATGGAGGGACTGTCAGCATTCCTGCATGCCCTGCGTCTGCACTGGTTAGTAACACACACACACACACACACACACGAATCCCAGATTGATAGAAAGCAGCGAGCTGTCACTGTTCACCTTTTGAACCAAATATTTCTGCCAAAATTCCACTTTTATATGCACATGAGGAATGCTAGCAACATGAAACATTCCTGACCCAAAGTGGTTTACCAAACTGTGAGTGCAGAGGACTCCAGATAACCTCACAGCTCCATCGCCTCCTAGCACCACCTCCACCCTCCTGATCCAGCATGCACTGACACACAGGAAAGTCAAACACTATGGAGCACAGGACATTATCCACTGTAGAGGAATCACGGATTACCTCGAAACAGGAGCACACGTGTGATTACCACTGAGAGATACAGTCACTTCATACAAACATATGTGTTAACAGGTATTAGGAGTTATAGTAACAGTGTTTGGAGATGAGTACTGCAGAGAACTATGCAGAGGAGGAGTTGCAAAAGTGATGGATGATAAATGAGAAACATCCCTTTCAGCACAGAGTGCACAGCTCTAACACGCACTACTGTCAAATAGTTCTATATACGATATAAATCAAGTGAACAAAAGTAAAAGTAGCTACTTGAGGATTCACAATATATGTAATGATGACAACTGTGACATTTAAAATGAAATATTGATTGATCATGTTAAAATGATACATACATATACTCTCTCTCCACCCTCACTACATTCTGAGTGTAATTCTAATTTGCCAAGAAGTGATATGAATTCTTTTGGCCATGATATTCATGTAGTGAAAATCTGATATTGTGAGCTACATATTGTGAGGGAGAGAGTGTTTTACATAGAAAATGCAAATTACAAAACTACATACATTTATATTTTCTCACTTACCTCTCGTGGTATGCACTGAAAGTTCCAATTTGGATTTGTTTGCAAATCAGTTCTTTATCATTCTCTGCAAAGTTTCTGTAACATGTGGCCATTAGTTTGCCCTCATCATAGACAAAAATGTTGGACGATTGATTGCGCTGTCAGAGATATCCATACCAAAACTCATGACAATATGCTAAAATGATGGATCGACATCCACTGAACAGAAGACAATAAAACATCTGTAACTTTTAGTAGTAGTAGTTATTATAGTATCAGATTAACAACATGGCTTTGAAAGGTGAGTTGTGATCACAGTTCTTGCAGAGTGTGATGTGAAGTCGTGTATTTGAGGCGGCTGTGGCTCAGGAGGTCGTCCACCGATCAGGTGACTGACGTTTGAGATTTGAGGTTTTTACATTGCTGTTTGTGTACAGATTGCACAGATATTATGTGTAAATGAGTTACATTTAAAATAGCTGGTAGGTGTAGTAACAGTTCCACCCTACTTCAAGGCTTTATGCTACGCTAGGCTAACCATGCTAATCTTATGCATGTGACGTGAACTTGGAACGAATGTTGAAATTCTCGTACCATTTGATGTTTTAGATGAGTTGAACTGGTGTCTGGTGCAGGTTGATCAAAATACAAAGTGGCACATGAGGGTTGAATGAAGTCATGATATCATTTAGGCCTTCTGTAGTTCACTGGCCTGTCTGGTGCCTGGTACTGACACATTTCTGTCTGTGCCCATCCATCTGTCACCAGCTTGTATGTAGCACTGTAGAGTTGAGATTATGAGGTGCACCCTGCTGCATTTCTGTCTGACAGACCATTCCCTTCAGATGTGTGAAAGCAGCATGTTTGTTTTCTTTAATCGTTCTGATTCCAGTGATTAACACAGAGTCTTACGTCATGGTATGAGACAGATAAGAGAGAGTGAAAGAACATCTAGTGTGTTTTTGTTGGACAGAGGTATGGATTTAATACTTAAATCCATAATTCTGCTCTCAAGGCTGTAGTAGGTTTAAGAAGAAGCTCTGTCTGTCCGTCTGTCCCTCTGTCCGTCCGTCCGTCCGTCCGTCTGTCCTCTGCCTGTTATTCCTGTAAACTGGTGAAAAGTGATATGACCACCTCAAATATGAGCACAGCTGTCTTTTATCCAGACAGTGTTGTTCTTCCAAGAAACCTACAGAATGTGTTGTATAATCCCGCCTATCTGTTTAACACATGGGCCGGCTGTATGTTCCAGGTTGGAGGTCATGTTGCAACTGTGTGTTTTCCACTGTGTGGAAGCAGGTGTAATCAGCTGAGCTTGAACCAGAGACAATATTCATGCTAAGATCTACACCAACCCCCAACCGTCTTCACTTTAGAGTCAGTTTCTGCCCAACCATTTGACTGAACGCATGCATCCTTACTTTGGGATTAATCACAACCTTGGACATCCTTGGATTCCATCCTGGAGAAAAGCTATTCGTCCTCCTGAGTGACAGGTGTGCCATGCCTTACCTTTGGCTCTCTATTCCAAACTGTCTAGTCACTGGATGGAGAAGATTCACTGTGATAGTTTACTAATCCTAACCCAGGTAAAACAATATTTTCACCTCAGCATTGAAATGCATCTTCAAAGATATTTTCATGATCTCACAGATGTTTCTTTGACATATGCAATGGTTGAAACCAATGTTCAAAGTCAACATTATACCTCTGGCTTGGGCCTGCCATAGGTAGCACAGTGAAGAAATGGAGTGAAGAAGTGCAGTCAGTGGAAAATTAGATTCAAACATTGATCTGCAGCAGGCAAACATTTTATCTTTCTGGGCAGACAGTAATGAAAAGTCAGTATCGGTCGGTTGAGTGGATTTGGAATTTAAATTAGGTTAATTAATTTCAAATGACATGAACAGTGTGTGGAACAGTGAGCTGAAGAGGACAGATGTCCCTGTTCAGTCATTAGATAGATATTCTTTGAGTGATCTTTTCCAGCATGAATGCGTAAGCTTCCAGTGGCCCACAGGAAGAGGCTGTGGTTAAACTGGGTAGCTCTCAGGCTCCAGTGTGTGTAACTGTATGAATGTGAGGCACTTTGTTAATAAAGCAGCAACGCGTCGGCTCAACAGGTCTCCGCTAAGGTTAAAAAGAGTAGTGGAGTATTTTTCACAGAGGTGAGTGAATGGAAATAGTCATGTTCAAAGTAAACAGCAGTCAACCTAGGCCCTCTGCTCTGCTGTCCACTCTTCACACACACATGCTGATGAGTTATCTGCACAAACACTCACACAAACACACACACACACACACACACACACCATTGTAAGTCGAGTGTAATGTGTGTTAGGTACGAGCATTTTTTTCCACCTCCACAGCTCTGCGGAGAGGCGGATGAGAGGATCTCTCATTTCTTTCCTCTTTTTAAGTGCTGCCCTCTCACAGCTCCGGCAGGCCAAATATTTGCCACGGCCGGGAGACATTCCTGGGCACTCCCCTCGCTCGCTGAGGCCAGGAACTCCTCTGAAAATCCACTCTTAGTGTTTTCCTCCTAAATGAAGACATCAGAGGTTGTCAGGATTTGAGGATTACAGTATTCGAACTGTAGATGGAAGTAAAAGTAATGTGCCGAGGAAAATTTGAAAATATGGTACTCTACAGAGAAAGAACTCATAGAAGGAAATATGTGATAACACAGACAGTTGAAGTGAGCAGTACTGTTATTTTACTGCAGATGAGGCAGAAACTGAAGTGGTTCACCGGTAGAAAAGCCTTAAAGTTTGTCTTAACTGGCTGTAGTTTTCAGAATTGTCATGATACCCTGATATCTTAACACGCTCTTACAGAAAATGACTGATGATACAAATATCAATGTGTATTATTCATATACTTTAGTGTCCTAAAGCTCTGTGAGATACCCTTTTCATCTTAAGATATTAACTCCATAATCTAATCTGAAAATCACAGCTGGGGTAAAGAAATGAACCAAAACACTACTTTAAAAAAGTACTGTCACCACTCACTGTGTGTCTCTCTCCTCTGACTCCCCAGAATGGCCATTTTTTTCTCAAACTGATCATTACATGCTCATTGAAGAAGTTATTTTTCAGTATGCTGTGACCATAACTTTTCCTGAATGAGCAGGCAGCATCAGTGCATCGGTCTCTTTTATTAATTAGAGACATGGAAGGAGGTGTCAGTGACAGACTGGTCTGCCTCTCAGCAGCCATATTTGGTCACACAGCTGTCTGAGCTTGTGCATATCATAAGACTGTATTCCTAATAAATGTCCCATCCACTGACTCTCACAGTTCATTTCTACACACTGGTGTTATCTCTGCAAGTGTAAGATGTAACATTCTGCACAAGCAACAAAGTGAAGAAGTCAAGGCCTTGACAAAGCTACACTGCTCTTCTCTTCTCTTACTGCTGCAGTAAGCATCTGGTCTGTTCACTGAGAACATGGAGCTTGTTAAAGCCAGCGATGTGGGCTGATGGGCAGAGCGGGTTATGCATGTGGAAAGAGTTCCACTTGGATTTCACTGCAGCTCCAAAGTTTATCTGAGGTTTTATTAAATCATGTTCAGGAGGTAGATGAAACCGTCTCAAGATTTTCAGATTTTGCTTTCTAATAAGGAACCTTTATAAAGGGTTCATAACTTCAAGACCTCACTGCTTTACAGATCATTTATAAGCCATCCATTAAATGCATGTTGTATACATGCTGATATTCCACCTCAAACATCCACCTCAGTTCCTAATCAATCTACAGTTTAAATGGTAATAACCATCATTTAATAATCAACTCAACAAAGAAATCCTTTTTTTTACTTGTTCTTCTGTCATAAAGACATGATAGAAAGCAGTTAAGATCAGACTTGTGTCTCTTTTTCTCACTTGACTCTCAGGGCTTCAGTATCATTTCTGAGGCCTGAGCAGAGAATAATTCCATTGTTGTGTGGGAGGATTTTACTTTGACTTACTTTATTGGAATGCGCCCTGCCTTAAACATGTACAGTAACAGATGAATTTTTTACATTATTGGTTGATAAGAATACAATTAATAGCTAAAGGTGCAGCACTGCACTTCAGTCTTGGGGTCAAACATGCCAACTCTCATGTTTTCCAGTGTAATTTAAGAACGCTAAGTGTGTTCCTGTCTTGTTTCATCTTTGTTTTGACTAGAACCAAATGCTCCAGCTACCAGTACACACTTTGTACTGACTGGTTCATGTTGGACTTGAGCCAACCACCCTTCCAAGCCAAGTCCCCACAGACTGAGCTACTGCCCCCCAGAATAAAGAGACAATAAAAAACCAGGATTTCAGTGGAAAGTGACAGTATCAACCTTGCTGGGAAAAGATGGTTATTTAGATTTTAGCAGATTGGATATAGGGATGGTAAAGCTGGACAGTTAAATGGCTGTCCACAGGATGGCCATAGCTGGAAAAAACATAAAAACATTGCAGGAGTGATATCAGATAAATATATGAAGGACTAAACAGATCCTGCTCACCGTCACTTGTCCACAATAAATAATCGAGGGAATAATCTCCCTCAGTTCATCCTGACAAGAACAACATTCAACTGTCATACTTGGGCATTTTCATTGTGTGTCTGTTTACATCCATACATTTAACCAGATTATTAAACCCCAGTTCTCACCACCACTTTCTCCTTGCTTGTCTTTTTTCAGGGTGGAGTTCCAGAACAAGTTCTACTCTGGCCAGGGCTTCAAGTTTGTCCCCTTTTCGTTTGAGAGCATCCTGGAGGGTCGATTTGACGAGTGATCAGGCCCCAGGCCCTCTAGGATGAGCCAGCAGAGTCCCCAGCCTTCCCTCCACTTGTGTATGTGTTTGTGTGCATGAGACTACGTGCAGCCCTCTTCCACCCTCTAGCGGCCATTTGTGAAATTATTATTGTGTATGAGCTATAATGTAGTCCTTGTAAAAGGTTTTTCCACTACACACGTGCCACACTGTACCCATACTAGAGCTTCTATTGCTGTGGGACAGTACCATCACTATACTCACACTCTGTGTTGTGACATCTAAGATATCCATCACCAAATGAATCTGGATTGGAGGTGGAAGTAGACAAATCATGAGTGTGGTGGCAACTCACTTGTAAAAGCATCTGTAACACTGACATATGCAAAGAATACTTACACCAAGAAAACAATCCAGAAGTACTGAAACACAGATTATATTTAGAAAGTATAGTCATCATTAAAATGAAGGTTAGAATGTACAACACTGAAACTAAACTCTGCCCAGAAGTCTTTTCTGTTCTGTGGTGTTCCCGCTCCAACGACAAACCTGTTTCTGTGTCGCACACTGTGTACACTATGTGCTTGCTGACGTAGCGCGCAAATTTCAGTAGGGAAATCTTACTAACTTACATTTGCACATTGTGATATTCACCATAACCACTCCAGCTCCAGCAGCTTCCTCTGTTGTCATTTTCACAATGCTGGTGGTCCTTTACCTTCCGCTGTGTCGCCAAAATGGTGACCACTGAAGACGAGAAATGCCCATAGCACCATCCAAGTACTCACAGTATATATGATTTTGTACAGTGTTACTTTCCTGAATCCTCATGGTTCGATCACATTGTGACCGACTGAGTGACGTGCTGACACAGGGTCATTGGTAAGCCAACCCTTTCGCTGGCTCTGTGACTGTGTTTCCAAATTCCACTTTTACAGTATGATGTCTGATTTTCATTGAGCGATAAACGCTTTCACATCCACACTGTGGTGGACGGATAGTCTGTCAGGTCCACTCTACCACTGCAGTAAAGACTGGCAGTGTTTGAGAGACAACATATAAATCATTCATGTGATTCATCCATACTCCAAAGCTTTTGCACGTTGATGTCATTTCCTGCACTGGGTCTTCTCTGTCCAGAATCCAGATTTGATCAAACATGTGTCCTGTTTAAAGAAGTAGTGTACAGTTTGGAACAGTTAGTCAGTGGAAAAACCTTTACAGATCCACCCTGCTTGTCGTCTTGCGCCTGTGTAATCAGAGAATCTGCACAGAAACACTGCAGACATCCCAGTGTTTACTCATCCCAGAGCTTTAAATGTTACTGCTCCACTCTTTCTTCATCCGAAAGAATTTAAAAATCAGACAGTGCTCAGGGATGACAATAAACTGAGATGTAAGACAGAACTGTTCTCTGGTACATCTGTATACAGGAGCTGGTAGACACAGTATTAAAGGCCCACTGAAATTTGAACTGCCAGTTCAGAGAATCAGTGTATGGATCAAATGGATGTATTGATTTATTATCGGAACATGACCCAGTGTTATACTGAGAAGAAAACAAAGCTGTCCCTGGTGAAATAAAGACATGATGTCCTCTGTGCTGTGATGTGTAACTGTGCTCATTCTGTGTGAATTGTTGTTGTAAACCAGTCGAACTGAACTGATGCACTGAGTCTAAAATATCTCAAAGTTCATTTATGTACAATCATGTTGTTGCTTCAGAAATGTGGGAAATAATGACACACGTGAAAGAATTGTGACACTATTGTCCATCCTTTGTTTTTTTGTAAAACGTACACTACTTTCCACATATCTTAGCTTTCACTCACACAGTACTGCAGCTGGACACCCATTAAGGGTTAAATATGGTGATGATTTAAAATGTGCTGTGCTGCATTGAATCATCTCTCTTCTGTTCAAACCAAGGCTCACTTTAGATTTACATTCACAATCATGTTGGTCTGATAATCAAAGTTATTGATACGGTGCTTGATTTTCTTTGTCTTTATCATTTTTTTGTGTTTGAGTGTTTACATGAGATCATTTACATTCTATGGCAAATAGAAATGACACATGCATCTGATGTTTCTCAGTGACTGGTGATGTGGAAGGTAATGTGTTTGTGATCGGTAATAAATGGAGAGGTGGGGATTCATCTTGTGTCCTGTTTTTCTCTCGCTGTCTCTTAGCAAAGCTGGTAAATCCTCAGATCCACTCGGGCCCTGAAGGCATCAGGTTCACTGTGGCAATTAGTTAGCGTAACATGGGGAATAACAGACTTTACTATAATCATATTCATATTATTGAGTTATTATTGAGTTATTATTGAGTTAATGGGCTTGCTAGCAGTTGACAGTGTTTGGATCCTACTTGGATCTTAATCAGGACAGAATGTTTGAAAGACTGGGAACCAAATTTATATTCATATTTACATTTTGCACATCATTAGACCAGACTCTGGCACATATTTGTAAAAATTAATAAATCTCAAATTTTATAAATATAACATGTCTTTTAGTGTTTTGAGATAGCTAACCTTTAGACTGGTTCTGTGATATATTTTGAATGTAGATTTTGATATGTGATGCTGTATCTGGCATAATGTTTACTTGAATACTTACTTACTTCAGATGTTGTACTTTTTACTATTTTACAACTACCCAATAGTATATAAAGTAATTTTAATGAACTCCAGCCTGACCAAACACAAAAATAAAGAGCTGCTCACACATGAATTCATCATTAATAATACAGAGCGAGTACAACAGTCAAAGTAGTCATTTGAATATCTAACATCTGAATAACTTCATACTTTTGATACTTAAGATACATGTTGCTGATAAGGCTTAAAAAAAGTTGTTTTTCCTATCAGACATTTTGACTTGTCAAAGTCTAAATATGTAAAAGCAAATGATGGCTCTGTTTTACTAACTGTAGTAAACCTTGGCAGTGTGACAGTGAGCCAGTGGTGGTATTCAGATCGTTTAGTAGTATTACTACAAAAATCCTTTGTTGAAGTAAAAAAACTGCATTCAACATTTTTCTTGATTTCAGATGTGCTCCTGCTCTTCTTTAAATCCATGTAAAGGCAATTCCATGTTTTCTTTCAAAACACAATAAATATTGTCGTGACCAAAAAGAAACTTGATTAGTCACTAATGGTGGCTTGAGAATTGTTCTTCACTCGGTTTCAGGCAAAACAAAATACTGTGCAAAGGTTTCTTCTCTTTCGGGTGAGGTTCCCATTTATTGCAAACATAAGGAAATGAAAAAAACAAAACATTAACATGTAGGTTGTTGGTGACTGGAGCTTAACATAAAGCTGCTTTTCAGCTGGATGCCGTGATGCTGGTAAGAACTGGTGCGCTCCCCACCACCATTCAACTCAAACTGATTTCAATCCTATTCTATACACCTGGTGCTGGGTGGTTACCAATTAAACAGAAACAAAAATTCTACACCCTAGTGGTCAAACAAAATATACACACACAAATGGCTCCTACAAATATGTTGGAAAATAGTTGCTGAAAACGTTTGAGGAGACTTTGATCGATGTATTACTGACAGTTTTTCACCAGTTTTCAGTCCAGGATTTTTTCACCGATTTTTTTTTCAATGGTCTTTTATTGATGACAAAGTATGTATGAGACAATCACTGTACAGGAAGAAAATTTTTGATTTTTTGTACAACATCCACCCATGACACAACACAACCCCCTGTCCAAACATCTGAACATGGACATACATACAGCCACTGACAAAAAATTGTAAATAGACAGAATAAAAATAATGATTAACAACCATGCTTAGAAAGAAAGGAGAAAGATATAAAAGATTAATAAGAATTAATAATTGAGGGAAAAAAAAGCACAGACAACACCAAAAAAGGGTGAAATATATGAAAAAAAAATAATAATAATAATAATAAATAAATAAATATAAAAATAAAAAAGGGAGAAAAGGGGGGGGGGGGGTACTCAGACATTACTGTTGAAGGTTTCTCATAAAATACCAAGAAGGGGTGCCATATTTTGTACAATTTGTTCTCTGATCCCCAAATAGTGTATCTAATCTTCTCTAGATTCATGCAGGATATCATGTAGCTGGGTCCTTCCACTTCAGTGAAATAGCTCGTCGGGCTAGTAAAGAGGCAAAAGCCAGAAAGTTGAGCATAGTTTTAGGTAAGTTCAAATCTGGAGCAATGCCAAAAATACCAGTCAAGGGATTGGGCTCAATTCGATGATGAAGGATTTCTGATACAAAGCGTATGGAAAACTGATGTCCAAAAGTTACCTCAAGAGGGACATGTCCAATACATGTGGTAAAGTGAGGCAGGTGCACCTTTACATTTATCACACATAGGTTCGACACCAGGGTACATTCGCGCTAATTTGGTTTTTGATATGTGGATACGATGCACTACTTTAAATTACAAAAGTGCATGTCGAGAACACATAGAAGAGGAGTGTATCCGATCAAGCACAGAGTCCCATGTGTCCTCTGTAAAGGTATAATTTAGGTCTTGTTCCCAAGCAGTTCTTATAGCTGCCATTGAAGAGCAGTGCAGTTTGGAAATAAGGTTATATAGATCAGACATGATACCTTTAGAAGTGGGGTTAACAGAGAGAAATATATCAACAGGGTTGGCTGGGGGTTTATAAGGAAATTGGGCCGTCAAGCGCTGTATAAAATTCCTAATTTGTAAAAATCTAAAAAAGTGGGTTTTGGCAATGCCAAAAGTTTCTGTTAGCTGAGAAAAGCTAGCAAAACAATTATTAATGTATAGATCTTCAAGGCATTTCAAACCTTTTCTGTGCCAAATCTTAAATGCGCCATCAGCCATTGAAGGAGCAAATAAATGGTTAGCAGCAATTGGACTTTTAAGTGAAAAAAGCTGCAGTCCAAAACTTTTCCTAAATTGGCCCCATATTAGCAAGGAATGTTTAACTACTGGGTTGCTCTTGGGATTATCCGAAGCAAGTGGAAGTGCGGCGCCTAAGAGGGCAGGTAAGGAAACAGGGTTACTAGCACAGACCTCTATTGTCACCCAAGCCGGGGAAGAGGGTTCAAGATGGAAATGTCTCCAAAATAACAAACACCTAATATTCGCTGCCCAGTAGTAGCACTGGAAATTAGGCAGAGCTATTCCCCCTGCCTGTTTGGGTCTTTGGAGAAATGCTTTCCGCAGCCAAGGGTGTTTACCATACCAAATATAAGATGTCATTAATGAGTCAAGGGCTCTAAAAAATGATTTGGGGATGAGAATGGGAAGACATTGAAATAAGTAGAGGAACTTTGGAAGCAATGTCATTTTAATTGAGTTTATTCTTCCAATAAGGGACAGAGACAAATGAGACCACTTTGATAAAATCTGTTTTGCCTGATCAAATAAAGTGAGAAAAATTGATTTAAATAAGTTTTTGAGTTCTCTAGAGACACAAATTCCGAGGTAATTAAAGTGATCTTTCACCACCTTTAATGGGAGATTGGTATAGTTAAGTTTAAGAGCTTCTTTATCATTTGGGAATAGTTTGCTTTTATTTAAGTTGAGTTTATATCCTGAAAATTGACTGAAATGGTCAAAGATAGTGAGGGCTTCCGGTAGAGAAGTGGTTGGTTTTGAAACAAACAGAAGTAGGTTGTCTGCATACAACAAGACTTTATGTTCGACTCCTCCCCTCCATATTCCCTGTACCTGCCCATTGCTACGTAAGGCAATTGCAAGAGACCCTGCCGGGTCCCACGGTGTAAATCAAAGCATTCCGAGCAATGACTATTGGTCAGAACAGAGGCTGAAGGACATTTATACAATGTTTTGATGCAGGATAAAAAGACATAAACCGAAACCAAATTTTTCGAGCGTTAAAAAAAAGATAGTTCCACTCTATCAAATGCCTTCTCAGCATCCATAGAGGCAAGGCACTCTGAATCCACGTTTGGGGGAGTATAGAATGTTAAATAGCCGACGAATGTGAAACGAATGTCTTTTAATAAATCCAGTTTGATCTGGCGATATTACAGAAGGAAGGATATCCTCCAGTCTGTGGAACAAAACTTTGGCGAGGATCTTCACATCCAGGTTTCGTAATTAAATTGGTCTATATGAAGCACAATCTAGTGGGTCTTTGCCTTTTTTCAGCAACAAGGATATACAGGCCTGACTGAACGAGGGAGGGAGTGCACCTGAGTTTAAGGAATCAGAACACTGAGCACAAGACGGGTTAGATCAGCAGAGAATTTTTTTTTTAAATCTGATGGAAGCCCATCTGGGCCAGGGGATTTACCTGCTTGCATGGATGATATAGCTGCTGAAATTTCCTCCTGGGTGATGGGCGCATCAAGGTTATTTCTTAGGTCTTGAGAAAGGGACGGTAAGTCAAGGTTATTAAAGAAGTTTCCATAATATTAAAGTCTGCTGTACAATCTGAAGAGTATAAATTTGAGTAGAAGGTTCTAAACTTGTCATTAATCTCTTTCTGGTCAGATGTTATACATCCATTATCAGTCCGTACTCCAGCAATAAGGTGTTTTGCTCTCAACCCACGCAGCTGAGTAGCCAGGAGTTTGCCAGTTTTTCCACCATGCTCATAATAGTTACTTTTACTCCGAAGTAAATGACTTTCAACTTCATGAGAGGAAAGGAGGTTAAATTCGGCCTGAAGTTTCAAGCGCTCCTTGTACAGTTCAGGTGAAGGTGAATTTGCATATTGTTTGTCTATGTTTAAAATCTGATTAGCAATGTCAGTCTGTTTCTGCTTTGAGCACTTATTTTTATATGCTGAGAACGATATAATTTTTCATCTTAAGTATGCTTTCATAGCTTCCCAAATTGTTTTATTAGACACATCAGGTGTTCTGTTGATGCTTAAAAAAGTTTTAATATGTGTAGAGATGTGAGAGAAAGCTCTCGTCAGAAAGTAACAATGGATCCAGTAACTGTTCAATGAATGCAGTACAGGAAAAAGTACAATATTTAAGTTTGACATGTAGTCACGTACAAATTATGAAATCAGATTGGAATGCTTCAGCATGAACACTAGGACCTAAGAGGCTAAATGGAATGCAGCCGTCATTCATATGACCATTCCATATATCTGTCAATATTTCATTTATTCGTATATTGATTTATTTATGCGTCAGTGTTTCCTGCACGTCTTTGACATTATTTAATGATGACGTCAGTAAAAGCAAACGTAGACACAGCCTACACAGCCAACATATTGATTATTGATATCAATATATAAGATATCGATCTATAAGATATATATAAGATTATCTTTATCAATAAAGCTAACGACCAGCCACAGTAATACAGACTGAGCTGTTGTGGATGAGTGATGAGCAGTGATCGTCACACGGTGGGAGTGTCTGCAACACTTTCAGTTTCATTTCGTTGGAATGTTTCGCTGATGTTTGACTCGGCACAGCAGGTTGGTAAAACTTTAATAAACTCCTCTTCATCTGATCACTGTCTCTAACGACTAATGAAGATTTAGAACAGTTTATCTACCAGCTGACTGCTTTGTCACCAGTTTTAACATGTGAGAGTCAGTGCAGCTGTAGACGGTGTAATCAGAGGAAGGAGTGGTCAACAGCAGGCCTGCTGATATAATGCTGATTTCACTGATCTGCACTGATAGTTTAAAGCAAGACAAAGAGTTAGGATGGTCGCGATAAACTGATGGCCTAACTCTTCATGATGATTTGCAGGGGTGGAAAACACTAAACACACATTCTTTACTCAGGTCAAAGTAGAAATATCATAATTACACAATTACAATTACAAGTAGGAAGTACTGCATTCAGAACTTCACTGCAGTACATGTACAGAATGTACACTGCACTGAAATGAACTGTATATACTGTGAGAATATAAGTGAGTATCGTCTCTGTGGGTGATTGAGGAAGCAGGATGCAGCCACGATAGTAATGACTGGTCAACTTTTGCACTGCAAGCAGTCAGTCTTGTTTTGTGAGGGGGAATCCGCTCTCTTTCTCTTAGACAGTAGTTTATTTACAGTGTTCACACAGTGACCTCTTTACATTATCTCCCATTCTGATGTTGTGTGAAGGTGTTCACTCTGCCATGGATCAGTGTGAGGACAGAGAAGAGGGAGTCCTCCCGACCAGAGCCACTCTGAGTGGAGAACATGGCAGCCACACTGAAGCTACGAGGTGAGATCAAGATGTGTCCATGCAGAGAAATCTCACCACCGTCATAGTTTAGAGTTAATGCTCTGTGTGTGCGTGTGTGTGTGTCATATTAAAGCCCAGAGCAGCAGCAAAGACCAAAATCTCCTGAACCCAGCTGTGTGTCCATGAAGAGCCATCACTCTATGGGAGAGCCCGTTTCATTCACCGCACAACAAACTGCTGCAGAAACACAGTGAGCCATGTTTACAGGGTTTAGAAATATTGAGTACTTGGGCACAATGTGAAGAGCTTTCTGCCTGTCCTGTCATTTACTGTATGAGTCCCACCTTAGCACCCCGTGTGCAGGTAATCTGGCAGGTACAACAACAATAACTACAACTAAAAAGGGAGAAAAAATGGGCACATGTAAAATGAGCCTCTGTATAATTAATTCAAATGAAAGCTTTCTTTCTATTTAGCTTCTCTTTGCTAAGTTATTTTAATGTGTGAGACGTTATTTTGATGGTATCTGATTTTAAAATACATACTGCATATCCATCAATGCTTTAAATTCTAGACATGTGACTCAAGTCTTAAGTCGTTCTTTCTTGGCAAGTCAAGTAAAGTTCCAAGTCAAGTGGCACCCATATGTTTTATGTATATGTTTTATGTATATATATGTTCTCCATGTGCACAGTTTTATAACTTTTAGAGCACATTTTCCCTCAGCAATAAAATTGATTGTGTGAAATAATAATAATCAGAGTAATTCCAACAGGTCCTTCACAGTTGCTACTCGGACCCTAATAAACTTGATGAATACAATAATTCAATGTGTATACTGTGTCAGTGCCTTATGTCTGTAATTCAAAATATAATGTATGGCGTGTTTCTGACAGGATGCAGCAGCAACAGAGGGCAGACTGTCCTGGACCGAGCTGTGTGTCCATGAAGAGTGGCTGGTCTATGGAGTCCCCTTTACATTTCAAAGAGGAACGCCACTTTGTTGATGAAACGTAAACTCATACACATCCACACACATTCACACTTTAAGCTACTTTATCTGCTGCAGTAAATCCACCAAGATCCACTAAGCTAAGAAACCTGTGGGTGACGTCACAGATATGACGCCCATGTTTTATGCAGTCTATGATGTATATACCTGTATCCCCTTTTAATCTTGTTGGTGTATTTAAATCATCAATCCCCAAAAGCTAAAATGTTCATATATCAGTTCATAAACTCCACCTGTATACCCCTCATCCAAACTCAGAGAAACATTGCACATTTTCTACATTCATATATTCATCATGATTTTGTATTTTGGACATTTAAATGGTAAATGGACTGTACTTATATAGCTGACCACTCAAAGCGCTTTTATACTACATATCTCATTCACACACATTCATACACTGATGGCATTGCCTGCTTGCATGTGGAAGTGTCTTTGGTCGAACCACCAATCGTTTGATTAGTGGGCGACCCACTCTACCTCCTGAGCCATAGCCATCCCTCAAACAAGCAACAACTGAACATGACTGCAAGCACTGCTAACTGTTATGTGTGTTTTCTCCACAGATTCCACCAGCAAACATCGAAGGTCCCCCGTAGTCATTCTGGCCAGCAGCATCAAACAGACCTGGACTCCATATTTACGGTGCGCACCGTTACATTAACAGCCTCAAAGCAAATACTACCTATTCTAGTCTCTGATCTAGGATCTGTGGGCTTTCCTTCTATGACAGATGAATTTGATGTTGAAAGTTCATTTTATATCATATTCTGTTCCAGCGTCTTGAAGAGAACATTGTGACTTTTGTGAAGAATGAGTTGAAGAGTTTAAAGAGGATTCTGAGTCCAGACTGCCCAGAATGCTCTGAGGCTGTTGGCAGTGAGGAGGACGAGCAGCGTAGAAACACCAGGGAGGCTTTCGTAAAGATTACACAACACTTTCTCAGGAGAATGGGGAAGGAGGAGCTAGCTGACATTCTGCACAACAGTAAGTTTTTTGAATATGTAAAGCAAAGATTAGTCTGCATTGTTTTTCACACAGTCCACATGGTTTGCATTTCATTTGTTTTGTGGTTCAGACCATGTGAAGTGCTGGTAAACTGTGCTGTAGCTCATACTGATCATTAACTCCATTAATGTTGGTATACTGCTAACGTGGGTTACCTCTGTCCTCCCCTGCATGTTGTGGAGAAATTGCTGAAGTCAAAGGTCAATGGTGAGGTCAGGAGGGAAGAAAGTGTTCAGGAGCCTCTGATGTCTTATGCTGTAATATTTATTGACACTTGGCCAAGGAGAATTAGAGACGATCTCAAAGTACATCAGAAGTGCCTGAGTCGGTCTCACATTCTGCAGAACTCATGCTGGTGGTCAGACTTTAAACCCCAAGATAACACCACAAATACTATACGCCCAGAATTAGTCAAAGAGAATGTCTTTACCCATGGAGGTGTTATTGTCAACATATTCTAGTCTGGAGACACTGTTGTCTGTTTACGCAGATTGGAACGTCAATGGCAAGCTTTCTATTATGTCTAGGAAGACAACATTAGGTCTCTTCAACTCTGGCCACCACAGTGTTGAGATAGACTGGCACCTCCTGTTCCCAATCAAAGCCAAACAACTAATACTGCTGAGGACCTCAAGGCCCACACATGACCTCGTGTAACCTAAGGATAGAAAATTCCATAACACTGCACGCCTGCCACAAACACTGCACTGGACACTCCTCACTGTTTCATTGTTGGCTTTGTTTTGTATTGTGTTGACTGAAAGCAGACCAAGGATCCTGTAGCTGAAAAGGTGATGGAGCAGTGTATAGTACTAGTTCACATGATTTCATCAATCATCAATGTTGTGTAAATTGTTATTGTTATTTTACAAATGGGCCAGTCTATCTATATGTTGGATTGATGTGAATATGTATTTTCAGACATGTTTTAATGGTTAAAATTAAAAAATTAAAAAATAGAGGCAGTCCGCCTTATAGTAACTCTGAGGTCACAGTCCCCCTGTTGAAAACCCAAGACTTAAAGGACAAGTGTGCAAGATTTAATGGCATCTAGCGGTGGAATTGAAGATTGCAACTCCCTAGAGCCAGTGTTTAGTTTGTCTGTTCTGGGCTACCGTAGAAACATGGTGGATCACCATGGTGGACATGGTGGAAGAGGACCTACAGAGTCCATAGATACAAAAGGCTCATTCTAGGGAAAACATGGTTATGGATATTAGGTTCCATTACTGATATATTCTGTAAACACTCAACCGGTCATTATGGCTAATTACACTGCTTAAAACTATAATGCTTGACCTTTAAAATAAATCCACAGAGCCTGGGAAAACCTTATATTTAAGCTTATTACAGTGATGCTCTACTTACTTAGTAAGTAACTAACTTACTCATCTGCATTTGCTCCAACAGGAACTAGTACTACAATGTGCCAGTATAAACTCAAGTCTAATCTTAAGAAGAGGTTTCAACACTTGTTTGAGGGGATTGCTAAAACAGGAAACCCAACACTTCTGAATCAAATCTACACAGAGCTCTACATCACAGAGGGAAGGACTGGGCAGATGTATGATGAACATGAGATCAGACAAATTGAAACAGCGTCTAGGAGACTAGACAGACTGGGAACAACAATCACATGTAAAGACATATTACAACCTCTACCTGGAAGATATCAACCAGTCAGAACAGTGATGACAAATGGAGTGGCTGGCATTGGGAAAACAGTCTTAACACAGAAGTTCACTCTTGACTGGGCTGAGGACAGAGCCAACCAGGACATACAGTTCACATTTCCATTCACTTTCAGAGAGCTGAATGTGCTGAAAGAGAAAAAGTACAGCTTGGTAGAGCTGGTTCATCACTTCTTTACTGAAACCAAAGAAGCAGGGATCTGCAGGTTTGAAGACTTCAAGATTGTTTTCATCTTTGATGGTCTGGATGAGTGTCGACTTCCTCTAGATTTCCACAACAACGAGGTCCTGACTGATGTTACAGAGTCCACCTCAGTGGATGTGCTGCTGACAAACCTCATCAGGGGGAAACTGCTTCCCTCTGCTCGCCTCTGGATAACCACTCGACCTGCAGCAGCCAATCAGATCCCTCCTGAACGTGTTGACCTGGTGACAGAGGTCAGAGGGTTCACTGACCCACAAAAGGAGGAGTACTTCAGGAAGAGATTCAGAAATTCAGAGCAGGTCAACAGAATCATCTCCCACATCAAGATATCACAAAGCCTCCACATCATGTGCCACATCCCAGTCTTCTGCTGGATCACTGCTACAGTTCTGGAGGATCTGATGAAAACCAGACAGGGAGGAGAGCTGCCCAAGACCCTGACTGAGATGTACATCCACTTCCTGGTGGTTCAGTCCAAACTGAAGAACATCAAGTATGATGGAGGAACTGTGACAGATCCGCACTGGAACCCAAAAAGCAAGGAGATGATTGAATCTTTGGGAAAACTTGCTTTTGAACAGCTGCAGAAAGGCAATCTGATCTTCTATGAATCAGATCTAACGGAGTGTGGCATCGATGTCAGAACAGCTTCTGTGTACTCAGGAGTGTTCACACAGATCTTTAAAGAGGAGAGAGGACTGTACCAGGACAAGGTGTTCTGCTTCGTCCATCTGAGTGTTCAGGAGTTTCTGGCTGCTTTTCATGTCCATCTGACATTTACCACCTCTGGAGTCAACCTGCTGTCAGAAGAACAATCGCTGAGGTCTGGGCCAGTAAATGACAAATCTTCAGTAAAGGAATTCTACCAGAGTGCTGTGGACAAGGCCTTACTGAGTCCAAATGGATACCTTGACTTGTTCCTCCGCTTCCTGATGGGGTTGTCATTGCAGACCAATCAGATTCTCCTACATGGTTTGCTGACACAAAAAATCCCACAGACTACCCAAGAAACAGTCCAGTATATCAAGGAAAACATTGGGGAGAATCTGTCACCAGAGAGAAGCATTAACCTGTTCCACTGTCTGTATGAGCTGAACGACTGTTCTCTGGTGGACGAGATCCACCAATACCTGAGATCAGGAAGTCTCTCCACAGACAACCTGACTCCTGCTCAGTGGTCAGCTCTGGTCTTCATTTTACTGTCTTCAGAAAAAAATCTGGATGTATTTGACCTGAGAAGATACTCTGCTTCAGAGGAAGGTCTTCTGTGGCTGCTTCCAGTGGTCAAAACATCCAGTAAATCTCTGTATGTTCATAAATACATTAAATTACCCCTAAATACACTGATATAAAGCAAAAAAGGGAAATATCTGATAACTTATTGATTTTTCCCCTTACTTCTTCAGGATGAGTGGTTGTAACCTATCAAACAGAAGCTGTAAAGCTCTAGCCTCAGTTCTCAGCAGGCAGTCCTCCAATCTAAGAGAGCTGGACCTGAGTTACAACGACCTGCATGATGCAGGAGTCAAGCTGCTGTCTGCTGACCTGAAGAGTCCACACTGCAAAGTGAACACTCTCAGGTAGGCTGTGAAAGCTTTTCATAACTTACAAGCAGAAGAACTTTTAGAGTTTCCTTAATCTGAGACTCAACATCAAAAGTGATCACACTTAAATTTAAATTGAATGTTTTTCCCCCCAATTTTCACTGAATACTGCTTCCTCAGGCTAAATGGCTGTAAGCTGTCATGGAGAAGCTGCACTGCTCTCTCCTCAGTTCTGACTTTCTCCACTCTAAAACAACTGGAACTAAGTAACAACGATCTGATGGATTCATTGGCGCGCCTCTCTGCTGGCCTTGAGAGTCCAGGCTGTAAACTGGAAAAGCTCAGGTTAGGTTTTATATAAGATGTAAGATATTTTACACAGTCCAAGCTGTGAAAACTGTTCTCAGATCAGTATGTTTGGATTTCTGAGGGTTTAACCATCAGGATATGAATGGAATGTTTTGCTCAACATTTTCAATGGACGGAATTTTTTGAAAACTTTTTTTTGAGTAGAAGACATGTATTTAAAGGATTGGTGTGTCGGATTTAGTGGCATCTAGTGGTGAGGTTTCAGATTGCAACCAACTGAATACCCCTCACCCTCACCATTTTTTTTTTTGCCCGTTACAGTGACCTTGTTGTGATGAGCTGGTGTGCATGCTGAAATCTTTATTTGTTGCTGTTTTGTTTTCTTCAGGCTGCATGGCTGTAACCTGTTCAGTGAAAGCTGTGAAGCTCTGGCCTCAGTTCTCAGCAGCCAGTCTTCTACTCTGAGAGAACTGGACCTGAGTAACAACGATCTGGGGGACTCAGGAGTGAAGCGGCTGTCTGCTGGACTGAAGAGTCCACTGTGCAAACTGAAAACTCTCAGGTTAGATCAGATTATGGTGCTTTTTGTGCACCATTATATTTAAACTAAGCTCACAACTTGAGTCTTCACTTCTGTCTGTTCAGATAATTGTACCATTTATAGTCACAAATTTCTGACATTAGTGAAGATACATATGCGACATGTTCTCCAATCCAACATCTAGTTATTGTATTATTGTTGTAGAGTTTTGCTTTAAAATTCTGACTTCCTCATCTGACATGTACCGTCTTTTGGTTTGGAATGTTTGTAGTCTGTCAGGTTGTCTTCTCACAAAGGCGGGCTGTGTTTCCCTGGCCGCAGCACTAACCTCCAACCCATCTCATCTGAGAGAGTTGGATCTGAGCTACAATCATCCAGAAGACTTAGGAGTGAAGCAGCTCTCTTCTAAGGTGGACACTGTCAGGTAGGGAGAGGAGTTCATAACAAAAGGTCTGCATGTAAACTATTTATTATCCTCAGTTCTTCTATAGAGACAGGGCACAACATGTAGCTATGTATGACACAACATGCCATACTGTGAAAACTATTGGCCGTAATTGGCACCACAATATGCAACCAAGGGCTGAAACGTTACAAAATGCCTGTACACACATTAGATGTTACCAAGGAGGTTATGCTGGTTTGACTGTTAATCTCTTCTATGCAGGACTGACAATTGTGGAGTCCAGAGGTTGAGAACAGGGCTGAAGAAGTGTAAGTGTGCTGATTTATGAAAGCAAACCTGCACACATTCACACACAGAAACTCAGAAACTCTGAGGTGTGACATCCATTTAAACCCTTCTGAGAGTGAAGATTATCAATCACATTATGTCATTACCAATCTTAAATTTATAATCAGACATTAAAGTCTGTGTAAAGGCATTTCAGAGATTTCTTTCAAAACACATTAAATATGTTGGAAAATAGTTGCTGAAAATATGTGAAAAGACTTTGAACGATATTTTACTGAAATGTGGAGTTAGAGGTTCAAACAGTTTTTCACCAGTTTTCAGTCCAGGATTTTATGGGCGGTCCTTAAAGGGTGGCTCGATGAACAGAATAGAATAGATACTTTATTGTTCCTTCAAGGGGAAATTCTTTTTTTACTCAAGTTTTTACATATATAGGCCCAATATTTCCATCAGCATATTAGGTTGTAATTTCCATCTCTACCTATATGCCCACTCTGTTTATTTCCCTCGAGACCTACAAGAAACCTGTGAAAATGCAGCTGTATTGTGCCTTGTTCTCTCCATCAGATGCATGTGAACTCACGATGGACCCAGACACTGCACACAGGAACCTGTTCCTGTTAGAGAACAACTTTGTGACAGTTGAGGAGGAGGAGCAGCCATATCTTGATAATTCCAAGAGGTTTCAGTGCTTTAACCAAGTGCTGTGTAGAAATGGTTTAACTGGTCGCTGTTACTGGGAGGTCAAGTGGATTGGGCTGGTATCGGTAGGAGTGACTTACGGAGGAATCAAAAGGAGTGGATATGGTGATGACAGCCGGATAGGAGGGAACAACAGCTCCTGGAGTCTGGAATGCTCTGCTGTTAGTTACTCTGCCTGGCACAATAACCGAGTCAGAGTAATATGCAAACCTGCCCCCTACGAGGGTTGGGAGACAGTAGCAGTGTATGTGGACTGGCCCGCTGGTACTGTGTCCTTCTACAGTGTGTCTCGTGGCACACTAATCCACATCCACACCTTCCACTGCACCTTCACCGAATCCCTCTACCCTGCCTTTAGGATTCGGTCTGAGTTTACAGATGGACTTTGGAGCTCTCTTTCTCTGTGTCAGATGGATGAAGAAGACTAAAGACACTCTCACACTGATGACTGACAGCTGCTAACATGCTAACTCAGTGTGAATCTGAGAATGAGATGAGAATCTCATGCACACCATCACACGCACATGCACGTAATTGAATTGCATGACGCAACCATATCTTAAAAACTATTCTCATATTTCCACTGAAGATATATATGAACAGTGCTTAACAAATTTATTGGACCACCACCCAGTGTAAAGTTTATGCCACAGCTGCCCTTTTTAATGTTTCTGTAATGGTTCATACACCAGTATGTAGAAGCTCTTTAACCAAAATGATATTTAATGCTAAAATATAATTATTATTGTTATCCATGAGTTTTCAAATTTACTGTTTTACAAAAAAACTGAAAAAAGTAAAGCACATTATTTTTTCTTGATTAAGATGTCAAATTATAGTTATTTACTTGCATTCCTGAACAGAAGAATTAGTTTTAGTGGTTGAATGTTCTTCTCAGAGAAGCATGGTACAATGTGGGGAAGACAAAACATCATGCTGGCAGGGAGGTGTGCTGGACATGGAGGAAAAACTTTTGACACTTCACACAGCTCAGTTTAGGTGCTGCTCACATTTCCAGTTCAAACTGGCCTATTAGGTCAGAGCTCTAGAATGGAGAGTTGACAAGTTAGCAAGAAATATACATTGTTTTCATATCATATATCATATATCTTATCATATATCATATAAATTGCTGAAAGTCAATGGCACCAGGTCAGGAGGGAAGAAAGCGTTCCTCTGATGTCTTATGCTGTAATATTTATTGAAGCTTGATCAAGGAGAATCAGAGACATTTTCACATACAATCAGGTATGCATATGAGTCGGTCTCTGTTCTGCCCAACTCATGCTGGTGGTCAGACTTTAAACCCTTACAGATGACGCCACAAATACTATACGCCCAAAAATAGTCGAAGGGGATGCATTTACCCATGTTAGTGTTCACCTTCAATTCATTCTAGTCTGGAGACACTGTTGTCTGTTCATGTTAATGGAATGGCAACAGTTAGCTATCTGTCTAGGAGGCCAACACTGAGTTTCTTCGACCCTGGTCACCAGGCAACTCTGAGATAGGCTGGCACCTGCTGACCTCCAGCAATCCAAACAGCGGCCTCACATACCAAAGAGAGAGAGTCCTCTCTGATCTGGCTTACTGCCGTCACCGTCTATGATCCCAAGGCCCATGCGGGGCCCTGTGTACCCAAAGAATAGAAAATTCCATAACAACAACAATACTGTGTATTCAAAATTAATAATTAATATTTGTACTACTGTATCACTGAACTTTGATATTTATCTGAATTACTTGTCATTTCATCACATCAAGTATCAAATCAAACCTGCCTAGTCATAAAAGGATGACTGTTGAGGTGTGCTTCCTCTTTAAACACGAGCACAAGCTTTGGCTTCCACAACAGTTTCAAACTGACAGAATGTGGCTTTGATTACAGAATTGTTTAAATGTGTGTTTAAGAAATAAACTTAATTCTAATGTTGAGCACTTTTTTTTCTTTGACAACTATAAATAAAAAAATAAAACATGGCAAAGTGTGTGTGAGAGAATGGCTATCTTTCTTAACAAAAAGGGCAATTAATGAGGGCTTACACACACCATATAGAGAGTTCCTAGGAAGTAAAGAAGTAAGTGCAGAAGGAAAAAAGGAAGGAAGGATGGAGAAATAATAAGACATGCCTGTGTCATATCCTTCTTTGACCCCTATTTCCTTTATTCCTTCTTTATTTTCTCACTTTCTTCTTGACACTAACAGTGTCACCAACAAGGCACCCACACCATCACACCACCAAGATGCTTCATAGTGGGAACCACACATGCAGATACCATATGTTCACCCCCTCTGCATCTCACAAAGACACAGTGGTTTGAACCAAACTCATCAGCCCAAGTATAGATTCCCACTGGGTTAATGGTCATTCCTTGTGTTTCTTTCTTGTGGTGTATTTGCAGCAATTTAACCACAAGGACCTGATTCAAGCAGTTGATGTTAAGTCTGCGCTACTTGAACTCTGTGAAGCATTTATGCAAGCTGTTAACTGTAATGAACTTCTCCTCTGCAGCACAGCAGAGCAGATCAGTTTCATCAAAATGTTGGGTGGTTTTGTGACTGCACTTTTCTAGTCTTCCGCCTACTCAAGGTACGTTTGCAATGTGCATCACATTCGTATATACATGCATCAAAAAAAGCAAAGCAAGAAATTCCACTAATGAACTTTCCAGATGACGGCCTCATGAATCTGAGAGAATGCCAAGAGTGTGTAAAGCTGGCAGCAAAGCAAAAGGTAGCTACTTTAAAGACTCTAAACGTTAAAATTATTTTACTTTGTTTACAACGTAGTTCCATATGTATTATTCCATAGTTTGATGTCTTCATTGTTCATCAACACTGTAGAAAATAAGAAAACAAACAAACAAACAAAAAAAAACATTGAGTTAGAAGGTGTGTGTCCAAACTCTTGCCTGGTACACGAATGTAACTAATTCAAATGAAATCAATTTCATCACTGAATAATATGAAGTACATTATCTGCACTATATGTACTGCACATGTATTATTCTCATTATTAACAAACAGCTGATAATGTCATGAGTATTGTGTGAAGAACAGATAATATTAATAATCTGCGATAATAATGAATTCCCCCTCAAAGAAGTGACACAAGTGTGTGTACACCTCTATATGACGTGTGTCTGTCATTGGAATACATATCACGTTCAGTGGCAGCTAAAAAAAAAAAAAAAAAAATGTTCAGTGGCAGCTGCCTAACCTCGGCCGGCAGAGGGCGCTGAGCTGCAACTCAAAGAAGTCAACTTCACAAACAAAAATCACAGAATAGAACAGTGACTGAGAGCTTGTCAAGCTAACAAGAGTTAGCCCAGAAGTACACCTTTTCAGAATAAAAGCATTACATTAGGTAATAGGTACAGTACATAAATGCGTTCTCCCCGTGTCTGCGTGGGTTCTCTCCAGGTACTCCGGCTTCCTCCCACAGTCCAGAGACATGAACCTTAACAGGTTAATTCATAACTCTAAATTGTCCGTAGATGTGAATGAGTGTGAATGGTTGTTTGTCTCTCTGTATCCTACTTTAAAATTAACCTGAGATAAATCTAAATTTAAAGTAAAACCTGTGCCAAAATATTGAACATTTGCAGAGAAGTTAGACTTTTGCACGGAAATTAAATATATACGGGGAAATTAAACGTTTGTAGCAAAACTAAATATGTACAGGGAAATCAAACTATAAAAATTAAATATGTGCAGAGGCAGATGATGGATGAATAAATTATTAAATAATGTTATCAGTTTTGGATAAGCCTAAATTGCTGTAATTAGAATATGAAGGAGGGATAATGACTCGTGACTTCTGTTCAATAATTGGGACTGATTGAAACCAGTTTACATAAATTGTAATAAATAGATGATGTAATAAATGATAAATAAACAGTGGAGACAATCAATGAGTAATTACAAAACAAACAAACAAACAAAAAAATGCTGCTTTTATTTGTTGGTCCATCCGGCTTCACCTGAGGAGAAATGGCGTACGTTAACCTTTTATTTTGAAAGACCGGAACAGCATCTGTATCGTCCTGCCTAACTTGGCACGGCTGCCCGAGTGTTGTTTGGTGGTTTGTGGAATGTTTGGTTAAGGTTAGATGAACGGAGTGGTCGCAGTGAAAGTCACCGTGTTCGTCTTTTTATGTAACTCGTCCTGAACGCCGAATGAGAGCGACGTTTTAAACCGAGAGGGCAGAAGAAGAACGACGAGAAGAGTTTACGTTTAAAGTCACGTCGGAACAAAAAGGAGGACAACGAGTCAGCCTGTGGACCCGGGAGACGTTCTTCATTCAACAGCGTCGAACCTGAGCCTTGTTGTTCCTGTAAAAACTCTATGACGGTGCCAGAGTTACCGAAAAGCCACAGTGAAAAGCAGAAGCGTCCTCTGATGTTTCATGGTAAGTGCCACAGCAATGCCGTTCTTTGGAAGCTGGCCTCACCACGACACACACACTCAAATGTTTCCACTCCGTTTGTTCCAGCAGGACTCTCTCTCTCTCTGTGTGTGTGTGTGTGTGTGTGAGAGAGAGAGAGAGAGGTAACTAGAGGAGAGGAAACAAAGTGCTCTACACATCGCTGTTCATTACATTCTCCGCTCAGCATTATATTTGAAGCCAAACTCTGTGAACTTTTTTACATCTTCAGAGTCACCTTTTATCAACCAGCTTCACACACTGACCGAATGGAAGCGTGTTTCTGATGGGGACGAACATGCTGGATAAATTGTACTTGTGCCGAATTCAACAGTCTCTGTCTCTGACTCTGAAAATAACTTTGGACATAATTAAAGCATGAGTAACGTTAAATTAATGGCTTGAGCGGAAGTAGCGTAGCTGTTTGGCAGGTAGAGCTAGCTTCATTTTAGCATTAAGAAGAAGAAGAGGGTTAGGGTTAAACTTGAAACAGAACTGTCTGGAAAGAAGTTTAAACTGCTGGAAACGACACCTGACAAGTAACTGAATGAGTACACGTAGACTCTGTAGAAAGCTTCAATGTGGACTAGTATTCACACACATCCAGCTGATGTCAGATAGAGAATAACAGCTTTAAGTTCCACATGTAAACAGGTCAGCTGCAGAACAGCACTGCCTTGCTCAAGGACGCCATGTCCTCAGAAAACAATGACTTAAGCTTGATGGCTGCTGCTGTGGAGCATTGGAAGGAGATTGACTCCCTCAATGGGAAAGACATCTTTCAGGGGTGTGTGTGTGTGTGTCATCCTCTCTGTGTTTGAGCTGACCAGTCTGACCAGTGCAAATCCTGAAAGTATTCCATGTAGAATTGTAAACAAAGAAAACTGTAAAAAGTATCAAATCCTCACGTTTGAGAAGCAAATAATAAAAATTATGGCCAGATTAATTTTCTGGTTTGTATTAATTCATATATTAATTGACTAATTGATTGTGAAGAAGAGATTTATTTACATCCCCACTTATAGAACTCTATGAAAGCTGTAATGTGAAAACACTGTGGACACTCGTCTTTCACACGGAAACACAGTTTTCAGACAGGTGGTGCTGTGTGGACATAGTGGTGGCCTCCATCCCCTGACCGGAGCCTCTCTGTTGTCCCTGCTCCGGGCTGTGGTGAAGCCTGTAAACTGCTGGCTCTGACTGATGACTTGCCAAAATCAGACCAGTATGAACGCTCACCACATCAGCAGGAGTGGAGCCTGTGCTGCTGCTGGTGGGGCTCAGTGGGCCCTGTGTGGTGGAAAACCAGTATTAGAAACAGATGTGTGGGAGGTTTTATTCTGGAGGGGGGCACGAACACATGGGCTCCACTGAGCTGTGAAAAGGGGCATTAGAAAGTTTACTGACAAAACAAGATGAGCTGTATAAAAGTGAAGACTTCATTTAAAAGTTGCACAGCTACAGAGAAAACTGCTGCAGTGTACCACAGAAGTGATATTTGAACAGGAGTGCGCTGCTTGTGGGTGACATACTGACACTTTTCAAGCAGGAAAAACTATCGTATCATGTTCCACCTAAACAGAACCTAAAATCTGTCTGTGAAGAGAAAGAGTCAATGCAGGAACAGAATCTGGATTCAGATTTGATCAGCACTGTCTAGTTTTACATCTTGATCTGAGTTTGATGAGCTTGGTGAGCTGGACAGACTCACTGAGAATGACTTGTCAGTCACACATCACACAGTAAATTGGACCATAATTTACAAAGTAAACATCAGGCTGTGCGGAGGAAGACTTAAAACCAACGACTGAGACCATAAACTCATGAAGAAGCTGTTTATCAAGGCCATAAATGTCCACTGTCAATGCTCTAAACACGCTGTTGAATCTCCCATTTTTCCTGTGTAGGATTCCATGTGACGGTGTGAGGATGGGACAGGGTGGTGTTGGAAGTGACTGCAGCCCTGGAGGCTGATGAACCCGCTCCATCGGCCAGTCAGGATGCACATAGCTTCAGTGGGTGTCAGCAAGTTCTGCTTCCTGTTTTCCCTCGCGTTCTGTGGCCTCCTGCTTCTGCTCATTCCTGCCCTCCAGCCTCCAGCGCGCCAGGCGGACCTGCCTCAGCCCCGACCCCAAGTCAGAACCGCACAAGCAGGCCCGTCACGCCACACCGGGGGTCCTGCAGCGTCTGTCCATTCAGGGGAAAGCGAGCCGGCCACAGGGCTCAACAGGAGCTTAACAACAGGATCGATCGAAACTGAAGTTGGCAGGAATGATAACCACAATCCCAAGAGGGGGGCCGACTCCAAAAGAGTGGCTCTCCCTGGAGGAAAGGGTGGTGGACTTTTAGGGTCCAGGTCTCGGGATCAGTTAGATTTTAAGGACATTTTTATTGCAGTGAAGACTACCAGGAAGTACCACAAGTCCAGACTAGAGCTGCTGATTCAGACCTGGGTTTCCCAAGCTAAAGAACAGGTAAGGAGAGCTGGATTGGTGTAGATGTCACTTTGACTGACCTGTGCTCAGTGCAACAACTCAGCTGAGGCCCTAAAACACTGTGTCTGGCTAGCTTACAACTTGACATAACTTCAACAAAATATAAATCACGTTGATTTGCAGTTAAGATATCAGCTACACAAAGATGAAGACATGATCCCCGTTACCCAAGACCTCAGTCATCCAATATGTCTGCCAGGGGTGTGGTACATGAGCTAAAAGTTCAAATAGTTCCTATGTTGTTATCACTGAAGCTGTCAGCTGCGTTTGACAGCAGTTTATGACGTTCAGAGAACATCTTTAAAGAAATAAACACATTCCTGCTGCATGTAACGGGGCCTGTGGTGACAGAGTGAGGGGAGAGACAGGAAGCAGCGGCCGAGTGGCTCCACAAGTTTACATTTGCATCTAGGCTTTACACTGATGGTGCTAATGGACTTGGCTCTTGCCTGCGTACACCCTTGTCTGTTCTTCGCGTGGTTTTTAGGGTGTTGCTTTGTCACCAGATTCCTCGCTGATGCGGTTACAGTTTGTCCTCTGTGACATTTAGAGGAACCACAGGACATTTTTAAAGAAAATAAATCTTGACTTCACCCCTCATCTGCTCTGTGTCAGAGTCGCCTCCGTCAGACCGAGTTGTTTATCACATCATTGTATCGTACCTCACTCTGGATTATCTAATACTTCAAATTCAGGTTCATGTGTGTGCAGTCCTGGCCTGAGCCTCTGGAGAGGGAGCGCCACAGCAACCTGAAACTGGGAGACGCATGCTTAAATACTTCTCAGTGAAGGAATCTATGCCCCACCAACCACCATACACCATCATATCCATACACACCCATCACTCAGCACACCACAGGTCTGACTGCCTTCCAGAACAGTTTTAATACTTTTGGCAGTTGATTTTCAACCTTGGAAACTGTTGTCAGACTAAACTCTTAAACCAACACAGACAAGTGAACAAACAGGTTATGGTCCTCCAGGTTGAGAGAGTAAGCTCAGAGTGTTCCACTTGTTTTTGTCAGATTAGACTTGTGTTCAGGGCAGCATGAAGTCTGGTGGGACTGCGCTGTCCTGCCCTCACAGGTACAAGAAAGCTTGGTCAACTGGTCTCTGCTTCAGTTATGATTTGGCGCTATAAAAATATATTGAATTGAATTAGTCACACATGCATTTATTACAGCAACATTCCCATTGAAGTCACGTAGTTTCAATAGAATATCAGTGGATGAACTCCAGGCTGATCCTTCTACTACACCAGGGTAATCAGGTTCTGAGTGCTGCAAGAATGTAGCTGACTTGTACTCAGTTCTGTCTGAAGTCAAGTCAACTTTATTGTCCATGCTGCCATCCGTACAGGACATACAGAGAATTGAAATAATTTCCCTCATATCCCCGGTGCAAACGGCAATAAACATGAAATATAAAATATATACAAGTATAAATGGATCTAAAAAAGTATGGCAAATATACAAAGATATTACAGTGTAGATATAGCAATATAAACAGTATATATGTATGAATATATTAAATATACACCATGAATATATCAAAAGCACATTGTTGTGCACATCCTGTGTAGACACGGTGTGAGATAGAAGTTTGTTTGCTGATATTTACCACAGACAAGTAAGTTCTAAAAGTTGATCATTTGGATTTGATGACACGTGGAAGTTTGTTGGTTTAAGTGAGATAATGTATATAGTAATAGCAGTGTGTTGGTGATTCTTTGCATTGCCCATTACAGTTATGTTCCATGACTGCAATGCACAGCCTTTAATGTTCTCCTCTATTACATGTCTATGATCTCATATATACTGTGCTTGTTCTAATGTGGTGCAGCTGTGAAGCACCCTCTGCAGACTGTAGAACGGACTTATGGGAAAAATACTCCACAGTCGAGCACTCGAACTAGAGCTTCAGCTAATGAATATTTTATTTCATTATTGACTGATGTGCCACTTATTTGTTTGGCAGTTAATTGTGTGTGTGTGTGTGTATCTGTAATATATCAGTAAAAAAATAAATGCCTGCTACATTTTTTGTTCCAAATATTCCAAAAACCCCAAATCAGCCAAACACACTTCCTCACACACACACACACACATGCTGCATCTATAGGATGTGATATGTCTGCTTGAAAAATCACTGCATTTTCACTGCTGAAAATGATGACCAATCAGACCGCTGATCAACTAATCTCACTCAACTAAATGAGTATTTAGAGTTTCAGTCCACAGTCTATCTAATGGACTGCATCACAGCGTTCAAAGAGTCGTTATATTCAGCCACCGTGACATGGCCACTTTTCAGGCTTGAAGCTCTTGAAGCGACACAAAGTCAAATGTAAATGACGAGAGCTTTGAGTTTAAAGTTGTCTGAAGGAGCTCATATGAAGTTTAAAGTGTCCAACACAGAGAGCATTGTGAGCAGCTCTGTATCGAGCGCTATTAAAAACAATTAGTAAGTCCTGCGGCCGCACAAAGAGCCTCAGTGTGGAGAGAAGGAGGTTTAACTGCAGAAACACTCTGCTCTACTTCACCCAGAAATGTCACAGTCAGAGAGGCTGAGAGGAGTTCCAGTTCAGTTTGTGCTCCCAGTATCAACAGCGTGGCTCATACTGGCTCTGAGTCCAGGTCTGCTGTGAAAGCAGGCCTCCACTGTGAGTCTGTTCTGTGTTTGCTGACAACTTTAACTATCAGATGCTGGGAGGCATTACAGGCCTGCTGCCATTATATTTTACTGCTCATGGGCCAGTTAAGTCTCCTCATCGTGTTTACAGCCGCCTGTAAAATTAAAAGCCGCTCATACCATTTTGTGTTTGTGTAGTTTGTGTGTTGTGTGTGTAGAGAAGGTATCTTCACATAAAGAGACAGATGATGGTTATTTAATAGAAGCCCAAGGTCAAGTGAAACGAGCCCTTTGACCGTGTCATTTGGAGGTGTGTGAAGGTTAAATCTGCCTGCAGGGCTCTGACACACTGAGCATGCGCGCCTCTGCCTGCTGTACATGACTAACTGTGGAACAGTCTGTGGAAAGGACTTGACGAACCGGCTGTGACATAAACTGACCAGGTGGAATGAGTGATGTTCACAGACACACATCATGTTCACTGTGAGAGTAGCAGGTGAACTGTGTCTTTCGTCCGTAAAACTCTGGTAGTTAAAGTTGGATTTTTAGAATCTAAAGAGAAATGAGATGTTCACAGTGTACCTTTTGTCTGTTTCAGACCTACATATTCACTGACGGTGAGGACAAGGAGCTGCGGATGAGAACAGGTAAGAAACCGGCCTGACAGAAAGTTGTGTTTTTACACTGAGTGTAACATTTTGTGCAGGCAGGCCAATGAAGTTTGAACGATTGTGACTTGTGATGCAATGTCTGGTCCAAATTGTGTACATCGAAGTTTGAATGCTAAAAAAAGAGGCACAGCTCTGTGTCATCAACACACGGATAGATATGTATGTACACAGAATAGGAAGGGACCAAGAGTCGACCTCTGTGGCACACTGCATACATACATACATACATACATACATACATATCATAATACAAAAAATAAGAACAAATACACTGTTCTGTAACAATTTTATTTCATTGTCACAATTATCTTTTTTTAAAATGACAATGTAACCAAATCTAAGCCAATCAGGCGTGAACAAATCTAAAAACCAGTTCCTCCTTTCTTTCACATCTGAAGTCAAATAACACAGAATAAATTGTATGGAACACGTTAAACTTGCATGAAGTTGATACAAATCTGAACCTCATGTTCATTTTAAACATGACTTATTATGAGTAATGCAAAGTCTGTTAACATTTAAGTTTTAAACATATCACTCTTGCTCTTGTCTTTAACAAAATCATTCAGAAAGTAATATTTTGTGTCACATCTACAGATATATAACAGCAACAGTTATGTCCTTAAAGGTTTAAATGCTTTGTTATGTCAACCAAAAAAATTAAAATCTTCCAGCCATACAGTATCTGACAATCCTAGCAGGCCATAAATAATATATTATAAAAATGAAGCTTTGGGCCACATGAAATCTAACCATGGGCCATGATTGGCCCCCGGGTCGGACTTTGGACATGCCTGATGTATGAGGACACCAAACATTCAGTTTAATAGAGACTAAAGAAAAATCCAAATCTATATACATTTCAGAACAAAACTTCATTCTAGTATAATTGGTTGAAGAATATGTGTCAGTGCATATTGAGAGTAAATCCGGTAGATGATAGACATGCAAATATCAATCAGTGAGTCAGACTTAATATGTATAACACTTATTATTCATTTGGTATTCACACTAACCAAATGTAACACAAAGTGCTTCACACAATGAAACGCTCCCCACATGGAAGATGAGTGAGCTGCATATGAAACTGTACACAGCAGCATGGAACTGAACTGTGCTGTCCTCTGCTCTCTCTTTCACAGGAGCTAACATCATCAACACGAACTGCTCAGCAGCTCACACCCGACAGGCTCTGTGCTGCAAGATGTCTGTGGAGTACGACAAATTCATTGAGTCTCAGAAAAAGTGAGTGAAAGGTGATCTGAGCAGGCATGCAGTTCAGTAAAGAGCAACAGTTACTGATGAGAGTTCCAGCAGTTAATTGCAAGGCTACCAACACAACACACACATTCAGCTACAAATGTAGGTACAATGCTCACTAACTGTGTGTGTGTTGTGTGTGTTGTGTGTGTTGTGTGTGTTGTGTGTGTTGTGTGTGTTGTGTGTGTTGTGTATGTGTTCCAGGTGGTTCTGCCATGTTGATGATGATAACTATGTGATCCTGCCCAGCCTGCTGAGGCTGCTCTCCTCCTACCACCACAGCCAAGATGTCTACCTGGGCCGGCCCAGTCTGGATCATCCTATAGAGGCTGCAGAGAGGGTCAAGAGTGACGGATCGGTCAGTCAGCTCACAGATTATTATTTTATGGAGTTTCTGGCTCCACTGACTGATAAATACTGTATAACAGCGAGCAATAAAGCCAAACACAGGCTTCAGAATGTTCCCTGACAGCAGGCTGATCTTGTCTCATTTCAGGTATCTGTCAAGTTCTGGTTTGCCACAGGTGGAGCAGGTTTCTGTATCAGCAGAGGTCTGGCACTGAAAATGAGCCCATGGGCCAGGTAGGACATGGACTCCTCCGATCTTTGAACTGATTCAAACTGTTGTAACCTCTGAAGTCAGGTTACTCATGTTGCTGAAGCACTGTGCTCGGACACAAAGCACAAGATGGATTCTCAACTTCTGATTTTATGATCTTGCGAGTCCAGCTGCCTCGTCAGGTTAAATGTAAACAATTGTGAAAACATGTAACTTGTTACTTTCTACTTGCTTAGGAGGAAAATGACTGCTGTTGGTGTCTCTAAAGTTCTGCCCTCTGCTTTCAGCTTGGGGAATTTCATCAGCACAGCAGAGAAGATCCGACTGCCGGACGACTGCACCATCGGCTACATCATCGAAGCGCTGCTGGAGGTGAAACTGACACACACACACTTGTTCCACTCTCACCTGGAGAACCTACAGAAGCTGCCCACGGACACCGTGCTGGAGCAGGTGAGTGATGAAAACAAAAACAGCTCAACGACCAAGGATATTTCTGGCAGTTGATTGCAAGGCTACCGACACAACTAACACATACTCACGTATGTAGCACTGATGTACAATGCTGTGTGAGTTTGTTTGCAGTGGAAGCAGTTTAAATATTTGCTACTAGAACTTTGATATAAAATTTCTGTATCATATTAGCATCCAAAGTATTTGTAGTGTTTGTCTTTCACTCTCTGCACTGAAGTTGAACAGTTTATATTTTATGTTTTATTCCAGGTGACTTTGAGCTACGGAGGCTTTGAGAACAGAAGAAACGTGGTCAGCATTGTTGGAGGCTTTTCACTGGCTGAGGACCCTGCAAGGTACGCACATAACTTTAGGTATCTCAAGTAAGCTTTCATAATGTAATGCAGCACTGAGTTGGTGCTGTTATTCTGTTTAGTTATATTGTAGAGATTTAGCCTTCTGTATCTTACTGTAGTAGAATGAGTTTTACTAACTGCAGTGTGCTCTACGTGGCCAGTATGTGAACATCTGAATGTTCAGTACATACATGAGACTTGAACTAATCATTGAAAAAGCCTGGGCATTAACGTGCTGCTCTAGCAGCCTCCTCTCTTTTGGAAAGACCTTGGACCAGATTTTGGAACCTGGCTGCAGGGATTTGTTCCATTTCAACCGCAAGAACGCCGGTGAGGTCAGCCACTGATAAGATCTGGCTCACAGCCGTCGTTCTTGTTCATTCCAAAGGTGTTACATGGGGTTGAGGTCCAAGCTCTGTGCATGCCAGTCATATTCTCCCACAGTCAACTGGGAAATCTGTGCTGCACGATGCTTGAGCATTTAGATTTTCCTTCATTTAATCCAAGAGGCCAAGAACAAACCAGGAAAAACAGAGCTAGGTGAAAGTGCCCAAAGAGATGTGTCCAAATATTGGGACATCTTTAAAACATGCGTTGCAGTTTATTTGTGTGACTTATTATTAATATTTTTTCATTCTTTCTTGAGGTTTGTAAGAAGTGAACATATCTCTGACTGTCTTCTCTTTCCAACCTGCAGGTTTAAGACAGTCCACTGCCTTCTGTATGCAGACACTGACTGGTGTCCAAAGCTCAAACCTCACCACAAAAACTGAAAGCCACTATGTTTTTAACCCTGCACCACTGATGCCTGCTACACCTTCATCCCACCATCACCCTGCCAAGGTTGGATCCAGCTGTATCCAAATCCACTTCACCTCCTGCTTCATGAATGCACAGTGATGTTTTACTGCAACAGACTGATCTGACTCATCAAGTCAATAACAGGTGGAGCCAAAGAACGACATCTTGTGGCTAAATGAGCACGGAAGTGAAGTGACTCCTGAAAATGAGCTTTTGAGAGGTGACACTAACACTAACCTCAATCTCTTTGGATGTTGTGGCCAGCAGTTAATTCCTGAGGAAGTGACCTAATATCTGAAAGGAAATTGATTGAAGCTGCTGAATGTAATCCACAGGTTGTACAAAGCTCAGCCTCTGAATTCACTCCACTGTAGGCATATTCACATTGTTGTGTACCGTACGTGCACTGTCCTTTGTGCTTCTGCCTTTTAGAGCTGTACACTAACACATTTGGCTCAATATTAAGACCAGACCAAAAACATTCTCTTGGCAAAATATCAGGATGCAGATGAAGCTACCAGCTGCTAGCAATATTAGCATTGTAGCTAAGGTGGTGCCGTCTTTGTGTTTCCACAGACAAAAACTCAACTAGAATCCAGTTTCAACAAGGACTGTGGACTTTTTTTTTTTAGAGTGCAGCCTCGTTCACAGCATTATTTAAATGTGCACATGGATTTATGAGCGTGATAATAAGACAGCCTATGAATGGTAGAAGACTTCCTGCCTTCATCATTGGTTCATTAAAGTATAGATTCTTTGGCTCCATCCACTGTGGTTTAACTTTACAGGTACAGAAATAATAATCCTAAAATCCTAAAATCTGAAGCTACCCTGTGCTTATGAATGTGAGCATGACACATTGAGTTCTTGCTTTGACGTTCATTTTTTTCAGTCAGCTGACTTTTGCTCTGAAATCTAGTGCCTCTTTGACTCAACCAATGACAACATCTGTCTACAAGACACGAGAAATAGTTCTGGAGTTCTACCCTGCATGTCAGTGCTGTGCTCCTTCCACTGAGTGGAGAACCACTTCAGGCAAAGTCTACAGTATTTGAAGGAGCCCATAGTATTATTATTGTCTTGAGGTCCCTGCTCTCTCATCTCATCTCATCTCATCTCTCACCTCTGTAACCCCCAAACCACCAACTCTAATTGTTTCGAAGTTCATTTCTTTGCTTCATTCTCTGTCGACTTTTCTTCAGAATGAAACATGTTTGAGGTACTTTTAAAGAGTCCCATTTAGATGTATTGAGTATTTTTGGTGTCAAACATGAACTGAATGGGCGTTTCATGTGACCACATATGAGATTATGTTAGTGTGATATGAGTGATTGACCATGACACACTCACGTCAGTCTGATGCTGAATACTTAGCACATTTCTAACAGGCGTGTATTACTTTGATCTTGTTACTGTCTGTCTGTTACTAACTGGAGTTCCTTTTTACCATGTTGGTGTATATGAGTGAACTTCATTCTGTATTCTGTCTGTAGTTTTAGCTCTGTGTACACTTCTTTAAAGCAGAGCTGCTCTGGAGGCAAATAGAATTAGTTTGTTGGACTTCAGTAGAGCCAAAGAGTTCTCACCCACATTCATATAGATATTCATGGTCCCCAGAGGATGGTAATCACTAATAATTAAGTGACCCCTGACCTTTTTTTTGTGTGTTGACCTAAACTTTGGTTGGAGTGCATAAATGCCTTATCAAATTTACATTAGCTGCTAGTGCAGTGAGTGCTTTGCACTTGATATGGTTTCTTAAAAAAAGCTCCAGGATGTTTTTAAGTCCAAACAAAAAGACTCATTCCTAGGAATTATTGTTTACTGTAATTAATTTAATTACACAAGTGAACACTAAATACCAGGGGATTAACTTGAAGCAGAAGCTTGACCTGAACACTATCTGGCATAATTTATGACCTTCAAGGGAGGCATATGTGTTAACCACTGAGTCACCATGGCTGCTGACATCCAGTGTGGTGGCTCTGGTCATGGCATGTTGATCAGTGGGTCCACCATTTTGGTCCAGACTGAAAATATCTAATCAGCTATTGGATGGATTGCCATGAAATGTATTTCAGACATTCATATTCATCTCAGGATCAATTGTAATAACTGTAGAGGTCCGCTTATGTAACATTTTAATTAGTCCAATACTAAAAAAACAACTGAGGACATTCCTGTCAGCCTCAGCTGACTGAAGTCCTTCCAGACAGTATTTTCTTAAATTATTAAGTCCACTGTTCCTTCTTTTGGACTGCATGTTTCCTGTTGGCTGACTTGTACTCTTTGGTTCCAGACACTCAGCTTCAACCAGCCAGCATCAGTATTTGTGCCTGTAAGAAGTATTTGTGTAAAACAGCCGTCTACATTTTTGCACACAAGACTAGAATCCAAACTGCAGAGCATGTGTCCCACTGCAGGTCAGTGGGTGAGACCGAGGGAGAGATGTGTTTTTGTAAACGCTTTACAACTGATGTATTATTGTGTTGTTTCAATAAGAATAAAACCTTTCTGCATTCTCACGTGTTTGACTGTTTATCACTGAACCATCTCCATATTGCATTACATGGAACCAAACACATGTTGCTGTAGTTATTGCATAGTTAATGACCTCATGTGTAAGGAATGAACAGGCTGTCAGATTTATAGGAGCTTGTTTCACACATTCTTCTGGGAACTCTCTGTAATCATTTAAAGCAGTGTTAGGCAGGCAGCTAACACTGCTGTGATTTAATGAAGCTGATGGAGGAGAACAGTGATCTAGTGCTGCTTCTATATCAACTGGGAGGATGCAGATGAAGAAAATGCTCCACTTAAGGGTGTGTGTCTGTACTGTGTGCCTCAGTGATGATTATCTGTGCTTGTGTGTCTGTAGTGTTAACCCATCACACTCATAAGAGACACACATCTTATTACAACATCGTTTAAATCTGCAGAGTCAAAAGAAAAATCATGGATAACACCTTCATAATGATGAAAATAAAAAGTTGTATTCTGAATTGAAACTGAGACCTTAATTGAGTTTTTTGATATATGAGTCACGATTTTGATTCCAGAGTCGAGAATGAACTGAATCACAGCGGGGATTTTACTGTATTTGATTTTTCCTGACAGAAATGGATTTCTCCCTGTTTTATCTGGGGATCAACTCTGGATTTCAGCCTCTTATTTCCCAGCAGTCAAAAGCACGTGTCACTAACAACATTAATGATACCTCTGATGAGGCCACTGGAGGTCTAGGCTCTGAAAGACCTATGCAGTTTCACTGTGTGTCTGTGGTTTGTGGTACGGTAATGGTTACCTGACCCTGATGTCCTGTGTCGAAATCTAATTTGTTATATCTTAATAAGTATTCTGGCATGTTGTACTTTATATTAACAGAGCAGATAGTATAGAAAACATACAGACTGCACAGAGCAAGGAACAGGGAGCAGATTAATGTGGCCAAACCGCCAACAGGTTTTCTGCATGTGCACACTGGACCTTTAAGAATATGCAGACTGTCTGTGTAATGAATGGCGCAGTGATAACTGTTGATAGTGAAGTGTGTGAGTTACCTAGAGAACATTGTGGAGATTTCTCCTGAATGTTGTAAAGACAGGTGCGTGTGCGTGTGTAAAGCTGCATGCATCCCAACAGACAAAATATTAAAAGTTTGATTTTTAACCACTCTTACATGTTTGTCCACAGTCAGCTGACTCTGGTGTTTCTGCCTGTTCACAGTGACTGTGCAGGTCTGACCTGGAAGACAAACATGTTCGGACCATTAACTCTGCTGGAAGTTTAATCTTTGAGCCCAGCGGAACACAGAGGCGGCACTTCCTGCAGCCTGCAGCCCGGATCGAACGCTCTGTCTGCCAATCAGCTGGTAAGAACCTCTCGCTCTTATTAGAATCAGAAAACAATGCTAAACATGCACGACGCTGACTGTGTGATGACTGCAGGGACATGTGGAGCAGATGGGGACGTTACAGCTGAGTTCAGCTCGATCAGTCCTGACTATAGCCGTGAACGAGTCACATGACTTCTCCATGTGACCTCTCTTCAGTCTGTTCACGTTTCTGTATCTGTGTTGTTGTAGGTCTGTATCAGTCCACAGCTGATCTGGGACCTGATCCGACATGGAGATTTCATTTGCAGGCAAACGAGCTCTGGTGACCGGAGCAGGAAAAGGTAAACACGAACACATACACACACACACACACACATGGTGTGCACACTGACACCAGCAGGATGATTCAGAAATCACACACACACACACACACACACACACACATCCCCCCGTCATCGCGATCCAGAGCGCTGAGAATGTTTTCACTGATCACAGATCAGTCATTTAAATATTTAAATAATTGTAGTTTTTTTATGAGAACACAGACAGGCAGGATACATGAAACAGTCAGAACCTGACCTCTGTGTCTTCAGGTTAAACCTCATGTGCAGTCAAACATTGTTCACACTCACAGAAGTTTATTCAATCTGGTGGAATTCACAACGTTTCAAAGAGATTGAATGTGTTCAGCTGAAATTTTGATGTGTAGAATATTACTTTTGATGAACAGTGCAGCTTCTATATCTCACACAATATCAGTGCCTGCTCCAGTGAAGCTTTCATACACAGAACACATGGAAAAATGTTTCATTCCACAAAAGGTCATTATCAACCAGTGAGGAGAGGAAGACTCAGAAAACAATCAGAAGTAACGTGGACAAACAACTAACCCTAACCCTGAAAACAAAAAGAACACACTGAAAAACTAAAACAGTATTTTGTGCACATGATCAGCTAGAAAATGAATAAACATGTTTTCTAATTCTATAGAAAAATCCAAAGTTGTCTGAACACAAAACACTGAAATAAAAATGAAACACAAAATGGATTATTTAACAACCAGATCTCATGACTTGAACAGTTGGCTAACAAGGGACACTTTAACCTGCTCTGTTTAGCATTTATGAGCAGTATATGAATATTTGATAAATGCGTATAATAGGCTATAATTAGCAGATCAAAATATGTGTCCTAAGCTGCTGTAAACAGGTACTGAATAACAATATATCACAGCAATAATATAAAATTACAGAAGTTGTTTTGCACTGTTTATAATAGAAGTGTCAGTGTTGAAAATGAAAGTGATGAAGAGGAACGTGAACACACTCAAAGGGTTTCGTTTGTTCCAACTTTTTTTTGACGCTTTGTTGAAGGAGTGTGGTGTGCTAAAGCCTGAGACATGTGTGGAATGTGTGTGTGTGTGTGTGTGTGTCAGCTCTGGTGTCACAGCAGCAGCTCCGCTCTGTAATAAGTCTTTGTGTTTATGGATGTTTGGTGTCTCAGGGATTGGCAGGGCCACGGCTCTGGCTCTGGCACGCTGTGGGGCAAAGGTCATAGCAGTCACACGCACGCAGGCCGACCTGAACACTCTGGTGCAGGAGGTAACACACACACACTCACACACACACACACACACACACACACACACACACACACACACACACACACACACACTGTCACTGATCTAAGAGGCCCTGTACCTGACCTCTGACCCCTCCACACCCTCCTCTGTTTTATCTGTCCTATTGTGCTCCCATTCCATCTCTCCGCTCATTATCATGTGAGGTGTCTACTTCACTCTCCACCCCACTGCTCTGTTCATCTTCATCATCAATTGTCTCTCCTCACCCTCCTCTTCATCTTGAATAGCTTTTATGCAGATGCAGAAACATGAATGTTATATGTGATGGATGGTCAAGATGGTAGAGATTCACATGAAGTCACAGAGTTGTTTGAGTTTGTTCTTTATGTCTTTGTGGATATAATTCAGTTTTACTTCATACTGTGATCATTGTAGAATGGATCAACACTGCTTGTCTATCAAAGCCTTTAATATACTAATATATTTAATATACGAATAACTAATCTCATTTAGTCAGTCCTTTTGTTATCTGAACCAACATGTCTGCTGTTGGCTTGCTCTCACAGTGTGAGTCCATCACCCCGGTGTGTGTGGACCTGGCAGACTGGGAGGCCACAGAGGCGGCCATGCAGGATGTCGGCCCCATCGATCTGCTGGTGAATAACGCTGCCTGTGCCAACCTGCAGCCGTTTCTGGAGGTCACACCCGACCAGTTTGACCAGTAAGACAAAGTCCAGATGTGATGTAGAACATACGAGTCCGCCCTTATTGTTTAATCATCGGGTTTATTATGTTCTTCATATCATCTCCAGGTCATTCAATGTGAATGTGAAAGCTGTGCTGCATGTCTCCCAGGTACAATGATGGCTCTTCACTACATGATTTGTTTTTGTTTGTTGTAAGCAGTCAAAGTGAACATGATGTCCACATATTGCCAGCAGATGTTTATGGTAAACTCAAGTTTTGGTTTCAGCACAAGAAAACTAAGATATCTTCTGGAATGGATGAGCATTGTTTAATCACACCATCAGTTTAAACTGAAATGTCTGCCTCATCAGACTGCTTCTGTTGGATCATCTCTGTGTCTTTGCTCAGATTGTAGCTCGGGGTATGAAGGCCAGAGGATCAGGAGGCTCCATTGTGAACGTGTCCAGCCAGGCCTCCCAGTGTGCCCTCAGAGACCACGCTGTCTACTGTGAGTAGAGAACAGAGGAACAGCCAGCAGCACCTGGACACAAAGACTTCACTTTGTGGAACAGTCTTCATGCTGAACAGATTGTATAGAGTCAGCTATTATTCAGATGACAGTTCCTGCTTGAAAGCTTATTAGATGAAGCGACGCCAAACAAACATTACGGTGTGAGAACTCACTTATCTTCAGGTACGGAGCTACAAAATCAAAAATAAATGAATAAGTGACTCCATAAAAATGGAATATGCCATTAAATTCACCAAAATAATATTCATTTATACATTAATTAATTAGTAAAATCTGTCATAAATCATATTTCTGTTTTGATATTTGATGTTTGTTTTCCTATTTAATCTTCCATTTTATTCAATGAGGCATTTATTTTAGATTTAGATTTATTTTTGATTTTGGCAGATGCAGTCTTTCATAATAACTAACTGCTGAATTATTAAGTGGGGTCTCTTTCACCGCTGTTACTTTGTCATAATTAAATGACTTATTAGATGGCTAATAATTTAGCTTTTTGTCTTTAAAGGTCCAGTGTGTCAGATTTAGAGGGCTAAATCTACAGAATATAATATTCATAACTCTGTTTTCATTAGTGTGTAATCACCTGTAAAATAAGACTTGTTGTGTTTTCACCTCAGAATGAAACTTTTACATGTACAGATGTTGCAGGTCCTCTTCCATGGAGTCCACCATGTTTCTACAGGAGCCCAGAACAGACAAACTAAACACTAGATAGAGCCTTTCACTGTTTCCGTGCGTATCGTGGCCACCGTAGTATCTCCTTCACACTAGGAAGGAGAGGGTGCAGTAATGAGCAACTACACCTGTAGATGCCACGAAATCCTACAGACTAGATTTTAATAACGAGTTAGTAATGAGTTGTTCTTTTATTGGGACATTGATTCCCCGTGCCACATTAAAATCAAATCATATCACAGTAAAGAGTGTGTTGTGTTTCAGTGTCCAGCAGAAGGCAGCACAGACCTGCCAATCATAAATACAATGCTCTGTCATCAGTTTTCATGAGGTTTTTGTTTTGAACAGGAAGTGACATCATCATGCCAACAGTCAGCTGATGAGCTGGTGGCAGCCATGAGAGTTTCCTTTGGGCCAGCTTGCTGATGGGACACAGACTGTACATTAAGTTCCATTTCTAACTGACTGTCTGCAGTTTTGAGGATTCTCAATCAAATTTCTACCAACATGTCCATAAAAAAATAATATTTAATTATGAATGACTACACTAACTGCTACAGATCCATGGGGAAGGGGCAGCACTGGCTGCTGTAGCCCTGCTGACAATAAAGTTGTGTTGTTTCTGTCATTGTTCAGGTTCCACTAAAGGAGCCCTGGACATGCTGACTAAAGTGATGGCTCTAGAGCTGGGACCCCACCAGGTACCCTCACACCTGCACAGCATGACAACCGACTTACTGATTAATATTGTAGCTAAGGTCGCATTGCTGTGTTCTGCTCAGATCCGTGTGAACAGTGTGAACCCGACAGTGGTGATGACAGAGATGGGTCGCCTGGGCTGGAGTGACCCTGAAAAATCCAAGACCATGACGTCCCGCATCCCCCTGGGCCGCTTTGCAGGTCAGACACTTCATCAGCGTGTAGAGCAGGAGGCAACACAATGATTCTTTCATTACAGACATCTTTCTGCACAGCTACACCAGACTGAGAGCTTTATAGATATGTGATTCATATCCCCATCTATTGTCTATACCCACTGGTTCATATCCCAGCATGCACTGAGTGAAAGGCAAGGTGCAGCATTGACAGTCTGGTTATTTCTTGCTCATATTAAAAGCATAGTACATTTGAATATGGATATTTGCTTCTTGACATGGAGCTGCTACACCAGAGTCAGTGTAGCAAATATTTATAGACTGAGATGAATAAATGTATGTAATTTAGGTTTCTACTTCTTTTTCTTACACAGACACACACAGACATAAAGTTGATTTGCGTCTTCTCATCTCACTCTCATAATGAATACAATGATGAGCTGCTTCTTGCAGTTTAGGTTGTGCCACTCTCTACAAAAGACTCATGGAGGGTTAGCTCCCACGCTTAGCCTCCTCAGAGAGTTCATATCAGGGCACTGCTGCACATTCAGATTCAGGAATGTGGATTCCATCCCTGTTGTGGAACAATGGAGCTGCTCTTCGCCCTTGCCTGCCCATCCAGTCTACATGTGTTTTGTGGACTTGGACAGGGTTCATTATGTTCTCTTATAACTGGAGCGACAGCTGTGCTCACATTCTCTGCATTAACGTCCAGCATGTTCTTGGTCAGTGCAGGACTTTTCCTCTTCACCAGTTCTGTTCATGTTTCATCGACACACAGGATGCAGAGGTGCAGCCAAAGAGCGCCATCACATTTAAATGTAATCTTAGTTTAGTATAAACTAAATGTCTCCAGTGCTATAGTAATGCAGCGTGCACACATCCTTCCACTTCATATGTGTTAACTGAGCTGCCTCTGTGTGTGTGTGTACAGAGGTGGAGGACGTGGTGAACAGCATTTTATTCCTGCTGAGTGATAAGAGCAACATGACTAATGGAGTCACTCTGCCGGTGGACGGAGGCTTCCTGGCCTGCTGACCGTCACGAGCCTCATCTGAACACACCGCTCATCTGCTCAGAGGAAAAGAACAAATACTTCCTGTCTTATCTCCGCACTGCTTTATACAAACACAGGTCACTTTTATTCAACAATTAAAATCAACTGCTGCACAACCAACCTCTGACTTTCCTTTTGTTCTTTGTTGGTCCCTTTTGTTTTATGTCAGCATTGGTATGTTTCATTTCCTTCTGTTTATGTAAACGATTCCAAACAAAGGTTTATTTAACATCATATGTACTGCTGTGTACTTTCCTGTCTCATGGCATTTGTTTGTCTGACTGTGAGAGTTTAGTCATATAATTAAAGGTGCAGTGTGTAAGATTGTGGGCCTCTATTTTCATAATAAGGCAGACATGGAATATAATATTCATAACTCTGTCTTCATGCATGTATAATCACCTGAAAATACAAATGTTTTTATTTTTGTTACTTAAAAATTAGCCTTTTATATCTACAGTGGGAGGATGTCCTCTGCCATGGAGGTTGCCATGTTGAAACACTGTGTTTCAGACTAAATACTGACTGTAGACAGGGCATTTCAAGTGTTCTTTCTCCGTTACACTAGGTGGGTGAGGGTGATGGTGATTACACCATTAGATGCAACTAAATCCTCCACACTGGACATTTAAATATACTGACCATTTTGACACTGATAACCAAAAACTGACCCTGTGGCTCAGGCTGTAGAGCAGCGACAGCAGCTTTGGATAAAAAATGACATTTGTTTATCAGGAATAATGTGAATGAATGTGTGTGTGTGTGTGTGTGTGATTGGGTGACTGTGACAAGTGAGTTACCATAAGTAATAATCTGCTGACAGGAATGCTCCTATGTGGAAGGGCTTTTGCATAATTAATATGTTTGTTTGATGAACGCAGAAATACAACAAACCCTGTTGTCTATGGCAAACTGATCAGGACTAGGGTTGCAAAGGGGCAGAAGGTTTCTGGTGAATTTCTGGAAACTTTCTGGAAACTTTCCATGGTCAGTTAAGCTCTGGAATTTTGGGAATATTCCAAATCAGAAACTCCATGGGAATTATGGACATTTATGGGAATTAACTGTAAATTGGTGGTAATTTAAACAAACTGTATCATATCCAAACATAAATCTAAACATTTTGTCTAAACATTTATTTGTAAGTAGAACTTTATCAAGTTTGAATTATTTTATTGAACAAATGTGTGTCTTCAATAGTCTCTGTGTGCTCTGGGCTCTAAAGTGTGGTCCAGGTACAGAAATCACCTGTGCAGGCAGGGGGCGTGGCCTCAATAGCCCTGCAGTAAGCAGTGTGCTATGTGCATGTGATTGAGGAATAGCAGATATTCAAGTGTACCTGCATGAAATCTGATTGTTTTAGTCAAGATTATGCTAAAATATATTTTCCACAACTATATTTAAATTCCCTGTTAACCTTCAATTTTGTAAATTCCCGTTTATTCGCATAAATTCCCATTGATTCCCATGGAAAGTTTCCAACTTTGAAAATTCCCAGAATTTTGCAACCAGGACCCCCAAAGATATCACAATTTTTTTTTTTTTAAATCAGACGGTGAATAGCAGGATAGGAGAGATTAAAACTTGTACACCCAAAGATATGGATGTTCTGGCATGATGAGGTATAATAATCATGAGGCATAATAACCCCAACAGGCTGTTTAACACTGACAGCAGTGTCAGCTCATTGCTTGTTTGTTTCTAATGGACAGATTTAAATCATATAAGAAAAAGAAAAGCAGCTAATCGTCACATTGGAGCAGAGAATATACTAGTGCTGTTCAATTTAAAAAAGTATTTACGACCAAAAACAACAAATATTTCACAAATCCTGCTTATTAAGAAATATTTTATTATTTATTTCTTTCACTAAATATTTTCCAGTGTTTATTTACCTTCTCATTTTTGTATTTACCCAGAATATGATTTAAATGACTGGACAATACGTGTCTCTGTCCACTAACATGACGTCATTTTATGCTCTTGTTCATGTTTTAGTGGAATAAAGAAATAAAGGGAGTGAAGAAGAAATCATGACAGGACACAGTTTTAGTACCTTACATATACATTTGTATTTAGTATACAAAAAATTGAAATATTTCACCACACAGACATGTGAAGTAATAAAAAATAAGACAAACAGTTGGAACAAGTATACAAGTCATCTTACATTACATACGTACATGGCCGATGCATTTCATCATACAACCTCTCCTAAGAATTACAGTGGGTCAAAGAACCAGAGAACTTCCATGCAATAGTAGATTAGAATTTTTCGCTGCGTTTCTCAGCTACATTTCGACACCTTAGCTAGGCAGGACCACACGACATGATTCAACCACACAGTTTGCTATGCCAACCAAAGACAGCGTGACAGAGGTGGACTGCGGTGCTGCGTCTCGCCACGTGAGGGAGACAGACACACTGCAGGCCTGCAACCATACAGAAATGCATTTCATAAAGGTGCAATCTGCACTGTTTGCCACAATGACAAACTCCACAAAGATTGGCCCCTTTATTGTACACTGTTAGCAACACTTCTAACTTCAACATGAGCGACTATAATCCCTTTAGTTTGAATTGTTTTAGAGCTAAATATTCAGGTACATGTAGATAGATATTCATAACGCATTCCTTTTCTAAGGATTATTCTGTACATCACTAGATGTCATTAATATCCATTTTTTCTTTATGTCCACAGATTGTTGAAAAGTCTTGTGTATTACTACAATACAATATGAAATAGTACCAAAAACTTGACACTAAAAAACTTGGCTTAAAACAATACTGTCTTTTATGCACTACCCCAAACTGTCAAACAAAGCTGTCTCACTGATACCGACACGTGCTCACCCACACACACAAACACCAGCGTTCATATATACGCCTGTGACACACACACACACACGCACTCACTCACTCTCACACACACACACACACACACTTACACACACACAAGAACAGAGACAAGATCTAAACAATGGGATAAATTAAGACAGAATATTTTAAGACCCATGCAAGCTCCTCCACCCCCACAGGCAGAACTCAGGCAGCAAGGTTGTACAGCCCCCATGTTTGGCATGCTCGTCTGTCACATGTTCACAGTTAGATGAAGTTACCCAGAGACACTACACTAAGATCAGATGTTAGTCGAGGATGTTTTGTAAAGGATAGCACACATTGGATGCATCGTTTCCACCTCGCTAACCGTGAAACAGCGAAGAAGAAATCATCTTAACTCAAGACACCCACTTTTTCCAGAGCCAGAGGCAGGCAAAATGTTCAGAGTCACTGGAGTTAAAAGTCACCACTCTTACATTTGACTACTGTTTCAGTGTTTGTTACACGTGTGTTACACGTTCATGTTCAGAGTTTTGCTATCAGTATCAATAACATTGTACTCACTAAAGTAATGGCTGATATGTTTAAAAGGGCAAAGAACATGACCAGTCAGTTACAGTTGGCCAGCTTAACCTCTCAGATGAAAGAAAACATGGGCTGCTGGGTCCCAGTAACCCCCCACTCCTTTGACTCTGTCCAGTGTTACAGATGTCAAAAGCTAGGACACTACCAGTACTGTGTGCTAATTCTATAAAATGCACTGACTTTAATAAGTAACATGTATCTGCAACACCTTAGACGTCGAAGGTCTCTGCAGACAATTTCAAGATTTATACAAATGCTGGATTTATTTTAAAGCATGTTCTTGACTTACTTGTCTGCATGTTTGAATCTCAGTAATTAACTTGGTGAGTACGATGTTATTATTGACACCCAGGTTGTAATAAACCAGAATTTCCCTTTAACGTCTGACATTATTTCCATTTTAGACATCTTGCTTGATTTGTGAAATTTGGTGAATGCAGGCAGGAGTGTTTTGTTCTTACTGTGAGCTCCAACCGATTTCTGTGTGCATGCCAGTAATATGCATTTTGCCTCCACATGCTGATCTTAGATCAGGAGCTGAGGGTAACTTCTGACCTGAAGGCGTATTCACAGTTCACTTTCTATCTAGTCAACACTGCATTAATTCAAGCAAGCATGGCTGAGAAAGAATAGATGTTGTAGTATGAAGACAAGTAATAACCTTTGTCAGCCCTCATGGCAACTTGTTCTATGAGTACAAAGTAGGTGGACAGTCAATGTCTTTCACAAAGAACCTATGAATCTATTCAGTAATGGTAAAAAAATCTGATTAAATATTGGACTTGTTACCAATATCGCTTTGAAAAAACATCAATATAAAGAAAGCAATCTCAGCAGTGCACACTCACGCTCGCTAGTTTTTCTGTCTCATCCTCTCACAGAAGTAGTGGTTGTTGTTCATGGTGATGTAGTGTAGTGTTTTAGCAGTGTTTCCTCCTCAGAACATGGTGCACCTCTTTCCCCTCTTCTTCACGGGCGGAGGGCAGAGCACGGCTCGAATAGCCTCGTCGAATACCGTCTTCAGGCCCCGCTGGGTCAGAGCAGAGCACTCCAGGTACTTCACGGCCCCTGAAGAAGGAAGGAAGGAAGGAAGGGCATGATGGGAAGAAAAGACTTCTCAGTGACGCTTTGTGACTCTGCTTCTAGTTCTCCATTATAGAAAGGGTCAATGTCAACCTCAGGGCCTCAGTATGCTCCAAATGACCAACAATGCTTCCAAATCTGACAATCCAATAAGCACATCTCCAACGTTGGCCAGTGTTTACATCATTAAGTTACCGATGAACCACAGTGCTTTTCAACATAACGATATGTGCTGACGGCTGTCTGGGAGGCTGGAAGCTTGTGGTGTGTTAGGAAAATGGTCAACAGTAATTCAAGTTTTGAACAAAGAAACTATCACTGCTGATACAGATCTATCTGATGGACGGACAAGGTAATATATTATATAATATTATAATATAATAATCTATTATTATTTACATTACATTTAGTCAGGTTCACCAACTTCCTTCGTCTCTCTTATATATCTGATATCTGATATATCTTTACCCAGAAGTTATCGCAACTAGAAGCAAGCAAGGAAATGTCATGAAATGCACCGATACCGGAAACATTTGGGATAATGTAAATACACAACCCAACAAAATATCTAACTAAGGCCTAGTGTTTTAATGTGGAAGTATGTTATTTTATTTTCAAACAATCAAATCTTTCTGACTTTAATTTTTGAGGCTCATGTTTCATCTCTATAATATAAAACTATAGAAACATATTTTCCAGGCCTGGGTGTGGGTTCTTGATCAAATCTGGCTGAGACAAACAACCATACTGTACTGTATTGCCGGGTTTGTCTGCACCACTCATCATTTGTGGAAAAATAAATGGTAATGAATGTTTGGATCTTCATACAAAACGTATCCAGAGTGCACGTGGCACACACAGCCTCACCAATCTCTCGTGCCATGGCCAGGCCCTGTGGGTAGGTGATGGGGGAAAGCTTCTTGTCTCGCAGCCTCTCGATGGTGTCCTTGTCATCTCGCAGATCCAGCTTGGTGCCCACCAGGATGATGGGTGTGTTGGGGCAATGGTGTCTCACCTCAGGGTACCACTGGGACACCACACACACACACACACACACACACACCCCAATGCACGTGTACATATGCATATCCAAAAGACAAAGTCAGTGAGAGAGGAGAGAGAGAAGAGTTAGCCGGATGCAGAGGCAGAGCGATGAGCGCCTTATGACGGAAACATTCAACACACCGTGAGTTGTTTTTTTTCTGTCTGAATGGAAGCATAGTTGTATGAACACAAAACATCGTCAGGCAAAGTAAACCTCCAATCACATCACATGATGAGAGAATCCCATCAGACCAGAAGCATACAGACTCTACAGAGGGAGGCCGGACCTTCAGGAAAGTTGTGATTTCGTATGAGAGCATCCCATGATGCTCAGCAGACCAAACCACAGCTGGCCGTCACACTCCCTCTGCAGAGTGTGTGGACTCGTTCAGACCTCGCCTTACAACACGTCTCTGTCCTGCATCACCCCGGTGGAGTCAGTTCAAGTACAGACTGTTCTAAGCTGAGGTCTGAACGGGTGGGGCAGAGATATGATAAGCCAGGTGGAGCCATAGATGTGCCTCCTTGTGGTCAGACTCGGCATGGAAGGGGGACAAAGGGAGGGGGGGCGGGTGGTCAGTCAGCGTACTGACCTTAGCTCGGACGTTCTCAAAGGAGGCCGGACTGACCAGGGAGAAGCATATCAAGAACACATCCTGGGAGAGAACCAGAGAAATGGCTAGTTGAGAGTGACATCTATGTGTGTGTTTGAGTACGTGTGTGTGCCACCTAACTGACCTTATTTCATCATTACAGGAACATGTTTTGTCATTTGAGCTATATTGTGTTATTTATGTGAAATGTAATTTAATCATATTTAGATGATATTTTCAATCTAATAATTTCTTAATGAACCATTCCAGGCTATAGAGATCATCTTATGAGTTAATGCAGACATCTGTCATAATTTAAGAGTGGAGCATGCATAATATAATTTGAACTTCTTCAGTCTATACAGGACATACAGCAAATTAGTTCAGTCAGCTGTTCCACCTGACAAGTGTAAATATAACAACCTTACCTCTCCACAACATGCTCAAAATCAGAAGTTTGAACCCAAAGAGAGCAGAGCAGCTTTAAGACCCTGTTTTACTGGAAAAGTTATATAACTGTCGCACATATGTCTGTGTGAATGTGTGAGTCTGTGTGTGTCTGCATGTGTGTGTGTGTGTGTGTGTGTGTGTGTGTGTGTGTGCGTGTGATTGGGGGGAAGGAGTTTGAATACCGTCTGTGGGTAAGACAGTGGTCTGAGCCTATCGTAGTCCTCCTGTCCTGCTGTATCCCAAAGGCCCAGATTCACTGGTTTCCCATCCACCATCACATTGGCAGAGTAGTTGTCAAAGCTGCAGGAAGGCGGACACCACACTGAGTGAATGCAGTGAAGACAGAGCGTGCATGCACCTGGCTGATTTTGTTGCATTTCCAATCTCTGATCAGGGAAGTGAATACCCAGAACAGAGAGCCGGAGTCAAGCAAGAACGTTTGTTTTTTACACACATCGTGCTATAATGAGATATTACATGTTAATTAACAAGCTTTAAACAGAGCCAAGCTACCTGCTTCATATTTACTTAACAGACACAAGAGTGACAGCGATCTTCTCACTGAGCTTTCACTATTCCTTCAAGGCTCTGTCTGCACTAACATTATACATATTTGTCATTACACATATTTATCTCATGGTCTTCAGCAGAAGTTGTCACGAGGTCAGCTCAGTTGCCATCACATGACCCACATATGAAACTTTGGTCACATGGTCATAAATATCATCTGGTCATACGTGTTGGTTCATGTTCTCGTCATGTGATGACAACTGAGTAGATGAAGATACTAAAATGTAGTTTACATTTCTAGAAATAGCTAATACGTCAGCGTTGAGTGAAAATATTTTTTTCTTCTTCTACAATCAAGAGTGAACTTCATAATTTATAGTTCAAAGTTTATGGCTGAAATGGTATGGTTTCATGTTATATGGTCCTATCACATGAAACTACTGCTGATCAAAAAGGAGTGAGTGCAGTGTGTGGTGTACTCACACAGTGGGGATGTATTCACCGGGGAAGGCATTGGTGGTGTAGCTAATCAGCAGACAGGTCTTACCCACAGCCCTGAAGAAGAGGCACAGAGGATACATGAGTATAAACTTTATCAAAATTCTGTAGACACACACACAGTATGTGTGTATGCAGTGCTGTATGTGTGTGTGTGTGTGTGTGTGTGTGTGTGTGTGTAAAGGCAGGCTGCTATTTCCTTTTACTGTGCCACACAGACACTGGCCTACATTCATGTTGCCTGAGGCACACAGTAGCCCCCTCTGATACACTGCCTCCCCCAACTCTCTCTCCTCTCTCTCTCTTTCTCTCTTACACACACACACACACACACACACACACACATGCACAAACCTAACCTACCCCTCCTGCTCACATACAGTACCCCCTCCCTAACCCCAGTACTGTACTGACACAAGCTGCAGGATGCCACACAGATTGGTGGTGGCATGGATGGATATTGGCTGTGTGCTCATGCATGAGGTAATGAGCAATTTTGTGTGCATGTCTCCATACACACAGCAAATGGTGGTGACACACAGTGCCAATATGTGTGAGGGCGCCATGAGACTGATTTTTAGGTCAGCAAGTTTCTCTGGTTAGGATGGAGAGCAGGACAGAGAGGCCATTATTATAAAGCAGTATAAGAAAGAAGGGCATTATTTTTCTCATTAAAGGTCCACTGTGGCAGATTTAGGCTCTAAACTCTATTTACAGAATATAATACTCATAACTCTGTTTTCATTAGTCTTCGAATAAGACTATCATGTTTCTACAGTGACTCAGAATGGATAAACTAAATGCTGACTCTAGTTAGAACCTTGTGTGCCTATCGAGCCTTTTAGGGCCTACACTCTTGGAACAAGAGCATGATGTGAGGAGGTTGCAACCAGCAACACCTTGTCCTTTAAAGGGGAACTTCAGTGATTAGTATTCTACTTGGACTAACTTGTGCGACTACTGAGAGACTGGAAAGAATGGACAAAATCAGTGCATCACTGGCCAAAATATCCTGACCTTCACTCCCTATGTTGGTTCCTACACATCCCACAATGCAACTTGATATTGCCGCAACAGAGTTGTGAAGTGGGCGGAGCCTCTGGGTCACAGTAATTTTTTTTCTCCTCAGTGTTTCTAAACATAGATCAGTGGTCAGTGTCGTGTTTGAGAAATCCTGTTCTGTCCATCAGTTCCTCATGGTTGGTTCTACTTACTACAATAACCATATGCCTTGGTTGTCCTTGCCAAATAAGGTGCAAATCAGAGCTGACAAACTTTGCCATTATAGGTAGGACCGAAACACTACATCATAGTTGCAGAATTCATCCAAGACTGACCCAGAACCAAAACTGAACTCAGTTCACCTTCAGATTGTATCAGTGATTCTCCAAAAAGCAGAATTTACTTGTTGTACTTAGACGCATCTTGGGAGTCATTTTACTATCCTTGGGCTTCTACCTTTGACATCTGATTAAAACAAAAAACATATTTTCTAACACAGTTGTTCATCTTTTGTCCTGATGATTTGACCAGGAGAGTTTTATGTCCACTAGACCATCGCCTGTCAGTTAAAGAAAACAGGCGTGACTTTTACTTCAAGGACCCTTTTGGGTCTTTACAACAACTCTTATCAAGTCAATTTAAAGAAGCTAATGGACATAGTAGACACATACCATGCTCATGGTACTGCAAATTCCAGCAAAGAAGTGTGAGTTCAAAATCTTTCAACTTGAAAAATTCAGACAATATCTTGAGGATTTATGAATCCAGTCTATGAATGTATGGAGACAAGACGAACAGGAGAGACACTGGAGGAAAATAATAGAAAGAACTGGACTTTCTGAGATTAGTCAGTCTGACTGACACACACACACACACACACACGCACGCACACACACACAGATGGTCTCCACATACATGGTCAGTGTGTACTTTGCTAGCTAGCTGCAGCTAATATCTGTCAGATGGTACATGAGCCTCTTTAACAGCAGATATGTGGACTTGTCATGGCAGGGAAAGCACTGGTGTTACTGATAACATTAACAACAGTTCAGCAAACCAGTGAAGCAGCTAAATGGAACTCAGCCATCATTTATCTTATTCATGTTTGTGCTATTCTGAACCAACCTTCATCAGACACAGAGCAGACACACTCCATGCATCCACGACATGGATGTTTGTAAAGCAGACTTCCTGTTATAAATGTGTAGTTTAAGAGCCCAAAGTGCAGTTATGACATCATCAGGGTTGTTTTGTTCAAACCACCAGTCAGCTGAGCAGCAGCTACTCCCCATGACAACGAAACTGAGCTTCATGTATAATGCTCCTTTACATGGTTTATGATATTTCTGAATTATTATCATATCATCTGTGATACACAGACAGAATCTACTCTGATAGAGGAATGAGCTCACAAACTTTGAGAGTTCTGATATTAATCATAGAATTCTGAGAAATATCATGAGAGAAAGTCTAAATTTATCTAAGACAGTCCAGATTGTTTAGTTTCAGCATCCAAACAGTCTTTGGCCTTTAGCTCTCTGAGATGTGACATGCCATAATGTCAGAGCTCATCTTCCTAGCCTTCATCAACACCTCGCGATAACATTAAGATTTAAAAACATTCAAAATCCTGCAACACATCTCATTCCACATGCACATCCCATCCCTCTGGATGCAGTAAGACAGAGCCAATGTGAGCAGAATGAGGGCAGCGGGGCCTGTGTGCCACTGACAGGGCCACAAATTCCTTAGCGTGCATCAGCACTTCAGCCTGCCTCCAGTGGCCTACGAGGCGTGTAGGTGTTCCCGCATAGCATCCCGAGGCGCTCCGCTGCTACCGCCACAAATGGACCGGAGGCCACGATGCGATCGAACCGAATGCAAGCACGAAGCAGATCAGTGAGGAAATCTATCGAGCATCGGCACAGCACACGACAGAAAAGCAGGGCGACCGATAGATCGGTGAGCCCCAGCCCCTTTTCTACATAGCATCCTCCCATCATCCATCCATCCGTGGACGCTTCACTGAATCACACAGGAGAAAATGAAAACGAGCCGCTGCTCTGGCTCTGGATGCGTGCTCTTACCCGTCGCCCACCACCACACATTTGATTGCTTGCATTGCTGCAGAAGCTGGAGGCTTTCAGGGAGCCGGCGCTGGTGCTTCAATAGATCCGACAGGCTGCGCTGAGGTTTCGGATGAGAGCAGCGGGCCAGTCCGCTCGGCGATGGAGCCGCAGTGTGAAAGGGGTCGATGACGAGCGGTGCCGAGTGACTCCGGAAAGTACCGAGTGTCTTTAAAGGGACAGAGTAGGAATAAAGGAATCCAAGCAGAGGAAGAGAGGGTTCACTCCGTGTACTTCCGTCTTCGCTTTATGTCTCCTACTAAGCTAAGTCTAGTCAAAATTTGGATTTAATATTCCATAACCATGACTAACCATGAGTGTTTTTGTTTTTATGAGCTTGTCCCTGAAGCATATAAACAGCTAGCTGGTAGTGTGTGACTAACAAGTAACATTCAAATCACTTAATGAGAGAGTTATGGAAACAGAAATTAACAGTTATTAAATATCAGTATATTTAAAATATTATGTATTCATAAAATGCAAATCACGGTGTCACTGCCCAATAACAAAGTGCAGGATCCACAGTCATAAAGACAACGTTTCATTGGCTTCAAATGTGAGTGAACTATCTTAACAGTGAATGATCTTTGGCTGTAATTTCAAGACCCAGTGACCTCATACATCCCCACCCCACCAACACATCACACACTGAACGCCATGTATGTTATCTATTCTACAGAATGACAGACTCCACACACGGAGAACATCACGAGACATGTTTTTCAGAAATGACCACGTTTAATATGCAAATAATAAAAAACATGTCATATCATCAAAAACAGCGCAAAATGCTAAAAACACACGTGACAATATAAATGACAAATATCTATCACATATCTGAAATAATGTCAAGATATACAGTGATTTGTATTATAAAAGACTGCATCCAGAGTTTATTTGGACTTTGTTAAATATAATAACATCTGTAAAAAGAGAAGAATGACTTCACTGCTCTCTGCACCTGAGCTGCAGAGCTGTCTCCTCTCACACAAACAATATTAAGGCATATTTCAATCAAATCTCATTTTGTATGTAAACACTGACAATGCTGCGTTGTCTTTGATTCGTTTAGACTGGAGAAGAAGAATGAGGACAATTCATTGTTCATCTAACAGGAGAGACAAACAGAATGCAGAGTGGAAATGATTTGGCAATGATTGGAGCAAATGATGAACAATAAGACCGGGCTGTGATCATAGGAAATGAAATGTCCATTCAACAGCAGTGTGGTCTCGTGTCCAGCTGTATTCTGTCTTAAAATAAACAGAACTTAAAAACACTATATACTACAGCCTATATACTGTTTTTATACAGCCTTCTGTGGATCATTCTGGTTTATGACAGCTTGTGGCTTGTGCGCGTTGTTATTTGTAGCTGAGTAGTTAGTAGTAGCAAGTAGGAAGATGACATTTGCATTCTTGATCCTGCTTACAAACCTCTGATAGTCAATCACTTTTCCAAACAATGGAGAGAATCACTAATAAGCACAACAGCTGACGTATTTGTATCGTAGCAGATCAGAGATGTGGTGATAGCAGGTCTGGAAACAGTTAGCTGAACTCGTTTGGAAGAGAAAGACACGTTACTTGTAAAAACATGTTACCAACATTTTCAATGTGTTCAATTTAGTTAAATTTAACCCTGACCTCTAAGCCTAAGTGCTTTAAGTAATCTGGATACTCTTTGACCTGTATGACTATCATGATGTAATCATTTTCCCAGATCAGGTTTCCAGCTTTTTACTTGAATGAGTATGTCATCATAACAGATCCAAAAGATTGGCAAAACAATGGAAATAAGACTCAAGCTGTAATAAATCAGAATTTTCTTAAAATGATCATTGATGATGAATTCAGATTAAATGTCTTGTTAAGATGAGGACTTTTTCCTGTAAACTAAGCCTACGTGTTGGGTTTCATTTTCTACTTTTCAAGTCCAGTCCTGATTTTTTTGTGCAGGAGCCCAGTGAGGGCTCAGAGGTTACAGCTTACAGGGGTGGAGGTCTCTGGGTCATTTCTTGGGGCTGCTGTAGTGACCCAGAGGGGAGCCCTGAACGTAGGTGAGGATAGCGCTCTGCAGGTAGCTGGCTCTTTGCGCCTCGTCCTCCCTCATCCTCTGGATCTCTGCCTCCCTCAACCGCAGCTTCTCCAGCATGGAAGACATCTCACTCTCTTTGTCGAGGAGCGCCTCTCTGTGGTTACTGCTCAGCACTGCAGGAGAGCAAGCCACAGGAGGAGAAAGATGTGAAATACAGCAGTACAGAAAATATTTCAGATTTCAAACATGATGCATTTAAAATAAGTACAATGTCTGTCCTGGTTACATACAAGAACAGTTCAGCGTTCAGATTACTTAGTCACTTGTTCTAGATGTAAAATGTGTATCTTGCATTAGGGAACGTCATGCTGCTGGGGTCAGTATATTTCTGATTTATTGAAATAAACTTTTTGCCAGAGGAAAATATAATAATGTGTAAAGTGATGAGAAAAGAAGGAAAGAGTGATGACACCTTTAATCTCTCTCTCCAGAGCGCTGATCTTCTCTTTGAGTCCTCCCTGTGCTGTCCTCTCTGCATGTAAATGTCCAATCTGTTCCTGCAGCTCCACCCTCACCCGGCTCACCTCAGCCACCCTCTCCTGGTCTTTACCCGACAACTCCTGCAACAACAACACACCACCTGTTCAACACTCAGAGCTTTTTCAACTAACAACCTTTTATTACTTCTTTTGACAGCCGATCATAGAGTTTCAAAGTGGATGGAGTTATTTCGAGGCTCTAACATCTATCCACAATTCAAAGTCCCATTCATTTTCTCACATAGAATGTTTGGTGACTGACAGTTCTTTCTCTTCAAGCCTTGGATGGAAACATGAAACTCTCATGCTTGAATCATAAGTAGAAGATGAACAGTTGTGTCAGGAAATACTGAAGAGAGAGAGAGATAGATAGAGAGAGAGAGAGAGAGAGAGAGAGAGAGAGAGAGAGAGAGAGAGAGAGAGAGGAGGAATGACATGCAGCAAAGGGCCACAGGTCAGGATTGAAAGGACTGAGCCTTTGTGCATGCGGTACTCGTTCCACCAGGTGAGCTACCAGGACGCCACAATATCTGGTTCTTTAATAAAAAATTGAAGGTTATTCATTAGTAAGTCTTGTAATAAGCATTAGTTAATAGTAATAAAGCCTATATAAGATGCTTATTATCATTAATATATGTAATAAGACGGAATAAGTGTTAATATTAGCATCATAAACATGTAGAAGCATCTGCTTAAGAGTGTTAACAAAAGCCTTATGAGTTACATAAAATGGACCCTATTAAGTCTGAATTATGAATGAAGTGCCACACTGAGGTAGGTGCTTTCATTCATTGTGTATAGACGTGTAAACACTTGAGTATTGGGAAAACATAACAGATAAATTATCACAGATTTTTAACATTGAATTGAACAAAGACCCTGCGTGCCTGCTGTTTGCGCTCCTGGAGACACAAATCAAAAACTCACATTCTAGTAGACTTCTTTGTATTCTTACTTTCTGTGTGAGAAAAAACATATTCCTGAAGCGGATTGATTGTCAACCTTCATCACTGGCTGGGTGGCACAACGTTGTTTTTGATATGATACCTATGGAATATCTGACATATAGATCAAAATGTATGAGTAATGTATTTTATAAGATTTGGGCCCCGTTCTTAAAATATATAGGCACTAGACTGGCAGCCATTGTGATGAAGGGTTTGGCAGATTACAGTTGTGATCCGACACATTCACACTGTATGAATACATAACTGACTGGACTGTAACTTATACTTGCTTGAGTGTTAGTGATGCTGCACTATTCAGAAATATGGGATGTAGATGCTGTCTCTAATGGGTTTGCATTCTACTGTACAATGTCCTAGACTGTTTTTGTTGTGTACCATGGCCTCCCCCCTTTTGTTTTACTGTTGAGTTTGTTTGTTTGTATATTTTTGTTTTTAAGGGTGTATTTGTATTGTTTATAGTAAAGTACAGAATTCTGATACTGGCTTTGCTTGAGTACATGTTCCCCTGCTGTCTCCTTGTTGTGCGACACAGTCTTCCTCCTGTCATTTTTTGTTGTTGTTTGTTTTGAACTTGTTTTATTTGTTAAAAGTTAAAAAAAATGTTCAATAAAGACATTGTTTAAAAAAAGCCTTATGAGTTACTTACAATTATTTCTAATAATAGGAAACTAACTTACCTATGATATCATTGTTTTTTTGAGATTTCTTCCTACATACCACATGACCTCTGTGGAAACACTACATTTAATCCAGTGTTTTCGCAGGTCAACAATCATGTGGCAGCATCAGTCTGACAAATATCACATATATGATGATGTGCCTCATGACGCACACACAAAAAGTTGTATGTGTAAAGGTCAGCTGGTGGGTTCTGACCTGCTGCAGTTCCTCTATCCGGCGCCGCAGACCGTCCATCTCGATGCTCTGCTGGCTGTTCTTCACCTGCAGCTCAGAGATGGTCTGTTTCTGCTGGGAGCAGTGGAGCTGGACTTCCTGCAGGGAGGAACGCACCGAGCGAAGCTTCTCCTCCAAGGACGACACATGCTCCTGCTGCTCAGAGGAAACAAAAGGTGGAAGTAAGGATGGAGAACAACTGGCTGATGATCCACTCAATATCAATACTGCTTTCCAGGTAGGTCCAGATAATCATTAAAACAAACACTGAACTGTAAGATCGTAAATGTAGGAACATCTTAATAACAGGTTTTTGAATCCACCTCCTCCAGACGAACTTGAGCCCGCACTCTTCCCAGTTCCTCCTCAGCCTGGGCCCTCTCTGTCACACACGCTGCTTTAGCTTTACTCAGTTCCTACAACAGACGGACATCAAAATATTACATTAGATGAAAGCAGATTGGAGATTTTAGCGGTGGTTCTCTCACTGAGCTGAAGGTGTCTCTGAAGATCAAAACCAAACTGAAGAATTACAATGAATTTAACTGCACTTCCAGTCTGTAGAAATTATTCAAAAATGCAGCTCTGTGGTGTTGGATCACAGTACAGTGTGAAGATGTTATTACCTTATCGTGCAGTCAGTTTATTATATTTATTGTAACCCAGCTCTCTAGCACTGAGGTGTTTCCATGTCCTACATTCATCTGAAAAAGGGGGGCATTCCCAGCTTGAAAGAAGCCAACCTCTACATTTGAATAACTGCAGTGTCTGGAAAGTTACAGTTGGGTAATCACCCCTGGGCTTAGTCTGGCTTTTTAAAATAGCACAGTGTAATAAATCACAATTTGCGTCAACAGGCTTTAATTCAGTGACTCACCCACTGATAACACCACCACAACACTTTATCACACACACATTATCAGGACCCCCTCCTTGAATTGCCACCTTATCGTGGTGGAGGGGTTTGTGTGCTCGAATGATCCTAGGAGCTATGTTGTCGGGGGCATTATGCTCCTGTTAGGGTCTCCCATGGCAAACAGGTCCTAGATGACGGGCCAGACCAAGAGCAGTTCACCAACCTCCTATGGAAAGGCATAAATCAAGGACCGTGATGTCGCCCGGTATGGCGCAACCGGGGCCCCACCCTGGAGCCAGGCCCGGGGTTGGGGCTCGTATGCGAGCGCCTGGTGGCCGGGCCTTTGCCCGCGGGGCCCCAGCCGGGCTCAGCCCGAAGCGGCTATGTGGGCCGAGCTCCTGTGGGTTCACCCCCCCACAGAGGTAGCCATAGGGGGCCGGTGCAATGTGGATCGGGCGACAGTCGAAGGCGGGGGCCCCGACGGCATGATCCCCAGACACAGCGGCTAGCTGTTGGGACGTGGAACGTCACCTCACTGGGGGGGAAAGAGCCAGAACTTGTGCGGGAGGTTGAGAGGTACCGGCTAGAGATAGTCGGGCTCACCTCCACGCACAGCTTGGGCTCCGGAACCCAGCTCCTCGAGAGGGGCTGGACTCTCCACTTCTCTGGAGTCGCCCATGGTGATCGGCCACGAGCGGGTGTGGGCTTGCTTATAGCTCCCCAGCTTGGCCGCCATGTGTTGGAGTTTACCCTGGTGAACGAGAGGGTCGCCTCTCTGCGCCTTCGGGTCGGGGAGAGGGCTCTTACTGTTGTTTGCGCCTATGGGCCGAATAGCAGTACAGAGTATCCGGCCTTCTTGAAGTCCCTGGGGGGGGTTCTGAGAGGAGCCCCGACTGGGGACTCCATTGTTCTGCTGGGGGACTTTAACGCTCACGTGGGCGATGACAGTGACACCTGGAGGGGCGTGACTGGGAGGAACAGCCTCCCGGATCTGAACCCGAGTGGTGCTTTGTTGTTGGACTTCTGTGCTAGTCACGGTTTGTCTATAACGAACACCATGTTCGAGCATAGGGGCGTCCATAAGTGCACGTGGCACCAAGACGCCTTAGGCCGGAGGTCGATGATTGACTTTGTTGTCGTTTCATCTGATATCCAGCCCTATGTTTTGGACACTCGGGTGAAGAGAAGGGCTGAGCTGTTTGGCAGGCCCAAACGTACTGTGAGGGTCTGCTGGGAACGCCTGGCCGAGCACTCTGTCAGGGAGGTCTTTATCTACCACCTCCGGGAGAGCTTCTCTCAGATTCTGAGGGAGGCGAGGGACATTGAGTCTGAGTGGACCATGTTCTCTGCCTCCATTGTCAACGCGGCTGTTCGGTGCCTGTCGTGGCAGCAACCCCCGAACCCGGTGGTGGACACCGGAAGTAAGGGCTGCTGTTAAGCTGAAGAAGGAGTCCTATCAGACCAAGTTGGCCTCCAGGACTCCTGAGGCAGTTGACGGGTATTGGCAGGCCAGGCGTGCTGCAGCTCTGGCAGTTGCGGAGGCAAAAACTCGGAGCTGGGAGGAGTTCGGTGAGGCCATGGCGGAGGACTATCAGTCGGCCCCGAAGAAATTCTGGCAAACCATCCGGCGCCTCAGGAGGGGGAAGCAGTACTCTGCCAACACTGTTTACAGTGCAGGTGGGGAGCTGTTGACCTCAACTGGGGATATTGTCGGGCGGTGGAAGGAATACTTTGGGGATCTCCTCAATCCCATTGTCACGTCTTCCATTGAGGAAGCGGAGGCTGATGACTCAGAGGTGGACTCGTCCATTACCCAAGACGAAGTCACTGAGGTGGTTTGCAAGCTCCTCTGTGGCAAGGCACCGGGGGTGGATGAGATCCGCCCTGAGTATCTTAAGTCTCTGGATGTTGTGGGGCTGTCTTGGTTGACACGCCTCTGCAACATCGCGTGGCGGCTGGGGACGGTGCCTTTGGAGTGGCAGACCGGGGTGGTGGTCCTGCTTTTTAAAAAGGGGGACCGGAGAGTGTGCTCCAACTACAGGGGGATCACACTTCTTAGCCTCCCCGGGAAGGTTTACGCCAGGGTACTGGAGAGGAGAATTCGGCCGATAGTCAAACCTCGGATCCAGGAGGAACAATGCGGTTTTCGTCCTGGTCGGGGAACACTGGACCAGCTATATACCCTTCATAGGGTGTTCGAGGGTTCATGGGAGTTCGCCCAACCAGTCCACGTGTTTTGTGGATCTGGAGAAGGCATTCGACCGTGTCCCTCGTGGTCTTCTGTGGGGGGTGCTTTGGGAGTATGGGGTCCGGGGCTCTTTGCTAAGGGCTGTCCGGTCCCTGTATGAACGTAGCAGAACGTAGTCTGGTACGCATTGCCGGCAGTAAATCAGACCTGTTCCCAGTGTGTGTTGGACTCCGGCAGGGCTGCCCTTTGTCACTGGTTCTGTTCATAATTTTTATGGACAGAAGTTCTAGGCGCAGCCAGGGGCCAGAGGGAGTTCTGTTTGGGAACCACAGGATTTCATCTCTGCTTTTTGCAGATGATGTTGTCCTGTTGGCTTCTTCAAATCAGGACCTACAGCATGCTCTGGGGCGGTTTGCAGCCGAGTGTGAAGCGGCTGGGATGAGAATCAGCACCTCCAAGTCCGAGGCCATGGTTCTCGACCGGAAAAGGGTGGCTTGCCCCCTCCGGGTTGGTGGAGATGTTCTGCCTCAAGTGGAGGAGTTTAAGTATCTCGGGATCTTGTTCACGAGTAAGGGAAGGATGGAGCGTGAGATTGACAGGCGGATCGGTGCAGCTTCCGCAGTGATGCGGTCGCTGTACCGGTCCGTCGTGGTGAACAGGGAGCTGAGCTGAAAGGCGAAGCTCTCGATTTACCGGTCAATCTACGTTCCGACTCTCACCTATGGTCATGAGCTTTTCGTAATGACTGAAAGAACAAGATCGCGGATACAAGCGGCCGAAATGAGTTTCCTCCGCAGGGTGGCTGGGCGCTCCCTTACAGACAGGGTGAGAAGCTCAGTCACTCGGGAGGAGCTTGGAGTAGAGCCGCTGCTCCTTCACATCGAGAGGAGTCAGTTGAGGTGGCTCGGGCATCTGTTCCGGATGCCTCCTGGACGCCTCCCTAGGGAGGTGTTCCAGGCATGTCCCCCCGGGAGGAGGCCCCAGGGAAGACCCAGGACACGCTGGAGGGACTATGTCTCTCGGCTGGCCTGGGAACGCCTCGGTGTTCCTCCCGTGGAGCTGGCCGAGGTGTCTGGGGAGAGGGAAGTTTGGGCTTCCCTGCTAAGACTGCTGCCTCCGCGACCCGGCAATGGATGAGCGGAAGAAGATGGATGGACATTATCAGGACATGTCTGTCTTGAATGTCCTTCAAAGTCCTTCAAAAAATCTCCAACAGCATCAGAAATGTGGAAAAAACACCAACGGCTGTCTTTTCTCTGTAGCTGCTACAGTCCAGACACACATCTGTGGTGCTGTGCACAGATTCTGCTGCTACAACATAACTACTAAATTCAGGAAATCTGGTTTTAGGTGACTAAATAACTACTATCTGTTATAAGCAGTTACTTTGCTGACTAAATGTGTGTGTGTGTGTGTGTTACACTGATTGTGTCTGACCTCTTCCAGTTGGATCCGCTGTCCCTCCAGTTTGAAGATGCGTTCCTGCAGAGCTCTCTCACTCTCTTCTAGATGTCGATTCACGTGCTCCACCTGCACACAAATGTGAACTTTGAGTATTTTATCTTTCACTGATTTTGTCTACATCTCTTCGAATACTGACTTTTCATAAAGTATACAGAAAATTAAACAACAGCCAAATCACATCTCATTTGTGTAAAAATCTGAAGTGTAAAAACAGTCCCTGCTAGAAGCCTGACAACCTCGCTATGACAGTAAAAAACTTTCTTCCAACAATTCCTTTCACCTGCAACAAATGATTTTTGTTCACTTGGGGTCACTGCACGATTTCTGATTGGATCTGGCTGCACATGCAGATGCTGCGCCCTGCAACTCTTTGCTGTTTTTGTTTATCTGTTTTCGGTTCTATGACAAAAATAGCATGCAATTATCAGAAATGGAAGGGTGGGGTTTGGATTAAAGAGAGACAATCCATCAGAACAGGTACTGTGACTGCTCCTGGAGGAGAGGACAAGAGCTTGGACTTCAAACCAGCTCCTGGCTAATGTTCTAATCTGGATAAAATGCGACTGGGGCTGGCTAAACGACAGGAAATCAGACACTATTGTGCTCACATCTTTATGGAGACCCGCTCAGTCGACATCCTGAATCTCGACGAGCAGGTGTTCTGAGCTGACAGAGCACAGGATGAGAACAGGAGGATTCTTAGTGCTTAGCACTATGTTGATGCAACTGTTTACATCAGATGCAAATAAAAAAATGCACTGCATTTCATAAGTTATTAAACCTAAATGAAATGATCTGTTATTCTATGTGTGTAGCAGGAAGGGACTGCAAGCTGTCTAAATGTCCTTGATCCTTGATACAGTATATGAGAAAGTTTTTCAGAGCACCTCCTTCTGGCGTAGACTGTCCATGTCCTCCAGAGCCTGCTTGGACCGTCGCTTCTCCATTTCCATACGATCTATCAGAGTGTGACGTACAGGACATCTCTTCAGGTTACAAGTGGAAAAAAAACATCTGTTCTCTTTGCATCTGTAATAAAGAAAGTGTGTGTGTGTGTGTGTGTGTGTGTGTCTGTGTGTATGTTCTGGGAGTGTGTGTTACCTTCTGACTGGGCTAATCGCAGCTTCAGCTCTGCTGTGCTGTTGGTCAGCTCCTGCTTCAGCTCAAAGATCTGCTGCTGTTGAGACTTACACCTGCGCTCCATCTCCTCCACCTAACACACAATTAGGTTCACATCACAAAAGTGCACATAATGCAGCTTGTGTGTGTGTGTGTGTGTGTGTGTGTGTGTGTGTGTGTGTGTGTGTGAGAGAGAGAGATGCTAAGCATTAGCATACACCATTTTGATGAATAGACATTACTCTCACTTTATTCCTGAGCTGGACGTTGGTTTCTGTCAGGTTTTGGATCTCTCGGAGGAGTTTGCCCTCTCTGAGTACACTGTCCTGCAGGATGGAAACACATGAGGTGCATTCATTTGTGACAGCAATATCTCAACAAGCAAAAATGATTTTGATTTTGAGTTGTCAATTTGTCATAATGTGTTATTGCTTGGCAGGATGGATTTCATTGCACAGTTGGAAAAAGATAATAGTTATGTCTGATGATCATCAAACTTCCTCTGTGGTCACTCAAGCCAACATGAGCTAGCTAACACAGCTAACACGGCTAAGACAAGCTCTTCACTGTGTTGCTGCCAGGTAGGTAGTTAACACGAGCAAGCTTGTTAAGCTAATAGGCTTAAAAGCTTAAGAGGGTTAGTTTCTGTGTCTGTTTACGTACAGCAGTTGACACAGTTAATTCAAATTTACGTTGATGTTGTTGGTGCAGTTAACAGGAGCTAACCGGCTATACTACACAGGTTAAGAAGAGCGGGGAATGTGATTGGCTGAAAGGTGAGAGGGCAGTGACAATGCCACGAAAAGTGATGTGAAATAAAATGTATCATTCTGAAAAGTGAAACGACATGAAACTTGACATGAAACAAGAGTTATTACAATATATATATATATAAAAAGAAAAGAACACATTGCTGTCAGTGTGTGAAGGTAGGCATGACTACATCTGAATTCTTACTGGTTACCAGGTGTGCAACAGAGATAGAGCCCTTTCCTGTTCACTATTTATATCAGGGATTTTTTCTTTTATGTCTAAAGTGAGTCATTGTTGCTTTTTTATTTCTCACCTACTTGTATATAATAATAGTTTTATGCTCATTCTGACCTCTTTGTTGTCCTTGTTTTTAGCTGTATGTCTGTTTCACCTGTAAAATGCTCTGTGTGTATGTATGTACATGTAGGCATACACATACTCAGATACTGATTCAAACAACATTGTTACATTACAATAACATACAGATATTCACTCTCTACTGTGTGAATAGTCCATTTACTATTATTGTCATTATTGCTATCATTATAAATGTTTGGACTTATTTAGTTCCATTTGGTTGCTTTTCACTTACTTACTTATTTACTTAATTAAACAAACTGTCTTATGGAAATACATTTCACTATGAGTGTATCTGTGTGATTTTATGTGAATAAACAATTGAAATTATGGGACCTTGTTGTCATGTTATATCTATGTCTTTTTATATTTTCTTCATACCTTTCTTGCTGGAGTGTTATGTTCATGTTTTGTGGGTGTTTTTCATTGTTTTGTTCAATAGAATGTATCTTTATGATCATGTGACCTTGTTTTACCCTAAAAACAGCCTGTAGCAGGAGGCATTTATCTCACTGGTGTTGATTCAATGTATTACCACATGTGAAAGCTTCATGAGCTACAGGAGCTATAGGCTAACATGTTTAAATCTTCTTTCCTGTACAAATCACATCTGAGATGATGTGCTGTTCTCTCTCCTCCTCTCCATCCGTACCTCTTGCTCTTTCTTCCTCTCTCTGTTCTGTCGTTCCCTCTGTTCTTCTTTCTCAGTCTTTAATCGTGTCAGCAGCTCTCCCATGTTGTGGTTTTTCTGCTCAGAGAGGGCGAGGGCAGCCTCCGTCATCTGCACTCTGTATGACATCACAACATCATGTGATCAGAGCTACAGTATGTGCGTCTTATTAGAATTTAAGGAACTCTAGTGAGTGAATCACTGATGATTTGAAGATGAAAAGACGTTTAATGTACAGATGCAAAAATTTTTTTTTTTAAAGTCGTCTCTTGAGATCAGGAGTTAATTATCCTGTTTCCTCCAGATAACTAAGCTTGTTTATTCATGATAATGAGATCATCTATCATGTTAATTAAAAAAAACAAAACTAGTACACGGGCACAAAGGGCTGCCAAAAGAGGCTCTGTCTTTGCTGAATGTGCTGCATTATTCCATGATCAGTTTACTACTAACATCTCACTAACAACAGGGTGTTTGTCACCTTTGTGAGAGGGTATCAGGACCGGTGAGAAATTATTATCTACCATAATTATAATGGCAGTGCCACAATCATAGCTTAGTATACCGCAAATGTTCTGGCACAACATGACCTAAATGTAAGGTGTATAGAGAAGGAGAAGCTGTCTCTGAAACGCTTACAGTATTAAAAGACAACTTCAGTGTCACCTGATGACCACAGCCCTGTTTTCGTGCCGCCTCGATGACCAACACCAGCAGTGCTGTGACTGTTTAGCTTTTCTCTCACCTTGACATTTGTTTTGCCCATCTTTGTGGTATTTTGGTGCAAAGCACAGAGTGCACAGTGCACTGGTGGGAGGAAAGGTGAAACATGTGGAAGATTCATTCAAATGTGTATGAGTATTTCAGGTCTTAACGTATGGTCACATTACATTTTGCATATGAAACTATTCACCTCAGGCTTGAAACACAGAAGTTAATATTCTTTCTTGTTTCTTCTGTTTAGCACATTATCCATAATTGATTTGTTCAAATATATTTGAGGACCATTACCTGGTAATTTATCAGGACTGACTTGTAGAATTATATTAAAACTAGAACCTGACTGAAAATGGATTTCTGATGCTAATGCTGATATTGGGTGTAAAAAATTCCAATATCATAACATATACAGGCTGATATTCTTTATATATAAATAAACATGTTTATCAAACACAACCAGTGATATAGATATGTAACAGAGGCAAATATTTTACAGTTTAACAGTGAACATTCTGGTCTAAAATGACCTCAGTGCACTGAAACGGTAAACTGCACTGGGAATTCAATAATTGTTAATAACTAGTTAATAGATCTTAATAACTCACAAGTATCATTGTCTACATTGTCCTGTAAAAACAGTTTTCATATCAGTGCATTTGACAACATACACGCCCATACTCATATATCTGTGATAGACAATACTGGACGATAAAATCGGCCTACTGATACTTCAGGTTCTAATTACATTTTTTTTTAAAGTTCCAGTTCAAAAAATAGGACTCAGTTAAGTGACATTCAAAGTGGAATATTGTCGCATACTGTATGTACAATAGAATACCCACATACAGACTGTGTTGTTCTTCATATAGTGAATACAGCATGAGGGGAAATGAAATGCTTACTTGGCAGTCAGAGAGTTGACAGCTGACTTCCTCTCATTCAGAGCTTCCTGGAGTTGGCTTATCTGAATAGAGGTGGACCTGATCAAACAGAAAAGAAGAAATGAGGTCATCCCCAAAAGGTCATGGATACAAAATGAGCATAACACAGTAAAAAAAGAAGTTCTACATGTCCCTGTACAGTACATGTACACAGTAAAACCTCAACTCACCTGCTGGAGCGTCCCATCTCGTCCCTCTGCCTGTCTATGGTTTCCATCAGGCCTAGGAACTGACAGAGAGGAGGGACAGCAAGAGTCATCATCACAAACTTCAACCTAAATCTGCTGTACTTAATGAATAATTAAAAGTCATCCACCCAGCATCTTATGTGTAGCACAGAAGTAAACAGCTGCAAACATCTTCATCCTCATCAGAGCACAGTGAGTGCACAGCTTCTTCAGGTTCTAGGAGGTCTGTGAATATCTAACAGGGCTGGATTCTGCAGATATTTGCAGGATAAGTGAAAGATTTTAACCTATTGGTGGAACTAAAGGAAAAGTCAGGGGACCAGACGAGTCTGGAGCTGAAAACCTCTGTAACTTATCTGCATGTCCAGATTTTCATTTTCTCATTGGGAGACTTTTTCTCGTGATTTTCTTCAAACAGCCTTCAGTGCTCAGTGTTCCTAAACTACTTCAGTTGTTTCAGTGTGCGCTTTACCTGCCGGCCTTTCTCCTCCTTCAGTATGTGAATCTCCTTGCTGAGGACCTGGGTCCTGCTGTGGTTCTCTCTCAGGGTGGACTGTCTGTCTGAGTTGTGCACAGTGGTTTGCTCTTAAAGGGTTAAACAACAGGCAACGGATAAGCAGAAGAAGATGGATGGATGGATGGGTTAAACAACAGGAACAAAAGGGTAAAGAGTGCAGAGATGGGTCCAGAGCAGAGGACAGTATGCTAACAGTTAACGTACCACAGAGTAATGATCTGTACCACGTTCAAATCCACATTGTAGAAGTGTTAATAATGAAAGGTGGAACAAGATATTATTCAGATTGAAGCCATACTGTTACAGTTACAAGACGCCAAAGGCTGCCCCCGTGGTCTACATCTTATATATATTCAGTTTGTGTTCTGTTCTAGTGTAACAAGTGAATTTCCTTGGTGTGGTGAACACACACACACACACACACACACACACACACACACACACACACACACACACTTACCAAGTGCTCTGAGAGTGTCACTGGGTATGTTGTTCCCTGCCATCTCCAGCTGCACTATGCTCTTGTTCTTCTGCAGAGCCTCTAGCAGAGACCTGCCACCCAGCAGACCAATGTTGTTCCACCTCAGGTCTGTGAACAGTCAGAGAGAAAGGCCAGAGTGGCGGACCATCAGTTCAGTCATTCAGTCAGAATACATCAGGAATCTGTTCTTTAGCACCCCAAGTTGTGGATTAAATGTATCATTCTACATGTTTGTTAAGATCAGAAACAGGCATTTTTTCTAGGTCAGTACAGACCACAGGGACGGTGTCACTGGTTGTTGCAGATCATGTGATCCATCAAAGCCCCCAAATCCCACCTATCAACCTCAGCTTAAAGTAATCAGGTAAATAATGAAATATTTTTATAATGAAATTGTCATTTTTAAATGCAATTTTGATGAAAACTGAGCAGTGTCCCAAACTCCCGTTGTCAATCATGATTACATCTCACTCTTATTGTCAAGTTATATTACTAATGTAATATCCTAATGGAAATTAAATGGAAGCTGTGTGTTTCATTTTTTCTATTAAACAAAATTACAACTTGTATTCACCTCACTGACACCTGAGCCAAGACAAACAAACAACAGATTCTTACACGAGACAATTAGCTTACAAAATGAACATGTCATATTTCATTTTACTGTGTGTCACCTAACACTTCCACTGCGTTGTTGCGTTTAAGTGCCAGAGCGAGCTCGGAGGCTCCGTGGTGGTTGATCTGATTGTTGCGCAGGTCCAGCTGTGTCAGCACGCTATTGGACGCCAAACCCTCACAAAAGAGTGAGAAGGCTTCATCCCACACACCCAGAGCGTTCCATTCCAACACCAGCCTGCAAACAGTGTTAAGCATAGCGTGTTAATGAGGACACTGTTCTCTGATGCAGCAGTGTGTGGTTATTTTCTATTAAAAATCAAGATCAAAAATCCTTTCTTAAAGGTTGTCTAGTCCAAGCTGTGAGCAGATTTGACAGTGACGGATTCTAATTTGGTTCAAGCTAATGCACTCAAACACTCAGATATTTCTCTTCTTCTTTTAAACTTCTGTTAACTCCTGTCCTTAGACCTAAATTGCTATTTAAAATACATGTGTGCTGCTGCAGTGACAGAAAATATTCTGATATGAAAAGCATCTTTCTCACCTACGCAGAGTTTTGTTACGTGCCAACAGCTTTCCCAGGACTTCCGCCCCTTTGGATCTCAAGTTATTCCCCTGTGAAGAATGTTTCACATCAGCAGACTATCGATATACATGTCCATGAAAAGAAAAATGTATTAGTGACTTGGAGTGTGTGCAGCCTAATTTGTGTTACCTTCAGATCCAGGACTTTTACTGTTGTGTTGCCAAACAGTCCAGTCAGCAGTACTTTGGCACCTGAGAATCACACACAAGCATAAAAACAGATACTGTTGAACATGATTTTATACTTACTGTCTTACACTATACTTACATTAACTCTGAGGGTATCTACTAACATGTACTGTGTGTATATCAAAGTCTGATGTATCATCTTCGTCCAGAGCTTAATTTTTGTCCTAAAACAGCTGCTGCTTCAGGGACATTTCAGTGACTCGTCCCATATTTGCATTTATATATTTATATGGATGCTAACAGACCTGGCTCTTCTGCTGAGAAACTTACAATACACTTGGGTATTGTGAATTTTAAGACTTACACACCTTCCTCGCTGAGCATGCAGTCGCTCAGTGACACCTCTGTAAAGGCGGTATCTTTTTCGAAGGCCCTGGCCAACACAGAGCAGGTATCTGCAGACAGACTCTGTCCACTCAGGTCCAGTCTGGAGCCCTGAGCAGTCCTGTTCTCCTGGAGCTGAGCCACAACACTCTCCTGGGGCTCCACACCTCCCTCCTTACACAGACGCAGGTAGGTCCGCCTGAAGTCCTCCATGCTTGGTCACCAGCGTCTCCTTTTCATTGGAGACGCTGCCTGAAAGTCTTCCGTCTTTCCTCTGTCACCTAATGATTGACCTATGATCAGAAAATTAATATACAACTATTTTGATAATTGACTGATCCTTCAAGTCATTTTTCAAGCAACAAAGCCAAACATTACAAAGTACTAGATTTTAAAATGAGGATTTTCTCATAAATTATATTTTTAACTCATGTGATTGTAAACTGAATATCTTTGGGTTTAATGCATGGATCTTATCTACGGACCAAAGGTTAAATAGATCAATTGACAGATTATTCGATTATCATATTACTAAAACAATGTAAAATCACGGGTCTGGTGGAGCTGAAAATGAATTGTATAAGACACAGATGCTGCTTTTCTAATAATTCCATCTCTCCTGCATCGACTACATCCACACCGCACCCAAAGAAGATTTGTTCTATCACGCAGAGACATCCACTAGCAGCTCATTATCATCAGTCAGTAAGTAAGTGGGTGCAGGACTGCAGAAGAACCAAAGTCAAGCAGCAGTAATCTGCTGCATTCAGGAGGTGCAGATGCATGAAACTCCTGAGGGTTTCTGGGCTCATCTACCAACAGGATAGTTTCTGATTAGGAATGCTTAACCAGGTAAAGACTAGTGAAGCACTGACAGTGTACTGAGTCTCTGTAATGGACAGCAATGCCAATAATTTGGACATGCCCAAATCAAGACAGGTTCTGTAACCTAAAACTTATTGCAACTACAAGTTCTACTCATCCACTACACTCACTTGGCCACATGAAGTAGTTAAAACAAACTAATAACACAGAAAGAAAGAAATGATAACGTTTGAACGACGTGAAGCAGATAACTCCAGCACAGTAAAGTGGAGCAGCGCACAGTCCATTACTGTCAATTATCACGAACTACAAAAACACATAAGCGCATAAAGAGGAAGTCTTCATTGATTTTAACACGAAGTTCAAACTTTAGAAACACATTTGTCAGTTGGGACTGTTAGCTAGTTGGCGGAAGCAAACAGCGACACAGAAGCATCGAAGGCAGTGAAATAAAGTCTGATAAAGAATCAGAACACGATTTGTACTGATGAAGAAAGGCATTGTGTTTTATTTACATGGTGAATAGCGTCTGAGCACCAAGTTAAAGTTGCACTGCCACGTTTTGAATGTAACGTTATCGTTACAGTATCTCCGCGCGCGTCAAACGCTCGTGCAGTGCTATCAAACGGTTAACCGACGTGCAAATTACGGAAGCCTTTGAAGTCGTTTCCTAAAAAAAATATGAAAGCTATTTTCAGACAAAAACACAAACCTCACAGACTTCAGCACAGGCACCGTCCTGCCAGTTATTGTTGTTGTAGACAGCACAGCTGACAGGCAGAGGAAGCCAAGCGACAAAGTAACTAGGAAGTGTGATTCAACGCAAAGCATCTTGGTCAACGTAGTTTCGAAACCGTTTTCAGCAGTCTACCCTTATACTAAGTGAAGATAACCAACAGCTGACTAAAACTGCACTTACTCGTCCTTAATCAGTCACAAAGTGAATTGAATGTTATGTATGAAAACGTCGCGTTAGTTAACAATAAATAGTTATTAACATATTGAACCAGCAGGGGGCGGAATGCAACAGCAGCTCACTTCGCCACAGCTGATAACTGCTTGGGTAGAAGAAGAAGAACACAACAAGCATGGCAGGAAGTATAACGAACACTCCGATCAGCAGCTCTCTGTCCAAACTACAGTCTTTAAATGGACTGTTCGCAATATATAAAAAACAAGGACCGACATCTGCAGACGTGTTAAATACACTCAAAGAAGCTCTGCTCAAAGGTGAGACGACTGGACCGAACCGGGACCAGGATCAGAAACCCAGTGTGTTTGTATCTGTTGAAGCTAACAGTGACATGTTGTGTGTTGCTCCTCTTTCAGAGGCTGGGGTACAGAACCCGAACCCGCGAAAAAGGAAGAAGCAGAGCCTGAAGATGGGGCACGGAGGGACGCTGGACAGCGCTGCCAGCGGGGTGCTGGGTGAGAGAGAGAGGGGTGCTGGCTGAGACAGGGGTGACGCGTTCACGTCCGCTCACGTGCTGCTGGTCCATGTGCGACTGTTGTCATTTTGGGTGGTGTTTTGTTCAGTCTTTGGTCGCAGTGGATCAGATGTTAAATGAAAGTTCCACCCAGACAACCCTTATACCTCATGTGCCCAGTAACAGGGCCGGAGGCTTGCTTAACGTTATAACGTTGGTTGGATGTTGGGCAGAGTTTGGTATGTCGATGGACTGCAAAGCACCTTTGGTTGCGTCCTCTTCATATCACACCCAAAAAGACTCCTTAAAGCAGTGTCATGTATGCACATTTTGTTTCTGTGTAAATGACTCTAAAATTCTGTCTGAGATCAAATCAAGTGTGTATCCTCCAAAGGTTCACTTAGTTACCAGCAAGGAAACACAAAGAGCACATTTAGAACCGAAGACTAAGTTTGATTTCTCTAACTCAGCCTGCTGGAGCCTCATCAGCTTTGACTGAACTGAGCGAGAGAGAGGACTGTTTGTTTTGTCCCACATCACTCTTAATGAAATCATCATGTGTGTATTGTTTTAACTGACTTTTAAAGTAAAACAAAAACACGTCTTAAGGAAGCAAACACGCATCCTTAAGACATGTTTGACTGGACACAAACTCAGCAGGGTGTTTATTATTGGCAGACCTTGGCTCCAGTTGTAGCTGCGCAGCATCCACCAATCACGCTTGGACATATTGCAGACATCTGTGACGCATCACACACTCCTGTGCCTCACACACACGCACCCACAAGTCAACTCAGGGAATGTCTGTGATTATGTGATTTCAGGTCGACCTCTATTGTTTACTTGTACAGAAGACATGACCTGAGTGTCCTCAGTAATAGCTACAGTCTGGGTTTATTAAACAATATACACGCTTACAATATAGAAACTAACCATTTTATTATTATTAACTATATCAGAGGACTAAAAATGGTTTATGATGAGTTACTAATCCCTGATTCAAATTTGGACGATAGCTCAGCATAAAATAGGGCATATATTGACAGGGTCACCACTGGTAAGGCTGTAAAATGAGTAACATCATCATCACCATCAGTCCGTTGTTCATTTGTCCAACAGATTTTCATTGTTGGGTGTAATGCCCATTGACACCTTTAGGGGAGTGCTAACAGGACTTCAGACTAACACCGTCTCTGTGTCTTCCAGTTGTTGGTGTTGGGAATGGCACAAAGATGCTCAGCACCATGTTGGCTGGTTCTAAGGTGAGTTTGTAAAGTTTGTTCGTATGTAAACAGTAAAAGTCAGCTGATACACAGCAAAGCTATAAAGAGCTACATCACTCAATCTGTGACACTGTTCTGCTTGAAAAGAGAGAGAGAGAGAGTGTGTGTGTGTGTGTGTGTGTGTGTGTGTGTGTGTGTGTGTGTGTGTGTGTGTGTGTGTGTGTGTGTGTGTGTGTGTGTGTGTGTGTGTGTGTTACGACTGCTCTGTTAATTATAAAACCACAGAAACCAATCAGACTTTTGTGTGTCTGTAGTGTATTACTGTCCAGACAGAACCTGCTGGGTAGCTGCAACACAATGTTATTATGTGATATCATAAAATAAAACTAAGTCATCCATCTATGTTCTAACCCTCAGCTATGGTTATGAGCTTTTAGGTAGTGACCGAAAAAAGTGACCGAGTGAGTATGAAATTGTAGATACAATACCAAAATGAGCTTCCTCCGCCGGGTGGCCGGGCTCAGCCTTCGAGATAGGGTGAGGAGCTCGGACATCCGGAGGGAGCTCGGAGTAGAGCTGCCGCTCCTTCACGTTGGAAGGAGCCAGCTGAGGTGATTCGGGTATCTGATTAGAATGCTCCCTGGGTGCCTTACTTTGGAAGTGTGACACATCCAACTGGGAGGAGACCAGGAGCCAATCTAGCCTGAGAATGCCTCGGGATCCCCCAGGAGGGGCTGGAATGTGTTGCTGGAGAGAAGGACATTTGGAGCGCCCTGCTAAACCTGCTGCCACCGTCTGCGGATAAACAGAAGAGGATGGATGGATTATTAAGTCAGAATATTAAGCTTGCTGTAAAATCACTAAACCACAGTCCTGTGTAGAGGATTATAGGAATACTTTACATGACATAAAATGATAAACTGGATTATCTTCTGTCGCCTGCATGCTGCATTGACATCTTAATAACTCACTTTAATAACTCACTCAGCTCCACTATACTGCTCAAGGTGGTTTTATCTGATTATTGGTCTGGACAACATTGAGATGCATGTCATATTTTAATTAGGTTTGTAAATTCTTGATTATTCTGAAAATGAGAATCAAATAAAGTTCCACTGATAATACATTTTTTGAGCCATGTGGAGTTCAGCAGTTCCATAAAAGTGCTCCTTCGTCCACAGAGAAAACAAAGTGATGCGTGCTGTTTGTTTTTCAGAAATATGTCGCTGTGGGGGAACTGGGGAAAGCAACAGATACTCTGGATGCCACTGGCAGTGTGACTGTGGAGAAAGACTTTGGTAAATATTCAAGTCCAAACCTGAAGTTCGTCCCATCCAGCAGTCTGAACGACAAGTGCAGAGTGTTTTGTTTTTTCCCACAGAACACATCACAAGACTAGACTTTGAGGACAAGCTGAAAACATTCACTGGTGACATCATGCAGGTTCCTCCACTGTGAGTAAATGTCTAATGCACATAATATATTGTGACATGTAAGAGGCTGACAAGGTGGCATATGCTGAGCACAGCAACACTCTCCAGATGCTTAAATATAAAAATCCTTCATCATACATCTGTTTAGAAATGTCCTCGCTTTAGGTTAAATAGTTAAATGAAGTCTTTCTCTTTAGTCATCATGAAATCTATGGTATATGAAGCAATATGTATCATTCAGACTTCATTCTAAGTGATTATCTCTGCACACACTTTTGATTGGATGTTCTGTCACATTGCTCTGAGCTGCAAATGACTAAAATAGCTTCCAGTGATTTTGCCTTCTAGTTCCATTTTTAGTCCCACATTTATCTCAGTGAGTGAGTTTTCTCTGCAACAGACTCTTTGAATGGTTTCAGCAGATTAACTGAAGAAGCAGAATGGCCTTTTCACACAGAGCGTGTTACAAATAAACTCTGCTGAAACTGTACTATCAAAAGTATTTACATCTAGGTTGTGGCAACTGATATTAATGATGTAGCATCATGTAGCAACCATGCAGCTTCATGGACTGTTCACTAGGCCTGAAATATCTGATGATGTCTGCGTTCAGTGTTTTTATGGGCTGCTGCAGAACTTTAGCAACAAGGTGATCTACCATTGTTATTGTTGCGTCGTCATTTATGATGTTATGATTGGCACTTTTCATACAGAGCAGGTCTAGACTGTACTCTATGTAATATTATTTTTATTAGACCCAACAATCCCACCATGAGCAAACAATTCCTTTAAGAGGCAGAAACCTGGAGCAGAAGTGGCTCATGGTGGACAGACGTCTGCCACGAACTGCAACAATAAGTCCATCAACAGAAAACCAATCTGCTCTAATTTTGATAATCTAATCCAGGGGTCTTCAACCTTTTTGAGGCAAAGGACCCCTTGGACAAGAGACAAACAGAACAGGGACCCCCACATGTAATTAAATGTGTCACATTTTAAGCCTGGCCTGTAATAACTTTTATATTCACTTTATTCAACTTTTATTTCACCTTATTAACCTGTTTATATACTGGGTTATGAGCCTGTATGTGTTTATGATCGATAAAAAGTGTGCGTCTTTGGACATGTCCACTGATTCATCCAATTAGAGTGCAAATGCCTCCGCTGTTTGTGGGTTCTCAATTATCTGCACCCTCACATTCACTATTATTTTAGTGAAAACTGTCAATTATTATGGCAAAAATTGGTGGACCCCCTGCAGTACCTCTGCGGACCCCCTGGGGGTCGTGGACCCTTGATTGAAGACCCCTGATCTAATCAATTATAAGCATAACATGATGACAAAATGACTGATATCAGCTCAGCAATCACATTTGAAGACGTCACCATGGACTCTGGTGACATTTTAATTACAATTATTAAGCAGATAATCTGTGATAAAAAAAAATAATAATAATCAATATTCCATTTTTTCATAATTAAATTTCCTCTGAAATCCACACTCTAAAGGTTTTGAAGAGTCATTTGGGTCAGGGTACCTCATGATAATCAGGATATTTAACTCCCTCTCATGTCTCTCTCTCCATAAATCATCAGTATGCTGCTGGTTAAGCTGCAGTGCAGTGAACCTTGCAGCCTCTAGAGGTCGCCAGCAGGGCTTTAGACGCTTGTCACAGAAGGAGCTTTGCTGCTGGTGGCCATGGTACAGCCTGAAGTTATAAACAGTGTCACTCTGTGATATGACCGTATGATGGATATAATGTGTGTGTGAGTGTGTAAGGCTCTTCTTAGTCCAGCCTATCCTTCCAATTTAAAAAAAAAAAAAAAAAAAAATACAGACATCAGTGTGCTGTCATCTGCTAATGTTCTGTTATTTCAGCTACTCTGCACTGAAGAAAGATGGCCAGCGTCTGTCTGTGCTGCTGAAGAAAGGTCACAAGGTTGAGGCCAAACCAGCAAGACCAGTCACCGTGTACAACCTGAGCCTGCAAGAGTTCAAACCACCTCTCTTCACTCTGGGTTAGCACACGTTGCTTAATGCAGGTTTCTTTCTTCCTCTATGTAATAGTGACTGTGAATGACACGCTCAAACAAACAGTCTTCTGTCCGTACAGATATTGAGTGTGGTGGTGGATTTTATGTCCGGAGCTTGGTGGATGACCTGGGAAAAGGTGAGTTGAATTCATTCTATTTCACACCTTCGCCCTCAGCATGTTGATGGAAAAGTCAATAAACTGCACCAACCGATCAAAACATGCATGAGAATAACATAACCTGTGTGCCGCAGCTCTGTCATCGTGTGCTCACGTGAAGGAGCTGATTCGGACCAAGCAGGGTCAGTTCACCCTGGAGGAGCACGCCTTACACGAGGAGCAGTGGACCCTGGAGCACATCATGCGCTCTCTGCAGCCCTGCTCAGATTTAGAGCACAGCGTGGACTGCACAAAAGCAGCAGAGGCTGACACCTGAAGACAGCACTGTGAACAGGACCTGAAGTGAAAGTGACACACTGAGGTTACTGTTTCTCGATTAGTCATATGACTCACCTGCTTGGCTTTTCCAATGAAGAGTACTTCCTGTCTAAACGCACGTTCAGCCTCGAGGGCTGATGTTGAGCAACTGAAGTGTGACACTTGAGACGATGTCAAAAGCTCAGTGGAGCAGCATGCTCACTCTCATTTCTGTCATCTGCTCTTTAAGTTTTAGTTACATTTGTAAATAATTGTATAAATGATAGCCACCCTCCATCCCAGCCTCTGGGGGACACACACATTCTACATACTTCTACTACTGTGATAGAAGAGTTTTCCGTTTTGAGACTTTAAAGGACCAGTGTGTTGGATTTGGACATCTAATGGTGTAGTTGCTCATTGCAACCCCCTCGTTTCTTCTTAGAGCGAAGAAATATGGTGGCCATGAAGCATGCGTAAAACCCAAAAGGCCCCATCTAAAGCCAGTGTAGTCTGTCTGCTCTGAGATACTGTAGAAACATGGTGGCAGAGGACCTGCCTGTCTTTAAAGACTCATTCTGAGGTAACAAAAACAAAGATTCTTATTTTCTGGTGATTAAACACTGAACACAGTTCTGAATGTTCTGTTTCTGTGGACATCTGATCTGACACACTGGATCTTTTAAAGTCTAACATGAAACAGACGTACAGTGAAAAGATTCCACAGGATTTATTAAGATTTGTTCATCAGATATTTTAATTAGTTTCAGGAAGAAGTCAGCAGAACAATGTACTTGATTTATACACTGATATAATAGTATATCAATATTGACTGGTATGTAAAGGAGTATTGTGATAACAGCTGCACAACTCACCTCAGTTCCACCTCCTGCAGCCAGAATGTGTTTGTAAAGCAGGTCATGTGTTTATGTGAAGATTTATGTGAAGACACTTTTTTTTTTTTTTTTTTTTACAGATTTGTGTACTCCACATCTGGATGTGTTGTTGCATCAGCAGTATTACTGCAAATCTAATTTAATTTGTTCTGCACTTATAAATTAAAAACATCCATGCAAACATATTTCTTCTTTGCAGAATACTTTGATGTCAATAACATTTCTACTATTGGATGAACTATTTTTTTCACGACACATCACCGACTGCTGCAATTTCTGAGCCAGCTGATTGGCTGACAGTTAAAGTTCATTCTTAAGGCCTTCAACATCAGGCAGTAACATGAGCATGAAAAGGATCTGATGCAGCATTAGTACGGCACCCTGCTGACTGTATCTCAATCATGCTACAGAAGAGATTCTGTAAATGTAGAAGTCATTTCTATTTTCTTTCTTCCTCTCCTTTAAGTAAACAGTTTGAAATGACAAAACTGACTTTACTGTCATATATCTGCAATCAAGCACAGGAGAGGAAATGGCAGAGTATTAGTTCACACTTTGTGGTTTAGGCCTAAGCAGACTATTGGGCATGTGAGTGCTATAATTAGGCTGTATGAAACAGCTGTTATAGTCCATATTGCAGGTGATAACTGTGCCACAGTATAGAGGAGACAGAGAGCGGCTGGCTGATAAAATATATATGAAAGACTGTTCCCTCCAGAGGAAAAAATGATGGAGGTTTAAGTTTAGTTAAAAAAACAAACACCTTTGTAACAAATCAAAATTGTGAGTCATCATTTCATGATTTTAATTTGGAGAACTTTAATTTGAACTCTGCATCTCAATGTTGTGACTGTGTCATATTTAAATATAAAATTACTAAATATAAAATACAGTCAGCAGCGGAGGGTGCTCAAGTCAACATCTGGACTTGTTATCTCATGATCTGTCATGTTTATATAAAAAGGCCCAGCACAGCCTCACAGGACTTTTCAGGTTCTCAGTAGAACTCTATAGTTCTGTAAGTGAGTGAAGCACACATCAGTGTTGTCTAGGTTCTGAGTGCAAATGCAGTGAGTTATGCTTCACAAAATGTTCCCTTCAAGAATTTGAGCTTGGGCTTCTGTGATCATGTACAGAAGCCTCCTACGAAAATAAAACTGATCAGTGTGACATAATGTGAAAAGTTAGTCGTCACCACACTGTATAAAACATGGACGTAGCCTTTGTGATGTCACCCACAGGTTTCTGAAGAGCCGTTGTGAAGCTCAGTGTGGTGGCTCTGGCTGTTGCCATCTTGACACCCTCTGCAAAGAGGTGGAGTGTGGGTGGAGTTGAGGCGGGCTGAACAAAGTCTGATCACTTAAACAAGCCACCTGTAACAGCATCCACCTCCACCATAAGCGTCATAACTTTAAGCCTTAATATCATTTGAACAGGTGAGTTGTATAAAAATTCACCCTCAGTACAGTTGTCATGAACGGGGAAATTATCCATAGAGACCAAAACTGTTTTTTGTACCAGGCTGTATCACGTTTATTTCTGCTGTGAAGTTGGACATTTTAACATGATGACTTATGGAGACTGACTCACTTTTGCAGCCAGCTTCAAGTGGACGTTCAAGGAACTGCAGTTTTTGGAACTCGTGTTTGGCTTCACTTCACGGACATGGAGGATGATTTTCACATCATTATGTAGGACGCAGGAACATGATTACATCATAACAATGTTGTTATAAGAAAGGTTTCTTCTGGTAAAGTTACAGCATCAGTTTGATTTTTTGTTTTTTGTTTTTTTGTATGTATACTGTGCAGAGACAGCCTAATAAACAGTCTGGATGGTGACTGCTGGTCCATTCTGGATCCCGGTGTTGTTTGACGAGGTGAACTTGTCTTGTCAGCACTTGAATGAATATTTGGATAATGTTTAATCTGAAGCAGGAGACAGTGAAAATCTGGATCTTTGACTCTTTGCAGTTGTTAATGGTAACAAATATGGCGCCAGCTGCCAAAGAGCAGCAGCAGCAGCGGCCTGCTCAACAGTTATCAATCGTGTCTTTGGGACAGGAGTCTGACGCCGCGGGGAGCTGAGCGGATCAATGAGCTGCAATCATTGTCTCAGTCCAAATATTAGCCGTTTGGTGCTTTCTTTCATGTCTTCAAGGCTGCTCATATCCCTGTTTGCTCTCTGAGTCCACTTTATCTAAATTACAGCCGTTAGAAAGTTGGCAGTTAGCGCCGTGTGCTTTAAAGGCGCATCGGAAAATCGAACCATCGGATTATATTAATGCGCGCAGATATGAGGTGACCCGTGAACGCGCCATTAATGGAGTCACCTGGTAATAAAAAATCAAGGTGCGCGTAAGGTGCAGTTGGAGCTTGACGCGCAGAGGCCGCACAGAGGCCGCTGGCTGTGTGCTCGTGTGTCGCTCTGAAACAGAGAAGTTCTCGGTTATTGTTTAACACTTTGCGGAAACGTGTGTGAGGGGATGAAGTGAGCCATTAACGTGATTTGCATTTATAGTGATATCATAAGTTTATCACCTTTACCGCACTGATAGGTGGATTTCACAGGAAAACTCCAAACATTCAAATTATGAGTTAATCACTCGCCATTGAGCTGCAGGTTCAGGGATGTGGATTGCAGTTGACTTGTATTACATTGTTAAAGATAACACTCAAACAGCTGTTTGATTAGTCAAAGACTCTCTGAACTCACGATTGGCCTGTGCGTAAAACCAAGGCCATAACACTGAGGTCACTTCATCTGGACTTTTCTCTTCTGGTCCTGCGAGTTTACTGCGGGGTAATCTACAGGCTGACTCCAGAATTTGTTGACCACATTTGATTACCTGTAGGCCACCAAAAATTTATCCCTGAGAGCAAGAAGAAGTGTCTGCCCATCCATTGAGTTTAGGGTAGTGAAAGACAGGAAACAGTCTCACTGTGGCTGATAGAAAGGCGTGTGTCGGTCAGAAATGGGAACTACTGGTTAATGAAAACTTATTAGAATGCAATCCAAATAGAAAGCATCTGTTCATATTCTGTTTATTCAGTTTCAAACAACAGGGCCGCATGTGTCTTCATAGAAACAAACGAAAGTATAACATGAATAAATAATATATGTGTTATAATAAATGTTGAGAGTATCTGAGTAGCTTCAGGTTCAGTTTCTGTGCCCGGGGCCAAAGGTGTGTGGAGGGGCCCCTGAGCAAGAGCCTCCGAAGTTCCTGTTAAAATCAGTTTTAATTAAAATCACGGAAAAGTCAGGAAAGTATCAACTAATTCTGATGCGCAAACATATGTTCTCTATTTATGCCCTGATACACCTGCACAGTGTCACATTATTCAAATTCATCGTGCAATCAAATGTGTTCGATCTGCCTGAAGAACAAAACGTGCATCACACTTTTTATTGTATTTATTTGATTTGTAACAATATTTAGTATTTTGTATTTGATCTGTGAAGTCTCAGTGGAGAGGATTTACAGGCTCTCTCCACCCAACAACAGGACAGAAAGATCCACACATCAGTTGTGATAATCCAGTTATACCTGAAGGCAACATTAAGCTGTAAGTGTACTTAAATACATTAAATACATTTTCTGATCATTATTTTATGTCCGTATGATTTATTTTATATGCAGAGTTTGACTTATAATTTCGGATTTCGACTGTTGCACTGACTAAAGGATCTGACTGATTCTTACTGAATCACAGTAGACTGCCTGAATGTAGAATCACAATCTATCAGTTGAATGAGAGACCAAACGGTTCCACAACAAGAACCAAACAATGAAGGAGACTCGCTCTCTTTTTTCCACCCTTTATTTTCATTTTATCGATATTTTTCCACTGATTCGTTACTTTCCCTCAGTGTTCCTCACAGAATTCCTGTTTTCAAAAATCCAAACTTCTTCTGCTGTGAAACGTGAGGAGTTCTTATTATTCTGAGTTCATTTTAAAACACAAGCCTGCTATCAGTGTCATTTAGCAGCATTCTATCACTCCAGCCATAGATTTGTCGGTTTGCTTGTTAGCAGATGATTGGCTGTAAAGAACTGATTCTCCTGAAATACTATTATCTCTCCTCTCCTGTCGTCTGATCACTGTGGGTCTCGATTGGAGCTGCGAGTAAACCAATCAGAAACGGCCGCTGGCCACCTGCAGGAAGTTGGCCGTCCACTTATCTCCTCCCTCCTCCGCCTGCAGCCAGATAACAACCCCTACAGTTGGATCAAGTATTAGCGAGTCCACCACTGCAAACTGATGGACCCCAAAACACTGTAACGGTCTCCTCCACAGCCCTCAAAGACTTGTGTTTAGTGAGATTCGGGTAGTCAGCAGAGTCCAGTCCGCTGAGGTTCCAGCAGATGTTTGTAGTATGTAAAGAAGTTCTTCTGAGATACTGTCGATAAAGAGGAAGGCTGTGGGAGAGAAAGGAGGGACGCAGCCTTCCGTCAACTCGGTTCCAGTGCGCAGCGACTGCAAAAGGCACCATGAGCGTCCCGCTTTACGCACCGACCCCCATCCAGCCGGCTCACCCGACACCCTTCTACATCGAGGACATTCTGGGGAGGACAGCCACCACCACCTCATCTCCCTCTTCCTCTTCTTCCTCCTCCTCCTCTTCTTCTTGCTCCACTCCGATCTTCCCCACGCCGACTCTCCCGTCGCCCAACTCCTCCTTTACAAGTCTCATCTCACCGTACCGGACACCGATTTATGAACCCACACCGATCCATCCAGCGCTGTCTCACCATGCTGCCGCGGCGTTGACGGCAGCGACCTACGCCTCAGCCGGGACCTTCACCGGCTCCATCTACCCGTTCCACCACCAGCACCACCGCTCTATGGGGGAGTACGCACAGGCGCTGCTGAGGCACGACCCTCTCGGTGAGTTGGGCAGTGTGCGTAAAAGTCTTGGTGCGTAAATACGTTTATCAAATTGAGTGAGTTTTTACCAGCATCACACAGGACAACACACACACACACACACACACACACACACGTCTCTTTGTTAAATTGTGTGGAGAAGCTCCAGACTGATGGCCTATACTTTAGTGCTTCTGGAGTCAGTGCATGAAAAATCTTTTCATGAATCCATATTTTGCCTCTTACATTTTATCATGCCTCGCTGTACCTCAGATGATTTTGTGAAATTAAAAATAGATATTTTCATCTCAGCTAATAGAATCAAACTTGTTTGGATGATGTGGCAATAGATCACTTTTTTACCCTTTGCAAAACTTCTTCACAAACTCCGTTTCAGTGGCAACGAAACCAGTTTTGCATAAGTATATCACGCTTGGCCATGCATGCATATCGAACTGAAGACAGTCTCTTACATGTCGCCTACATAAACAGATTGCAAAGTACATGGAAGTCTTTGGACGAGTTCTTTCTTGAGTCTTTAACTCATCTTAAAGTGCCAAAGAACATTTGTGCATGATGACTGACCACGCACACATGAGTCACGCTGTTGTTGTGACAGACATATTTGGGGCCACAATAGCAACAGGCCAATCCATTCAGCCTGGTGATGTGTGTGTGTGTGTGTGTGTGTGTGTGTGTGTGTGTGAGGGGGGGGACAAGGCAACCTTGACTCTTTTTCCTGACTCCCATTGTTCTGAAACATCAGAGGAGCAAGTCACCCGGCTGACTAAAACATAGCTAGGCTCTAAATCACTTGTTATTTCACTACTACACTGTGTGTGTGTGTGTGTGTGTGTGTGGTTTCGCATACTTATGAGCACCTAATAAGAAAATGATTGTAAATATACAAGTATCCGGTTCTTTTGTCAGATCCATATTTACGCACAAGAACTGAAGCTTATTTCAGATTTTGGCCATCATTCTGAAGTTTTCAGAGACATCATATATCTCAGGTTGAATTGTTTTGAAATGCAGACACCAAAATATTTCAGCTTGACGCACATATTACCTAAATATATGGGCAGTATGGGGGATTGTGTGTGTGTTGCAGTGAACGAGCCGGGCCTTTTTCCGTTCATAGCGGAAGCCGTGGGCCTGTCGATAGGAGTAAATCTGGTTTCAGAAGCTGTTAAATGTTTTCCTGGCTCACCCCGGCCAGCCGCTTCCTCGGGAGCTCGCTGCACGCTGCTGATTATTTTATCGACATCCTCAATACAGACATATTCAGGAAACACTCGGCCTCTGATAGCCCGGGATCCGTTTTTCACATATTGTTGCACTTCCCCTGCCTGGCTAGCGAGGATGTGGCTGACTTTCTTTATGGTTGGCGGCGAGAAGAAAATAAAGCAAACAGAGACAGCACATCAAGCCTAATGGGACATTTAGAAGAGCTGAAGTAGAAAAAACGACGTATAGTTGAACAATAACAAACAGTTATGGCCTGTTTCCTGATGAAACGTCACAAGACAGACAAAACCTGAATTAAAATACTTTGATAAGAGATTAAAAACAGATTATCAGCCCAGCCTGAGGCACACCTGAGACAGTCTTCATATAAAACATCAGGGAAAGGATTAAAAGAAGCCTGCACATGAGGTCATCTCTTTTTAATTTCATTGTTTAAATTAACTCAACATTTTTATATTTTAATAAATAATATTATCAGATAAAGAATGTAAACTCAAAAAGAGACAAAAAAAAGTATGAATGGACGCACAGCTTTATTATTCGTTTATCTTTTGACTTATTCTGTAGATTTTATAACTTTATTATATTTTTTTTTTGGGAAGAAACAGCTCCAGATAATATGTCTTCATGAGTCTAAATGAGAGTTTTAGAAAGAGAAATACACAAACTAATCACCTAAATAACACTAAGAACTCATGAATTCAGCTCAAACATTAAACAGATCTTTTCTCCTCTAAACTTTCCTTCTTCATGTTTCTGGTGAATTTGTCTCGTGGGGCTGGATTAACAGACTTCCTTTGGAAAGAAGCGCGAGTCTCTGACACCAGATTTATGTTGTGTCAGTGAGAGCAGAGGGCATGAGTGTCTGTTGGTGGATGCCATCGCCTATAATCACACCACAAAGCAGGAAGCACATGAAGCGGATATTTGGCCATAGTTTTCACTCTGTCACGACCTTCCTTAAAAGACAGCGTGCAGCAGGCAGGCCGCTGAGGCGGCCGCAGTCTGCGCTGCTGTTTGTTCCTGGAGCCCTTCGAGTGAAGCGGACAGAGAAAAACAGCCTGATTAGTGCAGCATGTCGAGTTTATCAAACAAATCTGTGCAGCAACACGCAGGGAAAAACTCTATTAATGACACCATCAATCATTTATTTTGGATTCATATTAAAATGAATTACATCACTAAATTTTCTTTCTTTATTTGCACACTTTATTATCGATTTATTTGAATTCATGTGTCAGTCTGATGTCAGAGCAGCCTGTGGATCAGTGGACTTCCTGTCCTCTCATTATGAGCCTACATAGACTTTTAATGAGCCCTTTCTTTCTTCTTTGTCTAAAGGGAAGCCTCTGCTGTGGACTCCCTTCATCCAGCGGCCCTTACATAAGAGGAAGGGCGGACAGGTTCGGTTCTCTAACGACCAGACCATCGAGCTGGAGAAGAAGTTCGAGACGCAGAAGTACCTCTCACCCCCGGAGAGGAAGAGGCTAGCCAAGATGCTGCAGCTGAGCGAGAGACAGGTGAGCAGACACGTCAGTCTTAATGCAGAACGGCATAGCTGATTCCTCCTGCTCCGTGCGCACAGCGCGCGCGCTCGGCTGTCATATTTAAAGACAGGTTATACAGCTGATTTTGACCGAGGGCCTAGTACACGTTATCTACCGTCTTCACGGCCTTTAAGCACGTCACAAAAAACGTTTGAAACGAAAAGCTTCAGCTACGGCAGACTCCAACAGACATATATATTTATGTCTGACAGCTTCAGGTTCATTGATCATTAATCAAATGACTTCTTTCTTTAATTAAGATTTTTTTTTTAAAACATAAAGATTTACAGAGTGGAATGAATATTTACTGTAAATCCTACAGAAAAATACAACAGTTTGAACAGTTTCATTCATTTTGAACAGAATCCTAACCAGACTGAAGCCAAATTAATTCATATTTATTATTTCTTCGACTGAAGCCACAAAATTAACATCAGAATGGAAAATACGGATTTTATCCCATATGTAATATTATTTTCCCATTAATGCATGTTTGTTGTTGCACCGAGTCTATTAAAAACTGAATGAAATCTGATCTGATATATCTTTTCATATATATATATATATATATATATGTGTGTGTGTGTGTGTGTGTGTATATATATATATATATATATATATATATATATATATATATATATATATATATATATATATATATATATATATATATATACACACACACACACACACACATATATATATATACACACACACACACATTGTCCAGTCTGAGCTCTTCTGAATATTTTGTCCACTTTTATTATTATTTATTATGTGTATTTATAATATTTATAATATTTATAACATACAATTTGTCTTTCAGGTTAAAACCTGGTTCCAAAATCGACGCGCGAAGTGGCGCAGACTAAAACAGGTGAGAACTTTAATTCCTGAACGAATGATTCATGATGGGCCTAAATAATAAGACTTTATAATACAAATAATAATAATAATTCCTGAACGAATGATTCATGATGGGCCTAAATAATAAGACTTTATAATACAAATAATAATAATAATATTTTAATTAATGCTCCAGGCATCTTCATTCATAAATCTATTTCCATCTCCATCAGGAGAATCCTCAGGGGGGTAAGAGGGAGGTGGAGGATGATAGTTCTGCCGGGAGGAGTAATAAAACTGACGACATGAGCGAGTCTTCCGGGATCCAGAACCCGGAGCACAGACACACAGTCCCGGCCTCCGAGCTGGCACCTACAGGCCGCTGCGGGCGCTCCGTGTCCCCGCAGCAGCCCCACACGGAGCTGGACTCTGACGTATCAGATGATACAGACCAGGACCTGGACATAGAGGACGACGCCGAGTTCACGCTGAACCCTTAGTTCTGGTTCAGGCTCCACACTGATACTGGATCCGCTCGGACATAAGGAGCTGGATGACACAGATCACAGGACTCCTCTGACTCCTCTGGGGTTGTTTTACGGCAGAATGACAGACCGGATGAGTCTGTAGACCAGGTCCTGCTGTAGACCAGGTCCTGAGGTAGTATTTAGGTAATAAAGCAGTTAAGTGCCTTTCATTCAGAACTCAGTTCAGTATCTAAACGTTCTTCTTGTATATAAATCATGTTGTTCTGCTGTGTGTGTGTGTGTGTGTGTGTGTGTGTGTGTGTGTGTGTGTGTGTTGTTGCTGTTGATGAACAGCATCACTGTAGATTTCTGTAGATCTCTGTTCTGTTCTGATGTTAAACGCTCTTCAGTCAAATGTGATATTCATTCAATAATCAATGTAGCGACAGTCATGTTTGTTTTGGTGATATCTAATAAACTATTTTTTATTGTGCTAAGAATAAATTTGTCACTTTGGAATGAAGCTCAGCAGAATGTGATCGATTCTTTTATATTTCAGGGATAAGTGAAATTAATAAATCGCAATGTTTTAAATTATACAACAGTTTCAGAGTGAAAACAAATCAATATTACTGTGATTCAAAATTATTTCAAATGATCCTATTGTATACCTATAGTACCTATAGTTACCTATAGTAATCCTATAGTACTTATTATGTATAAGCTTAATGCAGAGTCATTAATAATTAGACATGTGGGTTAGTAACAAACAAATGTAATAATAATTATCTTATTTAAATAAAAAGTTGATTTGTAAAGATAAGTCGTAAAACAGTGATTGCTTTGTGTCATGTCACTGCTCATAAAGTCATAAAGTCTTTATAATAATGAGAAACAATAACCCAAATCATATTTCATGAATAGGCAGGCTGGTTCAAACTCAGAGAGAGACATTTTCAGCCGAGGTGTCCTGATGTGACTTCACCTTCAGCAGAGCTGATATAAGACGTTGTCCATAGGTCTGCACCGCCGCGTGACTGAGACGCGTGTGTGGACACTTGTGTTGTGTTCAGAGTCCAGACTGACACATCTGATTGGACATTTTTGGACACTTTTTTTTTTTTTTTTTTTTTTTTTTTTTGGCAACGTCACAGAACTTTTGTGACTTCATTAATGATTTGACTTTTTTTTCTCCTCAGGCTGCGGTTATTCTTTTTTATTTCCACTGCTTTCATCTAGTTTTTATTTTTTTATTATCCCGTTTCTAATTATTATTGCGTGTTCAAAGCCTGTCATGTTTAAGTTTTTTGTTGTTGTTTCTGGACAGTCAGGGGTTACATTTATTTACCATAATGTGGAATTTGGAAAAAAAAAAAAAAAACACAAAAGTGCTACAATATAATAATCAGCATTTTAATGTATATCTGAGATATCTAGTATTAGATATCTAAGGTCTAGATATCTAATATTCAATATTATTATCATTTAGGTCTATAAAAATCAGTTTATCAGTTTATATTGTGTTTTATAGAAAGTGAAGTTATCATTAGCAGTGAGAAGGAAGCTGCTGACATAAAATCAGTTTGTCTACTTTCATCTGTTTCTCTTCACATGGACTCATTCCTCTCATAATGAGCTAATGTCTATGAAGCCTCTGATTGGTGGAGTTTGACAGGAAGCTGCAGGGAGCTGCTCATGCTTCATTCTAATGCAGAGTCAGTTCAGGGAGATCCTGGAGCCCAAACTGCTTGTGACAGTTGCCTGTAGACAAGGTTGGCTAAACTAAATGTGAGCATACTGTATGAAATTAAAATAAGAAAAAGCTTGTTGTTGTTTGGAGGATAATTCTGGACACCAAACCACTGCTCTCCATTCTACTGATTCACTGCCTCCTGGTTTCCTGTGGAATCAAAGGCAGCCACAGATTAGCAAACAGTTTAGTCCATGTCGATGGCTGTCCCATCACCACATTCAACTTCAAATAGCTTATCATTGAGCTCTCATGCAAACACTGTGAGTGGGAGTTTTTCAGTAAGTAGATTAGGTTAATGATTGAGTGAACCCTCAGAACAGCAGGGACAGCAGGAGGATAGCAGCACACTGACTGATAGTCATATAATCTGTTCACAGTACTTTTTAATTGAAGAGAGGAGTACAGGTGTTTGACTTGTTGTCGAGCACGTTGAGAGAGAATCTGCTGATCTGATCTGGATTTTTGAAGGAGTAAGGCTCATTGCTCTCATAACCTTGTCTGAGTTCCATTGCTGAGGTTCAATGGCCTCACACATATGAGACGATTCCAAAATCAACAGTATGCACATTGATCTCAGTCTCTGTATTGTGTAATGCTTCACAAATTGTGCAGGTTAAAGTCAACATTCGGACGAATAGCACACACAGTTGGTGGGTGAAATGTTCAGCAGATAGCTGGTTGATTCCAAAGTGCCCGTCTGATGATCTGGTCAATTCACACACACACACACACACACACACACACACACACACACACACACACACACACAATCTGACATGTTTTCATTCAACATTGTAGGAGGAAATAAAGGTAATCAATCTGTTATTCCTAACCTGTACTTCTGTTAGCGTATGATTGCTTTGAGAAAGAACCATTAAATAACACATGCCGTGCACGTATCTGTAACTGTCCAACCCAGTGTCACGGCAGTTCGTGACTGCCGGTTGACACTGGGTTGACACATTTTATTTTTACAGTATCAACTAAAATCAACTAAAGCATGATTCATGATTTTATGGCTCTGTTTGGCACTTCAAAGCTCATGTTTGAGAAAGATTTAGAAAAATCTAAAGGTCAAGACAGGAGGCTGAAACCTGAACACACAGACACAAAACACAAGCTGGATGTTCTGAGTTTTTTCCAAAATGTTCTGGACTGGAAAATGATTTTTCCCAAAACTGACAAAACCATTTAAATCTTTAAATGAAGTTCATTTGCAAATATAAAAAAATGTTGTTCTTCATCAGAACAACCAAACACCAGTTTATTTGATATTCCCTGAAGTTCAAAAAAAAAAAAAAATATGATTTAGGAATATGCAACAAAATGAGGATATCTGTTGTAATTGTAATTTTTAGGGCATGCATGCATGATTACATTTCCCTATGAGAGATTAATAACCTCTGAGGATCATGAAAGTCAGAGGACGTTATTAAAATGAATCAGGTTATCTCATCACAGGTCCTTTACTGTATTAGAAAGATTCATTTTATCACAGCACAGCCTGTTGTTATTTAATATTTCTTATAGAAACTAATGGTGTGGCTCTTACATATAAGACCAGTGGCTCCCACTGAGGATGTAAATCTTTAAAAACACCTCACAAATACATAGTTTCATTTTTACAAAGTGCTCAGTAATTTGCTAAATAAGACCGACACTGCAGTTTAAAATAAAATCATGATACTCAAACAAGAGGAAATAATGCAAATGAATTATATTATACAATTTTTATGGTAATGAAAGAAGATGTCACAGGTCAACAGTGAAGCTCTGTGACACAGAAGAATATGAAAATAAAAACACTTTTTTTTTTATCATTATTAAGTAGAAAAAAATCCAGACCATGTTGACTCATCTTGACATTGACTTGTTTTTATTAAATAAAATAAAACTGACAGAAACTAAATCTGATCACAAATATAATGACCAAATTAAAGCCCAATCAAAACCCTGAAAACTGAGCCAACATGTTTTTAAAATATAAATTTTCAGGTCTGAAAAACATGCATACCAGGTGTGATCTGGTGGAGCACTTTATTTCTCTGCAGCAGTTAACATAAGTTAACCTGATATTAATCTGACCTCCGATCAGAGACTTTGTATCACCTCTTTAATGGAATGAATCCCTCAAAGACAAGCAGGACAGTACCGCTCACTAACAATCTATTGGTTCTGTGTGTGTGTGTGTGTGTGTGTGTGTGTGTGTGTGTGTGTGTGTGTGCCCTTGTAGTATTGGTAGACACAAGTTAATGTGTGGTTATATTTGAACGACTGAGGAATGTGTTGACTGTTGACCTTGGCCAAATGGAAGCCATTATCTCCCCACTGAGGCCTCCCTCCTATGCCGAGCTGATAAATTAATGAGAGAACACACTGCTTACATCAATACTAGTGTCGCCAGCACAGGGGGGGGGGGCAGGGGGAGGAGGGGGAGAGAGAGAGGGAAGAGGGGGAGAGAGAGAGAGAGAGATAGACAGAAAGACAAGGTGAGGAAAATTAAAACACTATTTACTATTACTGACTATTATCAACTATTTATTATTCATTCAAACATTATATTTCTAAACCTGTGTTTATTTAGGATTGTGTTCAATGATGTCTTTATGAATGTCATTCACCACCCAGGCCACACAGAATAAAAAATAAATTCAAAACTAAATAATATAGAAACAAAGACACTGTACACAAGGACTATGAATACTTGCTTACTTTTCTAAACAGCATGGAGCGCAGTGATGTCCTGCAGGCAGCGCTCCGGTTCATTGATTTTTTCATACAACACACATCCTGGTTGACAGTCACATAACAGATAGATAAACAGAAGATAATAGATCAGAAGACTTTCAGGTAAATGGTGATAAAAACTACCGCAAAGGGGTGTAGCTTGTGTAACACTGACCCACAGAGGTGTGCGCCCGAGTCACATGACTCATGAATTTACTGGCTTCATTTAGATTCAGTCCAGCAGCACATTCAGAGACCGTCAGGCCAGTGGTGAAACACAACATTTCATCAGGTTGTTCATCATCGTGCTTTTACTTTTAAAGATGAGTTGATCACTGACTTCCTGCAGGCTCCTGAACACATACAACACAGACAAGTCAGGAACATCTTCAACTAACTGTCTGAACCATAAACCAAGTCTACAGTGGAATAGTTGACCTCATGGGAACCAGCACTCATAACACACACACACACACGCACACACACATACACATGCTCAGGACTTAGCTATGACACTGTAGCACACAGAATTATCACATCAGCCTGGGATCATTTAGTCATGTCTGCACCTCTCAGAGGATCGAGGAGTTAAATTGTCCATGTGCTGATTTGTGTTGAAAGAGAGCAAACAGTGGCTCATGTGCTGTGCTGGGACCAAACAGCTTTCTGAAGACTTGTAATGATGACAAATGTATGTTTCTGCGTTTACCACCGGGAAAGAGTGTGTGACATTAACCTGCCATTAGAACAGTGTGCTACCTGTAGCCACAGATCATTTGTGATAAGTGTGTCAAGTTTGTTATTTTTCATCATGACAGTATGTTAATTACTTCCATTGCATTCGGGATGTCATTCATTTATTCATTTGCACATTTGTCCAGTACTGTCTGCTACACATTAGAGTCTGTATGATTCAACAGGTTATGAAGCTGAAGCTTCCTTTGAATTCAGATTTAAACAAACAAATGTAAAGTACAAGGATGACAGTGCTGTACAGGACTATGTCTGCACTGACATATCAGTGTGAGGCTGTGTGTGAACATTCACATATTCTGTTGTTCATTACAGTTTCATTGTTACTTTTAATCCGTGCAGTTAGCTGTGAACCTTCTTGTTGCTCCCCTTGTTATAGCTCTTTTGTTATCATATTTATATCATATTTAGATCTTGTGGTTGATACTGTATAAATATGGTCTGCTCTATAGAGACCAACATTACTGTTTACAATACAAAAATAAAGCTCAAAGTGCTTTACAAATAAGCAGATGATTTAAACAACAGATCAAATATTGAACCAGATTTTAAAAAAAAATTAAAAAGAAGAAAATATATAAATAAAGAGGGAGTGATGTGAGAGTAATTGTTAATTCTATTCTAATCTATGAGATCAGTCTAGTTTAGTAGTGTGTCACTGTGGTACCAGCACTGTACACTGTTCATTCAGTACATATAGACTCTATAGAATATTATAAAGAGACTTCATTTTTATTCTGTGTGATTGTCTGTTATTTATGCCTTATAAATATCATAAATAAATAATGTCTTTCAAACTCCATGTCCCAGTTTGTACCTCTTGCTTTCTGATATAAATCTGAAGTCTTAAGTGATAACTGATGACATCACTGTGACACCATATCATTAGAAAATATTAAATCAAATCAAATCAAATTTTATTTGTATAGCCCAAATTCACAAAACACATTTTGCCTCGGAGGGCTTTACAATCTGTACAGGGAGTGACACCCTCTGTCCTTAGACCCTCGGTTCGAGTGAGGAAAAACTTGCCCACAAAAAACCCTTTTAACAGGAAAAAAGGTGGAAGAAACCTCAGCAAGAGCCACAGAGGAGGGATCCCTCTCCCAGGACGGACAGACGTGCAATAGATGTCACATGTACAGAACAAATCAACAGAGACATATTGTACAATTACAATGAATGATAAAATGATTACAGTATACAGAGTACACAGAGATATGGTAACAATAATGACAGTAATAATATAAGTAGTGGATGTCGTGCAGGACCACAGCAGCAGCCACGATCCATGAGAACCTGCTGGACGAGAGAGCACAGAAACTCCGGGGAAGAAGTTTAGTTAGTAACATGTGTTAACATGCATTAATGAGACATGTATGTTTACAGATGGTGATGGTGATGGGGAGAGAGAGAGAGAGAGAGAGAGAGAGAAAGAGAGAGAGAGAGAGAGAGAGAAGGTTTGAGTGGAGTTTTCAGTAAAGGGAGATGTGACTACATCTTCAACCAGTACTGTGCCTGACTAGGCATAAACCTGAAAGAGACAGACGAGAGGATTATAACTGCAGGCTGAGTCATAATCTTATGTTTATGTGTTAATGGTCCAGTAGGACTCTTTAACATCTATCAGTGGGGTTGCAGATCATAATCAACTGAATACTCCTCGCCTCCCTTCCCTTCCAATCTTATACTGTAGAAGAAACTACAGTGGCTATCCATTTGTTTGTCCATTCTGAGCTACTTGTAGAAACATTGCGGTTCAACATGGTGGACTGAGGAAGAGCTGCAGCCTCTGTAGATACAAAAGACTAAATTAAATATTAATCAACATTATATTTATTTTCTGCCATATTCTGCCAATAGATACCTCTAATCTTACTCACAAGACCTTTAAGTCTGTAGACTTCTACTTTAAGACACACTATGATGAGACACATCAGTGCTGTCCACTTTCTAACAGTGCAAGCTGAGTGGACAAACTTTCAAACGAGACACTGCTGGCAGCGGTGCTCAAAACAAAGAAGTGAAACCAGCTTGTCTTTCAAAGAAAACAGGATTGTGCATGTCAGCAAGCTGCAGCTCATGGCAAACATTTTACAAACATTGTGAACTATATATAACTCCACAACCAGCAAATACTGCCACACAGAAGTACTCCTGTATCAAGTCAAGGAGCCCACCAGCCCTGCAAGACTATGGACCAAGCGGAGGGGAGCAGAGGATGTATATGACTGGAACAAGTGGTCATCTACTGGTCTGAAAGAATCATATAGAACATCCACTGCTGGGAAAGAAGGAGCCACAGACCATCAAAATCTAGTAAATATGGATGGGACAGACCAAATGGTGACAGTGCATACAGATACTCACAAAATGCATTGTTATCCTTAAAGTCTAACAAACATGTCAAGAGCATTTCCTTCCTCAAAAAACATGCAAAGCAGTTTTTTAAAAGTATTTTGAATCCTGGATTGATAACATGTTTACAAGCTTTCATTCTTCTTCCATGTCTTTGCTGGTGCAGTGCAGCGTAACTTGACATGTTACTGCCACCTGTAGATCGCTGCTCTAGTTTAACACTATTGACGGGACCATGTGCTGTGTCACTAAACTAGATAAACAGTCACTGTATTGCCCAAGGATGCTTTGAGATATGGCCCAGTCTGGGCCATATCTCAAAGCATTAATATTACAGCAAAATGACATCAGTACTGTTGATTTAAGGTTGGTGTTTTATTCCACATTTGTTGCTATTAAATATGAAGGTGTTCTACTGTATAATTAACTCATATAATTAAGTCATTTACAATACTACTTATGCCATTAATACGTGTATTGCCATGATATATGACTGTGTATGATTCATGCTTTTACCATCAATGAATAAAGCATTATAAGGCTCAAATATGTTTTTGTGCCAGACATTTTTTTTTTCTTTTCACCAAAAATGTTTCTCTGATAGTAAACGTGACTGACCTCTGTTCTCGGTGGACGTTCGTCTCTGTGAAGGGCTCTTGTCAGCAGGACAAAAAGCTCTGATGGGTCTTTGAGTGTCTCTCTCAGTGTCTAGTTTACTCAGCCACATTCACCACTTACACTGGAACACTCACACACATAGAACATGAACACACACACTCTATCACACACATAGACGTGCATGCTTATTGCTCAGCAGACATAAACCTCTCAGTGACTGCCAGCGCTCTTCTGTCTCCTTCAAGTGGACAGGAGCCAGGAGGAATGTTAACATATGCACACACACTCTTTCACACACTGCAAAAAACAACAAGCCTAGGAGAGTGTCCTTCTGTTTGTGCAAGTGTATAGATTTAGTTGATGGTATCCCAAAGTACCGGCAGGTGATTTTATCTATTTCCACATCTCAAAATGAACTGCATTTAACTGAACTAGCCTTTAAGTTTTCACCAATCTTTGTCTCATGAGTGATCAGTGAAGAATCTGTGATTATATTGTTTGTGAATAAATGTCAAACTGCGTTCCTGAACAAGTTGAAGAAATGTTATGAAGGAGGCCAAAAGTACCCTGACACTAAGTGGTGGGGCAGCAGTCTGCATGCTGAATCACAAGACTTGGGATTATTTGCAGTGTAATCTTTCTGTCGGCACTGCTGTGGACTCCTCTTCACCTCTGTTCCTCTGAATGAAGAGGTCAAGCTCGTCCTGCTATGCAGATTCATCAAACACTAAGAAGGAGGAAGTCAAACAAACATAATGGTCTTCCTCTGCCTTCTGTAGGCTCAAGACGAGGTCTAAAAGATTCTCAGATTGTTGATGTTCAGATCATTTCACATCCAGTATATATATATCACTGTTTATGAGCCTATAAAAAAGAAAATTATTTGTAGTAGCAAAAAAATCTGTTCTGGAGCTTTTGATCATATCACATGAGTTTCATCCGCCAATAGAGCTTGCCTATGTGCTGATGAGGGTCATGTGATATAATTGAAAGCTCTAGAACAGCTACTAAATGGACCTGGAGATGAGATAGTTGAGATGGTTTTGCAGACTGTAGTTGTCAAGGTCAAGAATGAACTTTTAAGCTCACTTTTATGAATATTTGAGCACAGATTAAAAAAGACTTTTTCTGCCTGACACCAATTTGTTTTCTTTAGATGGCTCAAGATGGCTAAGAATCGATCCACCCAACTCTGCCTCTGATTAGCTAGTTGCCCTTTATTGGTTGAGTTGGTTCGGTTTAGGCATGAGGAGTGACGTTGGCTAGGATTAGTGTAAGAATATCAGTGTAAGCCAATCGTGTCCTCGGATCCTAGGAAAAGACATATTCCTTCCCTGAAGTGTCTTAAGCAAGGAGACATGGAAGGTCCAGTGGTCAAGTTGGCTAACTTCCATGTAGACAAGCAAATAACAGTGTGCAGGTATGGGGCATTGGTTGGTAGATGCACAAACAGCAATCTGAGGTTCACATGTGGGCAAAATGCACCTGTATCAAAGTGTGTTCTTGTTGGTCTGTTTGATTGAGTAAAAGGTAAAGACAGCGATTCTTTTCATTGTGTCATATCAATCCTTTCAAAATAAAATCAGGTACTTCTAAATATATTATCTATCCACATGTTGAAACCAGATTTTTGAGATACTTTATTAAGATACTCATTTTGACCTGTACTTGATTATCAAAATGAATGCACAGTCATACTCTAGTTAAAGTTATTGAACCTGCAGTGTTTAGTCTTGTTTAATGGGGTTCGTTCGTTCAAAGGTTGGTTTTCCCAGAGATTCATTTGGTCAGATCTGAACACAACTGTATTTGGCTGTGGACCAAAACAACGACACAGTCTGGTCACGGAGGAATTCTGGAGCGGTTCGTTTGTGGTTGGAGCATGATCTGACCTTGAGATGACCCAACTCTAAAGCATACTTCACTTTCTCACTCCTGCAGCAGACACATCTAACCTGGTGTTTAATGATGCACTTTGGGGGTTTTCTGAGTAAAAACAAAAGTTAAAAAAATAGGCCCAGTGTTTCTGCTCACAGATTTTTGCACTGAGTATGTTTCTCTGTAGTCTGATCTGGAGTCAGTGGTACAGTGGAACAGATAAAATAAGATTGCAGTGCTTTGTTGAACTGACACTGAGTGTAGTGACTCACTGATCTTCTTTTTCCATGTCGTACACACATATGAAGATTTTGAAAGTATCAATATGGTGTGATGATGTGAAACCTGAGCAGGGGGTTATAGGGCACCAATTTGACTTTAACTGCTATATGCAAAAATATGCCTGTCTCCAAAAACTTGATTTGCCTGGCACAGATAAAGGTTATGAGGGCCCTCTTGGAAAGGAGGAAAACAAGCCACACACACAAAGGCCCGTAACAGTTCGGTAAATGATCACTGTACATGTAGGATGACCTACTGGATGAGAAATAAGGTGTTCATGTTACTGCATCCATAGTTTCTGACTTTGTAGACTGATATGAAATTGTAACAGCAATGCAGATTAAAGGCCCTGACACACATTAGCTCTGAGTCTGTTGAATCAAAGTTGACGTAGTGAGAGAGCGCTGTATGACTGACTGTTCAGCCTGAAGAGATCACACACATTTAGTGCTTCTTCTTTTTTGCCTCTTCATCCTTTCCTCTCTTTCTTTGTTGATGGTCAGTCAGCTTTGTGCTCTTCGAGTCTTTAAGATAAAATAAAGCACTTCAATTTGGTGTATGCCCTTTCCACATTCCAACATCTAATCCTCTGGTGCTGCATCTGCATATTGTACAGTCCTCCTAAAATATTCTATGCATTGAAAATAACCCTCAAGTTCTAGTTTATTAGCATTATTAGCAAAATATACTTCTACAAGTAGTCAATATTGAAGACCTGCGTCATATTTTACATGTTCATCATGCTGTATATTTTGTATGTAACTTCTTCATTTGTAAAGTATATCTTTGTGCCTCTACTCAGGGTTAAAAATGTGTCCTCCAACTGGAGGCCATGAATTATGAATTTATTTTGTCATCATCACAATCATGTGTAATATGTTAAACCAAATGTAAACAGTGACCACAAAAACAACCCCAGCACACACATACTGAGCCCTTCAAAAGTTCAGCGTCTTGTTATGGTCTTAACCTCATCAGTGTGTGTGTGTGTGTGTGTGTGTGTCTGTTTGAATATGTGTGCATGCTAATCCAGCCTGTCTGTCATGGTTGTGAAATTGGCTTCTTGTTCATTTAGAATAGGGAAGTGAAAGAGGCATAGATATGTACACACACACACACACACACACCACACACATGCACACACACACACACAGACACATGCAGGGTGTTCAGTAAAGCAGTGCAGTCATACGCCTCAGCAGACACATGTGTGGTCTTAGATAGCTTGTTGTTTTTTGTTTTTGAACAGCAGAACATGTGCTGTTACTGATAGGCAAATCCTCTGGGTACCATCTCTGACTTCAGACTGTGAAGAAGGAGCTCCCACACGACTCAAAACACACAGAGACAGAGGTCAAAGGAGAGCACGTATGGTGTCTCCACAGAAGCCATTATCCATTTTTATTCAAAGTATTACAGTTATACCAGTTATATCAGTGTTAAATAGAAATAGTCTTAGAATAATTCAAATAATTTATGGCGGCTGTGGCTCAGTTGGTCATCTAGTAATCAGCAGTTGGGCAGTTGGCACCTCGCTTGGCAGCCTCTACCCTCAGTGTGTGTGAGTGTGTATGAATGGGTGAATGTAACAGGTGTTGTAAAAACAATCTGAGTGGCTGCTGACCATGTACCAGTGGCAATACACTCGACAGCATGATTTTACTGACTTAACACTGACTGTTGAGGTTGGGAGTGGGTCAGATGGTGAGATAGTTAGATGTTTTGCATGCTCACTCGAAAGTCTTTGTAGCCTACTTTCATTAATAGATTAAAATCCAGATGAGAGCTGATAAAAATGTGACACTCATCTGAGCTTCCTTCAGTACTGTGCACTCTGTGCAGAGAAACAAGCCTGAAAAGCAGCAGGAAGTGGTTTCTTTGGCCTGGCTTGATTGTTATGTTATATGAATCCTGAAAGGTGGCTGAGTGGCTAGTCTTGTAATCGGAGGGTCACTTGTTCAATTCCTGGCTCCCAAGCATTGTACAATTGCCAGTGCTTTAGATAGGAAGCGCTGTATCAATCCTGATAAGCAGCTGGCATCTTGCACGACAACCTCTGCCAATCAATGGGTGAATGTGAAGTGTTGTAAAACCTAAAAGACACTAATTGAACATCAGTCCAAGGGTGTGTCCAAAGAGTGACAAAAATCTGACTGGTCACCCCATTATCATATGGTAAGCTATCAGCCTTGTCAGTCAGATCCGTTTAAAAACCAGACTTTCATCTGTAGTGTTTAGTAGCATTAGTGAAGCAATTCAGGCTCAAACCTGAGTTTTGGTAGTTCCATCGATGATCCACATCTTTACTAGTTCTTAGATTACCTGGGAGGTGGAAGAGGCAGGACTGCCTCCATGGTGGCAGCAAGAGCCACCACCCTCTTCAAAAACTTGTAAAAATGTCATTACGGATACGACATCCATTCTTTCTACTGTCAGTGGTTTTAACATATTATTCAACCCTACCTCACAGGCACCACTCTTACATCAATCATCTTGGGCGCACAACATATGATAAATAGATTCATGCTACCCAGAGGAAAAACACATTTCAAGAAAGTAATTCTGAAGTCAAGCCTGAGTCAAGAACTCCAACCAACCAGGCGGTAAGGCTGTGAAGTCACCGACATGACAATGATCCTATATTTTAAATATGAATGTTGTTCATCAGCCAGCTTCCCATTTATTCTTTCAATTAGTTTCTCTCCACATCCTCCTCTTTGCCTTCACTCACTGCACTGCAGTTCTAAACAAAGTGGGACTGGGAGGAAGTGATAAAACTGCACATCCTGTTACCCTCATTGTCTCAGATAACACTTTCCACGGGGAACAAGAATGCAACAGGTTCCACAGAAAGCTTGTTTTCTGACATGAAATCACTTAACTCCCTGTATGATATAGACAAACACCTCAGGTACAAAAACTGAATGGTCTACAGCACCAGGAATTTCATGTACTCTTGTTTTTCTCAGCTTTCATTCCTGTAAATGTAACTCAGACTAACAGCTAAACCACAGCCTTCATTCTGGATTGTTCAGCAATACATTTCAATTTAAAACATGATGACAACACTTTTAGAGGTCTCTGTGCTATCTGCCTCTACAACACTCATTTAACTTTTCTTATAGCTCATCCTGAGAATGCATTGAGTTAAATAGGTCTCCAATTTATGGATGACAGGTTTGTGAGTTTGTAGATGCTCAAAAAAGGACAACTGATTGGACAAGCCATCAGAAAAAATAAGATAGCTTCAGCGTCCGTTTATGGACCTGGACGGTGTCTCACTGCTTTCCATCACCATCTCATCCGTCTGGTCTGGGTACTTAACAAGAAGAAATAAGGACCCCTGAGACGTGATGACAGTATGAACCAAGTTGATCAAACCACCCTAACTGGCTTCTTTTGACACAAACAGCAGCTCCGCTCCAGGACTGTGCAGTCCTCATCTCATGCTTTATTTGACCTTAACTGTCCCCAGTACATTCTGAAGGTCATGGTCTGATCTCATTTTTGAGGTCTCCAAACCAAAAAGTGTCCATGTCCATGCAGTCATCATTCCTTTAGGACATATTCAGACCAAATCAGGTGTGGGGTTAGAGTCCCCCCATCCCTTTAACATAAAGTGGAAACTGAATCAACTTTTGATTCCTGCAATTCAGCACAGATTGAATCTGAATTCCATTTCCAGTTAATATTGGCTCCCAGCCAAAATAGTGTTTACTGGAAACACAACCAATCATATTTATATGAATATTCAACACTGATCTCTGTTTGAGAATATTGAGCTAAAAGCTTGTATATACACATACTAATCATACTGTATCATCCATTTTAGTGATACATTGTGTTTTTTAAGTTATCACCCTGTTGCTAGTGGCCCATGTCTCTGCCTAGTTTTAACCTTCCTTTTCTCTGTATAACATCCTCCTTTGTACTGGACATTGCCCGGCACCCCCACCCTCCATCCTTCAGCATTCCTTCATCTATTAATGTCCTTTCCTGTCTCTGTGGTCATCACTGTTTTTGCAGTCCTTCGCCGGAAACCAAACAAATTAACACTGCATTGTTCTGGCTAGTCACATTATAGCTGGAAACATCAGCACAGCAATAGTTTCCTGAAACCACACATTAACTAGCAAAGGCCAGTGGTGATCTCTCTCTGACTTTAACTTCAATGCCTCATCTCTTCCTTTAAATTCTTCACCCTTTTACTGGCTTTTCATCCATTCCAACCAATTACACATCATATCAAAGTAATATAGAACTAAATAATATAAACTAAATATTTCAGGAAAGATGCTTTAACTGCTCCTATCTAATCCTGAACTGTTCAACAGGAGTATAGCAGGATTAGTGTATTTGGACAAACTGCATGGTTGCTTGTATCCATATGAACACAACCTTTTCGTTACTCAGCCAAGTAGTTTTATTTGCTTGAACCTAACCCAGAACTGCCCATGTGACACAAGCTGCCACAAAATGCTTTTATGCTCTCATTATGTGGTGACTGTTCTTTGTATGTTATATTTGTATGTGTTTAGCTCACAATTGCCAGTGTCTCCAACCCTGAAAGTTTTTTGTTTTTTGTTTTTTTTGTCAAAAATGAACCTACAGTACACTTAATAATAAACATGGTTTCATCAGTTGATTGTGGACATGAAAAGGCAGTGATGAAGGGTTAGTCAGTCTGACAGTCTGACAACTGATTTGTTGTTCTAACCCCAATAATATCACTCAAACAGTCACAAGTGGCAGAGCAGGTCGTCAGAGTCCAGTTAAAAGGGTCTCTGGGCAAGATTCTGAATCTGAGATTGCTCCCGATGGCTGTGCAGATTGTGTGTATGGGTGACATCACTATCAATGTGAATACTTTTGATAGAAAGGGATCCATTTACCAAACTTAAGACATGGAATTATCCTGACCAATGGAAGAGCAGTAGGTGGACCCTCCAATGTAAGCAGTTAAATGAAGGTGTGAGTAAAAGATTTTTGCTTTTCAGTAAAAAGAGTAGCATCCTCTCATTCATCTGGGATTATTGCTTTATCACTGAACCCAAACACACCAGCACACCCACAAGCTGCCCAACACATTGCTGTGGACTGAGGCAGTTTTACAAGGGGGCCTGCTGTTTACACAGGCAGTAAAAATCAGTGGAGTGGGATGGGAACAACAGTGCAAGCATGTCATAAAACGACCAGCAGCAGATCGATGAAAGCTTATAACTGGATCATTTAGGTCTGTTTGTCTCTATGAGGGGATGATAGGAGCTGCTGTTCAACACTGTAGAACTAGATACAAGCTGTGTCCATCATATTCACACATACCTGAACACACACAGCACATCCATACACACCGAGGTTGTCATACAGATACATTACCCAGATATGAACTGATAATGCAAGCCTCTTTGAGACATGCATGTCAACATGTCTACCATATGAATGTCACTTTTACCTCTTGGTAAAATTCTTCAGGGGCCAGGTCAGTAATGTTTGTGTGTTCAGATTATCAGCTCTTAGGTTTACACATATCTATACATTTGGACTGTGTGCTTTACACTGTGTGTTTAACACAGCAGTTTTTAAAGTGTAACTGCTGTAATCAGTGCTGGTAAGAGAAAAGTGTGACTGTACAACAATGACTAAGGCCAGGCTGATAAGCTACACTTTTGATCCATTTCCTCTGACATTCCATGACTCCACTCAGACATTACAATATTGGCTCTGTGTGTTGAGAAAGGCAGAATGAGTTTATGATTTGGTGATTTTGGGGGAAATGAGGCCTTCAGTAGTTTATATTTTCCCACAAGTTACAGTGTGGCAAGATAAGTTACTAGACTTAGACTCATGCCTCATGTCAGTATCCTCTCACATCCTTATGACGGGGCTAATTTGTTTTTTTCCACACAAAGTGATATCAGTGACTCACTGCTAACAATAGCATTATGATCTGTGTATGCCTTCAGATTGCTTTGGGGAATCACAGGAGAAAAAATAGCAAGGTTTCCAGAGGAAAACTGGTGAGAGTTCATATCCTCGTCAATAAACTAGTACTGCCTACCTGCCTGAGCAGGAAAGATGTACTGTACATACATGTACCTCCAGTTAATAACATGTTCTTGACCAGATACAGGTGACAGGTGTATTTTAGGGTGAGCAGGGCTGTAGAAACGTTTTTTAGCAGCTCATCCTGTGCACACTGCTGATTCTTTCTGGTCAGAGCTGCCTTTTTAACTGTCATGTCTATTTCAGTTGACTAAACAGTTCTCTGTTTGACATCTGGACAGCTGTGCTTGCTTTCCCCTTTGCCAACCAGGCAAAAAGGGCTCCTTCCCTCAGGTCCCAGCCTCCCAGAGCCTTCATAGGTCCAAAGTAAACTTGTTCACCATCTGGACTGGACTGGACATGACTTAAAGATAATGAACAACTGGAAAGCGTGCCACTTTTTAAGAACAATGTAAATACTTCTGTTTTCTGTGTTTTTAAAAAAATCTTGTCTTTGCAAGTGTTGGTTTTGTTGAATGCTAGGATATTTTATGAGGTACACTGAAGCACTGTTTTTCATTCATGTACAGACTGATTAATTGATTACTGTTTGCGTTTACATGTTGATGTGTGGCCTTATGTCTTTTGTTTTAGAATGTGAGTGCAGTGAGGTGATTGTAAAACAGCTTATACAGGTAAAGGTTTTTTGCATTTGTGAGAACTTCAGTGGGATTTTTTTCTTGTTTAATTATTTTTAATTTTAATTTTTATTATTATTTTTTTTATTTAATTTTATTTAAAAAAATAAAATTAAATAAAAAAGTCTAAAGCAAATGTGAGTTATGCTGATTAATCAGATCCTGCATTAATAGCTAATCATGTTGTCTTGTCCTTAGTTTGATTGAAATCAGCACATGTTGTGCAATGTCACTGGGCATGGAGCTCCATAGTCTGCTGTGTGCACTGTGCTTAATGGAAGCATCACGGTACAATGCACACACTGGCGATAAATGGCGAGTCCAGTTTGGGTCAGTAAGAGATAAACAAAGGGTGCTGTCTGACATTTTTTCATAATTTGGTATCATAGTGTTAAAAGCTACATGAATATGAAGTAATTTTTCCACACATGGTTTTGAGTTCTCATTTCAGCCCTCTGGTGTCCTGTCAATGGACATATCAATTGCTTTTCCAATCATGGACAATTGCTCAGACCACACAGAGTTAATATATCTGAATTTTGAAGAATCAGTGTGTCTTTTGCATATTGTGCTGTAGATTTAATACAACTATGATTGTAATAGTTTCTACGTGACAGTTACATTGAACTGAGCAGCTTTTAAAGTTATTTATTCATTTATTTGTTTATTTGCTTCTCTCCATGTTATTATATGCTGTATGTGACTGGTTCATGAGTCACTGTAGTGTTTTAATATTTCACCATGCACACAAAGAAACAGCTCATTAAAAAGCCTGGCATTTATAATCTTATCACAGTGGAAAAGTTTCTATTTTCCAGGAGCCTCCCACCTCTCCACAGGACATATCCTTTTATATTGTTCCTAAAATGTCACTTGTGCCCTAATAGCACCTTAATTCAAGCGGATGTTTGCAACATTTGGCCATAACTATTTATTATCAGTGTGTGTGCTCTGCCCGGGCAGCTTGTTTGAGCAGCTAATCGTTCAGATGGACTCTATCTAAATTGGATGGTGAGGCAGAAAATCCAGTAGTCTTTTAACTACCATGTGAATACTTTTAAAACCTCCCTATCTTCCATTTGGATATGGCCTAATTGAAAAGCAAATAGTACACTTGAGTGCACCCATGAATCGGTGAGTGATATCTCCTTAGCTGCCAGAGGAATGAATCTCTCCTGCCGGGCCTCCTCGTCCCCTCTCCTGTTTTCCATTGCTTCAAATGGCCTCTCTCACGCATTATCTATTGGATTATTGTTTTGGGGATTAATGTCTCGATGTGGATCCTTTTCACACACACAGTAAGTGGTTTCTGGGACAACTCCAGGCCTCACTGTTGACTCACCAGATGGGACACTGAACAAAGAACAGGCTGATACACTCAATGTTCAAGGTGAACATAGAGAAGATTTACCAACATGAAACTGGAGAAATTCATTTGAAAAAAAGTGATGAAAAACTGTGGCTGATGAAGTGTTTGAGGAAATCATGGCTCTTTATTACTTGATGTTTCAGGGGGCTCTATTACAGAAATGGAATATAATATGCATAACTAGTTTTTCATTAGTATATAATCACCTGATAATAAGAATCCGTATGACAGTTGGGAGTCCTTTGGCCTGATCTTAGCGCCTGAGGTGAGAGACAACCTAACCAAGATGTAAAATCTTTCACCCCCAGGCCAGATGGGATTAGCCAAAAATCACTGGTAATCTAGGATTTCTCCTGCTCCACAGAGTCGTCCCGAAGTCCTTCAAGAGCTGACGACCTGTGGGATAGCATTGGGTAGAGTCCAGTATATGGTGGTTTGGTTCCCTGGTTTTGCAACTGCTCTCTAGATTTAGAGAGTGGAGATACCCGAGCTGGTCCTTGATCTCAAGTTGCACACTACCAAAGCTGATTGCAGTGTGTGATCGCCTGCAACAAATATCGTATTTTAACACCTAGCTTCACCCCTCACCTCCATGGTGCCCACATATTTGTTGTCTTCTAGGAAGTCCTTCCAGCAGACAAAATGTGATAACTTCTTGTGTGTTTTCTTACAGAGGTGCAGTAGCTTTATTCTTGTTATTATACTTGCATAATAAAATCATTTGCATCTTATCCAGTTTGTAACTGTTTTACAACTTTCTGCATGCTGATGCCCACAACATAGAGAGGCTACTGTATTACATTGGGAATCAATAAATCCACTTAAAGCCTCTCTGTGTTTGAATGACCCCATGCCCTTTATACAGTTAGAGAAGATAAAACACTCGGTACAGGAACAAATTCCTCTCCATCTGGGAGTCAGTTTTGTCTTAAAACCCTGCCTGACACCCCTTTAGGATATTTAATCATGTAGACAAGTATACATAGTTTAACTAACTAATAAATCAGCTTAGATTTGAATTGTATTGTTTTTAATATATAACATATTTGCATCTATTCGCGTTCAATGCCAATTACTTGGATTATATCTATATTTATCAGACGCTCTCTTTCTCATCACAAGGCACAGCAAATGTACTGTCTGTATGTACATTGTATTAATATGAATATTGTATTAATATGTATATTTTCTTTCTTTCTAGGTAAGTGTACTCCATGTTTAGGTTGGTGGGATGAGTGAGTGGAGTGGTCGCTTGTTGTATTAAAAAAGGAAATATTAGTCTGCATACATTTCCACTGTATTTTGAGCTTGTCAGCATTTATATCTTAAAGAAGCTGTGGAATAAATATTATAAACGGATATTTGGGCACCCTGGTAGAGTGCAACTGGCTGAATCCTTACTGCATAGATAATAGTGATGTATTTGTATAGAATTATATCAGTGATCTCACAATAAATCTGTTTGTATGTTTGTATAGACTGTCATATATAGACAGTTTATTGAATGCACAGAGCATTCTGACACGTGTACGTGTGTATGTCACACACTGTACTAAATGTGAGTAAATATATATGATTGTGTGCAACAGAGGAAAAAAGATAAGGAGAGAGAAAAATAAAATAAAATAATAATCAAATAAATTAAACAGAGAGAAAGAAAGCAAAGATAAAATAATGTATGGGTGGGTGCGATGGTGATGAGGCAGATCAAACATCTTTAGTTTATTTATTCCATAGAAATATTTTGTTCTACACTATTTCAGGAAAAACGTGGAAATCTGCACAACACATCTGAATACAGCTGAAGAATGAGGAGGAAGACCGGCCAGCAGCCTCTAGACGTTCTCTGTGGCTCCCTCTGCAGGTCAGCATCAGTCAGTGCTGTTTTATGATGTGGTTAATGAGTTGAGAGTATAAATAACATACACACACAAACACCACTCACAGGTGTCTGTAGCACCAGCTAGGTTAAGTATCCTGATAGCAATAAGTAGTAACAAAGATCACACCATGACATTTCATGTATAGAGTCACTGATGTGTCTTTATTAGCACGTTTAGGATTTTTTTTGTTTTAGGATTTGTGATTGTTTCACTTGACATAATAAAGTCATGTATGTAACTGTTTGAAAGTTGAATCAAGTACTACAGGTGATAGCTTAAATGAACACATTTGTAACATTCTGACACACACAGTACAGAATGGAAGTGTAGAATGTGTGTCAGTTTTCTGCCCCAAATCATAAACCATATGTCACAAACTATGTGTAGACAATACTAAGCTGCAGAGCCTGCTTGTCTCGCTTATGTGAGAAAACAATCTACAGAGTCTGCTGAAGGTAAACTGTAGAAGAAGTAACTCACAAATAGTTTGAGCAACTGCACAGACAAAACTGTACATAAGTATTATTTAAGAGATGGAGATAACTGTGCCTCTGACTTTGATGTCGTGCTCTCTGAATGAATGAGACAAACCAACACAAACATGTTGTTTGTGTCTGTTGTTGTGTCACTTCATACCAGACTAGCTTGACTGTGACTGTAACTGATTCAGCTAAACTGGAACTTTCAAGAGTTTAAACACAGCCGCATGCTGAGACAAACCTGATCGCTGTTTCAAAATAAGCACAGCTGAACAGCAGCTAAATGGTGGCTAAACCAGTTGTATAACAGTATGGCGGTAACTAAGGAAACTTCATGATAAATGAAGTTTCTGTGGTCACTGCCAGATTCAGAGCAACACCACAGAGTTGTACTGTATGTTCATTATTATGAGAAAGATAGACTTTTACTGAATTCAGTAATATCCATGAATCAACAGATCATGTTTCACCAGTTATATTCTAGTTGCACTTTTGATTATCTAAATAGTTTGAATTAATACAAATATGAAATCAGTAGTATACATACATACTGTACACACATGGTCAAACTTGGACTGAACTTTTAGAAGTTAATAAAATAATCTAAGCTATACCCTCAGATTCAATTAAATCTAGGCGATGGGTGATTTCTACAGGACACAGCAGCATTTAAAGGCCCTGCACATCCAGAGCTTCTTCTCTCAAAATGGCTGCTGGGGCCAAAAGCAACACTGTGAGGATTTTTGTGTTTGGAATTTTGTGTACTAAGTAGACAGTTAAACAAATTATCATATAATACATTGTTATCATAAAAATATTGATTATAGGCACCATCAGTTAACAGAACAACAAACCAGGTGACACAGGATTTGTGTTTATTAAGTAGGGCAATTTCAGATTTGTTAGAAGATGTCATTATTTCTTTAACCATGCTAAGCTTTTTCCTACTTCCAGTTCTTGTTACTAAGCTAGAGTAAACACACCCAACAGGCAGTTTTCTATGTGGCCTTTTGAAACTTTTGTATTTTCCCAAAATGTCAAAGTGAGCCTTAAAACACAATCCTTTGGCCCCTGGCCTTGTCTGCAACATCTGGACAGCCTCCCTGGCTTAACAGTGGAGTGTCTCCATTCCAGGATGTCCTTCAGTGCTATTTGTTTGGAGTGTAACTTACAATGGAGGTCAGCAGTTGTATAGCAGCCTGTGCTCCGGACAGACACGGGAAGCTGGCAGGAAGCTGGCAGAGCATGGAAAGGAAGAGCCCATGGCGAGAAGAATAGACATAGTGACAGTTCACGGTAGACTCTCACCGCTGTGATCCACGTATCCTCTTTCAAAAGGTACACATGGACATGAGATTATCACCCACACAGATGGTATTCAACTTGACCAAACACATTACCGTCAAGGTCCTATCGTCACTGCCGCAACCAATCGTTTGTTAGAGAAGATTTAAATTCTGCTAATAGGTTTAAGTGAACTAAACCAAACCTTAACCATAAGAAAACACTTGGGTTGTTCGGAAAGCCTGATAATAGCATGAAAAGTCATGCTTGATTCCAGCCTTCCTTGTTCATTTCTTGCTATTGATATCTTAAATAAACCATATTAAAAGGGACTCAAACTCACAGGTGTGCCGAAGGATGTTTGTGTTTCCCAAAATGTTGAACTTTTCCTGTAAGAATCTAATATCGTACAACACCTTATTGTTTCCAAGAATAAAAGTATATTTTTTTGACAGTCATTCAGGTGAGCATCAGGAAAATACAGTATCATCACATAACAAAGTGGAAAAAGGAAGGTGAGGCACACCACAGACCACTGTTGAAGGTTTTACACTGATTGATGGGGTGGTGGTGGTGGTGGTGGAGAAGCGCTTGTATTTAAATGGTTGATAAATGGTTGGTGGTTGCATTGGGCTGCTCCACTGAGTGCTCAGAATGGATGTGAAGCACTGCTGTGATATAAATTTACATGGAACTGTTGATGATTAAACAGGGGATCGTGTAAAAGTCAAATCAGCCATTCACTATAAAACGAGACAGACTGTAAACTGCAGAGTTACAGGATAGGATTCATAATTAGACATCCAGAGACTTGAGTCTGGCTTGTGGATGCCAGATAAATCACTGTATTATGAGGAGCTGTTTAGATGATAAATACGAACGTGAACTCACCATAGATTCCAAACTCTGACATCTATATATGGAGGTTAATTCAACACCTGATGGCGTACGTCCAGTGCCGGTGTGTCCTCTATGTGTGAGGAGGACAGTAAGGGTGTGAGACTCTGTTCTCCTGCATGAAAGACATGGAAGCAAAATCTTTCCTAACCTTAACCATACTGTAGTTTCCATGCACTGATATTGAGACAATTTAAAAAAAATGTTGGCACTGAACGCAGCTTTATATGCATTTTCCATCCATCTATCTGTCATCTTATATCTTTACATACATTCCTGCCTCTCTTTACCCCATTGTGTAGCATCAAGCCATCTGTGTGTCTGTTCCTGCAACTCTGACACATTTCCTATACTACTGCTGGTCTGTGTGCGTGTGTGTGTGTGTGAGTGTGAGTGCGTGTGTGTGTGTGTGAGCGTGAATGTGTGTGTGTATGTGTGTGGACCCACTTCTTGTTTTTGGTGGAGTAATAAGGAAACTCATAGTCAGGGCTTTTGTTGAGAGCTTATTGTTAACTGCTTTTGTCCACACTCCTAATGGGCCAATCCATTTCGAGAAGAATGGCAGGAAATAGAAAGTGGTTGTGTAAGCTGGTCAAGGCCTGCTGCCTAACTCAAAATGTAGTTTGAGAAAATGTGGTAACCTTTCTGTGGTACCATTTATTTTTATCACACCCATTAAGTGGCTCACTTACACACACTGACACAATTTGACAGGTGTGTCAAACGTTATTTATTACACCTCGCAATGACTAGGCAATATGAGGGAACTGAAGTCTCTTGCTGATTATAAAAACAAGCATGAACAAGCATGGACACACAATGTAATAATAATTAATTACAGTATTTTTTTAATAAAAACTTCTATTTTGATTGGGGAAGGCAGGAATGGAATGAGCTACATTACCAGACAAACAACTCTGAGCCACATCCACCATGTACTCCTGGTCCTGGATGGGAAAAGACAGATTCATTTTCTTTAGCTTTACACATGAAGGTCAGTTTATTAATCATGAGCAGTACCTTTCAGCCTGTGCACTTTAATTCTTGTACTTTAGCCTTTTATGCAGTGTGGCACTTTTTCAGTTCAGCAATACTTCTTCTGTATTTCTTTAATACTTAAGTGCATGATGATGATAATATTTCTGTATGTAGTGTAGTACTTTTGTACATGTAGTACTTGTACATGGTAATATTGTTATTTTTACTTTGTTAAAGATTGAAGAACTAAATATTTTTTTTCCACCGGTGTGAGCATATGAAAAAATGAAAGTGCTCTACATACAGTAGGCTATATGTAAATGTATGCTGAAAGACCTAAAACAGCACTTGGGTGTAAGAGTCATCTCTGATCATAAACTGTTAAAACTCTTCATCTGCATTGTCCATCTGCAGATTTTTGGGTCACTTAAAGACGAGAAGGCTGAGCAAGATATGATCTGACTGTTGCTGTATGTGTCATGTGAGAGAAAGAAGAGTGTTGCATGGTGTTTCTTCAGGGTTTACAGTTGATGCGGTAAATGTATACACAAGGAGCAGCTATGGTCTAGTTTTGTTGGCTTCAAAGTCCGTGAATCACAAGGTCTTGCTTTCCTGTTGCTCACTCTTTTTCTGCTGACCATAGCAGGTGCCCTGGAATTCACTATGCACACACATACACACACACTCAGAGTTCTTGCTTTCCTTCTCTTTCACATATGCAGATATTTAGCCCTCATACTTAGAGTCTGGAGAGAGCAATGGCCAGTGACAGGGTCCATGCTGCTTTACCTGACCTCCCGAGTCAAAGTGAAGACGAGAACAAAGAAGAAGAGAAGACTTTTGGAAATATTTTTGCAGAGTTAGAATCTGTGGACCTGCCTCTGGGAACCACTTTAAGGTAAACTCAATTTTATCTGACCACTTTTGATGGTGAGCTCATTAACCATTAAAGTGAGGGGTTTCCAATTTGGATTGATTTCAAAATGTGTGTCAAGAGATGCCAAGGAAACATACATGTATTTTATATTAGCCTAAAATGCTGGTTACACGCCTCATATGTTTTGATGAAACTGGTCTTAAATAACGATTTATGATTAACAAAGACTAGAACTCAGTCCAGGATAGACAGTAAAGATGCAAACACAATATTATGAACCATCTATCATAGGTCAAGTAGGCCCGTCAACAAAATGAATGTGCATTAATGAAGCAATTCTGTCAGCCTTTCTAATTATTTTGTAACTAATTATTTATCTTCCTTTTGATATAAATTCCAAACAAACAAACGATAGAGGCAACAGCCAACGATGATGTTTTTGGATGAAGCTTTTGGGATGTGCATGTGTTGCTGTGACCAACTTCACTGTAATGTATGTGCAGAAAATGTGCAAACACAAAGCTGCTCACGTCGAATTCATCCCAGCTGTAGCTGTAGTGCGTCCCCCACAGGCCAGACCTCACACTGACCTGTAGCTGCAGCGATAGCCGTCACACACACACACACACACACAACAATCATGGCGGAGAATGAAACCCTGGAGTGTATAACGGAGCATGAACGGATTTTACAGGAAATTGAGAGCACCGACACGGCTTGTGTCGGTCCCACTCTTCGGTAAGAATACAAGGCTTCTAAGGAAGCCCTCGCCGACCCTAACGTCTCCGTGTTTGGTTGCATCTCCTCCGTTATGAGACCTTTTGTTCCAGAGCTAGCTCAGCTACCCTAGCCACCGGCAGGCTAACATTAGCATTTTTAGCCAACAGGCTATATGGTGTTGAAATGAAGCATGAGCCTAGCTGGCTCGTCAGCTAACGGGCCAACGTTAACCCCTGTGTCAGTCAGCTGGATGCACATACAGTGAAGCTGTGTTAGTATTGGGTTGTCCCGGTTCTGTGTGCTGATGGACGACTGCTGACGGCTGTCAGAATGTAAACATCATTTGTGGGTGTGGCTGTGGGACTGTTATCATTATGAGCTAACGTTAGCTAGCAGTGCTAACTGTTTCGAACAGTTGTATGGCAGAAATTTGTGAAATGAACGCCGCTGACATTCCGTTACACGCACGGTGTGGTGCGTCATCCCGACCCCCCGGTGTTTAGCGGTGAAACAGGATGTTTCGGATGTTTCCGCTCAGGCTAACGTTCTTTAGCTCTACTGCATTGATTCTGTTCGGTAGTTAGCTACCAAGCTTGTTTCTAAGGCCATAGTGAATGACACTAGTGACAAACTAGTGTGTGTAAAGTGACTTCAGCCCCAGCAGAATGCCTCCCACACACACCTGTCCCTTCCACATGCCTCCAGGCCGTGGTTGTCTTGTATCATACCACGGTAAACCAGTGAATGTGTGCCCTGAAGGTAACATTAGTTAGCTCGCTGCCTCTCTCAGCTGGTTTCAGTTTCACTGGTTGTTTTATGATCTTATCAACACTGTCATTCTTTTAACAACTGACACAGACAGTGTAGGCTCATCCATGAAAAATGACTGTCATGCCCCTCAGAAAGACACCCTATTATCGTAGTAAAAATACCATAAGTAATATTCTATTTCTGTGGAATGGATTTGACTTAATATAAGAATGGACTTAATGGCAGTTGCACTGGCCAAACTTCCATACAGGATAGTTCTTCAAACAGCAGGACACCCGAACATCAGTTTGTCTTCGTGCATTTCATTGAAGTGTCCATTTCTCTTCTCTACTCAGTGCAGGTGACTGCGTTTGCTTACAGGAGCTGTAGTACGGCCTATTTTAGTGGCAGTTGCTTACATCTCCTTCTGGATGTGGACTAATAGATGGTTAGATGAAAAGAGGAAGTCATGAAAGATGAAGTCATAAAATAGTTATGCCAGATACATGCTGGGTGGGGTGACTAACAGGAGCATTATTATTATTCAGGCAATGATTACCCTTTTAAACGTTGAAACCATGTGACTGTGAATACTTTTTAGATTATAGTCAGTCTCATGTTTCAGGTGGAAGACACATTTTAATGCAGTTGTTCAACAATTTTGATGATAAAAAACATATTTGCACACAGAGAAATAAATAGTACTTGCTGAGGTCATAATATATATACACATAGAGTAAAATCCTCACAGAGGATGTGATTTACAATACTGTGGAAAGTAGCACAGAGTAAGAGAAGAAGCAGATTTTTTTAAGAAAGTATTCTTTGCATAGTCATAACATTGCAAAATCAACACAGAAAATGTATTTTTATCTTCACACTCGCTGAATCTAAAGTCAAATTTAGTGACAATCAGAATTACAGGGCAGTCTAACTGAAAAACATACTGAAAAGAAGAATGATAAAGAGTGTTTGTAACCCAGAGGCCACTACAGGCTGGCTGAAGTTAGCTTCCTGCCCTGACAGGAAGCAGAAAGACAGTGACCTATTTTTTTTTTCAGTAACCACCTGCTTTCAATTATTAATAACAGGAAGGAGGAACCTCATCTGGCAGCGTGAAGGCTGATGATTACTGTGCTGCATTGACGTGCACGTCTCCACTTTGCTTGTGCCGTGCCATTAATTACATCAGGCCTGGTTCTAGTTCTGAGTTTCAGTTCACGGAGTTCTGTTGTGAACAGTTAGTCATTTATAGATTCTCTCTAGTCATATAAATGAAGCACCTCAGGGTTTTATGGCCTTAAAGGTACAGTGTGTAAGATCTGGGGCCTCTATTTTCAGAATAAGGCAAACATGGAATATAATATTCATAACTATGTTTTGATGCATGTATAATCACCTGAAAATAAGAATCTTTTTATGTTCGTTACTTAAAAAATATCCTTTTATATCTACAGTGGGAGAGGGTCCCCTTTAATGGAGGCCGCCATCTTGAAACACCTTATTTATACAGTAGTCCAGAACAGACAAACTAAATACTGACTCTAAACAGGGTCCTTAAAGTGTTGTTTCTCCTTTACACTAGTAAGGTGAGGGTGATGTGAGGAGATTACAATGCAGTGATTGGACCACTAAATGCAACTAAATTCTACACACTGGACCTTTAAGGCAAAAATAATTTTTAATTTTTTAAAATGTTTTATTTATTTAAACATTCCGTAGTTTAAAGCCTGTTTTGTAACTGTTCTGCCATAAAATAAAAATAGATATTTTAAGTCATGTTGATGGTACACTGACTTATAATCAGGTGAATGGTGTCTGTCACTCCCACTCTGTGCCCTGTACTATGTAACTTTGTGCTCTGGGTATGATCACCAATGAGAAGTACGTAACACTTTGTGTCACACACCACCAACTATTTGACTGATTCTGGTGATCATTGGTGAGAGCTTGGTGAAATAAAAGCTGAAAGACAGACGCAGAGCTGGGCTGACTGCTGTTGGACTAGTCAGTAATATTAGCTGGCTGCTATGTCTGCTGTTGTTGACCTTGTTGATGTTTGGCTGTTAGCAAAGTTGTCGACTCACTAGTTTTTGATTAGAAGTAATGTAATCAGAACAAATACTCGAGTACAGCTGAACATATTTATCACAGTGGTGACTAGTGTACCGTTCTTTGTAGCCGTAAAAGGAATAAGGACTGAGAGAAAGCTTACAGTTTGAAAACATTGTCATCACGTTGGGCTCTGGGAACTTGATGTCACTGATGATGTCATTGCATATACCTTCCACTTGTCCTCTGCTCTTTGAGCTGACTTTCCTGCAAATCACATGAAAGCAAGGATGAACATTTGACTAGGTGAGGCAGCATCTTCATTTGTTTAACAAAATGTTTCTATTGGCTTCTCTGTAGCTCCACACAGTCTAATGGGCACATTTTAATGCTGGCTCTATGATTACTGTTTGTCAGAACTATAATGGGGTTCAAGGTGTTTGGTATATTGTATAAGTAGAATAGGAAACAGTCTTTAAAAGAATTAGCTTCACGTTTAACACACAAGGCTAATGAAGCTGTTCCATATAGTTAACTTTTGTTTTTAGATTGTTCAGAACAATTTGGCATTAGCCTAATAAGCCAAAGATGGTTGTAGAAAACATCATGGATAAAGATTAGGATGGGAGTAGACTATGTGAGGACTTGTATATCAATTTCAGTTTTTGTAGTAACAACAATATAGCCTTGGACTTATTACTAAAGGTACCTGCCCAGCACCCATCAGGTCAGATGGTCCCTTATCCAAAGCTTCGATAAACGAACTGGCCATATTTCTTACCTTTGATTCATGCATGCCGATATTCAGTTAGGGCTGTCTCATAATAGTGGACTAAACCATTAGTTGATGAGAAGAAGTCATAGTCAACTTTTTCATTAATCAGATGGTCACAGAATAAAACATCAACTTCAAACTCCATTCAGGAGCTGCATCTCGTCTCCATAATGAAACTTTCAGGGGATTGTTGCAACAGGACCTTTTCTCTTGTAACACAGGAGGTCATTTACCAGCACTTAGCGCTCCTGTTAACTAACTCTGTCCATCTCTGTGGTACTTCACAGTTAGGGTTGCAAAGGGGCAGTAAATTTCTGGTAAATTTCCAGAAACTTTCCATGGGCAATTTTGGAAATATTCCAAATCAGAAACTCCATGGGAATTATGGAGATTTATGGGAATTAACTGTAAATTGGTGGTAATTTAAATTAACTGTATCATATCCAAACATAAATGTAAACATTTTGTTTTGTCATAAGAAGACATGCAAACAATTAAAAAAACATTTCAACAGATTTATTTGTAAGTAGAACTTTATCAAGTTTGAATTATTTTATTGAACAATATTTTGTAGTCCACAGGCTCAAATGTGTGTCTTCAATAGTCTCTGTGTGCTCTGGGCTATAAAGTGTGGTCCAGGTACAGAAATCACCTGTGCAGGTAGGGGGCGTGGCCTCAATAGCCCTGCAGTAAGCAGTGTGCTATGTGCATGTGATTGAGGAATAGCAGATATTCAAGTGTACCTGCATGAAATCTGATTGTTTTAGTCAAGATTGTGCTAAAATATATTTTCCCAACTATATTTAAGTTTCCTGTTAAGGGCCAATCTTCAGCTGTTTTTTTTTTATTTCCTGTTAATTCCCATGGAAAGTCTCCAACTTTGATGCAGCCCTATTTACAGTTAGGTTGACTATGAAAATACCATGGAAGAAGACAGAATGATGCAGGTGTGGTGTGTACGTGTGCTCTGGCAGGCAAGAGTGCGCTTTTATGTGCCTGGATCCATGGATAAAGATTGATCTAGGTAATTGACTCATTGAGGCATATTATTTTGACTATATATATTTTTACTATATTGACTTTGTACACTAGTTATTAATCTTTTCAATCTGATCGATCATCTAGAATGGAGACACTGATTGTTAACAGATGGTCCACTCTGTTAGCCAGCTGTATTATTAGCAGTGTTTGCTGGAAGGATGATAAGTCTGTGTTGCAGTATTCTGTACAGCAGTACATTTAGGCTAGCTATCTGTTAACATCCTGCCCGATCAGAACTGTGCATGTACAGCTCTAAACAAAGATGGGCTCATTCGTGAGCTAACTCCATACACTATATGTACATTATTTACATAATTTGGCATATATCTCAGTATATTCTGCTTCTGTGACCTGCAGGCTGCCAATTGAATAGGCCAGCCTTAAGGCTGCGTTCCATATCTGGTACAAGTTTTTCCATTAATTCGAGTGTGGGTCGCGCATTGTTATTGTGGGACCCAGGAGGTGCCCAAAAAAAAAAAAAAAAAAATGCTGATGGATTTCAGCCAATGCAAAGAAGGCAAAATGGAAGAAATATGATCTCTGATCCTGGTTCCTTCCACGTGCAGCAGCATTCTGAATTAGCTGCCGAGTCCTAAGAAACTTATTGGAGCAGCCTGATAACAAGGAGTTACAATAGTCCAGCTTAGAAGTAACAAATGTGTGGACTAGTTTTCACAGAGAGAGACAGAGTTGTGCATCATTATCAACACGATGATCTACACTGCCGTTCAAAAGTTTGGGGTCACTTAGAAAATTCCATGTTTTCCATGAAAACATACACGAAATGAATCTAAATAGGACATATTGCAAAATGAATAGGAAATATAGCCATTGACAATGTTAGAAATAATGATTTTTAATTGAGATAATAATTGTTTCCTTTAAACTTGACTTTAATCAAAGAATCCTCCATTTGCAGCAATTACAGCCTTGCAGACCTTTGTCATTCTACTTGTCAGTTTGTGAAGGTAATCTGAAGAGATTTCCTCCCATGCTTCCTGAAGCACCTACCACAAGTTGGATTGGCCTGATGGGCCCTTCTGATGTACCATACGGTCAAGCTGCTCCCACAACAGCTCAATGGGGTTGAGATCTGGTGACTGTGCTGACCACTCCATTACAGACAGAATACCAGCTGACTGCTTCTTCTCTAAATAGTTCTTGCTCCCATAATCTGTCCTTTTTATTGGCCAGTCTGAGATGTGGCTTTTTCTTTGCCACTCTGCCTAGAAGGTCAGCATCCCTGAGTCTCCTCTTCACTGTTGATGTTGACACCGGTGTTTTGCAGGTACTATTTAATGAAGCTGCAAGTTAAGGACCTGTAAGGCATCTGTTTCTCAGACTAGATTCTAATGTACTTGTCCTCTTGTTCAGTTGTATACCGGGGTCTCCGACTCTTTCTCATCAATTTGATGTTATTTTTATGGACAAAAAAATGCTTTTCTAAGTGACCCCAAACTTGTATGTTGGAGGGGCTAAGCACGCTTTCAGACAGGGACAGGGAAACCGGACGCTGGCGACGTTTTTCAGTTCATTTCAGTGGGGGTCCTGCGTTTCTGCACCGGCAGCCCGCAACACAGGGGTTGCCGCAAAAAATGTCACCGGCGTCCGGGAGAGAAGTTGAGCCAGATTCAACTTTTGGGAAACCAGAGCCCCATGTCACACTCTGCAAGACAATCAGACACTCAGATCGGTCAAACCTCCACAGACAGCCTGAAATGTCTCTGAAACTGTCTCTGAGACTATCCAGGTGGATTCATGGACTAAACTCTGATAATCTACCTGTGTGTGTGTTCTCACTTTGTTTATTTCATGTACCAGCTTCTAAATTTGAGTCTGACTCGCAATTTACGCCGCAAAATAGTGACACGAAGAAGTTTAATTTGATTTGTGTCCGATGATTAGAGAGAGAGAGAGAGAGAGAGAGAGAGAGAGAGAGAGAGAGCTTTGGTCAAGAGACATAGAGTAACAATACAGAGAGCGAGCGCTGGCCTTCATAAAGCTGTTATTAATCAGAGAAATAAAAAGTTATTTCCTGATTGTTTCACAGCGGTTACATTCAGCAGGTATAGACACGCCCACAGCAACCCACCTCAGCTCCCTCCACCCACCCACCACCGCACTCCCCCACCACCAGTTGCCGGTTTCCCTGATCCTGTCTGAATACGCGCTAAAGGTAGCAAAAAAAAAAAAGAAACAAGTGAATAAGAGTGAGGGAGTGCCTGTATTGAGAAAGTCAGTGAATGAGAGAAATAAAAAGCTGTTTTCTGATTGTTTCATAGTTAAATTCAGGACAAACAAACATAAACACACACACCCATCTACCCCCCTCACCATCCACCTACTGACTGCAACACCTGATGAGGTCTGAATAGGTCTTAGTTTGAATTCAAGGTCACATAAGTAAAGTTAAGACTTGTGAAGTGTGTGTGGGTGGTTATGTAAAGCATATGTAAAGCATATGTAACAGGAGCTCCCTGCACCTGTGTTCTAGTAGATTAGTGGATTTCCATGAATGTTTATCAGCAATGACCTTAGAGATCCTGATAAAAATGTCATTAGAATAACGCTTTTATTTTTTGCTGGAGAATACTCAAGCCTGACACACGCTTAAACAGGCTGTGACACTGTGTGTGTGTGTGTGTGTGTGTGTGTTTGTGTGTGTGTGTGTGTGTGTGTGTGTGCGTGTGTGTGTGTGTGTGTGTGTTCCTTCACGTCATCTACAGGCTCAGAGATAATATATGGCAGTTACTGTATATCCCATTTCATACCGTGTGGCTTTTTAATGAAGAACATGTAAATGACAGTGTCAGGTTGTGTCAGGACATCAAACCAGTGAACTGTTCAAAAAAAAAAAGAGGTTTAGATTGAAAAGTGAATTGAATAATCACCTTTAAAATGACAAATCTAATCAAATCGTCGATTTTGGAATTTATAACACCCCTATAGTGGATTATTTCGCAGTTGTGGTTATAAGATCTATGTTGTCCGTATTTATAAATAAAATTATTTACATTTTGAACACAGTTATTCGTTAAACGGCTTGTCTCATCCCAGCATCCCCAGCTCCTCCAGAGGTGTGTTGAATTCTTGAAAACTGTTACAGAGCGCCCATGGCTACACTTAAATTTTGTCAGGAATTTTCAATACTAGTATTAAAAGATCATACTTATTACCTCTTTAAATACCCCAGCAAGAAAAGGCCCAAGCACACAAAATAGTCTTCTTTCAATAGATCTTCTTTAGACCAGATAACATCTCTCTCTGTCATGGAATCAGTAGATATGTAGCATATCAAAAAAAATATCAAAGTACTGATACTTTTGATAACTTGACTGCTGTATTGTCATTATCATAAAGGTGTAGGTAAGGTAAACGTTTTGTCCATGAACAATTTGACAGTTGTTGTGTGGGTGTGGGACTGTGGGAGGTTCAGTGTGATTCTCAGTCAAGCATTTAGTAACAGAAGTCAAAAAACAAACAGAACTCTCAGCAGATGAAAATTCTATCAAATTACAGTTGCAGTCAAAATTATTCAACCCCCATTGCAAATTAGGGTTATTGGTAAAATGTAAATTTTTTCATCTTTGTGCAATACATAAATGACACAAGAACAGTTTAAATAGTTATTACTAATACTAATATTACAAGGGTTTTATCCAAATTAAACACAAAATGCTACTTTTAATGTCTACTGCAGTCTCAAAATTATTCAACCCCCTGAATAGAATCCCTCACACTGCTTACGAGCACACATTTGAAAATCAGGTGATGTCTCAAGCACATCTGATGTAAATAATTAAGGGCTTTATTAGTTGCATCAGTTGTGCTTGAGATACAAATCAAATCAAATCAAATCAAATTTTATTTGTATAGCCCAAATTCACAAAACACGTTTGCCTCAGCGGGCTTTACAATCTGTACAATCTGTGACACCCTCTGTCCTTAGACCCTCGACCCTACCTAGATACAACACATCAAATACCAGGACTGGAGTTTATTGATGGTGATGTTTGATTGCATGTTAGAAATATGACTAAGTCCAGAGAATTGTCCAAAAAGTTAGAAGAGATCATTGCTTTGCACAAACAAGGAAAAGGATACAAAAAGATAGAAATTGCATTGAATGTTTCTAGAGATACAGTTTGAAGCATAGTTCACAAGTTTAAAGTTAAAGGAACAATGGTTACACTACCTGGACGTGGCAGAAAGAGGAAGCTATCAATGGCTGCCACCAGATTCCTGAGGAGGCAGGTGGTCAAAAACACTCCAGTGACTGCAAAAGACCTACAACAAGTCTTGGTGGCAGCAGGCACTGAAGTTTCAGTTTGCACAGTAAGGCGCATACTAAACGCTGAAGGGCTCCATGCCCGGACACCAAGATGTACACCACTACTGACCCAAAAGTCGTCTCCAATATGGTCAAAAACATGTAAATAAGCCACAGAAGTTTTAAGATTCTGTTCTGTGGAGCAATGAAACAAAACTGGAACTTTTTGGGCCAGTGGCTCAGTGTCATGTCTGGAGAGGACAAATGAAGGATGTCCTGAATAGAAAACCCTGCCTACAGTGAAGCATGGCGGTGGCTCTGTGATGCTCCGGGGCTGTTTTGCTTCCTCTAGCACTGGAAACCTGCACCGTGTGGAGGGCAAGATGGATTCAGTCAAGTATCATGAAATACTAGGAAGAAATGTCATGCCATCTGTGAGGAAGCTGAAGCTTGGGTATCATTGGACCTTCCAACAGGACAATAATCCTAAGTGTAGCTCGAAGTCCACCAAGGCTTAGTTTCAGAAGAAGTCCTGGAAGATTCTAGAGTGGCCTCTCAGTCACCTGACTTGAACCCCATCAAAAATCTCTGGTGGGATTTGAAAAAGGCAGTCGCAGCATGCAAACCCAAGAATATTAGTGAACTGGAGGCCATTGCCCATGAGGAGTGGGCTAAGATTCTTCAGGAACTCTGCCAGAAACTGGTGTCTGGTTATGCATCACATTTGCAGCAGGTCATATCAGCAAACGGTGCTCTACTAAGTACTAAAGACGCTAGTTGTGAAGGGGTTGAATAATTTTGAACCTGCAGTAGTCATTCAAAGTGGCATTTTGTGTTAGTTTTCTTGTGCTATTTAAATTGTTGATTGTTGACTTGTTTGATTTGTTTATTGCAAACGACTGAAAGCTCATAAATTTTGTCAGTAAACCTAATTTTCAATGGGGGTTGAATAATTTTGATTGCAACTGTATATACGTATTGAAAAAGTGAATTCACAAATTGACAACTGAAGTCCCCATCCACTGTAAGTCTGTTTTATTCACTTTTGCTTCTTCTGTATTTGGATGTTTGAGCTTCACTGTCTGCTGATGACCTTCAGTATTAGTTTTTCACACGTGTACTGCTAATTATGTTAATCATCAATTGATCCGTTTTTTCAATTAGTTTTATTGTTTTAGACTAAAACATGTAATCATGACTTCATCAACGTGTTTGTTGTGTCTGACAAAGACAAAGATAATCAGTTTACAATAACACACTTTATTTAAAACAGGAATGATTCAAATTCCAGTTATTAAAATAGTTTTAAAAATAGATTTATCAATTGTTTCAGCTCTGCCTGCAAGCGCGATGTTGTGAAATCACATAGTTTGGAAATCAGTCATGGTTCAATATACAACTTACACAAGTGTGATGTGGAAACCTGAAGCCTGCTTTACACTGACAATGGACAGCAAGGAGTCGAGTCCACACCACAACAGCCACCATGAAGTCAGTCAGTACGTTTACATGCAGCAAAAAAATTCGAATTTCTGATCGTATCAGACATAGTTTGGACTTTTAAAATGCTTGTAAACACCTTAGTCCGACCTACTTCGGAACTACTTCGGACCATAATGGAGATCTCAAAATCGGATAAGAACACCTAGATAATTTGTTCATAGTCAGCATTTTAACGCCATGTATACTCAGCAATCGGATCTAAATCGGATTTTGCATTCTGCGCATGCTCGAGAATTTGAATGAAGTCCAGTAGTTACTGTCATTGAACTTTTTAGTTTATTGTGTTTTAGAAATAAATACTAAATAAGTCTGATTAATATAGATGGTTGTTATGTTGGGTTGAATTTTAAATCTCATTATTTAACATATTTCTAAGTGTTTTTTTTTTCTTTATGATGATGATGATGATCATCATTATCCTGAAAAAAGAAAGGAAGGCCAGATGAATGTCGTTAGCTGTCATAATGTGTTTGCAGCTCATGTTGTGAGATGTACACACGCAAAGCTTTGATGGATTTGTGGTTAACTGATACAATCAGCTGATAACAAACTGACGTGGGTTCACTTTAATCATAACCTTCATCTCATTTTTTACGTTGAACTGTATTCCAACATTCAGTGTTTGCCACCTACGTGTTGGAGTGTTTTGAATGAATTACCTATTGTGTAAAGTGTAAACTACAATTATCAACCGGTGGTGCTCCAAGGAAAACTCTGGGAATTTCCAAAGTTGTTATGATTTTATCCTTTGGGCTCCATGGATTTTTTTTAATTTTTTTTATGGCAAGCAGCATTCCATGCTGCTAGCGGGGTTAAAAACCTGCATGTTGTCATGGGAACAGTCTTTAATGTTGCAGGGAAGTGCGATAAACACAGACTCTGAATGTGACATCAGCTCATTTCCATACCTCTGTTTTATCCTTTTTCTAGGTTGTCCTTAAATTGATGTTAGACATGTTCATTTCAATAAACTGTATGTTATTGATCAAAAATGTGTGAAAGAAGCATTTCACTGCAATGCCACTAGATGGAGCTGTTACTCCAGCTGAAATAAATGGTGGCTGTTGTGGTGTGGACTTGGCTCCTTGCTGTTAAATTAGTTTGAAGTATTCAGAGTGAGCTGTTGTAACATGTAATCTTCTTTGTATCAAATCAAATCAAATCAAACTTTATTTGTATAGCCCAAACTCACAAAACACATTTTGCCTCAGAGGGCTTTACAATCTGTACAGGGAGTGACACCCTCTGTCCTTAGACCCTCGGTTCGAGTGAGGAAAGTGTCCATGCAGGCGTGTTTGTGAATACACTTTCCAAGATTAACTGTCTGCTTAGAGAGACATACAGTGACTGCTGGTAGACACACTTTGAGGTTACAACTATTGTTTTGATTTTAGTCTCTGAGTTCAACCTGCTGGACTCTTAGCACGTGATGTCCCTGCTACCTGCATTATGAAACATATAAACACATTCTTGGAACCTTTACGGTAACACATAAGAACAAAAAGCAAATGAAGAAGGAGTTGTTTACATTCAGGAGACATAAATGAATATTTAACATGTACATGTAAGTAGGGTTGCAAAATTCTGGGAATTTTCAAAGTTGCAAACTTTCCATGGGAATTAATGGTAATTTATGGGAATAAACAGGATTAAAGTGGGAATTTACAAAATTGAAGGTTGGCCCTTAACAGTGAACTTAAATATAGTTGGCGAAAATATATTTTAGCATAATCTTGACTAAAACAATCAGATTTCATGCAGGTACACTTGAATATCTGCTATTCCTCAATCACATGCACATAGCACACTGCTTACTGCAGGGCTATTGAGGCCACGCCCCCTACCTGCACAGGTGATTTCTGTACCTGGACCACACTTTAGAGCCCAGAGCACACAGAGACTATTGAAGACACACATTTGAGCTCGTGGACTACATAATATTGTTCAATAAAATAACTTGATAAAGTTCTACTTACAAATAAATCTGTTGTATGTTATATTATGTAATATGTTGTATTATTTTGCATGTCTGCTTATGACACAAAAAAAAATGTTACCACCAAATTCCTGTTAATTCCCATAAATTCACATTAATTCCCATAAATCCCCATGGAGTTTCCAATTTGGAATATTTCCAAAATTCCTAAGCTTAACCTCCCATGGAAAGTTTCCAGAAACTTTACGACCCTTTGCAACCCTGCATGCAAATATTTTTAGTTGGTAGTCTAATAGATTTTTAGAATAGTTCAGGTCTTTGTTATCTTTTTTATATTGTAACTTAAATGAAGAGTTACCGAATATGGCTCATTCTGTTTTAGACATGTGGAATTTGTCAAAAACAAAAAAACAGACAAAAAAAAAAAAACACAAACAGCTGATATAAAAAAATATTTTTGCCTATAATTTTCTATATAAATGTAAATATCACTACTAGCATTTGAGGAGTATCCTAGACAGAAAGTGTTGCGTGTTCATTACAGGTATTTTTTTGTATTTGTCTAATAAAAAAAACCTTTTAATCTGTGTAATTGTTCAAATATATTTCGACAATCCTGATAACGATGCAGCCTTATATTGTGAGTGAAATTCATCTTAAAACATTAATAGACCATCTTCATTTGAAGTTGCTACTGTACAATAAGCTAATACTGTTTGAACTGTTTCTGAATGAGAAGTGTTTTGTGTTTGGTAGTTCCATTTCTAATGTCCAATCAGTCATAGGCCTGCTTCTACACAAATACACAGTGTGTACAGAAACTCAAACACACACAGATACACATACACCATCTGTGCCTGTTGAAGCCAGGCCAGGATAGGACAGAGAGAAGTGTGTGTGCGTGTGTGTGTGGTGGTTGGATGAGCAGTATTGATTCATAGCAGGGTTCTTTACAATAATGTGCAAACAGCTGACCACCTAGGCCTCCAGACTAGCACAGTGATGTCAGTGTTTCTGCTGTGCTGTTGTTCAGTATGCACCACATAATATGAATTTCAGTGTGACAGGTCTTTCTGCTCATTAAAGGAGGAAATCTCTGATGTAGTTTGAATGTAACCTCTACCACCATACATAATGAACTCAAAGGTTCACCTTCACCTGCCTGTTGTCCAGGAGGTTTATTGGCTCCTTCAGAGCTTTATTTTCCTCCTTCACTGACTATCTCATTGCTGGCACAGTACAGGGCATCTGGGTCTTAACTGAGTTGTGTGATAACCAGTTGCAACTGTTCTGTACTGATGTGGCCACGCCAGGCACAACAAAACTTCATTTGTATAACTGCCTGACACACAGCATGACCATGAAGTAAAAATACAGCCCTGATGCTGACATTGAACAACACAGAGAAACTCTGATTAATCTACAGCACTCCTCAACAGTGAACAATGTGTTAGCCAACACATGAACAACAATGACCACAAACATGCTGTGACATCTTTTTTCAGTTTGAATTCATTTATTAGGTTTAAGTTACAATAAATTGTTATGAACACAGAGCATGTGTTCATGCAGTGATTACATTCCGTGTAGACACAGTGGACACTTTCCACAGGGATGCTTGGCAGACTTGTTGTAGCTAGTTAGTTTTGCTGCCAGTTTGTTTGTAGAACAGTTGACAGGGAGTGTATGAGTGACACCTTTCACACATAGTTGTTTTTATACGAGAACTTGAATGGAATGAGTGTGTGTATTCAATGCTAATTGCACAAAATAATGAACTCGCCATGTGATAAATACTAAACGTACACACACAGACCAACGGGCAGCCGGGAAAACACAGAGCGGTAAGCAGTAAAATGGAGTGATAGCATTTCTAGGCTGTGGTAAGGCTCCTCCACCAGGCTGCAGATGGACATATGCAAATTCATATACAGAGAAATCATTTTCATTCCAACGGTTGTTCTGACAGTCCTCTGTTTCACCATTTTTCCCCTCCTCCTTTAACTCCACGTTTCCTCACTCGTTTGTGTCTCTCAGGTCTATTTACGATGACCAGCCCAACGCCCACAAGCGCTTCATGGAAAAGCTGGATGCCCGGATAAGGAACCACGACCGCGAGATAGAGAAGATGTGCAATTTCCACCACCAAGGCTTCGTGGATGCCATCACAGAGCTCCTCAAAGTCCGTGCTGATGCAGAGAAATTGATGGTAAGAGAGATTACTGTAAAGCCAGAAGAGGCAACAGCAGTTAAAGTTTGCCAACTCGAGTGTTAAGAGAACCAAATAAAGTATAGACAACTAGAGTTTTATTTTGATGTAATCCACTACATCACTGCAGGGCTAATCATCATTGAAGAATCAACTCTGGTATCCCCAAAAGAAGTTTCTAAGAGCATTAATCTGTTTAATATGTTAAATATAATCATGTTTCAGACACATTTAGAAGGTTTGTAACACATTATTACATGATACACAAACTGTTATTATTAGTTGGAACAGTGCCTTAGTGAAATTCTCTGTTCTTCCTACTGTAACTGCATATATATCATATAACTGGAGTTAAATCCACGTAACTTAAAACCATATTGTTTCATTTCTGAATATGAGACTACAGATATCTCAGTAAGATGAGTGTTTCTGAAAAGGATAACGCCTCCACCCCAATCAGAAACCTGTCGGAGCCGTGTAACAATTTTTAATAGTCCTTGGTTTTTGGATACATACGTTTTCCTTATTAAAATCTCGTAGTCTCATCTGATGGAGTGGGACATAACAGGTACCATTTCTGTTGGCTAATTGTGACGCTAATGACTTTGTAGCATCTCCATAGTCTTTGAGTTAAAACATGAACTCAACGCAAGAGTTTACAAGCAGTGTCAGCACTTCAGGCCCCAGCAGGGCTGACCAGGTGTCTGTGAGGATTCACAGTCATTCAGAGGAAATTCACTAAATCATCTGTGACCGCTCCTGCTGTAAACTCCCTCAGCTGTTTCAAGGAAGCTTTTGAAATGAGGATTGAAATGTTGTCAAGGATTTATATTAAATGTGGTTGCCTTTGAATTAGCACTAATAAGGTTTTCCTGTGTAATGGGACAAGGTAGCTAATGAGAATAGACACTGTCTCGATACAGAAGGGTCATAGTTATATACAGCATTCTGTTGTTTTAGATAACAGTCTTGCTTATGTTTCTAAAAATGTCTCTTTGCTCTCAAGTCCTCTTGCTGTGGTACTGCATCCTAGCTGAATGATAAAAGAGGCAGTGATTACGTGGCCGGTCCCTCTTGTTTGGAAGCTTCACTGTTGAAAGGATTGTCATCAAAAAGCCGACTGGTCAATTGGGTCATGGCTCTCAGCCGTGTGACAAGAGCCGAGAGTTCAAAAATCCCCATCCAGAATCGAGAAGTTTGTCACTGAATCTGTGAGAAAGAGCCTGTCACAAGCCATTAAACCCCATGAAAGGCCCAGTGCACCGCCGATGGATTCAGGTCCCCGCTGCCTGGTTAAATCTGAATTTGCCTGCTTTTGTCCTTGCCCCTTCATGGACAATGAGCTGATTACAAGGCTGAGCAGCTGCAGCGAGGGAGGTAGAGAGGGAAAAGAGAGGGCATGAAGAGGGGGAGCAGACAGAGACAGGAGGGATGGATAGACATGTGACAGCATGTACGGCTGAACCAGCACCATGGTACATTCATACATTCTACAAAAGGATTCAACTTTTACAATTTCAAAAACATGAAGGAGTCGCTCCCTAAGAGAATGCCATGGAATAAAGCCTCAATAGTCACAGAATCCTTAACATGCCACAGATGGCGGAATATTTTCACCACCTCTACCAAAAGATCTTTAATTTATACATGTCAGCCTGCAAGATGTCTCAAGATTTATGTTCTCAAAAACATTTACTTGGATTGATTCTTGTTTATGTTCCCAACATGCAGCAGTTGCCATTTCAACAGATCTCATGAGGATTCAGATCTAGTGTTAGTCCACCTCTAACTTCCCTACTCAGTGCGTTTACATGCAGCAAGAAATTCAAATTTCTGATCGTATCAGACATCGGTCGGACTTTTAAAATGCATGTAAACACCTTAATCCGACCTACTTCGGACCTATTTCGGACCATATCGGACATCTCAAAATGTGCACTGTGTCTGTGGCTCCCCAACATCATTGGTTCCTCCTAATTTCCTAAAACAGCTGGGCATTTTTTGCAAACATAACTCAAACAAGAGGAAATTGTGTATTTGTTAGGGACCATTTTATGTGGTGGATTAATCCACATCTAGTGAATAAGTAGCAGGACTGTGTATATGGCACAGAGGAATAATACACATGGGATTTGTTGAAAATGAACAAAAGTTGTCTGACTTACGAGGAGGGACCTGAGGCTGTACAGTTAAACTGATGTCTGTGTTTGTTTTAAAAGGGTCAAGTAACAGACACTAATCGAAGACTACAAGAAGCTGGGCGGGAGGTAAGTCTTTGCACGTGTGTGTGTGTGTGTGTGTGTGTGTGTCTATGAATGTGCAGAAGAAAAAAACTGTCCTTTTGTGCTGTCAGGACATATGCATACTCGTTAACCGCAAAGACATCTCTGTGTTTGGCGTGACCGTTCTTTAACCTTGTCGTTAACCATGATGGCCTCTTTCTCATTGTCTCCCTCCACCATATGTTCCGTCCTTCAGGTGACAGCTCAGACAGAAGAGGTGATCCGCTGTCGGATCCAGCAGAGGAACATGGCCACCACTGTGGAGAAGCTCCAGCTCTGTATACCAGGTACCACTGCTGTGATGGTCACTTTAATTCTAGTTAATAAGGTGTTAGTGTTAGTCACCTGATTCAAGATGCCACTGGAGTCCATGTACTTGTGCCTAAAAGATAAGATAAGATAGGATAGACTTTAATGATCCCACAGCGGGAAATTCACTTGTCATAGCAGCTCATATACACAAAGTTGATAAGAAATTACTCATAAATAAGAAATATATAGAAAAAAGTCAATCTGAAGAAAGACATGAAGTCATACTGGTGCTCCAGCTCCGCTCCTTCTTACATGGTGGTCTGTAGCACTCTGTTGCTGAAAGAAACCAGTACATGCTGAGTGAGAATTCTTCCTAACTAGACAAATTTATCTGCAAATATTTAGTTGGCGGGCATGACAAGAGCTTATGTAATTATTTAAATGTTAAGGAAAGCTGTTACAGTACTTCCTGTCCTTTCTCTTGCAGCTTGGGTATTGGAGAGCTATTATTTATAAAAGCAAAGGAGATGTCCCACAACTCTTTGTTCCAGCAAAATATAATTCTGACCAGTTATAATACAGACATTCTGGGTTTTTGTTGATAAATTCTGACTTTTTGGTAAAGTTTCACATAATATTAGTAAACACTGTTTATGCATGCTGTCATACACAAACCTTTTCAAATAATTCAAAAGTTAGTTAATATAACCTGAAATCTGAGTATGACGGCTATTAGGGCTGTTTATAAATGGAACTGATAGAGCACTGAAGGAGCCATAAGGAGCTTCAGGCCCTCCGGTAACCTGAAACATTTGGTAGTTTGACCTTGTCTTCTAAAAATGATATTAAATTTGGGTTGGACTGAGAACATCTTTTGTTGATGAATATTTCTGTCCAGTATGTTTTATTTTATATATATGTATGATCTTTGTATGCAAATGTAAATTTGTTCTTTAGAAGCAAAATGTTTTAACCAACAGACACTGCTGTTGATCCTGTTTCCCGTCTTCTCCTGTTTTGCAGTGCTAGAAATGTACAGCAAGCTAAAGGAGCAGCTGGAATCCAAAAGGTATTCATCTCACAATGTAGTTAATAATGTGACCTACTCTACATGGTGACAACATCCTTTTCCCTACCTTGACCACAGCCAGCTGTAATGTATGGTGGCACTTTAAGTACATTACTGCCCAGGTTTTGGGAAAAGCATGTTGTTCCCACAACCTGGCAGGGCAAGCCAGAGGTGTGGCCAGATGTTCAACACACTTATGCCTTTCATTCTATCGTGTCCAGAACTGCTAACTTTTTCTTCCTTCTAAAATCTGGTGTCTAAAATCTTGTTTTTATTGACCTCCAGTGGTATCACTTCTCACTGTGTGGCAGTGATGTAGAGCTGCACTTCAGGGCGGGGTTTATAGATGCAGCAGTGTGTATGTCTGATTACACCCAAGCAAAACAAAGTGAATGAATTCATAATTTTATTTTCATTTATGGCTATTTACACCACCTGTCGTTCATGCCGCATTCCAATATGTGAACCCAGAAGCATCTAAAAGCACAATATATATTGACCTCATACAAATATGAATAGCCTGCATAGAACATGATGCAGACATGTAAACTGTCTGATTTAGTTCATGAGTAATTCACACAAAGTCAAGTATCTTATCTATATTTGTTATTCTATCATAAGAATTGAACTGAAATCTATCATCAGTGCTGCTGGCTGTGGTCAAAGGCCAAATTTTGAACCACCGCAGGCGGTGAAAGACTGCTTTGTGGTCTGGCATGAAGTTACTTTGGAGTAAATGGAAATGTTACTAAAACAATGGCCAGAACGCTATAAATCTGTCTGCTGTTCATTGTAAGGATGTTTTTTTCTTTTAGCTGCGAAGAGAAAGCTCAAACCAAACTCATCCACTGCTCTCTGGCTTTGATTGAACTTCATTTTTACCCCATGAACTCCACGTTTGGCCATATTTACATGCCTGTCTAAAGAGGGGAGGGGAGTTCACATTGGACAGTAAAATAATGACCCTTTCTTGTTCATTACTGTGTACCAAAGGAAGAGGCCATTCACTGGCAGGACAATTGACCCTCAATGTGCCCTTGTTCACAACAAGGCCCCCTCATTGCAGCTCTGTCACAGCCCACAGCCAATCCAAGGCAATTAGACCATGCTGGCCACCTTGTGGGATTTGTGTGTGTGTGTGTGTGTGTGTGTGTGTGTGTGTGTGTGTGTGTGTGTGTGTGTGTGTCTGTGTGTGTGTCTGTGTGTGTGTCTGTGTGTGTGTGTGTGTGTGTGTGTGTCTGTGTCTGTGTGTGTGCGCGCGTGCGCGTGTGCGTGCGTGTGTCTGTGTGTGTGTGTGTGCGTGTCTGTGTGTGTGTATAGAGTGTTCTTGAAGCGCTAATGACATAGCCTATACACTTACTATGAATTGGATTGAGTTTGTATGGCACGATTGCACATTGTTATCCATGCTGATGCCCAGGTCACATTCTGTTCAATTTCCTGCCACTTGCAGCCTTTGTGTGCTCCGTCCTGGTGCTCTGCACTCTGACAAACCTTTTCACTGTACAGTTGATGTGGTTGTCTTCTGTTCATGTGTATACAGGACATTTTACACTCACTGACCGACCAATTAGATCCCTTCACAGCCTGCCTATCAGCCTAATGATGGGAGCCCAGCACACTGACCCAGGCCTGAACCCTTGTGATGTGTGCACACTATGAAAGACCACAATATCTTTATAACACAGGTGGCTGAATAGCCATTTAAAATGTATTGCAGTATGCAGTGTATTTCACAAATATGTAGCTCTTTTTTGGGTTAGGTCTGAAAATGTGAACAATTGGCCCACCATGTTTTAATATACTGGTCACAGTTAAAATACACTGTTCTTTAATCTGGTGCTCTGTTGTTCTGTTTGTACTATGTGCTCACCTGTTGTATATTTATTTCAACACTTGTTTTTGCTACTGATACTGTGTTTTCTTTGTTTATCAAGCCCTGGTTCATATGTAACCAGGCAGCAAACTGATGGATAGATTATATTTGTCATGTGCTGTAGTTCCTTCAGTTCACACTGGCTGTTAAAGAGTGTTTTAACAGCACTCACACATTGTCAGACTCACAATGGATCAATCATCTTTTATTTTATCTTTTATTATTCAATAATTATTATTATTATTCATTCTTTCTCGCCCACATTGGTACCTACAGAACCCACAATGCTACATGGCATTGATACTTACTCCAGATGTTTTCATGTCACCTGATATCACAAACTCTGACTGCCAAAGAATACACTTATATATATATAGTATATTTATATATTTTTGAGATTTCTATATTTGTTCCCATCTCACTTACACTGCATTAGGAAGGGATCTCCTGTATGAACAGGAAAAAAATGAATACAAGCAAGAAAAAAGGATTTTAAATTCATGTGGTCACCTGATTTATTTATTTTGTTAAAGACTGATTTAAAAATGTGAACATGCTTTAATTACTGTGAGTAAAGGACCATAGCTGTGATGCATCTTAACTGAAGTTATACTGTTTGTCTGCAGATACTATGCTGCGTTGAAAACCATGGAGCAGCTGGAGAAGGTCTACATCCCTCGGTAGGATTATACTAGGTTTCTTCAACCACATTTGTCCAAGGGCCAGAATGAGGCCTGATAACCATGTTATTATCATCATGTTCACGTTATTAGCCAATATCAGTGTGAACAAAATTGCAGAAAGAACGCAATCCTGATTGGATTTTAATCAACTTTAACCAGTTTTAGTGCTATTATGCAGTTGCAGCATTCGTGTGCATGTGACACCTGGTTAATACTGCATGTCCCACCAAAAGAACTATTACCATTTTAATAAAGAAGTCATACAATAATTGGCTTTTTTCAACACAGCTCTTTGTTTTATCAAAAGATCATTCTAGTGTTTCTGAACAGTTAAAGAAGTTTTGCTAAAAAAAAATTAAAATATACAAAATATTTAATGGTAAACACATTATGTATGATATCATAGTCAAACTTTTTAAAATAATTCAAAAGTTAGTTCATATAATCTGGAAGCTGAGTATGAGGGCTGTTTTATTCATGCAACTGGCAGAGTACTTAAGGCGCCATATACTGCAGCAATGAGGCAACATGTACTGAGTGACAGAATGAAGGTCTACAACTTCAGAAGATGCAGCTGCAGTCTGTTGCTCCAAGTCTTGTTCAATTACTCACATTTCACATACAAACCACATCTGCAACATTGTCCACTTCTTGGTGAAGCTCAGTGTGTTTCAGCTGTAACACCACAAAATCAAGATGTATTTTCTGCTTACCCTTACAAATCAGTCGGTCAGCTATAACCACATTTAAATTTGACAAACAAAACAAGACAGAAAGCAGCAGTGCGACATCCACCACAGGTTTACTTTGGCTCTTGTGCTGTTGCAGGTTGTTGACCAATATGAAACAATGATTGAAACTTCCGTATGTAAATGTATGTGATAAATTTTGCAGAATGTAAATGATTAACCTAATGCTGCATTCATCTGCAAAGCCATTTTTGAACACTTTTACCCCATCAAATCAAACCATCTCTCCGTTCCTAACATTTGTTTGCACCATTGAAAATGCTTACACAGTACTTTTTGCTTCTTTTTATTTATGCGTTTCCTGCTTGCCAGCTAGGAAGGGACCTGTCATGGATATGGTTTGCTGTTTACACCCCTATCGCCATGCAGCAATAGAGGTCCCATTGACTGTAGTGTGGCTTTATTAGCTGGGCTGTGTTCACTGGGTGGCTGCTGAGCACAATTCTGTTCCTTGCTAATGACAGATACAGCAATTTAGCTATTTTAACAAGTAACGCTAAAGCTATCTGTCCACCAGGAAACAATGTAAATCACAGAGTTGAGGTGAAGCAGACGGGGGAAAACCAGCAAACATTTTCTCCATAAAATATTATCCAGTTTCACCAAAATCAGTGTATAAAGTGCTAAAGTTACTTTGTACACTAATCAGTGAGGCCAGAACTGTCACTGGTGAAGCATAACGCAAACCTCCAAAGACACTGATGCCCTGGTGGCATCATAAGACAGAAAGTGCTTCATTGGACGCAAAACTAGTATACTTCCCCAAATGCAGTATCGTTAACATTTTTTTTTGCATTTTCTAGAACAAACTCTAAAATACCATTAAAATACCTACATAGTGTCCTTTTGACACTGTTTGGTCAGATACTTGACTTATAGCGTGGTCATATGTGATTTAAAAAAAAAAAAAAAGGACACTGTTTCAACTTCATTGGAAGTTTAAAGCTGCGTTAATTCAATTTTTGGCCACTTGGTGTCAGCAGACCAAACTGTAAACTTAACAAGGTTCTTGTGACGTCTATTTAAGCAAACAACAGTATTAGTATTAACATGGTTTTTGGAACTCCTGAAAAAATAAGCTGCCAAATGCTCCACTATGTTCACCAGTCTCTAACTGTGTCTGTCTTGATGCTGAGCAGGTATCACACAGCTGTGGGCCATAAAATTTAAACAATGAGCTGAAAAGTTCTGTTAGGGCTGTAGAACTGGAGAGTTGGTGATAATTCTCTGTGGGTTTGGTACTATAAGTGACAGCTTTCACATTACACATAGTCATTAATGGTTGAATATTGATTAGTAAAACTTTCTTTCAGTTCCTTCTTGTCTGTTCTGCTCCAACATGCTTGACCAACAAGAATTACGCATTAAAGGTCCAGTGTGTAAGATTTAGAGTATTTCTTTGCAGGAATCTACTACAATATTCTTAGCTATGTTGTCATTAGTGTATAGGCACCAGAGTATAAGAGTTGTTGTGTTAAAACAAGCCTTTTATATCTACAGTGACAGCAGGTCCTCTTCCATGGAGTCCGCCATGTTGAACTGCTATTTTTGTACAGTAGCCCAGAACAGACAAACCAAAGTCTGATCTAGATATGACCTTTTGAGTTTTTCCTACAAGTTGGGAAGAAGAGTGTGAGAGGTGGGAGAGTATTCATTTGGCTGCAATATGCAACTTTACTTCTAGGTGTCACTAAATCCTACACACTGGACCTTTGAGCAAGCAGTGATGCTTTTTGATGGGGATGGAGTCTCACAGCATTCTTTTTTAAAACTGTTCCATATAGAAAAAATAGGATACATTTTTGAAATCATGTTGGCCAGTATAGTCTGACTGACAGTGATGTTGCCTGAGTGATAGAAGTGATAGATGGTCTCATTATTGGATGTAGCTGATTTTCTTGTTCATATAAATTAAATAATGTTGCTTATATTGAATACTACATATTTGAATTGGACATAACTGGACTCGTGCTGTGTCCCTTGCAGGGTCAGTCAGTACAGGTTTTGTCAGATCATGGCTGAAAACCTGCCCAGACTGAGAGAGGAGATCAAGGAGATCTCTATGTCAGACCTCAAGGACTTCCTGGAGAGCATCAGAAAACACTCTGACAAGGTTGGAGAGACTGCCATGAGACAGGTATGAGACCTATATTTGTAATAATCCTCCCAGTACCTGTGATATGGTATTCATCAGCTCATTGATCTCTGTATGTGTGTGTGTGTGTGTGTGTGTGTGTGTGTGTGTGTGTGTGTGTGTGTGTGTGTGTGTGTTTTCTCTAGGCACAGCAGCATAGGACCTTTAACAGCGCTGTTGCCAAGCAGGCCAGCATGGGCCACTACACCAAGCCTGTGTACTCCCTCAACGGACGAACACACACTCACACTCACAATGGCCTGATGATGGATGATGACACAGGAGATGAGGAGGATGCAGATGAAGAGGTGAGCTAACGTAGTGTGTAGTTGGGTGTGACAGAAGGTGATCAGACCGAAATAATTCTATGCTTCTTTCCAAAACTGGGTTTTGTTTGTAGCCTCAGGCTTCAGAGTGGAGATGAGCTTGTTATCTTGTTATATAAATGTCATAGCTCTCTCTGTGTCGAGTATATACTGAATAAATGAGTCTTTAGTCATTCATAATCCAAGCATAAATTCATCAGTTCAATATGATGATTGTAAAAACACCATGTTTATTTTCAGTGAATAAGGTAGCCCCTTTTCTAGTGTTCTAACTGTTTTCACGGGTTAATGTATTCAGCACTGCTGACTGAATGTAGAGAAAATGTTACAGAAACGTTTGAGAGTAATCATGTTTCCTCATCTGTGTTTGACAGGTTCTTACAGCTCAGGACCTGGTGGACTTCTCACCTGTCTACAGGTGTTTGCACATTTACACTGTGCTGGTAGGTTCCTCTCTCTCACACACTCATCCACAAACAGGATCATAGCAGCTCTTATGAGGCAGCTTACATTGTTCGACACACATTAGAGGACTCTTAATACTAAATACTACATTTCTCTGACCAGTACAGTAGCCCCATTGGTCAGAATGCACTACATGCTTTGTAGTTCTCTGCCACTGCAACTACCTTTGAACTCTATTTAAGATTTCAGCAGCACAAAAAAATGTGTCAGTAACTTCATTGAAGTCTGTTGAATTTCTGTGTCTGCAGGGCGACCGAGAAACATTTGAGAACTACTACAGGAAACAGAGGAAGAAACAGGCCCGGCTAGTACTGCAACCACAGGCTAACATGGTGAGTAACACACAAACTGGCTCACAATGCATTACAGCCAATGATTGGTGTAGTGACATGATAATGAAATATACATGTGATGCATATGTATGAAATTTAAAGAAGCTAATTTAATTTGCGGACTATAGCAGGAATGAACATTATTTTACTGGGCAGAATGTTTTGGCTGAGGCATTATGAACCACAGGAAGTTGACCGCCAGCTAAGTAAATTAACAAATAAGGCAGCAATAAACAGATTATTTAATTGGGTAATGATTACAAGTCACAAAAGGAGAAATACTTCATGAAAAGATCAAGCCAGTTTAAACTTAAAGCTGCTATGTGTGGAATTTGAAAATTCCTCTTTGTTCTCCTTAGTGGTAAAGTTCTGGACAGTTCATGCTTCATGCTGCACCTCATCCACTTGACAGAATAGGTTGAAAGATGAAATAAAATACAATATAAATACATAAAAACTAGGAGCTAAAAAGTATCTAGTATGAATGTTGATATTGTTAAAAGTATTTAGCATTCATGTACTTTGGTTAAGGATGGCTTTTCGTGTCTGTATCTGTGTGTGTGTGTCTGTGTGTCTGTGTGTCTGTGTGTGTCCAGCATGAGACAGTGGAAGGCTACAGAAGATACTTCAATCAGATTGTGGGGTAAGATGTTCCTCCGGCACAGCTCACAGCTGCAGAATCTTGTCTTTAAAGTCACACGGTGCTGACCTTTAAAACTGTTTCATTCATGTCTTCAGGTTCTTTGTTGTGGAAGACCACATCCTCCACGCCACACAGGGGCTGGTGACCAGAGCGTTCACCGATGAACTTTGGAACATGGCCCTGTCCAAGATCATTGCTGTGCTCCGCACACACTCGGTAGGCTCGCACTCGCACACATGCATGAGCACACACACACAAGCACACACACACACACACACACACACACACACACACACAACCAGCAGGGAGTGGACTGTGAATGAGAAGAGACTCTTGAGAGTTAATGGAGATAATAGGGCCTGCTGTGGATCTATTTATACTGGAAGAACTTTCATTCTGTGGCTGACATACACACACACACACACGCGCGCACACACGCTTTGGAGGTCAGTGCACCCACAAACACACTAATGATGTCACTCTCAAGAGAAGAGGTCAAAACACACATACGCATGCAGCCAAAGAGGAGGTCATTGGGGCCTTAATGAGAGACAGATTGCAACAATAACAGCAGATTAAGAAGGCATATTCCTGACCGCTGGGCTCCAGTCAGTTGTAAATGACCCAGAGGATTATGCAAACAGGCCAGAGAATGGCCTGCTCAGCATGGGGTGAAAAGACTAACAAAGGCCCTGGTCTTCCCCCCTGGCCTCCAGCCCCTCTGCTGGGCCATGATGCAGGCACCTCCACGCTGCCAGGGTCCTGCCCTTCCAGCCGCTGTGTGGTCAGCCCTCAGGGATTCATCTTTTCCACAAACCTGTCCATGAACCAGGCCTCTTTTAATTCACTGTAAAACTTTCTGCAGTTTGATAGCGGATCATAAAAGGTGTTCATACTGTACATTTTTAGTAATCGAATCCATCACAACACAACTGTTAGCAGTTCTGCTCACCATAATAAATAATAACAAATGAAAAGAATACATATATAACAGTTAGACTGAAACACTGTCACATTCACATACAGCATGAAACAGAGCATGCTAGATGTTGACTAATAAAACTGTCTAAACTGGTGAGATACATTCCTGCCACTGCTGTGATTTGCTGCTGTTTAGTTCAGTCTCCAGCTGATTGTTGGTGTGTGAGCATGTGTGTGTCTGAGTAAACAAAGAGGCAGGCGGATGCTGCTTTACGTCAAATCTCAGCCTGTGTTCATTTACTCTGCTGATTTACACACTCCTGTGTTTGGCAGGATCCTTGTGTCAGTGTTAAGGGACTCAACTGTGCTCCTTTCAGGGTCATAAATCACTCTGCACTCCAGAAAAATGGAGGGACTTTGTTGGTGTTGATTGACCCTCGGCTAAGCCCCTCCCCCCTTTAGTTACTGTTGCTATGCCTGTCGAGCTTACTATTCTAGCATTTCATTGAAGCAGTTTACAGTGAAAAGTGTGGAAGAGCTTTGAGAATTTGAGTCTAAATCATAACTTTGCTCACTCATTCACTAATTCATCTTATAGGAAATAATGAATCAGTGTTTACTGTGAGCAAGGAACTGAATAAGCATCATTTTGCATCAGAAGTCACAGGTGCAGCATTGTACGGCTGCAGAAGCTGTAGCGTTTAACATGAACTTTGTGAGCTGGTGAGACAAAGACAAAGCAGCTACCAATACCTAAAATTCTAATAAGTAGCATTGAGGACCGGCCCATGCACAGTGTTAAGTGCCAGCTCAGAATGGAGCCTTTACCAATAAATTAACGTAGTTAATCATATGCAATTCGAGCAATGTGAGGTTAGCAGGTAATGAACTAGTTATCCAGGTAAGCTAACATTAGGTTTACATTAGAGCAGACAGAAACAATGTTTATAATATATGCCATATCCTCTATTAGTGCAGTAGCAGTGAGAAGTAGCTCTCCTAATTTGGAGTGGAAATTGTCTTTTTTTGTTGTTATTTTACTTATTAGTGATTTCTTTTTATTCTTTGTGAGTAGAACAACGCCACGCATTACAAATCCCTTGTAAATTATTCTGATATTTCATTTATTTTTCAATTTCCAAGTGTTGTTTGCTGATTTTATTTGTTGTCCCCAGTCATACTGTGATGACCCAGACCTGGTCCTAGAGCTGAAGAACCTCATAGTCATCTTTGCTGACACGCTACAGGTTGGTTTAGTGCTGTACTTCATGAAGTTTGTAGAACAACAGAGATGAACACGCTTTGTTTTCTGTATGTATGATGTTTGCATATGTGTGTACAGGGTTATGGTTTCCCAGTGAATCGGCTGTTTGACCTGCTATTTGAGGTCAGAGACCAGTACAATGAAACTCTGCTGAAGAAGTGGGCACTGGTTTTCAGGTGAGCTTTGCTGGTGTGTCACTGTTTTTCTGTCCATCATTTTACAAGTGAGACCTCCACATGAAATCAAGCTGGTAGATAAATCCTTGTTCTTCTTACTCTGTGTTTATTTAATTTTTTTGTACACCAAAAGTCACAATTTATGCTGTGAAAAGAGTTGTGGTGTTTTTTCAGAGTTTCCAGCTTGACTTAAAAGATTTTAAAAGACTCCAGCAGTACTTTTTTGTTCAAACTGGGAGTCTCCATTTTTTTCTTTGCATTTCCACAGCAGCTTTAAAATACATTAAAATATCCTTTTTTGATCATAAGCCTCAAATGTGACTAGATCAGAAACAGGCTTATTACAGTGTAAGCTTTTACCCAGTAGGAATTTGCCTTCATGTTTTGATGCGTAACAAACATTGTAAAGTAAAAAATATGAGCAAGATAAAAACCCACTACTAGAAGATATAAATATATGTACAATATGTTTTTTAAATGAAAATAGCTGTACAGTTTGCGCAAGATAGTTCAAACATTACGTAACATTGTGTTATTTTCCACAGGGAGATCTTTGAGTTTGACAACTACAGTCCCATCCCAGTGGAGACAGAGGAGGAGTATAAACTGGTGGTCAGCCGCTTTCCCTTCCACGATGCTGAGATAGAGAAGGTAACAAGTTAAAGTTACCATAACCTCACAGACCGATACATCCAAAGCATGCCGAGAATATTTTTCTTCTGCAGATCGACACGTGAGTGATTGCTAGAAAGTTAATCCTCACCAGGATGATATAACACACTCCCTTACCTTCCACAATATTTATACTCATAGGATCATAACCAAGGAACAGATAAAAAAAAGTCAAGAAAATAATTGTGTAGTTAGAGATAAAATTGGATCTGTCTTGATTTGACTTCTCTTGACGTTTAATTTCTACAGCGCTACCACACCGACTGAAAGTGTTACAAAGAATGTAACTGGAGGTTAGCACTGACCTGTCTGTGTCTGTCTGTCTGTGTCTGTGGGTAAGCAGCAGGACTTCCCGAAGAAGCTGCCAATGTCCCAGTCAGTCCCGCAGATCTACATGCAGGTCAAAGAGTTCATTTACGCCAGCCTCAAGTTCTCAGAGTCACTTCACCGCAGGTTAGTCTCACCCAATAACTACTCTGTTCATTTTCCTGAAAGTTGAGGCGGACAAGAGAACTCTTCTACAGCTCTAACCTTCTATGACCTTTGGTCTCTTTATTGTGCATCTGCAAAATATCTGGACTTGTTAAATATATATATATATGATTTTTTTATTTTTTTATTTATCAAGTTCAACAGAGATTGATGATATGTTGCGAAAATCAACCAACTTGCTGCTGACAAGAACACTCAGCAGCTGTCTGCAAAACCTCACCAAGAAACCCTACATAGGACTCACTGAAGTAAGGACAACACTGCTGCTACCAGTCACATGCACACACACTTAGACACATACACACACACACACACACACACACACACACACACACACACACACACACACACACACACACACACACACTCATCATTCAGTCTAAAATTGTAACCGTCTTTCTGTAGCTGGTGCAGATCATCATTAACACCACCCACCTGGAGCAGGCCTGCAGGTATCTGGAGGAGTTTATAACAAACATCACCAATGTCTCCCCCGAAACAGTACACACCACAAGACTCTATGGCTTGTCCACATTCAAGGTAAAATATAAATAAATGCAAGTTTGTTGCTGGAATGATGTGTCCTGTTACTGATTTTCATTCTTTTCTAAGTCACAGACTGGTCCAAGAGATGCTGCATCACACATTATTAGTGTGGATGCTGCTTTAGGAAGTCACTTACCAAAATTACCAAAATACTCAATAATTCTCAACTTCAGTCACAATTGTAGAAGCTCAACACTACATTAGCAACCACTAGCATAACACCCAAATCTGCAATCTAACAGTTGGTTCTGTTGCATTGTGGGTAATGTAGGCCACAGGTTTTTGACAAGGAAAACGAATAGATGGAATAAAAAATATATGTCTTCTTCTGCTACATCAATTTTGATCCTTTTTTAAGCTTTCATGCTTTTGGTACTTGTTCCTCTGACACTTTAAAAGGTAAAAAATGCTTTACTTATATTATGTTAGCATTATGGTTAACATAGTGAATTTGTGCCTGTGTTTCTGTATGACTGTAAGTAAAATTGTATGTAGTCCCATGAAGTCTTGTCAAAGGGGCTTATAAAAGATATTTTCCAGGATGCTCGTCACGCTGCAGAGGGAGAGATTTATACCAAACTCAACCAGAAGATCGATGAGTTCATCCAGCTAGCAGACTATGAATGGGGCATGGCTGAGTCTGACGGTCGTGCCTCTGGGTACCTTATGGACCTAATCAACTTCCTACGTTCCACTTTCCAGGTCTTCACGCACCTCCCGGTGAGTCCGATACACCTACTGACCTCTGACCCATTTAACCCGCCGCTTTTCTCTTGGAACTTTGGGACATTGTGTTCTTGGTTTTTAGACTCATCTTAGCTGCTGTCAAATGGTGTGTGGCAGTGTTGATTGTGTTTTTGTTGGTTATAGGGATGTGATAATTCCCTTTTTCACTTTTCTTTCCCTCAACTTCCAACCGTCTCCTGTTGTTTTGCTACATGTTCATCACATCCCTATTAAAACGTGTGTACTGTCTGAAAGTGAATTGTTTCAAATGTGAATTTAATGTTGGACTGAGTTTGTGTTGCGTTGGTGATTTGTCCATATGTATTGTAACTGTGCTGTTACTGAGTTGTACACTGCTTTTGCACATACTGACATTATCTTCTACAAGACACATTTGGTGATATCTAAGTGTGAAGGACTTGGTCAGTAAATGTGTGTTTTGGCCCAGATAGCTGACAGCTGCAGCCTGTTCACTTCCACTCTGAGTGGGCCACTTGCCTGCTCTTCTCTCCAGCATCTCATGTCTTAGATGAGTTCCTGTTTATTGTGTTTGTTTTTTGTTTGTCCCCTGTCTTCCCATCCTCCCCCTGTAGTAAACAGTGCTGTAACTAATTTGTTTTACTAGCAGTTTTATTCCTTGATTAATTTGACTTGTCAGGCATGCAATATATCTCTAGTTGAATTGACCTCCTCCTGTCCATTTATTGTTGCCACATTTCTTTTCCTGTCCTTTCCCTCTTTCCCTCCCCCTCTTCCATTTTTGGTTGGTTTGGGGTTGTCTCTGCTCAGAATAACAACAATGACCATGCGTCGATGTCGGTGAGTATTCCTGCCTGGCTGTTACATTATTCTGCCATTCTACAGGCAGAGGGGAAATGAAAAGCATGCTCATGTTTGACTGCAGAAGCTCCACTACTCCAGGCTTGTTGGTTGTAACCTTTAGTAAGAACATTGAAAGACAACGTTTGTATTTGCGTTTTTAACAATCTCATCCAAAGGGCCTTTAGCCGTGTTGCCACTGCATGATACGGCTCAGCTCTACTCACTTCGACTCACGTTTGGTACCAGGTACTTTTCTTAATTTCGTTTTCCACTGCAGATAGTACCCCCCCCCCAACGTAAGTGGGATTCTTAACTAATCATTGTAGTGATGCCACATGAAACTACAGTGACATCTTCAACATGACACAAGCACAGGAGCAATGGAGGAAATATGGAAGGGATGTCTGCTTGTCACAGTGAGGAGACAATCAAAACAAGACAAAAGACAAAATCCTAGAAGAGCACAGACGAGACACGAAGTAACCATTCTTAGTGATCTGCAGTGTTTTCACTCCACCTTTTAGGTTTGATCAATTCTTGCTGGGATACCAAAAAAGTACCAGGTACTATTCACAACATTTGACAATGGAAAACCAAAAAGAGCAAGAGTCAAACCATACAGTCGAAACACAGCATTTGAATAAGAGAAGACCAAGCAGTAGCCACCACAGTTGAAAGCTAAAGCCAGATGGGAAGGCCCTCCAATGATTGCTAGATGCTGGCCAAGAAAGTTGATTTACTTGATCTCAGCTTCTCACTTGAAATGCAAAGATTCACAGTCAATGTTTTTTTTCCATAAGACATGGTTTCAGTAGACATTATTACTTCTTTACTGTGTCTTGGTCACATGATTTCAGAATAAAAGGGTTCAAAGTAGAAAAGGCACAATTGCTGTCATCATGTATGACAAAATAATCTCAACTCAAATTGACTCTCTGAGCTTTCAGCTACATCTCACAGTCTTCAATTATGTTGTCACGTGCTGTTCCTAGTTTCAGAATGACCTTCCATGCTTAACTGAAATCAGATCTCAGTACATCAAGGTCCTGTATTCAAAGACCTTGACAATTGCACGTCCAGTTGCATGCTTTTGTAACTTAACCTTAGGCATTGTGTGACTAGAGTTTCTTACACACCTCTAGGGCTCTAGTTTATCTGTCACATTCTGACAGTTCATCCTGTCTTCCTTTTTTCTTTTTTTTTTTCTTTTTGGTTGTTTTTTTGTGTAATTTTCTGCTTGTTATTGCTTTGAGAAAATGTTCATCAGATGGAGCTGAGGATTTTTCTTTTAAAAAAGACTATTCCACAAACACGCCCACTTTACACAGTTTGGTCAGGTGTCTGGAGGTCAGAAAGTATGCAGGTTCAATCTTCTTTTTTCATTCTTCAAACAGCTACCTCCACCTTCATGGGTTCAGCCATGTGGAACACCCTGAATGCCTCATAGAAGATACAAAACTATGCACTGTCATCCCCATTTGTACAATTTATTTTTATCTTGCCCCTGTTTCCAACAGCATTTATCTCCCTGGCTTTGAGTGTGGCCATTTAGAAAAGTATAAACGCTTTGGCCTTTAGATTTAGTCGAATGACTCTGTTTTATTTGAAACATACTGAAACCTGACTAAAAATTATCTATCTAACTTGACTGCTATGCTGCCCCCAAACAGGCTCACATCATTGTTTATTCAGCTTTAAGCTTCATTTTCCACATCCACACTAAGACTATTTTCAAAAAGTTCAGTTTTTAGGTGTCAAAAATGACAGCTTATTGTTGATGAAAAGCCAAAACAGTTTTCAAAATTCATTTTCTCAGCGTGGATGTATGAGCAGGTGCTTCTCTCTGTGGGTGTTAACAGAGTTTAAAGCCTTTTCTTTAAGTTGGAATTCAGTCTATACAGAGTCAGCAATTTGTTTGTGTGATATAACAATGTGCAGTCACCAGGCTGAAATGTGATACCATCTCATTTAGAGTGAGTGCCACACCATGTATCACTGCTATCTGTCTGCTGGTCAGTTGTCAGCATGAAGGATGTTAAAAGGGATGTTGTGGTGCACAAACAAGGGAAAGCCATATATATACAGTACCAGTCACACTTTCTCATTCTGTCGTTTTTCTTTATTTTTATAATTTTCTACATTGTAGATTAAAACTGAAGACATAAGAACTATTAACACTAAATAACACATATAGTATTATGTGATAAACAGAAAGTAAAATATATTGCATCCTCTCAATCAGCTTCATGAGGTTGTTGTGAATTTGGAATATATTTCCAACAGTGTTACCATCAAAGCACCCCCACACCAACACAGCTCCTCCTCCATGCATCATGGTGGGAACCACACATACAGATATCATCCATTCACCTTGTCTCTTACAAAAACAAAATCTCAAATTTGGACTCATCAGACCAAAGTACAAATTTCCACTGGTCTGACGTGCATTTCTTGTGTTTCTTGACCTAAGCAATTCTCTTCTTTTTGTTGGTCTCCTTCAGTTTGTGGTAATTCCACCATGAAGGCCTGGTTCTCCTCCAAACAGCTGATTTTAAGTGTCCGCTACTGGAACTCTGTAAAGCATTTATGTGGGCTTTACTCTGAGGTGCCGTTAATTATCAATTTCTGAAGCTGCTAACTGTAATGAACTTCTCCTCTGCAGCAGAGCTAACTCTTGGTCTTCCTTTCCTGGGGCGGACCTCATGAGAGCCAATTTCATTAGAGTTGTTTGATGATTTTTGTGACTGCACTTGAAGACATATTCAAAGTTTTTGAAATTTTCTGGATTGACTGACTGAATGATGGACTGTTGTTTCTCTTTACTCAGTTGAGTGATTCTTGCCATAATATGGATTACTACACTAGTTGAAACATAACTGTTGGTCTCAGACGCATTAAAAAGGCCAGACACGACACAACTTTTTCCAACATTATCTTTATTGAGTTTTCAAAATTTTTCCAAAATACATAAATATACCGAAATAAGAGTGCTCTCACAACAAAGGAGACATCAGGGGCAGCTAAATTATTGTCCAGCATTCAGATTGTCCTTCCTTGCAAGTCAGGAATATGTGAGATAACATAGAGCAACACTTAGGTGAAAGTACAAATATAATAAAAAACAAACAAACAAAAAAAAAAAACACAAAACACAAGAAACAACAACCAGAACAATAAGAGTTTCTCCATCTTATCAAGAGTTAGCCCAGGTTATTTCACTATTTAGCATGGTTCAAAAATACGAATTCAGATGTACAATTCACACAGAATAAAGAAATCAAATATTAAAAGAAAAATTATTTTAGATCACTGCAAAGGACTACCCATAGCTACGCCTCGTCTGCTTCACTCCCCACATTACTTAAATCTGCATTCTCCATATATTCCATAAAAGGACCCCAAATGTTTTGAAATAATGATAGTTTCCCTTTTATGTTATATGTTATCTTCTCCATAGGTAAAGTCGTGGATATTTCCTTAACCCAGTTGATGAGTTTTGGTTTGCTGGTGCTCCTCCATGAGAGTGCTGTGACTCTTTTTGCAAGCAGTAAACATAAATCCAGGGCAGTGATTATTTTTCTAGACGTGTGATGTCTATCAGGATATAGACCTAGAATAAATAGTTTAGGGTCAAGAACTAATTTTATACCTAGTATAGTCTCTAAAGCTTGTTTAATCTCCTGCCAGAACTGTTGGACTTTACTGCATTCCCAGACACAGTGGAAAAACGTCCCCTTCTCCTCTCCACACCTGATACACAGGTCTGGGTTAATATCGTTATACTTACTAAGCCTCTCTGGTGTCACGTATGTCCTCATTAGCCAATTATATTGAAGTACTGTGAGACGAGTATTGGTAGTTTGTGTTTGTGCTTCAGCACACACTTTTTCCCAGTCCTCGGAGGGCAAGTCCTCCTGTAAATCTTCCCGCCAAGCATCAAGTTTCCTTAAAGAAGACTCAGAGGATCCCTCTGCTAACATGTTATATAGTTTGGAGATAATTCCCTTTCCAAAGCAATCTTTTTTCATTTCCGTTTCCAAAGTGGACAACGGGGGGATTGACAAACACTGGTTTTGAGATGATCTAATAAAGTTTCTCACCTGCAGATATTTAAATTGATGTTTATTTGGAATATCATACCTGGTAATCAACTCTTCAAATGACATCAAAATCCCACCATCTGATCCCATGAGATCCCCTATTGTCTTTAAACCTTTTTCAGCCCACTTCCTAAAACCAGGGTCTGCTCTGCCTGGAGGGAACGACACAACTTTTAATTGAAAATCATTCCAGGTGAAGACCTCATGAAGCTGATTGAGAGAATGTCAATTTGCCTAGTGTGCAGAAGGTGGCTTTTTCGTTCTACACATTAATTTCATAAAAGTTCTAACATAGTTCTGACATATTCAGCGTCAACGTACAATGTAGAAAGTGCTAAAGAAAAAACATTGATTGAGGAGGTGTATTCAAACCTTTGACTGCTGGCTGTGCATTATCCTTGACATTGGGTTCACCACATCCCTGGCTTTGAGACTTTTGCATGAGTTTCTGTGAGAATGGATTGTGTTGATCTGCTTTTCTGTTTACCACAAACATTTACTGTAATTCTCAGCTCCATCCAAAGTTGCTGTTAGCGTTTCAAACACTTGAGGGGAGGTTTAACTTGGAGCAATTCCACTTATTTTATGGTGGATATAAGTTAAAACACACCTGCTCACAGAAGAAGCAGAATCAAGAATACCTCAAGTAGTAGAAACGCTCACAATTCTTTTTTTTGCTTTGGAGTTGTAAACATGATGCTGTGGAAGTATGTAGAGTGTTCTGTGTATATTTAGTGACTGAACTTATGTTGTGCCTTACCTGCATGCGTTGGGCTATCTCTGGTTTTTGTGTTATGTGTGATATTTTGCAATAACCCAATTCTAAATTTGATTTTATGGTAATAAAAGTATGTTTTAGCTGATATTTACGGTTAGGTGACATGTTTATGACATAACAATCTTTTATATATGAGGATTTCTATTGCACAGTGGTTCTTTATTAAGCTAGATCAGGGGTTTGGAACCTTTTTGTCATTTAAAGGCTACTGATTACTGTTCAAGATATCAATGTTCATACTACTGTATAGCAGAAACCAATTCATTGCCTATTTATGCAATATGCAGATGACAGTTAAAGTAATTCTGAACATTCTTTGAAGACTGTCAGTTGTTACTGAATCACTCATGGTTACTCTACGAAAAGTCATCTCCGCTTGTGTTTGTCAGTCAAGGCAATACCATTAATACAATCAGACTAATGCAAACATAAATAAAGACATATCAGTCACTCAACAGCACTCAAATCTATGTCAGCTTTTAATAATTTTGCTGTACATGTGGTCCATCCGTGCAAACAGCAGTTACTCACTTCGTATTACAACCACTTGGTCGTATTTAGCCGTGCCTCACCTTGCCTTTAATTCCTTATTGTTCTTTGATATATAGCTCCAATGATAAATATTTACAAGAAGTAATCAGATTTGCCGGGATATTATCTCTGCAAATATTTGTTGCTGTTGACTTTGTCATATCATATATGTCATTTTGCAATATTTTGAGTACCACAAATAAAATATTTGTATTTGGGTGGCATCAGAAATATCAGAGACACTGGTCTCAATCAGAACAATCTGTATGGGTAGATACAACTAGGGAAAAAATGCGGACATGTATCTATGGGATCTGGGGAAACAAACAAAACACAATTAAAAGCAAAAAAGGTCATTTTAATTTTTTTGACATCTCTTTCACTCATCAACTCCATACATGAGTATTTTCTTCTCAAGTAAGAGCTCTTATCTCTGAGAAAGTCATAATGACATTCATCAACAACTTTTGTACGAAACCAAACACCCATAGGCTGTCTAAGTCCTTTTGTCTGTTTCATGAATTGTGTCTTGCTTTATATCAGTAATTCACTGTCATAGTTTCAGTTTGTATCAACATTATGCATCAGTACAAATCATTTCTATGAAAGCTTCATGTACCTTTTTGTCTGCATTGATATAAACATTAACGTACATGCTGGTGCAGAGAAGGAAGACTGTGTATGCAGTCTTGCTAGTCTTCAGTGTTTTGCTGCTCTTGTTGAGGCCAATAGATCTCACAGCATGTTCGCAGCAGCGACTTCCATTTTGGCATCATCTTGACTGTGTTCAGTCTAAACACATCTTTAGTCTTGGTCCCACCGGAAAGTGGCACAGCAATGTTCATGTGAGAAGCCTTGAAAATTGGTGGTGCTGAAAGCTAGTTGAAAAAAATGACTACTCATACTTGGTGAACCACTTTAGGTCAGCCAACTACTATTAACCTTCTCTGGTTTGGGCTCTCTGGCTGTCCTTTCCCTCAAAGGTTAGTACTGCCAAGATGGTTTGCATTGATTAAAAATGCAGCCAATGTCTGTATGTCACAGTTGACATAAGTTGAACTTAAAAACTTAAAAAATGTAGATTTACACTCAGCAATTCCCATGGATCTAATTGACATGCTGGTCTGACCAAGCACTCTACACAACAATAAGAAAGATATTTGATAGTTCTTCCATACTTTAGATACAATTTAGTTGGTATTGAAGAAGTATACATCTATCCAGCCTAATCCAAAATTTGTGTAATTTTCCAGCCACCTGATTGAACAGGCATTTACATTTTATGAAGAATAACTTGATAACTTAATAGTTGTGTTGCTGTATATCTTGTACTTCACTATCATGTACAGAACTCATTTACATGTTTTCCACTCTGTCCAAGAGGTATCTGGTAGGTGTCAAATTATCTTTGCAGAAAGACGCTGAGAATGTTGATAATGAAACTGTAAAATAGAGAAAATTGAATGATTAAGTATCTTTGAAAAAGCTTTATTGTTCACAACCAAAGGTTCCTGACCCCTGGGCTAGATAGTAAATTGTGTGAAGTACTTGTTCCTTTGCCTGATATATAGTTTCACCTTTATTTCTGTTTATCCAGAATTCAATATGGAGCTAACAGTTAATTATATTTTGCCCTTCTTGCTCTTCCATCCCTTCTATTCCCCATATCTATTTTTACTCCTATATTCTTTTCCCACAAACCTTTAACCTTTTCACCATTTAACCTTTTACTCTCTTGCTGATTGTTTTCCACAATTCCTTTCATACCTCTTTACTCTCTTCTTTTACTTGCCTGTCTGTCCTACACACTTTCTTATTCTCCAATCATTTCTGTAAATGATCTATGTTTACCCCTTCCACCTCTCTCCCTGCCTTTTCCTCCTTATTCATTGTCCTCTTCATCTTCATCTTAATATTTCCTACACCTTTCCACCTTTCCTTCCTCTGTTGCATCTTCTCTTCCCTGTCCTCCTTCCTTCTGACTATCCCTCATTCTTCAGGGTAAAGTGGCCCAGACAGCTTGTATGTCAGCCTGCAAGCATTTGTCCACATCACTGATGCAGATGCTTCTGGACACAGAACTCAAGCAGATCAGTATGGGAGCCATTCAGCAATTCAACTTAGATGTCATTCAGTGTGAATGTGAGTAAAAAACAAGTTATTTTTTTATTTTTGTTCATGCTCTAATATAAAGTTATATCTACAGGACTGGAAATTGTTCAACTAATTACAAGAAAAAGGAAGCCTGTATTCAGACTGGGAATAACAAACCCAGTTCACACAGGGGACAGTCAGATTAAAATGTATTTTTAACATATATAAAATAAAATAATATATAAAACACTGATTTAATCTACGATTAATAGCAATGTATTGTGTTATAATTGGTCTTTTGTCTTGTTTTTTTTATGTTGTAGATCATATTAATTATCATTATTTCTAATTTTTCTTTAGCCAAGGTATCAACACATTTCATCCAAACATCAGAATATGACTTCTTCCTTAATCCCAGCAGCAACAGCAGCAAAACCAGTTTAATATTAGTTTAATATTTCTTACTATCTAAGATGTTACTGCCCACATGGACAGTAGTACATATTTCATGTTTACAGGTATATTTCTTTAGGTCTTCAAATTAAATAAGAGACTCAGTGTTTTTTTGCGGTTAATCCCATCTTGAAGCATCACAGTGTTTAGAAGTGTGAGTAGAAAATTTGATTCACACAAGAATCACAATTTTTATTTTACACAATTCTGATTAAATCCAAAAATCATTTTCTGTACATAGTTGATAACATCAATGTTGACAGAACAAAAAAGGCAAAACTCAACAGTGTAGCGCACACTCGCAATAGAAGGCAAACAATTGGAAGCATTTTTGATTTAATAACTTAATAATCAACTGTCCAAAATGGAGGGGTTTTTTGTTAAAGCTTCACACAGCATCACCCGGGGACTGAAGGTAGTAGAGTGCATCACCGAACTGCATCATTAACTAACAAACAAGTTGACCAACCAATGAAACTGTGACAAATAAGAATTTAATATAACTGTGAGATTTCTGAAGATTCCAACCCATAATAGTATAATATATACAACCCTGCCCAGGTCGAGAACTATCGTCCTGTCTCGCTTCTTCCATTCTTATCCAAAACTATTGAACGGGCAGTCGCTAAACAACTCTCAGAATTCCTCCTACAGAACAATCTTCTTGATCCAAATCAATCTGGTTTCAAGAGCGGTCACTCGACTGAAACTGCTCTGCTCTTTGTGACAGAAGCCTTAAAAGAAGCAAGAGCAGCAGCAAAGTCCTCTGTCCTCATTCTACTCGACTTATCAGCTGCCTTTGACACAGTTAACCATCGCTTCCTACTCTCTACTCTCTCAAACATGGGCATCTCTGGCTTGGCTCTTTCCTGGTTTGAATCCTACCTGACAGGGCGCTCATTCAGTGTATCCTGGCTTGGACAGCTGTCCACTTCGCATCACCTCACCACAGGGGTCCCCCAGGGCTCAGTGCTGGGGCCCCTGCTATTTGCTATCTACACCACCTCCCTGGGTCCGATTATCCGCTCACATGGCTTTTCCTATCACTTCTATGCAGATGAGGTTAAAGGTTATGATTGATGACCAACTTACCTTTTCCAATCATGTCGCCTCAGTTGCCCGGTCATGCCGTTTTGCACTTTACAACATCAGAAGAATCAGACCTTACTTAACTCAACATGCTACTCAACTCCTGACACAAGCTGTCGTTATCTCAAGACTAGATTACTGTAATGCCCTCCTGACGGGCCTGTCAGCCTGCTCAATGAAACCTCTTCAGATGATCCAGAACGTGGCGGCGCGCCTGGTCTACAACCAACCGAAAAAGGTCACATGTCACCCCACTGCTCATTGAGCTCCACTGGCTACCTGTCGCAGCCCGCATTAAATTCAGATCTCTAATGCTCGCCTACAAAGTTGTCTCCGGTACTGCACCTACCTACTTGAACGCCCTTATACAGGCATATGCTACCTCACGATCCTTGCGCTCCTCCAATGAACGACGCCTGGCTCTGCCACCCATTCGCTCAAGGCAATCCAAACTCTTCTCGTTTGTTGTTCCCCGCTGGTGGAACGCACTACAAGTTCCTACCAGAGCAAGGGCGTCCCTCTCTACCTTTAAAAAACTCCTGAAGACCCAGCTCTTCAGAGAGTACCTTCTCTCCTAGCACTCGACAAATCTACACCTTAAAGAATTGTCACTAGCACTTATTACTGCACTAACGCTTCTTATCGCACTATACCTTGATTGTTCCCTTTTCTGTAAGTCGCTTTGGATAAAAGCGTCTGCTAAATGACTAAATAAAAATAATAAATAAATAAATAATATAGTATAATCCATAATGAAAGCAGATTAGCAGCTATTAAAACATAGTACATACATAGTAAACATAGTACAACTAAAGTTACCGACCACAATATCACCACAGTAGAAGAATATGTGGTTGTGGGAGACTATAAGCATTTATTGGGCTCTTTAATGGGCTATTAATCTAACCTAAAAAGAATAGGGTTTGTTTATGGTGTTTTTCAGTAAAATATGGTCAACAGTGTCAAATGATTTTGATTCAATATAGTATATATACTATATATAGTAGTATATACTATATATAATAGTTCAATAGTGCAGCTTAATGTGATACTACAGGGCTTTATATAGGTTGTAATATATTATTACACATAGACATTTTATATATATTGTGTGTGTGTGTGTGTGTGTGTGTGTGTGTGTGTGTGTGTGTGTGTGTGTGTTTGTTTTTGGGTCAACCAAAGTTTAGCACTACGTTAGATGATCCTGGGAGCCACAACATCACAATATCAAATTACCTTTCTGTTTTATTCTAATGTGATACTGATGCTGTGAATTCCTACAAAGAAATGGAGGCTTTATTAGGTCATTGTAGTGCGGACTGTAGTTCATGCACAACAAGAATGGCCATTTATCATTTTTGACAAGTTAATTCTGGAGTTTTGAAAAATAATCTTCATGAAAGTATTTTAAATACACCCAACCACCTCAGTGTGGGAACCTTAATATGAATAAAACATTAATATCCACTCATTGTGGTTGTTACATGATAGTATCTACTATAAATAGAGACACATCGCTGTAAATACAGACATACTGTATGTTTACTGTATTCTGTAATTGTAAAGTAATTATTGTCTGGTGTTTTTTTTTGTTTCTTTTCAGTGTTTGCCAGTTCAGAGCCGGTCCCTGGCTTTCAAGGAGACACACTCCAGCTGGCCTTCATCGACCTGCGACAGGTAAACTCTTACTGAGCAGTAATGAAGAAACTAATTTATGTAGCTTTAATCTATTTCCACCTTTCCAGTCTTTGCCAGACTCGTGTCTCTGTGTAACCTTTTCAACTTTCACCTGTGCCCCCCCCCCCCACACACACACACACACACACACACACACACACACACACACACACACACACACACACACACACACACACAAACCCACTGCCTTCATTTTTGTTGTAAACACCAGTGGTATGTAAAGTGTTGCTGCTTCTCATTAACTCGTTTCGGTGTTGACCTGTTAATCTGAGCCTGAGGTGGAGGCTTGGCTCTGTATATAGAGCGTTAGGGACAGAAAGCTCAACAGACATGACAACTGAGGCAAAGATCTGGAAAGCTGAGATCATGGTTATAGTGAAATCTTTTATTAACATGCAACAAATGTTTCCACATCAAGCATGTCTTTATCACAGAAAGAAGAGGCAGGAGCGTTCCCGGTCAATAGCAGTCTCTCACAGGATGGACAGGTTCTGGAAACCTATTAAGTCTTTAAGTTAGAGCACAGCACATCATCTGACATTATCCTGCAGACAAGCATACAATTCAACATATACTGAGACAATTTCATTTCATTTCTACCAAGTTATGTCGTTCTCTCCAGGAAATTTCTTTGAAAATTACTCAAATAATGAACTGTAGAAGGTAAATGCTTGCCCCATGTTAAGATCCCCAAATTCCCAGGAAAAGAATCCAAAGGACAAGGACCTGTTTTTGAGTAGGTCTTTCCTGCGATGCATCTCATTAGACAAGATGTGTCCATGTTCCCTTTTTTACAGGCTGCTTGGTTGACATGTTAATCCTAGCCTTAGGTAAAGGGGTTGGGAGCCATCCACAGGCTGAGGTTACTCAGAGGTCATCCTTTTACTTTCCCTTTATCTTATGGCTGCTGATTTTGTAGCTCTAGCTACTTTTTAGATCATTATCCTTAAGAAACATTTAGGAGGGCTAGTGTGTGCAAAAAGGCTTTAGTTTGTATTATTATTATTTTTTCTTTAAGTATTACTGGCTCGTGGGCTACTATGTTCTGTTGCCTGCAACAGAGCTCCGTTTCATGCACTTCAAATGTCTTGTGACAGAGTGTTCTAATGTTATATTATCATTTAAAAATATGCTCTTATTTCAAACAATGTGAAACTCATCTAGTTATACCATATATTTTTTAAGTGGCCATTTTAATAATTTATGCATAAAAGCACTTGAGTTTGAAATTGGCTTTATAATCTATAAATTTATTCTAGATTTTTACACTATCGTTCTGTGAAGCGCCACAGTACAGTTTCTAAAAACGCCATCAATACACGTTTGAAATGAAGTACGTTGCTTCAGTTTATATGTAAGGAATCAGCTGGATGTAAAGATTGATACATTTATACAAGATGTCTAGGTGTGGTCATAATCAAGATGCACTGAACAGAGTGTGTAGTGTAGAAGCTCCGTGGTAACTTTCCAAAAATCTAAAGGGAATAAGTCATAGAGCCAGAATGTGTGTCTTTACCCCCTGTGGACATTTGTGGAGGAGAATATCATTATTTCAGGTTCTGCTTGGCACAAAGGCCGTTTCTGACCAAATCAGGCACTGTGGCAAAAACGCAGGTCCTTCCATTCATTTGAATAGAGATAATCAGCCGAGGCTCCAGAGGATGCAAAGAAACCAACAACCTGCGGTTGACCATCCAAACTAGCCCACAGTCAGTTTAAACATCCCTGGAGAGAGAGAGAGAGAGAGAGAGAGAGAGAGAGAGAGAGAGAGAGAGAGAGAGAGGACAAAGCGAGAGAGAGACAAAGCGAGAGAGAGACAGCGAGACAGAGAGTGACAGAGCGAGAGACAGAGACAGAGAGAGACAGAGCGAGAGAGAGAGAGAGACAGAGAGAGAGTTACATCACTATTATTTTTCTTCTGGTGGGTCTTCGCCATCATTCTGAACATGAAGTGAATTGTTGGTAGTGTGATTGCATGCAAACATACTGTATGTGTTTTTACTCCAGGCAATGCGAGTTGAGGCAGAGATGAGTTTGTGTGAGTTGAGCGAAAGAAGGATAAGAATCATTCCACACACATGGTGTGTGCATTCCTAACTACAGTTAACATCTTGTACAGTCAGTACAAGATGTACAATTAGTCAGCCAAGACAAGAGGAAGTTGAAAAAAGTGTCCTCTGACATGCAATGGCTACCTACAGCCGTTCTCTTTGTGTCTTTATGAATAAACACACCTTACTATGCTCACTCTTGAGTGGTGGATGGAAGGAAATGCTACCAGGTTCTGAGAAGACAAATCACCAAAGAAACTTGGCTCTTCACACATGAAGCCAACTTCTGTGTCATAGGCTTTATACGCAGCTGGAGCTTCACATCACACCCTCAGTCCTTCATCATTCATCATACAGGTTTTTAAAGATGTAAAAATGGAGCAGGACCTAGTGTAAAAATGATCTTATCAGACCTAGAGTTTACGTTTTCTCACCTCTGGACCAGCAGTGTCTGCTGACAAGCCCAGTAGTGACCAAAGAGAATGGTCTCATCTTCCATTATAACTTCCTCCAAACAATACACGTCAATGAGACAATAGCATCCAACGGGAGACGTCCAAAGTAAAGCTTCATGTGCATAAAGGGAAGGAAAGCAGAGAGGCATTTCTAGAGTTTCAGAACGCCGCCCTGACTTATTGTTTCAATGTAAAGGTGAAACCGGGGAGTTTCACAACAAACCATGAAGTAATGTCACAAGGACATGATTTATCTGACACCGTCCTTTTGGGAAATCACACACATCTCATTCTCTTCTTCTTTCTCTCAGGCTCTTTCCGTTAATCATAAACATTCACCTCAGCCTAACCCTGGACATCGACTGCATGTAGCTTCCTCACGTCTTCGTTGCAGTTCAAATGTTTACTGAAAGGTGAAGCTGTCTGTTCTTCAGTGAGTGTTAAAGCTTATTGAAAACAGGTTTGCAGCTCATTTCAAATTGACACAGTGACAGATACAATGGCTGTTCTTCACTTGTTTTAATGACTGTATGCAGAACAATGTTTCATTATATCTAGCAAAAGAAAACTTTGCAGCATTCTTCTCCTGCTTCACGGACATAAAGGACAGGTTACATAAACAAACAGGAATCCTTTCTTTTCTGATAGTACATAAAACAAATTAAATATGTAATCCAGTATTCATTTCATGTCAACTGGCAATAAGAACTCATTTCTATACATTTACGGTGAAAATTTAAAGTTACTCCAGCAAGAATGAAGCAGAAAAAAGAGCTCACAGGCAGGACACTGGTCACAAATTCAATGGACACTGGTGTTGGAATGGCAGATAAAGCAGGACCTTCAAAACTGCTTCCTTCAGTCTTCCTGTAAGGGCTGGACAATCTGATGATTTTATATAAAAATCATGATCTGTGTCATCTAGATCCTGGTATTTAATGTCCTCTTATTTCAAACTTCATGCAACCTCATTGACTAGTAGATCCATGCTACATGTATAACCCAATAGAGCTAACAAGATGGCCCTGCTGATTGGACCAATTACTCGATGTGACTCGATGGGTGACGTATTGTAAACAATGCAAGTGAGATGTGAGTATGTCATGCTTACCTGTGGATATGCACAAAGCATTTTTTATTACTTCTTAAAGAGTCATAGAGGAGACCAACATATACTGTATGAGTGGCCAGGACCACCTGTAAATGTCTTGCCACAAACCTTATTATGACTTGGTAGTTCGAATTCTGGACCAATAGTAAAATAAAAGTCAGCTGTAATTGGGAGTATTTTTAACATTTTTCATCATCATATTTGTAAACCTGCAAGTTTGAGCTATCCACTCATTTTCCAGTTCCAGGTTGCAATGGCAGAATGCATCTCCTCACATCTCTAATGGTGAGCCCAGCCACCCTCAAGAACTCATTTTGACCACTTGTATCTGCAATCCTATTCTTTCAACCACTGCCCAAAGCTTGAGCTCTTAAGAGGGAGCCACTGGAATTTGGAGCAAACATTCAACTTAATGACTCTCAGTAGATCTTTTCCAGGACTTGTACAATTTGACCTTTCCACAGTGACGGTTGACTGCCACAGACACACGCACACACACACACACACGCACACACACACAGCTTATCTCTGTATCTCTCTAATCCCAAAAGCTGATTTTTTTTCCAGAAGTGTTTACTATTTCATGCTTATGGCAACATGACTTGGCTCGCCCTGAAGAATTATCCTAGATTACACTGGTTGTTGTCTTCACTGGTCATCTGTCAGATTAATGAGACAGAGTGGAGTGGTGTGAATGAGATTCCTCTGAGTGCAACAAATTACAAGTGACAAACGTATTTTAATGTAGGCCTAAGGGTAAATAGTGCATTGACATGTGCATTGTGCATGTCAGCATAGGCCTTGATATGAGCAGATACTCAATAGATGATTTACTGGCCACTGAAACACTGCAACCAGACATGCACATCATATAAGGCAAACACACTAAATTTAACATTTTAACAACTGAATGAGCTGTTAAAGGATAACTTGGCTTGACTTTTGTTTTTGTTGGTTTGGTCATCGGTTCTACCAGTTGTCATTGGTACTCAGCGAAGTAATCAAAGCAAGCAAATATCTGAAGAATCGCTACATTGACTTCCGACAGGGCCACAACTACGAGTAGGTCATCGAACAGGTCGCTAACAAGCCAACACTTAATGCAGATTATCTCAACCACTTCATTTGGAGGTCAAACTGAAAGTGAGGACCTCACCAGCAGACAAGTATTTTCAGCAATATGTCACAGATGTATTGTATGGATGTCAGCAAATCACATGAAATGTGAGAGGAACACGGCATTTATGATTGAGGTCACTTAAAAACTGTCTCCATTGCATAGTTTGTCCACCAGAGAGCACTGACAGGTTTATTTTTACACTGTGAAATATCCCACTCTATACGTGTCTTAGTCACTTTGTTTATTAACCAAAATCAATGGATTCTTATCAAAACATTTCAATTTTGGTCTGAGTTTGAAAATGAACATTGGCCGATATATATTATTTTAAAAATAACCATAATGGTAATTGTTTTTCGAAAATCCAGCATCCGTCCACCTCTGGTGAGCACACCTTAAATGTCAATAATAAGCCCTCATTGCAAAAAGGAAAAGAAAACTGTATGTGTCCAAAAATATGTTATCATAACTGAAGTTTGGAGTTGGAGTTTACCCTTTAAGGAATTATTCTACCAAATCAGTGAGATCCTGTTAATTGTGTAAAGAGTTCTGGGAGTATCAGAGTAAGATGTGGCACCATCAACATGGCTGCTTGTGGCTCATCACTTAGCTCCAGGTGAGAATAATGGCATTGTTGCTAAGCCTCTCTCTGTGTGTCAGAGTCTCTCAGTCAGCTGAATAATGCTATTATCACTAAGCTGTTCTTTCACTGCTCTTTCAACATGACCCAAACACCCAGCTGTTTCACCCTATGACATTAGCATACACTGTGTGTGGGTGGGGTAGGGGGGTCATCTCCATCAGGTTATCCAGAGGTCGTGGGGGGGGTCATTTTAAATGTTCCTGTTCACACTTAACAGTCATCAGAACCCCCTCCCTCCTCCTCCTCCCTTTTTCTCCCTGCATCTCTCACTCCTCTGTCTTCTCTCTGCGTCCCAGAGTGACACAGTGACCCAGGATACACAAGTGTTTGCCATCATCACATTAACTGACCCTGCTCCTGACCTGACTTTAACACAGCTCACACCCTGCTCGGTTTTTGATGCCAAAGACATATGTTTGCAGGCTCTGTAGTAAGTACAGGCACAAGGCTGCATTGATTTGTCATACATTTATATATCATATCATACCTGGTGTTGGGTTGCGGTGGTAGCAGGTTGACCAAGGTGTCCCTTTCAACGTGAAGGAGCAGTGGCTCGACTGCCAGCTCCTTCCAGATGTCCGAGCTCCTCACCTCATATCTCAAAGCTCAAACCCTATGGAGGAAACTCATTTTGGCCACTTGTATCTGCAGTCTTGTTCTTTTGGTCACTACCCAAAGCTCATGACTATAGGTGAGGGTTGGAACTTAGATAGAGAAGTTTGCCTTCCTGTTCAGCTTCCTCTTCACTACACAGTCCGGTACAATTCCCACATTACTGCTGACGCCTCATCAATCTGCCTGACCATCTCACACTCCATTCCACCCTCACTTGTGTACAAGTCCTGAGATACTTAAACTTCTTTCCTTGGGGCCTCAACTCATTCCAAATCTGAAGGGAGCAATGCACTTTTTTCTAGCAGAGAATCGTGGTTCACTGTTGCATGAGCAGGATGGAATCCACATTGACCATCCTCATTCTCCTTTCCAGCACCCTGGAGCAAATGTTCCCAGTAAGGCTGAGCAGTGTGATTCCATGATAACTGACCTGTACAGATTGTAAAACCCTCTGAGGCAAAATGTGTTTTGTGAATTTGGGCTATACAAATAAAATTTGATTTGATTTGATTTGATACATACATTCCAGTCCTCATATATGAAAAGGGGTCTGCCTGGTCAGCCACTCCACAGGTACTGTTCCTGACCTCCAGAGAACACTGAAGAGGCGTTTTGTAGAACAGTTTGACAGAACTTCCATGAGGCTAACCAAAAGTCCTTCTGCTTAGTCTCCCTTCCCATTTTGTAAAGCAACTGCCAAAAGCTGCGGCTGCTCTGAACTCGCAGTACCTACTTAAGAGACACCTGGACCAACTAAGCTGGAAAGGCCTCGTTCTTCAGCTTGATGTCTTAGGATGACACTTAAAAACCAGGCAGCAGGCAAAGGCGGGAACCTAGCCGTGCTGATTTCAGGCATTACAGACTGCTTCTTTTCATGCAGTGACAAATATATAATATAAAATGACACTATTTCTCGTGTGGTCACTGTAGTGTACGACACATATCCTTTTGTCTTTTGTCTCTAAAACTAAAATGCATAAATCTTCAAGCTCTGGCTCGGGGTTTCAGTGTGTACGATAAAACAATTTCTCGTCAATCAATGACACTTCTCTGTTATCTGATAAATGTGCATCATGCACATCTGCACACTCAGCCAAAATGCTTTTGTTACCATTCTGCTTTGTTTCAGTGTTTAAAATCTGTTTCCAGCCTCAGACATATAACATAACCAGATAGCAGCCTGACAGATGATGCTAGTAAATAGTTAACAAGACAAGGTCCAAACCATGCAATGGTCCAAGTGTGGTCAATGTGCTAAACTGTGGCCAAATATGAGCTTAATATGAGTTTGCTCCTCACTGTAAAAACCTCCTGGATATAATAAAAATGAATAAGTTGTAATATTTTTAAGTTCTATAACATTTTGTAGAACTTGCTGGTACAGATGTATGTATTACTCCTGTGAATGGAGCATTTGACCACCACCTAAACAATCCTGGCCTGAACATGATTCATTATGCCACATCAAATATACTGTAGGATTTGTATGTGAGTATCATGACATCTGTTTCTTCATAACCATCCCAACCAACCCCAACCTTTACAAACCTCTGTTCCGCTCTGAGCTTCTGTTGTATGTTTGTGTTTTGTAGCTCCTGGACCTGTTCATGGTGTGGGACTGGTCCACTTACCTGGCAGACTATGGCCAGCCAACCTCCAAATACCTGAGAGTGAACCCAGCCACTGCTCTGGCTCTACTGGAAAAGTGAGTGCCTCCAATATGTACACACTGCTGGTGACATGTGTACAATATTTTAAAGGCCAGGAAGCATTGAGAAGAATAAAGCATTTATTCACAAGTCTGTTTCCATTTGATACTTTTTCACGTCATCAGCATAAAAACATTTTTGTGAGTACAAATTGAAAATGCACACAGAAGTGTCGTCACCAGAACATTTTAGTGTTCTGGTGTGGCTGCTTAGTGCAAACTCATGATTATGATTACTTATAAGGAATGACAGAAACATCGTCTGTCACCACAGGTATTGTATGTTATTTGATTGTATTCGTTTGTTGTTCCTAACATTGTCTCACATTAACACTTTATTACATTAAATCTTAGAGCAGAGAACATACCAGAACCTTGTGCCTGCTTGTCTGTTTTCCACTTCTTCTTTGGTTTTGGTTTCTCTTTGCTCTGCTCTTCCTCTGAGTCTTCTCTCTGCTGTTTTCCTGCTGCTGCTCAGAGTCTACAGGGGGTAGGTGCAGCTTCCTCACTCCTTCTCGTTGGTCTTCACCATGCATTCTCTGATATGTGCCTGAACCTGAACCTGAACATTGTTCTACCTCCTCTACAACTCAGTTTAAATTTTTTCTCAGTGTAAATAGTAACTTAAGTCAGAATATTGTTTCATAATATATTCCATTGCTCGATGTATGAAGCTAAAATTCACACACATAAAATATTCAATACACATCAGTTTGATTTTTAGTGACTTCCTGTTTGAACCTTGCACCACTTTAGTTTACCATAGTTATGTGCACATAAATGGGTTAAACTGGAAATCCTGTTGGAAATGTGTCCAGTGGCCCTGGAGGGTTGTGTGAATACACCTTTCTCATTCTACCAAATCATTGTAAAAATATTTTGATATCTTAAAATATGTCTTTGATAACCACTTTTAAACTGCCTGTTTTGTAATCATGTATCCTCTGTGTCTGATTCAAATTGTATTTAAATATCTGATTATGATAATTAACACAATGTAACTAGTTATGTGCTCATATGCACTTTGACCTTCCTCGTGTTAGGGCATTTGCCTTTGAAAATATTCCCTCTTCTGTCAAATGAACCGCAAAAGCTATACTCTAATATGAATATAAATATGGTTTCTGCACCACAAGTACAGATATCATGAAGTAGAGAATTCAAACAAACTACTGAAAGCTGTAAACAAGTTCTACTGAATGACAGGTGGGGGATTCTGGAGACTGACAGCAGGTTTTTCCGGGCTCCAGTACACTCTGTCAGAAGTGCTGATTGGCCTGTGGAATAGCTCAACAAAACTCTCCCCTCACACCTTTCCAAGGTTTCTTTCTGAAACGGATCATTTAACTTTCACACTGAGCTAACACCATCGCTGGCCAGCTGTGCGGAGGTGTGAAAGCTGGCAGTGGTTGAAATCATTTTTCATGTCTACACACTAAGAACTGTAAAAATGTGCACCATTATCACCATATGTAAATGATTTCACAGCATTTAACTATGTTTCTAATATAGTAGGGAAAGTATGGTGATATGCACCTCATGGTGATGACTTTCTCAAGAGTTCACAATCAGCAGATGGACTTAAGGCTAGTTAAGCTTTTGAATGAAGTGCAGCGAGCAAGTAAGAAAACATGTGTGACTTGTCTCTTTGTCTGTCTCTCTGTCCAGGATGAAGGACACCAGTAAGAAGAACAACATCTTCTCTCAGTTCAGGAAGAATGACAGAGACAAACAGAAGCTGATAGAGACTGTGGTCAAACAGCTGAGGAGCCTGGTCAACGGCATGTCCTCCTAAACACACACACACACACACACATACAAAGAGATAGAAAGAATGAAACATGCATGCAGTCACATGCACACACTGAACTGCCAAGACACTCACAGAGGTGAGATTTTTAAACATGTAATAAAGACACACACACACAACAACACAACAACAAGACAGTGACACACAGAAGAACCAAACAGGGAGTTTACACACAAACACACACACACACACAGATGAACAGCTTATATACACACACTTCACATAAAGGCACAGCAATACACATACTGTACAAGGCATGCAGGGAACGGGCTCCTAGCAACACACACTCACACACACATACACAGATATGAAGTCATATCCTCTTCATAATGTTTTACCTGACTGAATACTCAATGTAAATAACACACACACACACACACATACATACTAAACAGTTTACTGGACTCTTCACCTGAGTGAACAGTAAAATGTAAAGTATTTTTAATGGTTATGATAAGACAAACTATGTTTTGTATATTTGTGAGAGTGTATTGATTGTAGCTGCAGAGGGAGACTGGTACAGCAGAGGAAGGGACACTTGCAAGTACTGGGACAATGAGGTCAACAAGCATTTTCTGTTGAACAAGAAACATATTATATATTAACCGTGACAACACATGGAGGCAATATGATATGTTTGAATGTATTTTCTTTTTGTTCATCTACAGAGAACAAGTTGTTGGTAATCTGCTGATTAAGTTATTCAGTTAAACACAACATTTTCTCTTTGTCTTGTCTTGTAGATGTTTTAATTAAACTATGATTGTTTAAAGGCATAATTAGGAAGCTATAGCTCAATAATGCTCCATCCAGCCAACAACTCCACTGAAACCTGTTGTTAAAAACAAGTACCTTTACACACAAAAGCCTGGTTAGTTACTCTGAAACCTTGGCTGACTTATTTTAGCTTTATTAGTGATGCAAGAAAGAAACAATCTTTATCCAGGAAAGATGGAGCTGGTTTCTGTACCACTACTGTAGGAACCAGGTCTCTCATTTAAATAACACTAAAGTAAACAGATTACTGTAACCCAGTTTTTAAGAGCATGTTGGCTTTGGATCTAGGGTTCTAATGAAGCTCCAGGTTGAGTCATAATAAAATACTGTAATTTCAGGCTGTAATCAGTGTATTCAATGGAGCTACTGCCATCAAAGGATTCAGTCACAGAGGCAAAAGTAAATAACTGCCAAGACTTAAAGTCAAGTTCAACTTTGACACACATTTTCACCGTTGATCAATTGTAAATCATCCATACAGAGGATGGATGATATGGAGAGATGGATGTAGCTGTAGAGTCCAGTATGGACTGTTGCACCATCCAGTCTGAAAATTGAACCACTTCTGACACTGGTCTCAGCCATAGAGGCTATAAACACATTCTCATGTGTTAACTCATTTAACTTTTGTCCAGACAGCGTTCACATATGTGGCTGTTTCTTTTATAGCTATATGAATTCAGAGAATGATGTTAACATTTGAAATTTTTGTTTCCTGGTAACATTCTAACACCCCTCTCTGCAGAAACCTTTGAGACATTTACACATATTTTCAGGAGGTTAAAACTCCAGCCTATGTAGTCACTTTGTCATCACACTTCCAGTATCACCTACATCACTGAACTTTCTAGTGTGAGCAAGCTTTTAATGTGGTTTCTCCTGGTTTTAGCTTGATCCAGGTAACCATCATAACAAGTTTCTGTAGAATAACTCTAATTTCATAAGAAGTCATATTGAGCTGGTTACTCTGACATGAAAAGTTCTCCCTGTTTCCATCTGCCTACTTTCCACAGAATTATTGGTATTGACATGTAGCTATAGATGGTTCTGATGAAGTTCAACTCATTGTCCCAATACTTCAAATATTATTACTGTGTGTGCGTGTGTGCAGAAACAAAGTACCGCTGAGCTCATGGATGGATGGAAGAACAGTTGAGTGGATGATGACGTCTTGAAAGACTGATGTTCATGAAAAAAGTGACGTTTTGTTGAACTTGGTGGCTTTGCTTGCTGTTTGTCTTCTTTTCTGCCTCATTGTACAATGAAACCGACCCCCTCAGACGGAGCCTCACAGTGACTGAACCTGGAGGAGTTCAGTGTTTGCTTGAACACAACACATGGCTGTCACAGCCAGTAAACATGAAGAAACTGGTTTACAGAGCAGTCAGAGGGGTCTCAGTCTTTGACACCCAGATTGTTGTAAGAATATTCACATTCCCTGCACATGTGTCAAAGTGAATGTGAAAATCTAAGGATTATTTAAATTATTTGGTCCATCTTGTGTGCATACACTGGTAGGATGATACAGTCTGTTACAACAACACACAGATTCATGCAGGCACAGGCCGGGTCACTGCAGGTTGTTGTACTGGATTGTATTAGATTGTACTAGTGGACACATCTGGGTTTGTTCAGCAAAGGCTGCAAAGAGCTGATGAGGATTTTTGGTTTGGAGTGTCAGTGAGCACTGCATGAAGCAATCCTAATGGAGGGTTTGCATGTGATGGCACCATATGAGAAATTCACCACGGTCACAGGAAATGAACTCCTGGTATTAACATGCAATCGTATCTGGATATGTTTAGTGTAAATGCTTGCAGAAATTATAGCAATCAGGAGGTGATTGGGTCAGCCAGAGGTGAAATCTTTAAGAAAAACAAGAGACCATCTTAATCTCAACTACGCACCTGTAAAGTTTTGTGACTGCATCTTGTACAGATGTTGCAGACAGACATATGAAGACCTGCCGAAGTAGAGATTATCATAGCCAACTGGACTAGCTAGATGTCTCCAAGAGCACATTTGGCCATGATGGCACACACACACACACACACACACACACACAATGGCTCTGATTACCTGTACAATCTATATTTTCTTTTGGCTTGGTGAATTAAGTTTCATCATTAAACCACGTCAAGCTCAAACGCTATGACTGTACTGTATGTGAAAGCACACCTTCCTACGTAGACATCCAATGTCTGTAACTAGTGATTAGTTACCAGTCAGATCTACTCCAGCTCCAAACAGACAGTGAAAGTTCTTTCTACTGCATTCAGTATAAATGCACAGGCCTATGATCAGATATCATTATCCAGATACAGAGCACATGTTAATAGCAGGTGATCAACACCCACAGACCAACTGAGACGTCATGCACATCGTTGTTCTGTTGACCTTGTACATGACTTGCAGATAGTTTGTTTTCCTCCCAGTATCTCAGCTGTAGACATCGGTGACATCGGTGCATGCCCTCTTCCTGCCTCTGTAAATCATGTCAGTTGTACGGTTAAGGACATTGTTTATGTGATGTTAACTCCAGTTCTGTCTTATGACCCACTCAAACTACTTTATTCATGCTTGCAAGAAAACAAGCCCCTGTTGGGAAGTCGTTATGTTATTAGTGATTACATATACATATATATTTAACAGTTCAATAACTTGCATTCTAATTATTATTTTTTTGTTCCTCAGGGTGAAATGAAGCTTTAGATCTCATAACCCACATATATCCACAAAGCACAGCAATAATGAATTGGTTCCTTTACAGCCTCACAAGCACGTTGATGCTTACCTAAAACCTGCACTCCTGATGAAACCTTTTCTATCGAGACTGTTTCTATTCTGTTCATGTTTTGGGTCTGTGCTCCACTTTCAGCAGGCATTTTTGCACTGAAACTGATCAAGATTTTTTTTTCCTGTTAGATTAATGTTTTGCCTTTTTTAAGATTTGCTTGTAAATGCCACTGTATATACTGCATATTTTGTAAAGAAAATATTACTGCAGTTTGTCTGCTACCAACAGAATTGGAGGTTGACACTGTGATATGCACCTCCATCAACACCTAAAGTAAATATGTAATTAAGAATAGTTTGAATTTGTGTTTGTTGCTTACTTGGTGAACACAGTTGAGTAGAATGTGAGGAGCTCAATGATTTACATTGGTACCTTCTCTCCACTCATTTGCATGGTTAAGATATAAAAAATTCTACATCCTGTAGAACATTCCAACATGAAGTATGTGAACACTGGTCGTACAGATTCCCACTACTATTCACAGATATTATCCAAAATGAAGGACTTCTGTGCACACACACCTCCTGTCTGGAGGTTTGTGACTGTCGAGCCAAATCAAATTTTATTCATCACCAGAAGCAGAAACATAAACTGGTTCTCCAGGTTTGGAGGTGTGTAAATCTGTCATGCAGTGCTCCCCCTCCTGCTTTCCTGATCCATTTTACCACAAAGTTCATGTCCACATAAATAAGTCCATCAGTACATCAGTCATGGCATCCTCACCACTCTGCTGCTTTCACTCTCTATTACCATAAATACTCTGTTTTATTTCCGAATTCCACTTCTTTCTACTTTTTTATCACCTCAGTTGCTACAGTCAATCCAACTCAAGTCTTACTATGACTGCTTCACATTTTAAACCTCTAAGTAAAGTGTTCCCTTTAAGCAGCTGGAGGACTTCTCATGTGAAACCTCTTTACAAGAAGTGTTGGATCATTGACTGTAACATAACAGTGATGGAAAGAAATCAGTGTATGAAAACATTAATGTGAAAATTAGAAACTCATCAGCAGAATGGAGAGCGTGGCATGACTCTGAATTTATCAGGACAACCAGTAAACATGGAGGGAGTGTTGAGTTTATATCAACAGCAAAGTTAAACAGGACCTCAGACCTCTAACTCATATACAACACAACCCTGTCTACTAGAAATACATTTGACATCATATATTACTAATTAGGATACAGTGATTAACTGATTTCACTACTAACTGCAGTTTAAAACATAAAGGCTCAGCCACACCAAGTGTCTCTGTCACTTAAAATCAATGTTGGGCTTTCAGTGTGTAAACCAATAGCAGAGAAGGAGCACTGCATTATTTATAAAAGTAACACTCACCAAAACACCATGTAATCCAACTGAAGACAAAACACTTGAGATCATTTCAGTCTGCTTCCTTATAAATGTGATTTTATACATCTGTAGTGATATAAATGAATGAGATCAATATTTGACCATTTAATGTATGTTTATTAATATAATATATAATGTCACATGACCTCATGACAGACGACAAAAGAAAATCTATGAATGTAGTAGATTCAAATATACACTCATGGAAAGTGGAAAACTAAAGCTCACTCATCAGTGCTGCCAAATCAACAGGTCAACATTCAAAATCATCAAGGTTTACATCAGACTGCTCGTATGCCAATGATAATTTCAATCAGAATATAAAATGACAGATCGTTTTCCTGTGGAGTGGAGAGAGGGTACATTTTGATATCCAAAGGAATCCTCACTTTACCTTTGTCATTGTCCTCAGTAGGACACCTTGACTGAGATGCTGTTTCCTAAATTTGTTGTTTTTATTTTGTGTGCTATAATAAAAGTTTATTCAACAGTAACATCTGCGTGTTGTTCAGCATGCTGGAGGTCCAGTACAGCTCAGTAGACAGTAATGTGAATATCACTGCCTGCATTTTTCTCCACAACAACATGTATCTGAGCAACTACTGTCCGGATTGCCATGATATTTGGCAAGGAGATCTCTGAGGATTCATGGTTTGGTGACTCCATGACGTTATCTGTAGTACTACCATTGGGCTGGTCAATGACAAGCTATATAAAAACAGAATGTCAGATTTTAGGGCAATGTGCTGTGAAATGAAATGATAATTCCAGTTTATTACAAATAGGTCTTATTTTTGTAGTTATCATTTCTATATCTGTACAAACACATAGTGAGGTCATCCATCAGTTTGGAGTCAGTACAACAGGAAAATACAAAAGAAAGAAAAGATACCTGTTTTATCATTCATTTATTTAAAAAAATGTAAATATTAAATGGTGCCACATTGGCCAAAATTCTTGCTGCAAAAATGATGTGAAACATATTAATACAAAAATGATAAAAGACTAACCTACAGAGTCTCACATATGAAGTCAATTATAGTATAAAATGTCCATGAAGGGAAATATTATATACTTATAACTTCATTATTGCTTCATTTGCAGCAGAAATCTTACGTTGTTTCTTAATGATTTACTCAGTCAGGACTCCTCAGGTTTTACACAGTTCAGTAGCTCTCTGTGTGCCTCACTGGATAATTCCTGCATGACTGCAGTGTCTCCTGGTTTACACAGGAGCTTCAAACAATGTACACGTGATGGAATATTTCAGTCATTATATGAACTGTGCTAACAGGTTCGCCGGTTTTCAAAGTAGGAGGTAATTGAGAAAGTTTATATAGTTTTATTTTTTTTTACAGGGTAAACTGACTCTTTAAAGGTGCAAAATGATGCTTCATCTTTAATCGAACCACCAGTCACAATCTAGATATGGGTGCGCTCCCCCTCCCTCCCTCTCTCCCTCCCTCACACAAAGACAGAAGCGTCACTTGTTCTGTGAAGGTTTTCTGTCATTTTGTATCGCCCTCGGAGCCTCGCTTGTATCCCACCACACACGCTAACTGGGAAACAGCATGTGAACTTTGGCCTGGGTCAGCGTTTGAATGCGAGGATCCCTGTCGCCGCAGATGTAATGAGGCGAGAGACATTTGGAGAGCTCTATTATCACTGGACAGCAGCAACCCTGCCAACACACACACACACACACTCAGAATTGTGGTTGTTTTCCTCAGGGTCCCTGTGCACTTTCACATCTACTGTCTTGTTACATTCTGTCACTATTCTTCTTAAACACTGTGACATAACCGTCCTCCATCTCTCTACATGTACAAAGTGAAGGTGGATTTATCTCTCAGCACATCTGTTTGCATAGACAAATATCAAGACCAATATTTATCAAGTGTCTTAAGAGTAGAAAATCACCCCTGACATATGTGTTCCAAAAGTCCTAAACTGACAGGAGATACTCGAAGGTGGAGGTCAGAGGGAGACAGTCTGTGAAAATAAGCATAGAAAAAATTATCCTGGCTGAATATTGTTTTGTGGCTGAACTTGTGCAAGATGCAAAAGAGCACACACTCTCCACAATAACAAGGTCCACAATAACATGACCTCATGATCCTGGTCTGTCACAACTGACACATTTCAAACTTACAGAAAATGTGCAGACTACAACAGCCTGAAGCTACAGAAAATCTACTCTCATGCAAATTCTGAGTTTGTTTGTATACATTTACAGATGGTGTATAAGAATTGAAAGAGCTGCAGTTTAAAGGGGAATGCAACTGAAAGGAAAAAGGCAAAATATAATGGGACAGAATCCGCTAACAGGGTCCTCCCACCTATAACTACATGAGGGTGGCATGGCCAGTGACTAAAATGGCAGAAAAGTCAGAAATCAGAATCAGCACCACATTTGGAAATTTACTTTAATGAAGCATGCAAATGTGCAAAGCTACATGAAGGACATGCAGATGAGTCCAGAGAACTTCACTCTGATCAGTGCAGATCAGCTGATGCACAATGATCAGATCAGATAAGGAGTCTTGATCCTTGTCAGAGACCAACTAGTCCAACTTCAACGGCAATCAATCTAGCAATCTCCAAAAAGCACACAGGATTCATCAGAGCAGATGAGCTTTATTATCTTCACAGACAAACAAAGCCAGAGTCTCGCATGGATAGACTGATTTTTCTCCTTTTATACCCTCAAAGGTTATACAACAATAGCATAGCTGATTTTAGGTAAAATCACCCAGGCATTTGCCCACACCTGTGCCATGCCTGTTCAACTATAACCCCACACACCATTCAGCATAAGCCAGTTTTGCACTGCTAGGCCCGAGCCTGTTTTCCAGTAAGACCCACAGGCCTTTCCTGCAAACTCACACTCTGCTTAACCTGCAGTAGCAGGCTAAGCTTTTTCCTTTTACTTCACCTTCTTCAAAGATTACACCATTAAAGTCTTACCTTCTTTTTCTTACACCATTAGACCATAGATGTTTCTTACTATATCTTTTTTTAAACTTTATATCAAGAAGTTGTGTTACAATCATCACATACTTCTTGTTACAATCATCACATACTTCGTTGGTGTAGTACAATCTTCTTTTAACTTGATAACACATATTTCACAATACATTTCACACACTTATAAACAATGTATTTCACATCTTAAATCAACTTGGAATCAACTTAAACCATGGTGCTCATTACAACTTGATTAACATCAAACCATATCTTAAGTGTCGGTGTTTGTGTTCAAATCATACATAATAATGCAGTCTTAATTCCCATACTTCTCTTCATGATTACTTCAAACCATATATGTATCAAGGTAAAAATCAAACTTAAAAGCACAAATCAAACTTAGAAGCACACATTGCTTATGCTCCTTCATAATTGCATAAAATTTTATACTACAACAATCAATTACCTGTCATCAGTTATTGGTGTTGGGGAATTTCTTGTGGTGAACCAGCTTAGAGGGGATCACAGTTTATTTGACAGTCTGGGTCAGACTGGAAGTGGATTAATGTTGTCTTTATTTAAATAAACTTTGAGCAAGGATCAAGAACTGGCAAAAATAGCACCAACTATACCTCATAATACAATCTATACCACCGAACAAGAAGGTTCTGTCTCACTAACAAACACATTCAGGAACTAACAAAAGCTGCACTGTAGTCAGGTGTATGATGGCTTCCTCGATGTCAGGGAAACATGGAGGTGTGCAAATGCTTCTCCAGGAGAAGTTACGCTGTGACACATCAGTTACTTTTTAACTGAGCAGACCATGACTGACTTCTTCAGTGTGTGAAGATAGCCCACAGCAGCACTTCATTTTGAGGGAGAAAGTTGAAAACACCAACTCAATGGTGTACAGGGCTTTCCACAGTCTCTTATTTTGAAGTCATTTGACAATATATCTATGCTACTTGGAAGGATCAGTAGCACTTAAACCTGAAACTGAAGAAGCACGACCGCTACAGGCCATGTCCCAACCTTCAAGTTCATTGTGCACATGATACTGTGCAAGATTCTGCTGCTCGTCAGTCCACCGAACAGGCTAAAGAAATGGATCTGCTCATTGCTGTACGGCAGACCATGTAAGAGAACACATCAACAGAATGTGAAAAGACACTTGATGGTGACTTAAAGAATTGTCTCATCTGCTAAACTGGTGTGATGAGTACACAGGACTTTATACGTAAAATAGGTGGCGTGCCCCTTTAATAATTATACTTTCAATCAGTAAAATGAAACAGTCAAGACTTCAACCTGGAAAACCTGAAAGGCTAAGAGAAGAAGGTAATGTAGCAAGAGAAGCTTCATTAGCTTTGAGAAGACAGAAAGTCTGACACACTGTAACACTGTAAGACCAGTGAAGTGTGTGTGGAGGTCAGCCCATGTGAATGTTTTCCCGGGTCAGTGGAGATATTTGTCTCTCCTTCCTCCTCGTCTGCCTGCTGTATTGTTGAAGTGAATGCAGAAGCTGTTTAGTGCCTTGTTAAAGTGTTTGATCCCTGCACTAAAAGACTTTACAGTCCTGCTGGAAAGGAAGGAAACACTGACCCCACCTCCTCTGACTGCGTTGACACAGGAGCGTAATATCTGCTGCTTTCACCCAGACATCATTAGTCCTAACCCTCAGCGACTTCACAGCAATGAAGGCTTCAGAAATAAGATCCAGGCCTGTTTTTATGAAGCAGCTCAGAGTCCCACAGAGAAGGTGTTTCCACAGTGAACAGAGGACTGAGACTGAGACAAGTAGTGACAAAAAATCATACATCATTGTTTCACAAGAAACTAATATTCTGACATGTTGTAGTTTGGATTATTAATGATGAACTTCAGAACACAGAGAATAACACCACTTTCTTCCAAGTAGATTCTAATTATATTGTTATGTATTTAAATAATTGTATCCATCTATCAAACATAGTGTAATATTGCACATGCAGATATGTAAGTGGTGGACTGTCTGAATATTTCTTTCAGAGCAGCAAGCCAGAAAAGTACAGATTACTAAAGTAAAAGTAAAATACAACATTACAAGTAAAAGTCTGTAGTGCATCAAACATAAAAGGACTAATGATACAATACTGTAGAGAACAATGAATATAAAAATATATTATTTTATATATTTTATATTTATTTACCCTGGTGGACGTAAATACAGTTCATGAATGCAACTATTTAACTAACTAAGAATCGTCCAGAGTCAGCCACTTTCAGGCTACACCTCACCTAACACTGGAATCTTAGGACTCAGGACTGCAAGATGTCAAACATTATAATTCTCTACGGTGAGGCACAGACACAGAGACATACACAGACACAGAGACAGCGATACAGAGACATGGTGATGTACCAAAAGTTTAAATATATCATTAAAGCTACATTGTAAACACACAAACATATTATCACCCTATAAAATTGATATGGCTAATATATTAGCACATAGTTGCAGACACAGAGCACTGTCATTTATTTAGAGTCATGTTTGTGTCCAACATGTTCTCTCTTTTTAGCTGGTTTGGTCTCCACCAACTCCTAATCACTGTCTCTTTAGCTGCTGAATGTTCCACTGCTGCTGCTGGCTATCTGTCTATGTGCTGTCTGTCTGTCTGTGGACAGCTTGTGTACTGTGGAGTTTTTTCACTGAAAACAGCGAGAGACAAAAAACAACAGTATGAGAGTGAAGCCAGACAGTATCAGAACATAAAAATGAATCAAAAAATGAGCTGAAAGTTGTTCAAACATGTCGAGCTGAGGGAGCTGCAGATTTGGCATGTTCTGTGGATGATTATTAAATTATTCAACAATTATGTGAAACTGATATTTGAACAGACGGATCAATTGTCTTCAGAGCTCTTTCTCTGTAATATTTACATACAAACACAGGTGTCTGCATGTATTAATGCAGTCCATTCTTTGGTTACTATACATTATATTACAGTATGACCATATAAATCCATATATCTATGATCTTACAGCCTGTGACATGATGAGAAGCTGCTGGTTCTTCTGTTGATAACATGAAGAAATTTGTCCTGTTCTGTCTGTCTCCTCATAGAGGAACTCTTAGTGAAGAGAACTTGTCAAAGTGGAGGAGGAAGTGTGTGTGTGTCTGTACTCTCAGCAATGACCACATACACACTGCCTGCCATCTGGATCAGTCTCTGTTTGTGCCTCTGACACTGTGGAGACACTCAGCACATTTCTGTCCTCTGTTAGAGTCAGACAAGTTAACCAGTCTGTTTGTTCTCTGATGTTCTAAATATAGATCACCATCATTTCATTTATTGTGTTGTTTATCCGCGTGTGTGTGTGTGTGTGTGTGTGTTATCTCTCTCTCTCTCTCTCTCTCTCTCTCTGTTTGACGGTCAGTGAACTTGGTTGCGCGCGAGAGTTCACCGAGATGTCAGGGTCACAAGCAGGTCAGCCAGAGAGCGCGCGCAAGCGCAGAGGGAAAACGCGCCGCGCGCGTAAAGGGAGAAACGGAACACGCGCCGCGGCGCTTGCGCTCCTCTCTGCCGGTGTGTGTATGTGCGTGTGTGTGTGTGTGTGTGTGTGTGTGTGTTTTATTGAAGTGCGTGTTATTCAGTATAAGTAGTGATAAGAGTGGAAAAAAACAGTGAACTCATCGTCAGTCTGTCCACATCTCTGCTTTATTGACCCTGTCAGTAACAGAGCTGCTCTCCATTCTATGGAGACTAATATTAAAACTGAAAATCACATTAAAGTTCATAAAGATGCTCTGCTGTGATTGATAAGTCTACCCATGTATTTGAATTATTCAGGTGTCCAGCAGGACCAACACTGAGCTTCAGAACAAGTAGTCTACTTTCATTTGTATATGAAGTTATTCATGGATTAGTTTTTTTCTGCTTTTAGTTGAGGAACTGTTCAACATGTTTTCCATCCTGATCATGTATACAGGGCCCCGAACATGATGAGACAAGTCCAAAATATAAATGAAGACATCAGTTAACACAAATATAAAGCTTTGTACTTTTCCTTTAATCCACAATTAATAAGTAACAAAAAGGTTAAACTCACAGACTATTTACCAAAGTACTTACAGTAGAAATGTCCATGTCTCTGATTTGTTCCTTATTGTTGTTTTCCACTGTACCAACATTTAAATACCATCAGGATGTGTAATGTATTCCATTATATAGATCTAGATTTGTGTTCCATTCTTCAGATCTGATAGTTCATGCTGTTTTCAGCACGGCACATACACGATGACCTCTTGACAGGCCTGCATGGTTAAAATGAACAAAAACAAAAGATGTCACCCCGAGACAATCTGTCATGGAAGTGACTGACATGGCTGACATGTAAGTTTGTCCTGATGGGGGTGCTAGAGGAAATGTGTTAGCTCATTAAAATGAACATGGTAACTTGTAGATGCTGCTATATGACTTCATGAGGTGAAGGTTCGCCCTCTGGGGAGCATGAATGTGCAGATTTCACTGCAAGAGATAGATTAGCATGGCCCCTGCAAAAGGATGACACACAAATTCGAGGACTCATTCTCTACACTTGAACTTCCCTTCACCCCCCCACCCCCTCCGCCTCCTGCTTTATCACACCTGAGCAGCAGAATCCTGTTTCACACATTCACATTGTGATGAGAAAAACTCACCAGCTACAGCATGACCAGCTGGAAACCCACTCACCCTGAAACATGCATCACCCACTGCTGTCTGTCCGAACAAAGAGTCAACAAGGATATGTGCATTAATATTGTGGCTAATGTTAGATCCAGTTTGAATTGGTCTGTATAATGTCATGAAAACAATCAGGAGACTTTTTCTGGTATTTTCATCTGGTTGAAGAAGGTTTGTGGAACAGAGCGTCTTTATGTGCCACAAACCTTCTTCAACCAGATGAAAATACTGTGAGGTCAGGGCTAATTCATATTACATGTTCTGTTGTTTCTGAATGACAGTTTCTGAGATGAGTCCAAATCCAACATTATTTTCTGCAGGTTTTATTTTAATTGAGTTACATAGTTCCTTCAGGAACAGGAAAAATATAGATACACATGGTGATTTAGCTGTGTGAGAAGGAGCTCTGCTGTCTGCCCAGAAGGTGGTGGAGAGGATGATCAGAGTTATCCATGATGGATAACAGTTTATTCAGTGTCCTTCTGTCCACCACCTCGTCCAATGTGTCCATCATGTCTGCTGTAATGACAAAAGTTTGCAAATTTGAGTTTGAATGTAAAAGCACATAAATCTAATGAGATTTACCTTAAAATTACAGAAAAAAAATCTGAAGTTGTCAGTGTGGACATAAACCTTTATATAACGAGCTAAATATTTAATAACAGGCCATTATAAACATAAATAAATTTGTACGTAATTCAAAGGTACAGTGTGTAGAATTTAGTTGCATTTAGTGGTCCAATCACTGCATTGTAATCTCCTCACATCACCCTCACCTTCCTAGTGTAAAGGAGAAACAACACTTTAAGGACCCTGTTTAGAGTCAGTATTTAGTTTGTCTGTTCTGGACTACTGTATAAATAAGGTGTTTCAACATGGCGGCCTCCACGAAAGGGGACCCTCTCCCACTGTAGATATAAAAGGATATTTTTTAAGTTTCAGGTGATTATACATGCATCAAAACATAGCTATGAATATTATATTCCATGTTTGCCTTATTCTGAAAATAGAGGCCCCAAATCTTACACACTGTACCTTTAAGAAAACAGAAAAAATACTGTATAATTAATATAGTAATTTTACTGTAAAAAGAGGGGGGAAATAACTGTAGTTTGTCATTATTGGCATAACACATAAAAAATAGGCGGTTTGTTAATCAACCAGTCATTTACCAGTCATTTTTACAGTGCTGCCAAAAAATAAAGATCCACTTACTGTTTCTAAAACTGGATTTAAAGGTAAAGTTGGGGGCTTGTGGCTATTTTTTTTTTTTTTTTTTTTTTTTTTTTGCCCGAGGGACCCCCAGCAGGTTAATCCAGCCATTTTAATAATTTCCCATGCTGCAAATATAACTTCTGTTTTATTTTTTAATCACTTTTATTTAGTTATTGATGACCTAAAAGTAGTCAAACCTACTGTGTTCAAAATAGAAGTCTAAATTCCCAGAAAGCATGCAGATATCTGTTCCTCAGTGGAGCCCCAGCTCTGTATGTTAGTAGCAGAAAGTCAGAGGAAAAGTCCTGAAGTTCTACATGGAGCCATGACGCAGATCAGATGATATGTTACCGTGCCTTCCTCCCGGGGTGAACCTCAGGGCGCCCTCTTTAAAAAAACGCACACAGTCAGCCAGAACAGACAGATCCATCCATGTAATGTGTGTTGTAAAAGCAGAAGCCAAGCTGTCTCACTGTCACTGACCGATTGGCCCTGCCACACACACACACACACACACACACACGCGCGCGCGCGCTCTGACGTTATGGCACGTCGTAAAAAACAAGAGTCCAAATGCAGAGCGAGGATGTGGTGACTCGGCTGATGAGCGCCTTCTCTGCTCGGTGTTTACTTTTCATGCGGCGTAGCCCGCGGATAACCTTGTGCGTGTGCGCGTGTCCCACCGCCTGTCTCCGATGACCCAAGTTTGAACCCACTGAAAGATATCATTTTTATAACACACACACACTGGGGGGGTTAAAGTCTTCTTCTAGATTAGGAAGAGCTTCGACCTAAGCGCAGACTGATAGGCGCAGTCAGGCAGAGGGCAGCGCTGCTCTCAGAGAAGTGTCACAGAGTCATCACAGTCAGTCAGTTGCTGATACATCATGAAGGAAACCGCTTTAAATAAACAGAAATCCACATCATATCTTAAAGCAGCTGCAGAGCGCCTACACACTAATCTGAAGTCAGATGAGAATGGCACCGGTGAGAGCCACAGGGAGAGGGATTAAGACATTCTTCAGGCTCTAGCCTCTTTTCCATTTTCTGAAGCAGTTGAAAATGTGCTGCTTAAAAGCTTTTTGCTCTTGAATGCAGGCCGCCCTGCAGGCATGATTACTGATCCTACAAGCGGGGCTTAAGCCAAGGTAATGAGTGTGTAAACTAGCTGCCTGATTGCCAACAAAGGCGTCTTGGGACGCGCTTTCCATTGTCTCGGAGGGAATCATCACCTTCTTCTCACTGAAATCCGCCGCGGATTGTCTGCGTGCAACAGGAGGTAGGGATTAAAAGATGCGGCCCTTGGAACAAATGGTGAGAGGCAAGTCAGCCAGTACAGGCCGGAGGCGGGGCCGAACGACACCCACAATTAAAGATGAACTTTGAGTGAACTAATTTATCTGAGGGAGGAGAAGGTAACAGGCTGCCCGCAGTCCTGGCAGCCTATAAAAGGGCTGGATGAGCAGCCCGGAGCCTCCATCGCTGACAGAGCTTCACCTGAACTGCAACCACTTCTACCCAACCAACGAGAGAACTGCCGCTTGTCACTGACCCGCTGCGCCATGGCTCTGAGCACGCTGCTGGCCACCTTCCTGTGCACCATCGTGCTTCCCATCTTGCTGTTTTTGGTGGCGGTGAAGCTGTGGGAGGTTTACATGACCCGAGGCAGAGACCCGAGCTGCCCCAGCCCGCTGCCCCCCGGATCCATGGGTTTACCTTTCATTGGTGAGACGCTGCAGCTCATCCTGCAGGTAAGCGCACAGCAACAGCGGCTCAAACACTTGATGATGCGTGTTATCCACGCGTGGATTTAAGGATGCTGCAGGCACTGTGAGGACATGTGCTGTGAACTTTTGTCTTCGTGGTGTTTATCTGTGTTCATGTTGGTAAACAAACAGAAACAATTTTCAACTTTGTGCGCTTCCACGAGGCGCGTTTGGCACCAGCAGAGTTAAAGAAAGAGTTCAGGAACGTGTTTAGTTTGAGCTGTGGAATTTAAATTAAAGTCAGTCACTGTGACAGTGTAGTTTAAAAGTTCAGGGTAATCTGTGACTTTGCAGATTCATTTGAAACCGAATATATTTTTCAGTTTGTGTTTATCTCCAGACCCGCGTCAGTCTCCGTTTGTTTATCGTTTGGTTTGTTTGCAGAGGAGAAAGTTTCTGCGCATGAAGCGGCAGAAGTACGGTTACATCTACCGCACACACCTCTTCGGAAACCCCACGGTGCGCGTGACCGGAGCGGATAACGTCAGGCAGATTCTGCTCGGGGAGCACAGGCTCGTGTCCGTTCAGTGGCCCGCTTCTGTGCGCACCATCCTGGGCTCGGACACGCTGTCCAACGTGCACGGAACTCAACACAAGACCAAGAAAAAGGTGAGTTCATTTATCTGAAAACTTCAGTATGAGAGTGGATAGACTGAGTTATAGCTTCATCAGTACTGCGTCTGATGAATTCATCACACTGAGCGAATAAATAAAAATAAAAATTCGTTTTTGATTATTGATCCAAAAATGATTTTTATTTTCTTAATGCATTGAAAATAAAATGTTAGTGCAGATTATTTCAGCCTGACTCCAACAGAAATCAACTTTCCAAAGAAATTAAAGAAATGAATGTTTGTACTCTTAAATTTGTTATTTATTTAGAAATTTAGCTTGTGTATTAAAATAGTACCACATGATTTTTCATAAATTGAACCTCCCTCCTCTTCTCTTCCAGGCCATCATGCGTGCCTTTTCCAGGGAGGCTCTGGAGCTCTACATCCCCGTTATCCAGGAGGAGGTTCAGACTGCAGTGAAGGAGTGGCTGGCCAAGGACTCCTGCGTGCTGGTCTATCCAGAGATGAAGCGGCTGATGTTCCGCATAGCAATGAGGATCCTCCTGGGCTTTGAGTCGGAACAGATCAGGACTGACGAGCAGCAGCTGGTGGAAGCTTTTGAGGAAATGATTAAAAATCTGTTCTCTCTGCCAATCGACGTGCCTTTCAGCGGACTGTACAGGGTAAGAGAAAAATTGAACTTTGAACATGTGGATTCAAAATGAATCATGGACATCCACGTTTTTTCTCGGTGAATACAAGTGTCAGTCTGATTCATCTTCTTACATTGTGTCCTCCAGGGTCTGAAGGCGAGGAACTTCATCCACTCCAAGATCGAGGAGAACATAAAGAAGAAGGTGCAGGAGTCCGATAAGGAGCCCAAACACAGAGACGCTCTGCAGCAGCTCATAGACAGCAGCAGGAAGAACGGGGAAGCGTTGAGCATGCAGGTAGCAACATGATCACATCACATCCATTTTGTCAAACAACATACGTTTGAGTTTAAGTTAAAGGTCTAAACTTGCTCTGTGTCTCCATTTTTGTTTCCAGGCAATTAAGGAGTCTGCTACAGAGCTGTTGTTTGGGGGCCATGAAACCACAGCCAGCACAGCCACCTCACTGGTCATGTTCCTGGGCCTGAACCCTGAAGCTGTGGATAGACTGAGACAGGAACTGATGGAGAAGGTAACTTACACTGTACAACTCTAGTCCTATGAGATGTTGTTGACCCAAGAATGTCTCAGTCTACCAACTATCTTTTATTGGGCTTTCAACCGCATCTCATGGTTCCTCAGTAAATCATGCTCAGTTATCTCCAATGCTAGTAGTGTCACGGGGGCTAAACTGCTCACATCAGTGACAAACATGGGTTTTACTTTGTTACTGGATAAGTAGACATGTCTGAACTTGGAAGGCCAGCAGGGCTAACGAGCTGACCTACTGAAACAAGTGAAGTAGATAGATTCTTTTCAGTTTGTAGCATCACCTGTTGGTTTGATTCAGCCAGTGAAATTGATAATAGTAAATCAGTACTTTGAAATCAGTTTGGGTTGAAGGAACTATAATTCAAGTGCTCACATGCCCATTTTGTATGTGTGTTCAGGAAGAGCAGGGGATGGACCTCCAGAATCTGAACATCGAGTCTTTGGAGCAGTTGAAATACACAGGCTGTGTCATTAAAGAGACTCTGAGGATCAACCCTCCGGTTCCTGGAGGCTTCAGAGTGGCCCTCAAGACCTTCGAGCTCAATGTAAGTTAACAAAGAACTCAATAAATCTGTAAATAGGAGATTACTGAGACACAACTGTAAACTTGTATTAACCTGTCTGCTTACTGATCATTTCCTCTTTCCACTTCAGGGTTACCAAATTCCCAAAGGCTGGAACGTCATCTATAGCATCTGTGACACCCATGATGTGGCAGAGATCTTTCCCAACAAGGAAGACTTCCAGCCTGAGCGCTTCATGACCAAACCCTCCACCGACTCCTCCAGGTTCCAGTACATACCGTTTGGAGGGGGCTCCAGGATGTGTGTGGGGAAGGAGTTTGCTAAGGTCCTGTTGAAGATCTTCCTAGTGGAAGTGGTCACAAAGTGTCACTGGACTCTCTTAAATGGGCCACCCACTATGAAAACAGGACCTACAGTCTACCCTGTGGACAATCTGCCAACCAAGTTTACCAGTTATGTACAAAATTAAACAGGTGACACAGGGGAGGGGGGGATGTTTCCTAAAAGCAGTGTAGAGTGAGATAGGGGTTTTCCTCAAAAGTCTCAAATCAAATCTGTGTTTTACCTCTGAATCCATGAGGGAGCTACAGTCTAATCGGGTACTTGGGGAGTTTTTAGAAGCACTCTGGTACTTTTAAGGAAACAGAGAGGCCACAGTCACACATGAACTGAAAATATCATTCTGATCTTGTGGCTTTTATGGCATGACATAGTGTGTACATATTGTAGATGATTATGAACCTATTTTACATTTTATATTTTGATGTTAATACATTTGGATTTGTATATATTTTATAAAGATATGAACAAACTAAACGAGAGGCACTATACACAGACATGGAACACTTTAATCAGCTCAGAGGTGTATCTATAGGATGATGTACATATGTAATGTAGAGTCTGTTTATATAACTTTTGTATCTTACCCCAACTTATTTAAATGACTTATGTTATATTATATGGGCTCTTTATTTAATAAAACTGTTTTGTGGAGGATCTTTGTTTTTGTCATTTCATTTCAATGAAAGAGTCAAACTGTAATGTGTTAAAATCATACATACAATGCCAAATTAGTGGAGTACAGTTACTGTGCCGACTATTGTTTGCACATATTTCTTTTTCTGTGCATAGATCAAATCAACTGGATACAACATGCTAATTGTTAAGAGTTAGCGCAGTTAGCAGGTGTTTTAAAAGTATTTTTTTAACTGTTTCCCCCTGCTTCCAGTCTTTATGCTACGATAGGCTAACACAATCCTGACCCAAACTCTGTGCCTAACACAGAGAATCAGTCTTATCATATCACTTATATCACTCTCAGGAAGAAAACAAACAATCAATAAGAATATTCTTAAATTTATTTTCAGAGAACCTGGGAAAACACTGCTCACGTTGATCTGATATCATGTGCATCAAACACAGAACATAATGAAAACAGAAGGTTCAAATGAAGTCATTAGTGATTTGTTGTTTGGAAATGATAACATAAAAAGCAGCTCTCTGTGATTCATTTGAAAACACCAGGTAAAGTTTGCTGATGACAGTTAATGTATTTACTCTGTACACACAGAGGGTGGGTGGTCCTGACACACACACACACACACACACACACACACATTCCATTATCTTTACAGAATCAATAAGTTGTGAGGAGAAAAGGAAAATAGCAGAAAAATCTGGAATCCATAGAAAGAGGGAAAGCAAAGCAGAGGACTGATGACCCTGGCAGATGAGCAGACAGAGGGTGAAACAGAGTTCATACTGATCAGTTCAGTTTCGGGGCACTGAACCCGTACAGACCTCCAAGTGGAAGTAGGCCGGTAGTATGAATACATGTTTACTGCAGGGTCAGAGATAAGAGTCTTTTCTCGCATTTGGGGTAACAAACAGTTAATGGATGACTGTTGGAGGGGTTTACGTTGAGATGGTTGGTGAACTGCAGTTCAAGAGTGTAGATCCGGGTGTTTACTGCTTTGTTCGAAGAATGGGTGTGTAGCTGGCGGATAGACCAGCTGATGATCAGATGACGTGGGTGATGAAAAGGTTGAAGTTGAAGCTTAAATGCTTAAAACAAACAAAGTGCCTGGGATTCATTTTGTTCTTTAATAGAAACAGAGAAATGTGGAAGCACAAACCATAACAACAAGAATGTGACTATTGACTACTTTTTGGTTTGGTTTGGTCTTTCAATTGGTATTTTTTTGTTGTTTTTTGTTTTTCTTCCTGCTTTCATGCTTCTCATTTTTCTGAGCACGGTCTTTGCAGTAAATGGACAAATGTACAAGTAGTAAGGATTCTGTTGTTTGTCTGTTGGTCCAATAAACTGCCATAACCTTTGAACAGTGGCTGCTTAACAGCATTTTTTTGTCTGCTGGACTAAAAACAAGCCACAAAAGATTTATTCACTTTTTCCAATAAGACAACCTGAAAAAAAAGAATAGAGAGTCTGAAGCGGTCACAGCTAGTCACACCAACATGTTTGTGACCTTTATCAGGGTCGTCAGCTTCAGGCTGATCAGAACAGAAGAAGTGCATCTAAGTGGCACTACTTAAAATTCTATTTAATGTGATATACTTCAAAACGCTTAACAGTCACAAATTACTATACATGCTCTAAAATGTAAAGCTAGAAGAAAAGACTTCCTTTTATACATAACCTATGAGTCACGTGACTGATTAGGCTAAACCATTAACAGGTGTTCCTACATATTTACATAAATGATAATAAACCATAAATATGTACATGAGTCAACAAATATGATATAGACCATATAAACACCTATTTACAAACCCAAATAGCATTATCAAATACCCAAAAATAAATATACATAAATAAAAATATTTCCATAATTAGTCAAACACCCACTTCCCACTTATACAAACATACATATAAATTTCATAAATTCAGGATGAGGAACGTCTTGGCAGCCCAGATTTTTCCTCAAGGCTAACACCATGACAACCAATCAATCCATCCATGATATGGAGTCCCAGATTACATTGGGTGAGAGGCAGGATACACCATGGACAGATATATGTCCAAAAAATGACATTTATATTAGACTTTATAAAGCTTTCTTACAGGATGCATCTCACATGTAGATTTAACATCCTTTTCATGTACATACAGCAGATATGTTGTAGATGTAGATATACAAATGACAGATATGTTATGATGAGCCTTAGAGGTGTTGGTGCTGCTTCTAGTCTTTATGCTAAGCCAGGCTAACCACATTAGATGTCCCATCTCATATCAGTGGTTACAGCTGATTTTATACATTTAAAATAACAAACACCCCATACCTTTCCTATGCCGTACATTGACATGTCAATGAAAAAATCACCTGAAAAACATTGAAGGTGCAAGCGGACTGAATTCTTAAATGTCATGTGAACAAGACATCGTAGTCCAAGATTCACTTTGTGAGGAAAAACTCTGCTCCCTGTCTGTCAGTCTGTCCTCACTGCTGTCAATCAGTACAATCAGTATGCCATAATTTCAAAGCAAGGCCAGTGGTAGGAAAGAAATCTGGTTATGGATCTGTATGCAGGTTACTACAGTGCACGTAACCTGGTTTGTCTGAGTGACCTGGTTACCGAAGTTCATGTAAACACACAGACTGACAGCGAATGTTCTAAACTGTTGTCAGTCTAATCAGCAACATGAAGCACGTATTTGTAACACTTTATAAAAGTCTTCACTTAGTTCGGTAAATGAGAGCCAGTGTTTGTGCAGGCTGATGGCAGCTTTACTGGCAGATGTGCTTTGGCCTCTTTCACAAGTTGTTTCTCTTTCTGGTGCCCTTCTGATTTACACCCAGCCTCCCGCCACTCCACGTCGACTTCTTAGCATTGTGCTGTTGTCCCTGGCCCTTGTTTATTACTGTGCTACTTGCGATTATTGGATCCACAAATGCTGAACTGTTGTACTTATTGTAAGTCACTGTTGATAAGAGTTTCAGCTTAATGGCCAAATTGTAATAGTAAATTGTAGCTGACACCTTTATGTCCGGCCATCCTATCCCTGCTGGTCCAGCCCTCGAACGATGTGAATGAACTTTTCTGAACTTTGCCTCCTCTCCTTATTCTAAAGAGCGTCTGCTTCCCTCCATTGTTCACCATTGCCCAGTGGAGACAAAACTTTGCACGGCCAAGGCCATTTTTGTCTGAATTTGTGACCATTGTAGTGAATTTACAACACAGTGTTGAAAGAGGTTTGAAACCAGCTTGCTTTCAATTAGATCCTCAGGCCTGAACATGGTCCAAAGTAAATCATTGTAATAGCTAGTGAAGTAGTGTTATTGAAGGCAGCACTTTTATACACCAAACCACTTTGTTTCCATGAACAGTACATGATAGAAGTGAGGGGTGGAGACTGGAGTAAGCAGAGTCGACCACAGGAATGAAAGGAACAAACTCTGATCTGCTTTCCGATGTTTTGTCTGTGTTTGGTTTCAAAGTTCTACATTTGTAACAGTACATTGTGTATATTGTAAACTACAGTATAGAATTATTTCAGTGCGGGGTGTCGATTAGCTCAGTTGGTAGAGCATCTGCCCCATGTACGAAGGCTCAGCAGTGGCCCAGGGTTTGAATCCGACCCTTTGCTGCATGTTGTTCCCCATCTCTCTCTCCCCACATTCCTGTTACCCTTTAGCTGTCTCTGTCAAAAAATTCAAAAAAATGGAAAAGGCCAAAAAAATATATTTAAAAAAAAATAAAGAATTGTTTCGGTGCAAATGAGTTGAGGAGAGGAGAGTTTTCTGGTGGACTAGTGGGCGAAACCATTAGTGCATGCCATCGCTTCCTCTAGTTCTGTGCTTTCACTCTAGATCCTACTGGAGGTTTAGGAAAATATGACTGTGTACCATTTTACCCAGAGTAAAGTCAGATTTATTTCATCTCTCTTCATTGACTATACTGTGGTTCTGGCTTAGTACAAACACTTAAAGCCCGGAACACTGTTAACACATTGGACACCATGACAAACAGACAAAGTAAAATAACTCAAAATGTTCCTGAGTTCTGGAAACATTTCAGACTTTCTCTCTGTACAGCACACCTATAATCTTTGATGTTAACATTATGGTATTTTCTTATATGCTATTTGATCAAGATCCTTAGTCTCCAAACTATAGAGCTATATTGCTAATACCCTTGTCATACTAACAAAACTGGAATGCTGTACAGAGGATCTGAGTCAACAAATATGACAAATATTATGTTTTATTTGTTATGGAAAATCTGTGTAAGTTACGTAAAACATGAGTCAGCTTTACTTGCACAATTTTATGTTACTTCATATTAAAACTGCTCATTTTTGCTCAACCAACCAATTGTTGAACTGGTTGATTGTTAAGGGGGTTGTCAAGTTGTGCATTTTAAAGTTTGAGACTGAAGAAAACATGAAGGAAGTTGAAGAAAGCAAAGCCACTGTAAAGCTTCTGCTTACCTCTCCATTGTCACTCGACAACAAGTTATGATGGATGACACAGGAGCATGATTGGAAGCCATCACATGAAGTGGAACGCCCAAACATGAAGGGCCACTTTCCAACAAAATGTAAAGCATTAAAAAAAATCAATCTTTCATTCAAATGTATGATATTAAACTATGTTATTAAACACAAGAAGGCCTGACAACATCAAACACAGTGCCATTAACAGGAGAAATCAACAAGGAAATGTAAAGCAAAACTTACCTACCCAGGAGGAACTGTTGTTAAACTCCTTGCAGCAAGTTTAAATCCAGCTTTAGTTCCAACAATAACCTGAAGTTATTGTGTTATTACATTTAAAAAACAACAGCTATGATGGATACATTTAATACATGGTTGATGAACCAAAATGAATTTGGCAGCAGATTGGCTGGGAACAATACAGTCCTATATTTGGATGCTATATTATTATTTAAACTATGTTATGGCAGTGGTTATCATATGATCAGCATTTAAGAAGTTTAGACAGAAAGGGGCTGTATGCAATCTGATCAGGGCCTACTAACAGCTCTTTACATCAAACAAATGGTCAGCAGAATAAGGAAATCATGTTATCAAATGAAAATCACTTCTTAATGCTATCACGTGTGCTTAATCAGACACAGTGAGGATGCACTTTAACTTGAATGGGCAGCTATTTGGTCTGATGACCAAGGTCATTGAGAGTCAATCGGCTTATGGTGTCTGTGTTGGAGAAGTCAATGTAAGTCAATGAGAGCGTTAATTCTTCAAACTGTGTTTGCACGGCGTCTGCACGGCCCTCAGCCCCTGCTGTGGAGTCAGATGAGTGCCCAATAAGAGATGCTAATGGCATCATTAGCATGGCAGTTGGTGGCTTACTGTGATTATTCATAATTTGAGAGACTGTTGACAAGTTCAGCAGGTCAGATAGAGTTCAGCACCCTGGGAGAGAGGTGCTTATAACATCAATACTTCTTTACCATACAACTGCCCTACAAAGATTTATCTACAACTGTTTGTGGTGAGATCACTTAAATGTTAAAGAGGATCCTTTGCAAATGACTGGAGCTTATAATGTAACACATATACACAAATTCATTTGTGGGGGCCTAGAATCTTGTCAGTATCTATGTCAGATTGGACCTTAGTGCAGAAAGTATCTCAGGTCAGATCCGTCCAGTTCTTTTGAAAATAAATCACATACACAAACAGTGAAGAAACAACAAAGAATCAACAAAAATAATAAGTCACACTAATTGTGAAGTAGTCTGTCTTCCTCCAGCCATAAAACTATTGTACAATTTTATTTATATAGCACCAAATTATAACAGAAGATATCTCATGACACTTTCCATACAGAGCAGGTCCAAACCGTACTCTATATAATATTGTTTACAGAGACCAACAATTCCACCATGAGCAGAAAACTCCTCAGAACCTGGCTCATAGCAAAGATCCTCTTCCATTCCTTACCAAGTCTTTCTCTACAAACAGTTCAACTAGTTTGTGAAGTGCTATGAAGGAGGAGAAAGGATTTTCCCTCTTTTAATACAGTGTACTCAGATACATACAGAATACAGAAGAAAAGGATCAGACCATGTGGTGCATATAGGGGGAAAAAGGAAAATAAACAAAAATAGTAAAATAAAATAAGGTGCAGCCATAAAATATCGGTTACCACATCATAATTATCACAAATGAGCTGAAAATGTGCTTTAATATTCTATAAAACATCTGGAGAATATTGAAAATGTATTGTATGCTGAAAAAGAGAGTGACGATGCTTCACGTCTTAATGTAGACGTTTGAGTTGGATCCAGTGGACATGCAGAGTTCAGAGTGTTCATCAGGTCACTCAGGCTGTGCCATCTTGACCAGCTGATAGCAGTTAACTGTTTTGTTAGCATCAGCAGGGTCACCACCCCAGTGCTGTCTGCATATCAGTTAGTTAGGGATGTGTCATTTTTATCAGACATGCTAAACTCTTTCAGTGTGAGCAGTCCAGTGATTCAATCTGTCACTCTGAATGTTGTCGAGTTGGAAATTACACCAGGTAATGTGGCATATCCCAGGATGTAATGACATCTAATGAGTGGTTCAGATAAACTAACTGAAAAATATAATGTATTGACCATTCCTGCTGATAGGAACTTGTTTTTATTGTCATGTTTGCTTCGATCTTCACTTAGCAGGTAACTCACACAAGCTGAGCTACTTACAACTTGTCTGGAAGTCACATCTCATTTGCTTCCTGTCAGACAGCAGAGCTGTTAAGTGAAAGCCCCGCATGTGTTTGCATAGTGTCACTTTCAAATTCACACACACATTGCATGCAAAGTGTCTCTGTTTGATCGATTGTCAGCGGTTCACCTTTCAGACTTTCAGAAGTTACATACACAAAGTGCGAGCCTACCTAAGTGCACAAATACAATCTTATCACAGGTGTGCTGAGGGGAATGGTTGAGAGGCATGAACAGGCCAAAAAGCTAAAAAAAGAACAACTGCGCATAAATAAACTTTTCCATGCAGTTTTCCCAGCTCCCAGTCTTTGTGCTGAGTGTTCAGTTACATTTATCTATAAATTAAAAAGACTATTTTTTACATTATTTGTTGTAGACAGCTGCTTTAAACTGTACGAAAAGTTTATCTCAGTTTATTAAATCCCTGCAGTCCCTGAAGGCAGCAGGACACATATGTTGATGAATAACTGATCAATATAATGTTGATTGATTGTTGATCCTTGAAAGTCCAATGCCACTATGCCCAAAACTGAAATAGTGTTGGATTTATGCAGTCGTGCTGCTCTGCACCATCCAGACAACAACATGAATTGCTAAAGAAGAGTCTTTCCACTTGTTACAACAGTGTTGTCATGCTTCACTGTGATTGGCACAGCTGTTTCAGAGATCTGAAGCAGCTGATTGGAGCTGGAGGTGTCAGTATGATTCAATGCTTCCACAGTTAGCTGCTATGGATGAGTTCACTGTTCACAGTAGAACGTAAAACATCTGACAGCTACAGAGCAACCTCTGTCATCCTCTGAACCAAACAGGCCAACAACACAAATACGGATGGGGGATAGGGAAAAAATATGTCAGAACATGTCATCTCAGCATTCCCATACCAGATGATGAAAACCAAAAGGGAAGCAGTAAGATGTTGCTATGCCACAGCAGTTTACCCATTATCCTAGTCAAAGCATGAACACACATCAGTAGCACTCATAATATTTTGGTAACAATGTGGTAACCTGATAATAATGAGGTCATTTAAGGTGATATATTCACAATATTACAGGCTGCTATCATTGTAAAATCACTTCAAAATCATAAAAATGAAAAGTCATAATTGGTAATTACTGTATTGTAATGCTGAAATTCAGCCTCTTTTTTGTTCGAAACACTCCCTTTTGTTTCAAGGCAATATGTACAAGTTATGTGTTTAATGCTGTGACTTGTTACCTGGAATTATTATCCCTCTGTTTCTATTTACAGCCCCATTATATAAATAAAAATGTTTTCTGGTTTTCTCTCTGATGTCCTCCAGCTGCTCCACCTCAAAATCTTTAGAGTTTCCTCATGGACAGTAAAGTAAACTGCTACCAACTGTAGCTGCTGTTAGCTAATGCTAGCTCAGTTTGTTAGATGTTAGTCATATTGCCAACTTGCCTACCAGGCTCAGCAACCTCCATAGACATAATGGCAGAGGAGAAGAGACCGAATAGTACGTTGACGGAGGAAGCTAGGAAGAGAAAAGGAGAGAGTGAGCGAGCAAGCAGCCGCCGGACAAGAGTAAATCTGGGACTGACTTTTAGTGGTTGGTGAGAGCTTGGTGAAATAAAAGGCTGAAAGACAGACGCCGAGCTGGACTGACTGCTGTTGGACTAGTCAGTAATATTAGCTGGCTGCTATGTCTGCTGTTGTTGACCTTGTTGATGTTTGGCTGTTAGCAAAGTTGTTGACTTGTTAGACAGCGGTAATGCACTCTGGGCTGTAAATCACAAAATACCAATTTATAGATAAAACATAATGTTGCTATAATGTTAAAGCAGTATTAGATTTAACTATCAAGAGCCATAGTTGTCTAATAATCCTCTCTGTATCCTCACAGAAATACAGTCACTAGCACTGATACCACGAGTTGGTATCCAGCCAACGAACAGCCTGCAATAAAAGTTAGCACACTTTCTAAGAAACCCAGAGGTCAGGTGTCACAGCAGATATAAGACCTGTGAACCAGATAGCAAGGGCTTGTTTTCCTGGTACTGTCATACACTGCTACTTTGAACTGTATCTTTATAGAAGGCATTTATCTACCTTTGTGAAATGACAGATTGCCTAATAGGTTAAACTGTTGACTTAAATGTATTGGGCATAGGGTCTAGTTGAAAGCAGCCTCAGATGGTCAAGTCAAGTCCAGTTTTATTTATTTAACCCCAAATCACAAATTTCTTCTCTGGAAGAGCAGCATTAGATCTTCTTCTCATCTTGTATAGAGTGGGCTTAGACATTTACAGAGTTCAGTGGAACGAACATGAGTAGTTCTCTTGGTGTCAGAAGGGGAAATCCTCTCTGTTTCACTGCTGTCAAAGTCCACATGGATTACAGTGTGCAGATTTTCCTTAGTGTCAATTGCCTCAAACATACTTCACCAAGTTCAAAAGTTCAGCACAGCTATGAACTCTGTCAGTGATTCTGAGGCAGGGAGTCTATTCTTCTGAGGTAGTCTGTACTTCCAATAACAGCTATTCCCACTAAGGTTCAGGGAATACTTAGGATACCAGGGGAGTTACAACTTAAGGCCAAGGTGAGGGTGACACTAATGACTTAAGGAAGAGGTCATCCAGGAGGCAGCAACACACACACACACACATAACAGCAATGCAGCAGCAGTTATTTCTACCAAATGAAAACTCAGTGTGAAGTCATAGTGGAGGCTTGTAACTTGAACTCTGTCAGCAGAATACTCTTTAGATCAGCAGCTACATTCTTCATTTGTCACAGCATCACAGCTCTTTACTGTAAATGTTGTAACACTGTATATTTTACCAGATGACATTTTATGTCTCATTACGTCTTGTGATGGTAACCTGCTCTACAGAAGCCTCATGTTTTTATTGAGAATGTTGCCATGCAACACTTACAAGCACTCAAGTAACTGGGTTACAGTCTGCAGTACTGCAGTAAGATGATCTCTTAAATATCAAGTAAACAAGAAATCCATAATTAGGATCCAAGATGCCATGTATGTGCGTAACCAGGTTTCTAACCCCTTTTCCCGCAGAGAGTAATATATCATCACAGTAAAGAGAAATATAATATCTGTATTATAGAAAGTTATGAAGTCCCCTCCCAAACCAGAAAAATCCATAAATAATCCCATTCCAGCCAATCAAAGGTTCTATCAGCATATAAAGATAAGATGGCACAGGGTGGAGCAATGTCTATAGATGCATGTAGGCTGTAACATGCAATAGGTGACATATGTTGTCAGATGATAATCATGTGTTAATAAAATCTATCCAAAGTCCAAATGTGGTTACTGACCCGCTGCCTGTATATCAGCTGCACATAAATGACTAATATTCACAGCCACAACAAAGCATTTCATATTTTTTCAGATCCACTGACTGAGCCTCCCATGGGTTAGCCTGCCTCCCACTTTGAAAACCTCTGCTGTACTGAAAACATAATCTTTTCTCATGAACTGTGAGGGAAATTAATATATGACATACATTGGTGTCCAAATCTGTAACACCATATTAGTACAACTGATTGCACAGCCAGAAAAATGTCACATGTTATCTGAACCAAGCTATCTGTGTGAAGCACACATTCATGTAGTTCACAACAAGCTTGTTTTTATTATATTAATCCCTGATTTGTGCTTTTTCACTCCTCATAAAGGTTAAAGATTAGTCAGAATTGTTCATTAACCTTCAGTCCCAGCAGAACACTGGCATCCTGCTCACTGTTTCAGTGAGACTTGCACACAAACGATTGGTCTATCTCTTTGCCAATCAACTCAACAATAGTCCTGGTCCTTATGAACAGAAAGAACTGCCACACTTGGTTGTAACTCCTCTTTGCATGTTGGTTATTGATTCAAGCTACACCGGGACCTTCATTTCCACCATGTTCCATTCTTCCAAATGGGAAATGAGGCTGTAAAGACTTCAGTAAATAGCTGCCTGTGTTATTTATGCTTCAGTGAACTATTCACATTGTAGGTGTTGACTCTTGTCAAAAAAGTTATGAGGCTTCTTTAAAACCTTCACAGATCCCACTGATTATGTTACTGATCTGTAATGAGCTTAACAACACCGATAAAACATGTTCGTACATTGTTATATTATCCAGCATGAATCTTTACTGCAGCTATTCACATCAAGAAAGGGTTTTTTTTTTTTTTGTATATTCAAATACCCCTGGTTATTCAAATAGAGAAAATGTTCAAAAGATGCATATTTGAAGTCAATATGTCAGGTCAATAAAGATCACAGTTCATAATGGTTTTCCCAGTTTGGTGTGGGAACATTTTACTGGCCACAGAGCCTTGACCTCAACCCCATCCAGCACCTTTGGGATGAACTGGAATGTTGATTGTGAGCCAAACCTCATCACCTAACGTCAGTGTAGGACTTGGAGATATGGAGTGGTGTGATGGAGCTCTAAAATGTCTTTACACTCTACTGGCTGCTGTAGACTTGAAGTGATTACGTGGATTTGTTGAAAAAGACTCAAAACAGATAGAATGAAGTTCCACAATGGCTTTCTGCAAGCATTCATGCTCTCTGATTTACACTTTATGTAAGGCTGAGCCAGGGACTAGAAGACAGGCTAGAGCAGGTGAGGAGGTCACAAAGGTCACATCAGTGAACTTTTACAAGAATTCCCCACTTTCATGAGCCCAGGAGCAATCAAACATCTAAAAGACAACAAAAAGGAAATAAAAGACTCAAACAACACTCGTTCTCTAGTGCTGTTAACGTCTCCTCAGACTCATTTACATCCTAATGCAACAGCCCACCTCATAAACACTGATGACAGACCAGCATAGACCCCCTGATGCCTCTGGATGAAGGACATACAGAACTGCACACTCACACCAAATTCAATCCACTTATAAACTTTATTTCAAAACATGACATTTTTACATGCACACACACTACATACGCCTCAGATTATCTGATGGTGTGTGAGAAGGCCATGGAGAGGCCACAGGATCTAACAGGTATACGTCACATTTCAGACACCGTCAGTGCTTTGATGAGGAGGAAAAAGGGCCATTGTCTGTGAGCAGACCCCAATATAACTGTTTCATCAACCTGTCAGGAAGGACAGAGATCCCATACACACCTACACACACACACACACACATTGTGTCTGTTTGGTGCTGAAAGTGTTGAAGACACAAAATCAGATCAGTTGCTTGACCTTATTGTTTTAAGATTAAATTGGAATAAACATGTGTGTGTGTGCGTGTGTGTGTATCTGTGTGTGTATATCTTCACACAATATAGTTCATCATATTTGTATCTGTATGGTTATACATATATATAATCTTGTTTTGGTTGTGTTTGTGTCCAAATATAATGTTGTTTAAGGTGATTTATTTATTGTGATTTATAAACATGTTGCATAACTTGTACAGAGGGAAAAAAAAGTTAATAAATGAGTGAATCAGGCCTGCATCAACATGATCAAACATCATAATGAAATGTCAGAACCCCGTATTAACTATGGAGCTGCTAGAAAAGGTTTGAAGATTGTCAATGACCTTAACTTGAACTTCATGACGGGACAGATAATGGGGTTATTTCATTTTCATTTCATTTTCTCATTGTGGTCAAGAGTCAATGGTATTTGTTTGGGACTGATATTATTTTTAGCACAGAAATGACCTTTAAACAAAATGGAAAACTGTCTGTGGAGATGGAAATGTATTTCTAAATCATTTTTATATTAGAAATGGTTATTGCAGTATTGATGTGGTCACTGTGGAACAACACTCTCCCTTCAATATCACAGCATTATCAATCAATCAATCAATCAAACGTTATTTATAAAGCACTTTTCATACATTAAAAACACAAAGTGCTTTACATGTTTAAACCCCCACCCCCGCCCCACCCCAGCACATACACACGCACATACACATTCGGACAGAAACAAGCACACACACACACACACACACACACACACACACACACACACAGACACACACACACACACACACACACACCAATAAAGTAAACTTGGGCGCTGCTCATGGCCCACGACCAGGACTCCTCCACCCGGGTGCCCACCTAGCTACAGGCCAGCGAGGGGCCCACAGCAGTGGAGCACTGCCGCAGACCCCCCTCTCGGCCAAGCCGATGTTCGCCACAAGTCAGAGACATCCCAGCCAGAGCCGATCACAGCCCCCAGCGCAGACGGCCCCCACCAAGGAAACACTGGAGATATGGAATAAAAGCATAAAACTACATAGGCTAAGAACATAAAATAAACAAATAAATAAAATAAAATAGCATAGAAATAACATAGAAATAGCTAAAATGAACTCTGTCATGAAGAGTAAAAAGAATAGGAATAACAGAATAAAATTGACTAAAATAAATAAATATACACAGCATAACTGTGCAGTATTGGTACAACGTGTTTCATCGCTATCTAAAGAGATAAAGAATGTGGTAAGTATTCCAGTCACTCTATTTTTTTTTAAACCAAGACATATTTATTATTACTGTCATTGTTTCAATGGGACCAGTTTGATATATAATTTTTCTAATTATATTGATAGATATTTTAAGACTGATGCTCCTGACCCCGAGGCCTCAGAACAGAGAACTTTACAAGCTATTCTGTGCTATTTTTGCCATTTTCCTTAAACATGGTGAAGTATTGGATTTACTTGAAGTTTAAGTCTGATGGCACTAGATGTGAAGTCACAGTCAGTTACAATTTATCCTGACGGGGGGCTTGAATGTATGTACCACAATTCATACCAATCCATCCAATAGTTGTTGAGATATTTTAGTATGGACCAAAGTGGTCCAGACCAAAGACTTCCCTCCCACTTATGTGACTACTAATAGTTTTCATGCAGTATAAATATTGTTATGGAAGTTTATGGAAGGTAAACCACAAAACTCCAACTGTCTCAGTGACTCAAGAGAGAAAGAAATGTTTTCACCCACCTGAATTGTTGTTTATTTGAATGAATTAGAATCTTTATGTGAAGTAACCATAATCATGTCGATATCAGTGAAGAGATGGAATTACAAACTCTCCCTGCAGTCTCAAATGAACCTTGTCAGTGGCACAGAGAATAAGGACAAAAAAGAGGAGTCACAGATTTGATCACAACAAAGTAGTCACTGTTGTGGGGGGAACGTGTGAGGGGGGATGTAAAGGTGAACATCAAATGACCATCATGCATTGAAACAAAGGCTGAAAGGAAGGCAGGGAGGGAAAGACAGAGTAGGCGTGACAGAATGCCCAGGTCTGGAATGCATTTAGAGGTTACCATCCAAGCACTTTCCACAAAGGCCAGCACTTAGCTACATGTACTGAAGGTGTAAGGGCAGCCTGGTGACAGACAGAGAGCGTTAAGATGGAAAACAAGTCTGGTGTAAGCTTACAGTTCAACCAAGGTGCACCAGCTGAGTGAATAAACAGGTAAAAGTAAGGAGGGAGAGTTAGAGTCAGGCCTAGAACTGAGACATCTCAGAGTTCAGATTTGTAATGGGAAACCTTGTTTATAAGCTATTTCTATCAAAAAGGAAGATATGAAATTAATCAGATTAATGAATATAGACCATTATATTACCATGATATTGTGAAATAATCAACATTTGGAACTGAGCTTGTTATTAAATGTTAGGCTAGTTCAATTAAGGTGATTTCCTCATCTGAGCTGTTTTTATTTCAAAACATCATTTTTATAATAACTGTTTGATTTGATTTGATTTGAACACAAAGTTTGTGTTTGTCAGTCAGGAAATGTGTCCATTTGTTTAGGTTGTGTTATCTGAAGCTAGTGCTCTAGTCTTATATGTACAGAGGTTGTGTCTACATCTTGTGAAGTGATTTTGCCTTTTGGCTGGAGGTGTGTGGTCTGTCTCCCCATCCCACTGTATATACTGTTGGTCCACCAGCAGGGATGGACAGTCACAGTGGTAGTGTGTGGATGTATCGGTGGGTTTATATTCACCTGATCATTGTCCTGTAGTGGTGTGATTTCTTAAACTTTGTCTGCATGTTTTCTTTAACTGGGCTGAGATGGGGAAGCACACCAACTAAATATATAAATATAAACAAATAATACATATATATGTTAAAGCAACACAAGGGGCTGCTGTGCAACTCTTTTCTTTAGCTGAGATCTCTGCGAGGGCACCCCGCTGTGCCTGGTTTCACTCCAATGAAGTAAAGTGGGTCAGAACAGGCCTAACACCATTAGCAGCTAACCCACAGATACAATCAAGAAGGACAAGGAAGTGAAACCCGACCGCCAGTGGTCACTGGAAACACATTCTGATGTCAGGTGTGAACTGTGTCAGCTGGCTGTACACACAATCTGGATACACCTGGATACAGGATAATGGGTCTGAGCAGCTTACCATCTCCTGCACACACACATGGTCACGTATACATGCAAAGTCGCCCACCCACACCCACAAATGCACATTTGTGCGAACACATTTATCATCCAGTTTCACTTTCTGTTGGCTCTGTGTATTCCCATGATCAATCATAGTCCCAGCGTTTGCTCTGCTATTGGCCATCTTTCATTGTCACCTTCAAAGGACTATCTTGTCTTCTTTGTAGAGTGTGTGTGTGTGTGTGTGTGTGTGTGTTTGAGAGAGACATACAGAGGGCGTTATTCTTACATATAGTTCTATATTTACTGGGAGAGTAGTATCACTGTCACTGTGTAATGGAGGAGCCACAGATCTCTTTTCAAGTGTTTAGATTGCGGCCCTATAGTTTTCTAAATGGAGCATAACCAAGCAGTGTTTTTTTCTGTCTGTCAAGGAGCCGCAGAGTGGTGTGAGGAAGAGACAGGTGGAGGGTCATTTAAAAGCAAAAAAAGCACTTTTTTGTCTTTCTTGACTTTCTTGATATTTAGCTTTCATAGTTACTGCTGAATCATCATACAGAGTCTGTGTCATGGGCTGTGTCTAGCATGTGGGGAGTCGGTGGTTGCTACAATGAATAATCTACTGTTGACATACTGTATTTAATACTATCAGTTAGCTCGGCAACAAAACAATATTTTAAACACTGTGGACCAATGGATTTACATTATTAAGTCTCACAGTTGATATCCAGTGATTTTTTTAAAGGAGCAGTGTGTAGGATTTAGTGGCATTTAGTGGTGTAGTTCCTGATTGCAACCCCGTTGCTTCACCTCTCCTTCCTGTGAAAAACTATGGTGGCCACGAAACACATAAAAATGTGAAAGGCTCTATCTAGTTCAAGTTCACTTTAATTGTCACATACTGTATAATCATACAGGCACAGTCATAGTGAGCTGCGTCTCTGTGAGCTCCTACAACATGTTCAAGTAAAAACAGTGTAGAATAGGATAGTAATAAAAATAGAAGACGTAGTAGGTAATAATGGTTATTATGGAAGTAATATGAATGGAGTAATGTGAATATGTAAGTAAGGAAAGTATTCCTAAGGTGCAGTCACAGGCAGGATCATTTAGGATCCAAGTAGTCTGAAGGTGGAAGATCTTTCTGAGCAGACAGCAGGAAACATCTAAAAACTGTCACCATCACTTCACAATTTAGCTGTACAGTACAGTACAATCTTTTGGTTGGTTAAAATGGTTAAATACACAGATTCATTATTAGATTTTAAACAACTTAGTAGCCATGCTCTCTTCTCTGCTTGTCTTCTCTTTTGACTCTTAGCTGTTGAGGTTACTGCATCATACCAGTAATTTAATTTAACGAACGTGATATTTTCATCTTGCATTGTCAATCAGAGTCTATCTAAAGCCTGCATCTGGGGCAGCTAATATTGCTTGTGTTGTTCTTTGTTTGACTATAGGTGTATACTGTGTGTGCTGTGTTAGCTTGTAATACTAAATATAATACGTCATATGTGCTTGTCAACAACAAGCAAAAATACCACATGCAGGCTTTGAACTGAAATCAGCATTTGTGCTGAAGGGCTTTTGCTGACACAAGTAAAAGGCAGACGCCGTGACAGTCCTCCCCCTCCTCCCCCTCCCTCCCTCCCTCCATCTCCTACTGTCATCTGGCCTGCACATGAACCCTGCTCACCTCCTAACCCCAAAGTAGCAGCATGCCTGGCTGTGCGTGCATGTGTGTGTGTGTCTGTGTGTCTGTGTGCTTGCGTGCGTGCGTGCGCGCGTGTGTGTGTATGTGTGTTTGGTTTCTCTTGCCTGTCACATATAAACAGATCAGACACAGGAGTTGGAGGTTCTGAAGTGAAGAGGTGAATTGCTGTAAAGTAATGATGAACTGGAGACAGACTGATGGATATGCAGCAGCCAGTGAAATAGTTCCTGAGGCCTGATGGGGATTTCTCTTTGCATTCCCACCACATTTAAAGAACCATTCAAATTAGGTAAATAATTGTATATATCTACAGCTGATGTGTCTGATGTTTGAGTTGAATGGACTTAATAAATGAAAAGGAGACATGCAGAGGTGAACAGTTGGTGACACTGAACAGTCCTGAACAGCTCAGTGACAATCTGCTGACAGAGTGACGATTAATCATTTCAGTGATACTAGATAGATAAGCATTACAATAAATGGTGATTCTAAAATTGATGTCATACTTCCTTGTTTTGCAAATGAAGAAATAGTGATTTATATAGTTGAGGGCTCGTTGAATGACCAATCAGTGATGTTCAACCATGCAAACTTTTCCAGGGAATACATTTGGCACAAGTAAAGAAATAAAATTAAAAATTGTCCCTTTTTCATTGTTTCATTGTTCATTGTTCTTAACTTCACTCCAGAACCTGCATCTCTTTTCTCAGTCCCTGGTTCTGTCAGTTAAAACACAGGTAAAGTTCCTGACCTCCTCAAAAGGGAAGTCCCTGCAGGAGATGTTTTAAAAGTGGCCAGTAAATAAGACTGCTGCTAAAATATTTACTGTAGGGTGGGGCAGGGTGGTGCATAAGACTGCAGAGATCTGAGTTCCTATTCTGATAATGATAATGTTTATATAATGTTATATTAAAATGTTTTCTGTCAGACATAAGTACTGCCTGGATTATGTTCACAGCCAATGCTTTCTGGAGTGAATGAAGCACTACGTTGATCTAGCTAGTTGATCATAGAGCCTATGATGGCCATAGAAAGGACTGGACTTTGACACCACAGACTGAGGACTGTCTATGGTTATGTTTAATGGTCAACTGTAGTTTAGCCCCAACCTCTTTCTCACAGCATATTTAAAAAATGCAGCAGAGGTAGGAGACTGTAGGAGGAGCAGCTGCATGGCCCTTTATGAGACTCACTGTGTGGGTACCTGTGTTGTAGCTGAGCTAGCAGCTAGCAGCTCTCTGATGTGTCTGTGGAGGAGCAACATTACATAACTGCAGCCAGGCTGTTTGTCACTGTTAACCTTACTGTTCGTCAGCCCTAAATATCTTATTAAGCTCCAACTACAGCACAGTTATTGATGGGGCTGTGAAGTGCAGGGAAATACGTCCCATTCATATGTGGCCTTGTTTTTTCTGAAGATGCTTGTCAGGCTTGCTAACTGTAGCACAACCAGCAGCTATGTATGAAAGGCTAAAAGCTGGAGCTACACTTAGGCCAATTCAGACCAAATCCAGCACTGCAGTGAAAACACCTTTTTCCTCTCATTTCATGTAGGTGGTGTGTTCTGGCTGCAGGGGTGCAGGGTTTGCAGTGGCAAATCAGATGATCAGGCTGGTCAAACTCCTACACAGTCAGCCCAAAATGTAAACTAAGCCCAAACTGAAATCTCTATGAAACAATCAGAACTTTGTGTAACTTTGTGCCAATTTCAATTTTATTTCTCAATAATGCCCCCTCCCTCTCATTCACTGTATGTCGCTCGACCACAGCTGTCTCTCTCTCTCTCTCTCTCTCTCTCTCTCTCTCTCTCTCAAACCATCAGACACAAACCAAATGAAACTTCTTGGTGTCATTATTTTGCAAAGACTGCAAGTATCAGAGTTTAGTTCATGAATCCACATGGAGCATGCCCAGTCTCAGTCACAGGCTGACTGTGGAACAGTTTGTCCAGTCTGATCGTCTGATTGGCCACTACAGTGTGATGTTGGGTTGCGCTTCTCCAAAAGTTGAATCTGGCTCAACCTCTCCACGGCAGGTACCCCCTGCATCCCACACCCTCTTTGGCCTAAAAGTTGTGCCATCCTTTACTGGTCAGGCTGGTGGATTTGGGGTCTCCATAACTGGAAGCACTTCCTGCTCGTGAAGTACATCAAAAGACTGAGCTACATCACACACACATACAGACACACAGACACACGCACACACACACACACACACACACACACACACACACACACCGCCTTTAGGGTCATCACCAGGAAGTTGAGAACAATAGAAGTAACCAGACGACCTGACTCCTGACTAATGGCTCACCACTTAGAGCTGACACGCACACACACACACACACACACACACACACACACACACGCACACACACACAAACAGGATTCAGTTGAAAGATAGACAGGCATCAGATGATTTCTATACACCTTTGCTCTCATATATAAAAGTCAAAAAAATGATTTCACGGTATCTCAGTGATGGAGACAGTCTCTGTGGCTGTTTATCCATCTGTCATCCCTCCACATATCTATCCATCTATCCACACATCCATCCATGTCCTGTGTACCTGCACTGGGCAGTAAGTGTGAGCTGTAGTAACATGGTGTGATGAATCTGCTATAAATCAGAGTTGTCAGGGTTCGAGTGAACTGTGGCCTTTAATGGCCAATAAATACAGGTTAGCAGGACAGAGGTTGACTGCAGGTCACAGGGTGGAGGTGTGTGTGAGAGTGTGTCGTATTCACTGTTGTTAGGGTGGGTTTAGAGGGTTCACAAATAGGGCTTAAAGAGAGCAAATTAGAATTGCTAATTTCAATCGCCACTTCACTCAAAATAACTATAATATAACTGGAATAACTATGGCTAAATAATAAATGTGAATCATAGACGGACCCCAATAAGGTGCCTTTAAGTTATACTTTGTCACTGTGTTATTCTACATTTCATATCCTCTGTACATCAGCAGTCATTTTAAAATCCCTCATAAAGCAATGTCGGATGGAAAGTTTTCTTTCTCTTCCTTCTATCTCCTGAACTCTCGGTCTTCCTCTCTGACTGGTTTTCCAGCTGGAACCATCAACAGCCTTCTCCTCCTCTCATCTGTCCATGTCTGTCTCAATGAGACAGCGGTCACCTTTTAGCCCTGTGAAAGGCTCGGCCTTCAGTCCCACCTCCCACGGAGATGATGGGGTCAAAAGCGATCCACCCAGGAAGTGATTTTACGCCCTTCACACATGTGAGGAGCTTTGAAAGAGCAGAGGGAGAGGACAGGAGGCTGGAGGTGTAGTGATAAACACCACAGGCCTCAGATCTTCTAACTACCAGCCATTTCATTGAGAGAGCCCATCTCTTCTGTTCTATCCCATCCCTCCTTCTCTACTGCTGCAATCCCTTTTCATTCCTTTTCTCTTTTATCATCTCTTCCCTCTTCTGTCTGCAGCTGCTTCCATCCAGAATAAAATAAAAATAAAAATAATAAGAACGCAGCTGATTGAAGGTTATATACAAAATAATGCAATTGAATCACAATGTCAAATGTTAGCAGGGGCCATAAAATCAATACTGTGTCATTAAAGTATTACAATCAATCTGTTTTGACTTTGGTCTTACACTTCTACAGTGTCACATCACTTAACTTCTGCTCTGTGTCATATTGTCAACACTGAGTTCTTATATGTTTTGTGTCTCAGTCACTGCTCACAGCACAGTGCGTAGAGTTTAAACAGAGCATAGTTGGACATTTTGACAGCTGTCATTCTAGGAGTAACATCTGGATTTATAATACCTACCTACAGTATTTATCAAAAATAAAATAGAATAGAATAGAACAGATACTTTATTGACCCCTTTAGGGGGAAATTCCCTTTTCACTTTTTTACATGCATTTTAACTACAGCTACACACACACACACACACACACACACACACACACACACACACACAAAGGGCTCATAGACATGCAGATTAGGAGAGATGGTGGAGTGATGGCAGCCCTGGGAGCACTTAGGGGTTTGATACCTTGCTTAAGGGCACCTCGGTAGTGCCCAGGAGGTGAACTGTTCCAAAATTGTTCCATACGGTCAATTCACTCTTACAGTGGTCATTAAATATTAATCTACAAAATAGCTTTTAAAATCCAGAAAAACACTCCTTCCTCCTTCACAACTGAACTTTTAAATTCTCCGCTGCAGTGTAGACTGAACACTGTGGCTATCCATATGTGACATAATTCCATCACTTAGATAACAGAGCAGTGCAGACAGCAGTATTATAGATTTCATGTTGGAGGAGGTCTTTCATCTCCTTCCTTTACTTCTCTTCTTCCTCTTCCCATACATCTTTCTTCTCTTTTCTCTTTCCTTCACTTTATTTTCTATTCCACCCCCCATCCATCCTCTATCCATCCATCCATCCATCCATCTCTCTCCTCCCTGTCCATACTCTAACCTCTACTTTACCTTTGTCCCTCTGTTACCTTTGTCCAGGGCTATGTATGTTTGGCATGCAGCATACCTCAACTTCAGTGTGTGTGTGTGTGTGTGTGTGTGTGTGTCTCTATGTGTGTGTTCAGACAGATTAACCAGGCTTAAAATAAAAATAACGTGTGTTCTCTCTCTCTCTCTCTCTGGGTGTGTTTATGTGCCTGTGTATGGCTGTGTGTCTGTAACTGTGTGTGTCTGTGTCTTACTATGCACATGTACTGTATGTGAAAGTAAGTGTGGGTGTTTGTGTGTTAAGACAGCAGGGCGCCACCTCCAGACTTAAACCCCTGTGTGACCCCTGGATGATCATCCCAGTGTTTAACACACAACCTTAGTCCACATTCCATTCTCCTATGTGTGTGTGTGTGTGTGTGTGTGTGTGTGTGTGTGTGTGTGTGTGTGTGTGTGTGTGTGTTATAGCTCCCCATTATACATGGTTGCATTTACATGTCAGCTGTTATTAAGTGATACTCCAGATCCTCAGCAACACTAAACACACACTGCAGTCTATGACGGCCACTGAACACAAACATAAACAAACAAACTACTCATGACAGGAAACAAAATAACTCGCCTGAAAGGAATAGTTGAACATTTCGGGTAATAGAACTGGAATCAGGAAGTAGTTAGCCTAGCCTTTTTCACCGTTAAAGCTCACTAATAACACATTACATCATGTTTAATTCATACTCAAACAGATTAAAAAAATCTATTTATGGGTTTAGGGGGAGTTAAGTTCCCAGTATGCTTCTTCTGGTCTGCACACACACATACACACACACACACCTTTCCAACGTTGGATTCAGGGGAACTATGTCCGACCACATTTTGAGACCAAAAAGCCAACATTCACACCCACTCAGTGATTGGGCAGCTATCTAGAAGTGAGTAGAGAGGGTGAACTGTTACACTGCTTCTGTCCAATGGAAACTAAATTCAGTTACATTTCATTTCTCAAAAGTGGGCAAGAGCCAGAGCCACAACTACAAAACAAGTTTCAAAATACCTCCCTGAGAAACAATGAGGAGCATTTTATTAGCTGCCGCAGTGCTTGGTCGTGCACCTCTGAATTTTAGCCACTGGGATCGCTGAACTTTTTATTTCAGCATGGACCCTAACACAGCAGCTTTTTTCCTCTACTGGGAGCTCATGACTCTTTCCAGGGAGGCCACAGGGACAGCCAGATGACGCTGAATTAAACAATTTTAATTTGGAGGTAAGCAACAGAGGCTCAAAGTTCACAAATGCAATCATTGGTGGTACATCAGTCTTTATTACAGCTGCCAGGCGTCGTGTGTTGCCATAGATATTATTCAACAAGGTCGCACCAAACAACGAACATAAACACCTCTGTGCATGCTCATAGTCATCACGCGAGTCAGCACGAGACCTGCACCATGGTGGATTGCACAGGTCTAGTCCAAACAAGCTTCAGATAAAAATTGCACCAAAGAAATGTCCAAATAAATACATATTTAACATTTACTGAGCATTTTAGACACTGAGCTGTCCTGTGCTGTGACAGGTTCTAAGAATATAGTTTGTTTTCTGTCGGGTCCAACACTTTCAACATTTTGGAACACTTCATTTAATAGTTAACCTCAGGCTAAATCTCTCACTGTCTCAACTATTTATGGAGTTCATGTAAGATCACTGTATATTTTGTTAACATGGACGTATAACAAACTGATGAATGATGTGTGGTGACTGCAGGGTCAAAGCCTCTGCATCAGCAGGGCAGGGCAGGAACTACCATTTGCTGTACACCTAAACACTCACTTCACATGTACATAACAACTACACACACACACGCACACACACACACACACACACACACACACACACACACACACGCACACACAGAATGACTGTGGTCATGAAAAAGGCAGATGTCCCAGTGAGGGAACCCCAGAACAGAACATGCACACGCATACCTAAGTGTGTGTGTGTGTGTGTGTGTGTGTGTGTGCGTGTGACTTTTTCATGACCACAGTCATGCAAAGTTCAGCAGCAGTTCATCCAGGGTAACACAGGGCATTCTCTCTCTTTCCTGCTTTTTCTGTCAGACACACACACTTTGTATGTGGAAATATTGAAATGCAAGTCCTGTTAATCAATAAATTGATGTAATTTAAGTTAGGTTTGGCAATGCCAAGAGTTTTCTGAGGTGTTGAAACAAGCAGATCAAAATGATTGATAGATGTTGTCATTGAGATGGCCCTCCAACAGCCCGGAAAGTTGTTGTTTTTTTTGCACAAAATCATAACATAAGTTATCTCATGACACTTTCCATATAATATTATTTACAGAGACCCAACAATTCCAAGAGCAAGAGGCAGAAACCTCGAGCAGAACTGGTTCATGCTGGGTTATAGCTCTAACCCATTTCTTTTGGATGATGAATAGTCTGACTGACAGACTAGCAATATTAGTCAGTATTAGCCCTGAAAATGTCCTTAGATTTCTGTCTGTTGACATATTTCACTCCAAACAACAAATGTCTCAGGACTACCATCATCAGAATCTGTTAACCAGAACTGTCTGTATCAAAATTTATGCCAATCCATGAAGTAAATATTCAGCTATTTCACAGGATTCATGAACATCTTGACCTGTAGGTTTCACCCTCTGGACAACACAGATCCGTCCAATCACAACTGAGATATGTCTGTCTGGACCAAAGTGTTGGACAACCAAATAAATGATGGTGGTTCAAGTGATTTAGCTGCTTCAACATCTTGTAGGAAAACAAATGAAATCGACAGTGAACATTTAGCTGATGACTTTCATTATCAACATTTTATAACGTACAGAAACACAGATGAACACTGTATTGAACGTTGCAGTACAGTATTAAATACAATCATTTCCAGGAGCTGATGTTTGTCCATCTGTCATAGACTTGTTTGTTTGAACTGTGCCTTTCAGCTGAACCTGATTTGTCAGAACAGCATTTATGACTATTTCCAATGGAGATTCAAGGAGCAGTGGTTTTGTTTACTGGACTCTCATTTGATTCTATCCATTCAGCAGCAATGTGAAGAGGACAACATCCTCTAAGACAGATGAATAAATATGAGATCTGAAATAAGTCCTTAAATTTGTGTAAGCATTTGGAAAAGCAATGGGTTGAATTAGAGTTATGTTACATGCATGTTTTAGTATGTAATGCCTCTCAGATGTGTGTACGCGCGCGCGTGTGTGTCTCACATCATGTCTACAGGAGCCCATTGAGATTATGTAACATTTGAACTTGAGTCATCTCCTCTTCGGTCAAACAGAGTTCACTGTGCATCGCTGCCTAGGCCACGGCGACAGAACATCGCTGTCAGCCCGCCCCCCTTTCTTCTTCTCTGCTTTACTGTAATCAACACCTCCTCCTGCTGCTCGTCCCCGTCCATTCACTTTACCAACACACAAGTAAGAGCGTCACTACTCCTTGTGTTTGGTAGGAGAATCCTTGGAGGTATGCTCTTACAATATCTCTTTCTTGCCATCATGCCTGTGTTTGCTGTCTCTAATTCAAATGTCTTTTTAATCCAGGAGGTTTTTTTCTGTTCTTGGTGTATTTTCATGTTACCAGACACACCCTAAAGACAAACTGCTGTCATAGAGAGGGTAGAGACATGATAATCGTTTTGTGCCCACTCTCCATACATTATTTTGTAGCTCATCTACAGAGAGAAACCAAATCATACAGACGTTGAGTGTAATAAAATTAGAAGCTTTAGAAAATGAAGCCCCTTCACACATGAATTCACACACTTATAAAAGGTATAACTTTAAAGGCACCTTGTAGAGTTTCTGACCTCCGTTAGTGCTATTGATCAATGTTTTATGAGAAGGGTCCTGTTTTGTTTGGACTGTGCACACACACCCAAGACTCATACATGCATGGATGATAAAATACACACTCGAAGATTGCATCAAGAAACGCAACAATATGCTAACAAAGGCAATGAAGAAGAAGAAGACTGCAAGCTAGCAAACACTGGATGTATTTGTTTGTCAGAGCTGAAGGATGCACACTGCTTTTGTTTTGGTGGGAAACACTGCATGTCAGTATTACTTTGTTTACTAGAACACTCCACGTAGGAGCTTCAGACTGACAAAACCAAGTTCACAAGTATGAAACTCAAACTTTCAAGTGAGCCTGTATGAATTATTTAATATTGAGTTATGATACCCAGTTTTTTTCTCTGAAAACGTACTGTCCAAGCAGGAGCTCTGAATCTGATCTGTCTGCAGACTGTTGGATCAACACGGCTATGTTCTGAAAGGTTGACTCATCTTTCATTTGATCTTTGAAGTAACAGCGTACTCTCAGACCGAAACCTCATCCAACTGAGATCAGATCTGCACCGCCACTCTTCCTCATTCTCTGTCTGACTGTCAAACACATTCATAACAAACTCATACCAGACCTTACAACACATGCACATGTTCTCAGTTACATATCCCTGGCCTCTCTCTCTCTCTCTCTCTCACACACACACACACACACACACACACACACACACACACACGTAGCCACACACATGTAGCCACCCACACACTCTCTGCCACACCTGTCCTTCCTGGCCTCGCTGCCAGTTGGAGTCAGATTCCTGCAGAATGTTCCGGTAAAACGTTGTGGAGCGTGAAACCGGCAGTCTGCTCCATGGCTGCCAGCCCAGCACTGCAGGTGTTGGTGGGACAGTGGAGTGTGTGCGCATGTGTGTGTGTGTGTGTGTGTGTGTGTGTAGATCTGTACAATCATACTATAATTCACTTCAGTCACAGGATTGAAGCTGGATTTTTCAATAAATGGGGAAAAATAAATATAGAAAATATCAAATACTCTCCATTAACGCTCATGTTCAGTTCAGTGTGTCAGATTTATGGGGCTCTATTTGCAGAATATGGAAGAAATGGAATATAATATTCAGAACTCTGGTTTCATTAGTGTATAATCACCTGAGAATAAGAAGACTGCAGGCTAGCAGACACTGGGTGGAAATGATGCAGGATTTAAACTTGAAAAGAAATCTGTTGAAACACTGATAAAGAAAATTCTGAATATCAATAGAACTTTGTTCACAAGAAAACTCCACGGAGGAGCTTCATACTGACAGAACCAAACTCAAACTCTACAGTCTAGGCAGGAGCTCTGAATCTGATCTGTGTCTCTGTTCGTTGGGGCGATTTGGGATCATCGGTTGGCGGTGACATGTTGGTGACATGGAAGACGTGTGCTTGTCTTTAAAGTAGCTCCTTTGCATTTAGAAATCCCCAAAGAATTGGTAGGCATTGAACTCACCACTAGAGTGAAGTGTGGAGTATTCAACTGGGTCCTATCTGCCACCTCACCACTAGATGCCACGAAATCCTACAGACTGAACCTTTGATGTACGCAAAGAAAGGTCCACTTTTAGATGAGTGAGTATTCTGTGGTTCAGCTACACATACAGTATACATGCCACACACAGTGCTCTCACCTGTACTCATCTCCTCTCTCTTACACACACACACACACACACACACACTCACACACACTTACACATGCTAAGATAGGAGCCTCTCGTTCATGTGTAGAAGTAGAGGGGGTCGTTCAGAGGACAGAAACACACAGGCAGTCTCTCGTCTGCCCTTCACTTAAACCCTCACACACACACACACACACACACACACACACACACACACACACACACACACACACACACACTCACACACACACACACACACACACACACACACACACACACACGCCTCCTCTCCTCTCTTTCCCCTCTGCCCTCAACTTAAACCTTCACCCCAATCTTACCCCAGCCCTCTCCACGTAGCCTTAACCCCCACCCAACATCCAACGCCCACCGCCCCATTACCCTGTTACCTCTCCTGCCCCCCCCTCCTCTGCCATATCACCCACCCATCCCCACCACCACACATCCACACACACAGCAAGTCATTTCAAATGAATTCAGATCCATGACTGGTAACATGTGCACCTCTCAGATGGAGCACACATTCATTTTCTCTGATTCTCCACTTCTTGTTTCACAACTCAACAAGTTTGAGTCTTTTAAAACATGTTTTAAATTTTCATGTCAGACATCTGTATATTCTATTCAAAACTTTATCCATGCAGACTCTTTGTTTGTTAGTCCCACTTCATGGTATAAGTGGATCACACTTCTGTGACTTTAATCATACATGCAGTGTGATTAAAGTCACAGAAGTGTGATCTACTCATATCTTGTATGCTGTGTCCCAGGCTCAGTCTGCAGGTCCAAACTGGATCCCAGTCCATCTAAACTGGCTGATGAAACTGATACTCACAGAGCCAGCAGAGATGGACTCCGACTGACATCAAAGCGTGAGTGAAAACACTGAGCGGACCGGCTGCAGGGCCATCACACACTATGGAACGTTCTGTTCTCTGTGGTAATGAAGTGAAACCACTTTTATGAATATGAAACTTTGAGCTGCAACTGACATTAGACTGACAAACAAACATACAACAGGTGGACTGTATTTACAGCTTCACATAGTGTTCTTCACTAGAACACATTCTTTCCCTTTTCTTATGATGTGTGAAGTTATTGGTTTCACAAAAAACATATATTCTAAACTGTATTGACTCTTTGTTGGCAGTCCAGCCTCTCCACCAGACCTGCTTTGTCAGAGGTGATCCAGTGTAATGTGACATCATTCAGCCAGACGCCCCTTTGTCCAATCATGTCACTCTGTAACATGAACAGAGGGACTGTTCTGTCCTCCTGGTGATGGTTTGAACTGAAGATAAAATGATTATCACAGTTAAACTTCTCAGATTTTTTAAATCCTGTCCGAGGAGTCTGACCCTTGTACTCACACATCTGATCATCGTCTCTCCGGTCTCTGAAACAACACACCCCCACCGTACAGCTGTCTCTGCTGCTGCATCACTGAGCAACCTTCTGTAAACAACAAGCTGCCAAATTCACATTATTCTTCTTTTCCAACATCTGTGTGTGCTTATTTTCTTTACTTCACGTCTGAAGTTCTGATAACACTTCCCAGTCATTTTCAGGTCATGTCTTCTCTGGTGAAATCTCCTCACAGATACAGCTGGCTGTTAACCTTTTCTATGTTTTCAGCCTCTCACTAATCCATGCATGCATCCGTGCATCTTGTGTGTTGAAATGTAAAAACATGTGGAATGAAGTGACAGCAGCAATGTGAGGCTGAGGTCGGAAATCAGTCCTGGAGAGCTCGAGGTCTGTTGGAGTGTGAGAGACGAGCACCTGTGGTTCACTTTTACTGGGAGCAAACCTCAGTCAGCCAAATGGAGGTATGCTGTACACACACACACACACACACACACACACACAGCTGTTGTCAGCGAGCTTTGAGCGAGTTCACGTTGGTGAAGACACAGCAGGAGGCTGTGACCTCCACACACAGTGATCTGATGGTGAATCAGGGAGGAGGGCTGTGCGTCTGTCTGATGTTGAACTCTGAGGTCCTGGCAGCAGATACTGTCTTCTGTTAATCATTAAAGGGACAGTGCGCTGGTTTTACATGTCAAAGTCATGAGTAGCACTGTTCATCCTGTGGTATCATGTGTTCTGTGGCTGTACAGGAGATGGACTGTAGAGGCTGTCTCAGCTTGACCCTGAAGAAGGTAAATCTATAACAGAAAGTCTGAAACATGTGGGTATTCATCAGGTGAGGACAGTGTAATGAGAAACATAGAATTGTATTATGGGAAGTGTAGGATTCAGATTTTTTGTTGATCACAGTGTGGGAAACTAACCTCCCACAGCTTTAACAAAAGGATGACCCTCAACGCATAAATGAAGTGTTGTGATGCAGAATTGAAAAATGGAAATGAAAGCTATTGGCACCATAATTTTTAAAAATATATTATTATTGTTGACTGAATAAGACTATTTGGTGTCTAAAATAAGACTGGAGCCTCTCAAGAGCCCTGCTGCTGCTGGGAGATGCACATGGTTTATTCCTGTGTGGACTGGAAATCAATTGTTAAACTGTTCTCTAAACATTGTAATACCATTGATGCTGAACTCATAGACAGACTATAGATACATTTGGTTGTTGACAGTGGTGGAAGACAGTTCAGTTTGCAGGTGAAAGTAAAGTATTCATTCTTTTTTTGTGTTCAAAAAGTACAGAAATCAGCATATGTAGTAAAAGTAAAGCGTCCGCTGTGACTCATCTATAATTCTATCTCACATTAGAGTGTTCAGTCATTCATGTGTGAGCAGCAGTTTACTGTGTGTGTCCCTCCATCTAAAACTCCAACAGTAAACCCAACACAGCAGACACAGTCCACCATGAGCCGGGTTCTGTCTCTTAATAATAAAAATAATAATACATTTTATATAAGTGCTTTTCTAAATACTTTACATCAAACCATTGAAGCAGCAAAGAATGTCAAACAAATAACAACAATACTATAAAAACACATTAGACAAAGCTAAACATTAATAATTAAAAGCTCTTAAAGGACATTTTCCCTCGCCACTGTTCATGGTCATGGTAACATGGTACTACTCAAGGTAAGATTTGTTGAGCCTCTGTAAATAATATAGAGTTCAGTCTAGATCTGCTCTATATAGAAAGTGTCATGCGATAACTTATGTTATGGCTTGTAAGTACTGTTTGTTGTTTTGTATTATAGTCATATAGTTATTAAGTTGCTCTGCTCTATGGAAAGTGTCATGAGATAACTTTTGTTATGATATGGCGCTATATTAATAACATTTAATTGAATTCATTAAATATAAAAAGCATCTGAAGTAGCTAATAATATTACCTGTTTATTTTCTATACTTTTAGAGAGATCATCTTTTTTATACTGTACATTTATTGTTTTCTATTTGACAATGTAGCTGAAGGCAGAAAGGAAAGCAGGAGATAGAGGAGATGACATGCATTTACCTAGCAGACTAGGTAAAGACTCATCCTTTGTACCAGGTGAGCTGCTGGTGCGCCCCACCAGTGTTTTATCTTTAACCTAATATTGTCTCTGAGATATTTACAGTTGCACATTCACACCTGAAGCTGCCCAGTACAACCACAGCCTGATCTGAGCGGCTGGGGGTTATGTACCTCGCTAAAAGGCAGGTGAGTGGTGGTATTGAGGGAGGGGAAAGTGCCACGTTTAAGATTTCTCCACCCAGATTTATCCTGCTGTCCGGGGACTGAACTTGCGACTCTCCACTCACAGGCTCTCCTCTCTTGAATTCATGCTTGCTGTGGTTTCAGCTGCAGGACTTCCAGCTCTCATCCAAGCCTCCATGGTGCATGGCTGAAGCAGTCCATGTAGTCTGACCTTGTTTGCAGGTACATGTGGGGCTGTGTGCTGTATTGTCCTGGATGTCACTCGTTTGAGGCTGTGCTTCAGCCTCAGACAGGGAGGAGCAGCAGGAAGCTGCCTGCTGTCGACACACACGATTTATGACACCTCGTCTCACTCTGAAAAACAGCTTCTGTTTGTACACACTGACTGCAGCAACCTGTCACACACACACACACACACACACACACACACACACACACACACACACACACACACACAAGCAAACTGCTCAAAAGAATGACTTTGATAACTGTAATAACTGTAATATAACTTAATAACTACTAACTATGTGACTATAATACATGATTATACTGGCTAATCTTTGAAAACAGTCTTTGCATATATGTGTATGTGCGCGCGCGTGTGTGTGTGTGTGTGTGTGTGTGTGTGTGTGTGTGTGTGTGTGTGTGTGTGTGTAGGTGGGTGGAGTTACATTACAACTGACCCATGGCTGAACCCTGAAGACACTTCCTCTAGCTGTACTTTGACAGAGATGGCACACACGCTTGATGCACGCACACACACACACACACACACACACACACAGTTGTTGTGGTTAAAAAATAAGCAGTCAGCAAATAATGAGTCCTGTTAAAAAGCCATTAACACTGAGAGAGATAGAAAGGTCAGGAGAAGGGAAGAGAAAGAAAGAAAGAAAGAAAGAAAGAAAGAAAGAAAGAAAATGAGAGACAGAGTATAAAATAAAATGAAGGGTCAGATAAGCAGAGACAGAGAAAACAAAGAGAGAGAAGGATAAGAGAATGAGAGGAGAGTGACCTCTGTCTGAACTCACTGCGTGAACTTCTGCCTCAGTGTACTCCAGTTAACCTGTCACACACACACACACACACACACACACACACACACACACAGTGCCAGGAGGCACAGTTTCAGCTTATATAATGGAGAGCAGGAGGATAATATGTGTGTTTCCAGTTCAGCTTTGGAAGTATGAATGGGAGCTGATCCCAGCATTAGTCATGTCAGCACTGGCTCTTCTCACACACACATGCACACACACAAATGCACAAGCATGCATACACCCAAACATGACCTCCAGTTTTTCTCGGTAAACACGTCAGTGCAGATAAACACGACATCAGGCAGAGAATAGGCAGAGAGTCAAAGAGTTTATCAGTGAAGATGGACAACGTGAAGCTGACAAACTGCTGATAAATAAAGAAGAATGTTCAAATTAAAAATAAACTTCAGTTTATATCTCAGGCAGTTCTTAAGATTCAACAAAGCATCAATGATTAGGACAGCTTTGGACATTCAGTCACCGTGTCTCGATGTATTTCTACACAATCCACACATTCTAACTTGAAGGTTAGGACAAGATGATGGCTTTAGTTCAAATGCCTCTGTACTGAGCTCACAAACCTCTTCACACAGCTCAGCACCAACCAAAACACACCAGACTCAGGATCAGCATTTGTCTGCCAACAACACAGAACACAGTCACTGAAAATGACAACCACAAGAGTCACATGATCAATGTAGACTGTAGCAGACTGTATTCTTCGTGGAAATGTACTCTATATGTACTGTATATATCGTATATACCTTCTGTCCTCTTGCCGTACAACTGGGAATAATCTTCTGCACATATGTCCAGACATCCAGTTTCTAAGAGAGACATCTGTGTGTGTTTGTGTGTTTATCACTCTTAGTTGCTTTGACATAATCTGCATTCAGTGAGCACATCTTTCTAAAACTCAGCCACCGCCTGTGTATTTACACATTTACATAGCGTTGTAAAAATGTTTACATTACATGTTCTTTTACATTTATCTTCTGTATAACAGAGAAAATAAAAACCTCCTTTTGGGATGTAAAACACAGAGCATGTATTTTCATTCCTCTGTGACAGACGCGTGTCAGGTGAGCCAGAATCCAGAACACTCTGTAATCGTATGTGACCACGTGGCCATGTTTCACTGACTGATTCACAGATAATCCCCAGAAGGTGTCACTTTTCCTTCCACCTTACTCTCCATTCCTCAACCTCCCAGAGGAATCCTTTTCCTCGCGAAGGTGGAAAGTTTATGAGCAGCAGACACATGATCGGATGTCTGAACACATCTGCATTAGACTGTCAGGGATGGATCAGACATGCAGGAGATTCTTTCCCAGGTGGATTAGAAGACAGGACAGAAAGTGTGATGTGGAGGAGAGCTTGTGGCCAAACGGAGAAGACAGGGTTGTTGTGTTTATATGTATAGTGTCTAGTTTTGCCTCTTGAAGCCTTCTGCAGCACTTCTGCATGCTACCTATTGTTGGTGTGTTTTTTCTTTAGCTCATTGTTTAATCTGTCTCCCAACAGTAACACGGGTGTCTGTGGCTCAGAGCAGGTGGTCCACTGTATTTCGATCCCCAGTCTGCATGTCGAAGTGTCCTTGGGCAAGACACTGAACCCCAAATTCCTCCTGAAGGCTGCGCCCTCGGTGTGTGAATGATTACTTCCAGAACTGATGAGCAGTTGTCACTTGCATGGCAGTTAAGGAATGTGCGTGTGAATGGGTGAATGAGTTATGTAGTGTAAAAGTGCCTTGGTCAGAATCAACTGAAATGCAGTGAACTCTGTATGTGTACCTCTCTAACTCAGAATATGTGAGTCAGCTCTGACAGTTAAAGAAATAAATTTCTGGATAATTCTGCAGCGCCCTCTTCTGGTGAAGTCTGAGTACTCTGATCCAAACCCGACACCATGTCCACTGTACCATGTCACTGACAACAAAAGGCTAACACAGTGACTGACAGATGTGATGTGATAAAGATTCCTCATGTTTTGCAGTGACCTGTACAACAAAGTCAGTGAGGATGGAGGCTTGTCACTTATTAAAGACTTTTACCAAAACGTGTGGTGCAGTCTGAATGTAATCATTTAAGAAGTTTGATTCAGCTGGCTGACCTTCACATGCCTTTGAGAAAAAACAAAGTGATGAGACAAACAATGATTTCCTGGTTTTGGGAAATATTCAGTTCGTCAACGTGACTGGTTGGAGAAAATGTTAAGCAAAAACTCTCATTGCCATCATCCAACAGCAGACCTACAGAGATTAAGATTACAGACGCCTAAGGTCTGTCCAAAGGTGTGCATTGCATTGTAAGAGAATAGGACACCATTCTCCATGATTGGTTTGCATCCTGTCTGCTTAGGGTTTACATTATGTTCTCACTTTTCCAGTGTGAAGACACAACACTCTAAAAGCTTCTTCGAATCAGTGTAGGAAAGACACACAGCACCTATGTGTGTCTTACAAGGCTGGTGGAGTCCTCTAAATTTGGGCAAATGAAGGCTGCTTTGACTGGTTACAGTGGCCATCAATGACTGTAAGATATTGAAGATGCATCACAGACATGATGGGTCCAGCTGTGATTTGTTTGTTTTTGTGAGTTCAGCAGAGCCTCAAACATAACATGGAATAACAGCACCACCTAGTGGCGATGATCACACAGCACGAGTCGCATGAACATGATCAATGCAAAGTTTTGATTCCAATATTTTCCTGTAGATTTCATACTTCATTCAATAAAGTATCAGGTGAATAGATGATTCCATGATCAGTGATTGAATTTCACAGAATCAAAGTAAAACTCTTTACTGCACTAAATGAGAAGAGTGTGCGGACTCAGTGAGGAAAAGAGTGTGTGACCTCAGTGAGGAGAAGAGTGTGTGACCTCAGTAAGGGGGAGAAGAGTGTGTGACCTCAGGGAGGACTCAGGGAGGAGAAGAGTGTGTGACCTCAGTGAGGAGAAGAGTGTGTGACCTCAGTGAGGAGAAGAGTGTGTGACCTCAGTGAGGACTCAGGGAGGAGAAGAGTGTGTGACCTCAGGGAGGACTCAGGGAGGAGAAGAGCGTGTGACCTCAGGGAGGACTCAGTGAGGAGAAGAGTGTGTGACCTCAGTGAGGAGAAGAGTGTGTGACCTCAGTGAGGAACGCAGCACAAATGTTTGATAAATCCATTTTAATGGAAAATGTAAAACCCTTTTGAACTTCAATGTACAAAGCATGTAACACTTGCACTTTAAAATTTGAAATTGAAGCAAGCCATGTTTTAAAAAAATACCTCAGTGAATGTATATATGTATATATTTACACATTATAGTAAACTTTTTCATTATTTTATCTTTTAACTTCAAAAGTTCACCATAGTAAATCTTAACAAAACAAAAACAGACAATTCATTCTTTCTTAAATAAATTACATCTTTTTTGTAAATGTCTCAACTTTACAGCAAATACTTTGTTTTCATAAAATGCTGAAGTGTAGAAGCCATTTTGTTCTTTCTTTACATAATACAACTTTACACAATCTTTACAATAGTTTGGCAGTTCATTTTCAAAAATGTATTTATGGCATGAGGACTGTAGAGCATCAACATTTCCCAAAGTTACAGGCATTAGCTGGTGTGTGTGTGTGTTTGCGTGTGTGTGCGCGTGTGTGTGTGTGTGTGTGTGTGTCCTCCATCACAGTAGAGCCGTATTACAACTGAAAATCACATAGCAAAGAAAAAAAAAAGAAACTGTACAAGTCACATTTACATTAATGCTTTTTTTTAACATCGCATATCATAGAGCTATAAAATAAATACATCTTCACAGAGGAAATAAAACGTGTTCGTATGAAAAAGAAAATGAAGAACAAAACAGCAACAGACAGAACTAGAAAAAAAGGACGAGAACAGACAGATTACAGAAGAACAAACGAGGGAGCAGCAGAGCTCAGCACTCACTGATAAAACTTCTGAGATTCTGTTTTGCATTTTTTCACCCTCAAATCTTTTTTTTTTTTTCCTCTTGATTTTTTTAAACAGCAGAAATGACAGTTTGATCCTGATGCTGCTTTGCTGCTGGTGATGCTTACGTGATCAGCGAAATCTTCTGTCCAAGACGTCGTGTTGGGCTGCTGCCTTAGACGGGGATTAAACCTCGTGGCCTTCCACAGCAGATTACAGAGAGAGAGCAGCAGCATCACTGAACCTTAGTTTACAGGACAGTCTGAGTGTGAACAGGATGCACCATCAGTCACACTAAAGAGTTCAGGTTTGTCGTGCTGCTTCACTCCAGCGTAGTCGCTTTTTTTTTTTTCTTTTTTTTTAAGGCTCCCAACCTACATGCTGCCTCTGTTCTCCAGAATTCCTCTGTCCTCCCTGTGTTCTGAGTCTATGAAACACAAAGAGGTGTGCTAGTTGAGGTTTAATCCCCGTCGGTCCAGCAGCCCTCTGGTCTTGTGTTTGTGTCCTCTTGGCACTGAAGGTTTGGGGTGATGATGGAGGTGTGTGCGCCTCTCACTGGCCACCGCGATGTGTGCAGGTCACAACCGCGAGGTCCCCTGGGTCACATGACCATCTCTGACCTGACCACCTCTTACAGGTCACGTGACACAGTCCTCCACGTGAGATGGAGATGGGTGTGGGGAGAGCGAGGGGCTGATGGGAGTTGGGTCCCTCTCTGGCAGGCGTGGACGAGGCCGAGGGGGTGTCATGAGTTCTCTTCCTCGTCATCTTCCTCAGAGCCAGACCTCTTCAGGGAACTCACCACTTCTTTCACACAGTGGTACAGAATGTTCTTCACCTGAGGAGGAGGAGGAGGAGAACGTTAGTGGATGTTATTCAGACACACAGTACTCAACCACTGTCACACAGTACACACCTGTCGTCACACAGTAAACAGTGTATTGAAAGAGAACCTGACACATGAAGTTCAGGAAACCAAGTCCAGGAAAAGTGTGTGTGTGTGTGTGTGTGTGTGTGTGTGTGTGTGTGTGTGTGTGTGTGTGTGTGTGTGTGTGTGTGTGTGTGTGTGTGTGTGTGTGTGTGTGTGTGTGTGTCCGACCCTCGTGACCATGAGTTCCTCTGCAGTCACATGAAAAACCATCTTTGCAGCACTCTGCTGTGATGGAGTGTCATGACAGAGACCTCCACCTATATGAACCTGTAAAAGAATAAGTCTCTGTGCTTCATCACCTGTAGTTTATCCTCATAGTTGACCTCCTCTTTGCTGGGCCGGAGCTCCTGAGTCAGATTGAAGGAGTTAGCCACATGCTCGGGAGACACAAAGTCATTGATGACCTGAACGCAGCTGTGGAGGTTCTGGACCTTAGAGACAGGATGGAGAGTGAGAGTGTGTGATTGAGTTGGGACAAAGACATCATTGGCACACAGTGAATTTTATTCTATGTTGTTGTTCCACATACCTGGTGCATGGACCCTGCTGGTATGAGTACAGAGTCTCCCAGGAATTGAACTACAGTCCATCCCTGGACTCCGTGTTCGTCCAGCAGCCGCTGACGCTGCTTCCTGCTCAGGTACAAGCCCTGCTCTCTGACCGGGTCCTGGTCCAGGGACACGTCCAGTCCCTGCTCCTTACAGAGCTGAGGTGGGAAAAGAGGGAGGCATTAGTGAGGTCACCACATTTTCACTTGAAGCTGCTGCAGTAATTCAGTATCTCTGTCAGAGAGCTGACCTTGTGCAGGAACTCGCGGACTTTGTCCATGTCTCTGTTGAGGTAGATGTGCCACAGCGCTCCCGGTGTCTCACTGGAGTCTTTGAGCCTCCTCCGAACCCCCTCATCCAGATCCTCCTCCTCCAGACGCTTCAACACTCCTACACACACAAACACACACTCATGTTTCTAAGGCTGCATTTTTTATTCTGAAATAAAAAAAAAAATTAAAAATCAAATAATCATTCTTCAAATAATCATTCATCTTTTAGTTTTTAGTCATTCTAGACTACAGCCAACATCTATGTTGTGCTGACTGTAGAATGCAGCTGTCACTCTTTGTAAATCCAGTCTGCTGCCTTCATCTGTTCCCTCCTCTGCTCACTGACTGAGTGCTTTCATGTTAGTCCACCTGCTCTTTAAGCTGATGTTTGGAAGCCTCACCAGTTTTGGACAGGACTCCATTGCCTTTGGCTACTCCGACATAGACCAGAACAGAGACAACATCTGAAACTTCCACATGGAGGTTGGCAGTCCCGAAGTCCTGGTCCTGAGATGCAGCCACACCTACAGGGAGACAGACAACTGACAGTTAAGAAGAAGTGCATAAACCATGTGAAACAGAAATACATGGACTGAAGTGGTGAAGCAGTGGGACAGATATTTTACTTTACTTGTAAACACACTGTGCCAGCTGTGCCAGAGAACAATAATTCAAAAGTTCAAACTAGCAGTAGGACAAAGGCAGCATTCAGATGTTTGTCAGGTGAAGATGTAGAATGACAGTTTGAATAAAGAAATAAAAAAAAATGCTATTGAGAAGTTGAATCTCTGGTTTTGTACCGTAGGCACAGCATAATCTTGGACCCAGATCAGGCCTGACAAAGAAAGATGGCAGGTGGGAGGCCAGGTTGAGGCTGCCCTCTGGATCAGAGTACTCCGGCAGGGGCAGGTTCTTCATCAAGTCATCATATCTGCAAAAAAAACCTCTGTTAGAATGTTTCACAGTCACTTTGTATATCTACATATCTTACCTGCAGTTCATTAGCATTTTTATCAAATGATCAAAATTATTGATCATAATAATATTGATATTTTGGGTTGTAAAGCCTGACATGAAGTGAAGTGTATGTGAACCTTGAAGGCATGAGGGCCATGAACTCCTCTCCAGACGGCCAGTCCTTCAGTCTGTAGACCATAGGTTCTCCATCCTTGGACTTTGGCCGCTCTGAACAGGTAAGAAGGTTTTAGTCAGACTGAATCAACACGTCATTTTCAGTGGTTCATGGTGACATCATCTTACAGTGGTAATATGTGTAAGCAGCTATCAAAGAAGAACAGAGGAACTCACTGGTGATGTCCTCAAATCCATCCCAGAACTCCTTGATTCCAGAGTTGGACACCACCTGGTCTTTACAGTTGAGGAGGTCTCCCTGATGGTCTGCAAACTCCTGGTTGAAAGAGTCAGCTTTCCACAGGCTGGCATTCAGTCGCTTATGGATCCCTGACACCAGCACCGGCTGGACAAACACAAAACCATTCATACGGTTGTTATTATCACTAATAACTAGTACTATCAGTACTGTACTATTAGCATGACTACTGCTGCTGCTCCTGTGAGTAAGCCTGGTGTGTACCTGTCCTTGTTTCCAGCACTCCCTGAACAGCTTCCAGTTATTCTGGTTGCGGTGATCTTTGAGCCACAGTAACCGTTTGTTGTTTAACCAGCAGTGGGAAATATCTGGATACTGATTGGTTGATTCTTCTGGCACTTCTGCAGTGACCGGCGCTGACTTCTTCCTCTCTGATTTGACATCCTCAGTAACAGCAGGAGCAGGGTTGTTGTTGTTGTTGCCTGGGGTGATAGACTCTTGCTTGATTGACAGTTTGGTGGTGATGTTCTGCCGGCTGGCGGGGATTTTATTCTCAACTACTGACGCAATTATGTCATCAAGGATATTGGGCATGGTCCGCCCACCTTTCCCAGTCTTTAGACAGAGAGGAGGAAAGAGGAAAACAATATTTTAAATTTGATTTTCTCTCTAAAAAAACTCAACGCAATTCCAAACCAAGAATATTTAATAAGTGATTTCATCATAAATGTGTACCTGTGAAGCAGTCGAGTAGACTGGTGCAAAGGCGATCCCTGCATCAGTAGAGCCAAGCTTCAGCTTCCCTGCTGTGGTAGTGAGCAGATCTCTGAGTGTGGAGCCCTGCTCTGTACTGTTAGCCACCAGTGAGGTGGTTTTACACTGCTGCAGGACCTCCAGGCTGTCCACCTCCTTGTCTTCCTTCAGAGATTTACCCAGCAGCACTGACTCCTTGTTTTCTGTTACAGGAAGAGGAGGAGGCAGGCAGGCAGGGAAAATGTTACTAATCACCAACATACTTCCAAAAAGGATCAGGATCATTTAGAAGAAATCATTAAAGAAGCACTGACTGAACGATCCTCTCCTCACCTTTCTTTTCCTCTCTGGATTTCTGCTCTGCCAGGTCAGCCAGGAAGTGCAGAGGTGACTGGGACTCTGGTGGGGTGACAGGAGCACTTCCTGCGTCACTGCCTGGGCTGCTTCCTCCTCCGTTGGTCTCTGCCTTGGTTCCTCCTTGGTCAGAGTTCTGCTGAGAGCCCAGCTCAGCTTTCACCAGAGACAGTTTGTTACTGTGGTTCAGGACGTTCTGTAGAACCTGGCAGAGAACGGCGAGAGTTAAAGGTTAACAGAACACTGCGTTCACTTTATTATTCAAATAGACAATGACTGCTTTGTAAGAGATAGTTAATGTGATCAGGTTCAACATGTGTAACAACTTTATGATTTATTTCATCAACCCTACTTGTGTATATATATATATATATATATATATATATATTGCATAAATACAGAACTTCTTCTTGTATTGGTTTCATTTGTGTCTCCAGAATTATGACACATCAGAGCATCAACACCATGACTGCCAGTGACACTCAGATCACTGTAAACCAGATAGAGCCCATTGGAATAACTCTGGGATTCCACTCTTACTATTACACCATGACTGCAGCACACAGTATTAATTGGTTGCAGATGTCACACAGTATACACTGTGTCCAGCTGTTTATTAAAGGACAGATCTGGTGTATTTTGTGCTTTCTCTTTTACCTGTTGGATGAATAAAAGGCTTAAACTGAGTCAAGCTGCTATTTGTTGTAATATTATTTCAGTTTCTGTTGAGGCCCGTAAAGATCAACACGTTCAATGTCTATAGCACCACAGGAAATTCTAACCAACCCTGGTTGAATATAAAAACAAGAATGAATAATTAACACAGTGTTCGAGTCCAGGACGTGGAATATTACCTGGGAGACTCCGTTGGTGGCTGGCAGTTTGTTGAGGAGGTTCTGTTTGTTGGTGCAGGGACAGTGAGATTTGATGTTGTGTTTTTCTCTGAGAGAGTGCATGGAAGCCACCAACTCTGTCAGCACTGAAACAGCAAGATTAGGCAGAACTGAAACATTTCACTATTAAATGGAACATGATCTAATCAGTCACACACGCCTCTACTGTATGTAACATGTATTCAAGAAACTCAGACATGGAGTAAACAGACAGATGGAGTGACTGGAGTGTGTACTGTACCTGTGCCGGGTATGATCTGTGTTGGCATCAAGTGTTTGTGATCGTGGGGTTGGCCTTTCACACACTTCAGCCAGCCGTACAGTTCTTTATCTGATCACAGACAGAGAGACACAAGTCAGCTTCTGTAATAACACTTCACTTCCACACTGACCTATCCACTCAGTTCAATTCAGATCAGTGGTTCTTTACGACTTTAACCTTCACTAAAAGCTGATTTAACTGACTCACAGAGGAGGCCTGCATACACACACAGTTTGTTTACATGCACATAAGAAACAGCAAGAGCTAGCACAGGCCAACAAACAAAAAATAAAGTACAAAAAGTTCAAAAGAAGGAAGTACAACTTGACATCTTAGCTGCTCTGTATGACCTTTAATGTGGTTGCTCGACTGGTGGTAGTCACTTCACTAGCTGGAGATTCAAGCTACTTCTGTGAGTGCATGCATGAATCCCTGTGCAGCCTGCTTGTCTAGCTTCCTAACTGTTAAAACATGCACACAACTGACCTTTGGAGCTCCTTCTCTCCTTGGCCTTGTAGCAGTCCAAGCAAACAACAAAGCCACATTTCTGACAGACCCAGTGGATGTTGAAGAGTGTCGCCTCACAGGCATCACACATCTCCCTCACACCCCTCACTGCTCGCTTCCAAGCCAGCTTAGCTGAAATGCACAAAAAAATGGCTTAAATATAAAAACATAGTTTATTTTATCAAAATATGAGCCATTAAAAAAAAAAAACTCTTTACCATCCTTCTTGATCCAGGTGGCAGCAGTATTCTCAGTCACAACCATCTGACAGAACTTGTCTCCTATGAAGCTGAGGATGTACTTGGCTGTGGTTTGGTCCAGGTGGCTCTCCTCCAACCCCCCAGGGATCCACAGGGACAGGGCTTCATCATCAAACTGGTCTGGAGTGGAGAAGCCATCCATCCGGATGACTCCATTTTTACTGTAGGAAAGCCTGGAAGGAAAGGAAACAGGTTACCTGATAATGATATCAGCTTTCATGACCACTGTGGTCAGCCAAATAAACATATGAACCTGAACTCATATGGCATGTTTGCATGCTGTTTAATGTGCAGTTGAAGTAAGGAAGTCCTCACATTGCTGCTAAATTAGAAAAGCTTTTTCTGCCACACATCAGTACAAGAATACCTGGCTACTTTAGCTTCACGATACAAAGAAAAAAAGGAAGCATATTCTGCTGTCAGAACTTAGCCATACAGACACAGTGATATAGATTATTATGTCGTATCTGACAAAAAAAATCAGTTTCAATTGTAAATACCAAAATAATGCATAGTATTTATTTTTGATTCTTGGTGGGGAGATATGAGCGCCGCAGCACACATATTCAAAACATTTTGGACATTGTGTTGCCTCTGTATCCTGATCTGCAGATTTCTAATTACAGCGTGGTGAACTGGGAGCAGGTTATATGACTCAGTGAAGAAGAGGATGAGCCATCTCTCTGTAAAACCACCATTGTATTTGTGTCCTTAAACACCCCAGTCAGTTCAGGTGAATGTTTCTTAAATCCCAGCCTACTTCAGACAGGGAGGAGGTGAGATAGGGTGAGAGAGGGAGAGAGCCAGAGAGCAAGAATCAGAAGAAAAGATGTAGAGAAGGAGGGGGAGGCAGAGAGACTGCAGCAGCTCTGCAGTGAGGAGAAAATCCTCTTTGACAGATTTACTCTGTCAGACCCCAAATATATATGTGTGTGTGTGTGTGTGTGTTTGTGCACATTTGTCCAATGTGCATTCACATTAAATGTGTGTAATAATCTACTGTATGCATTGTAGCCACATTGGATAAACTGTGTTTTTGTGTCCTGACATGCAGCTCCAAGGCTCCATCTCTTTACAGGAAACAGTTGTGAAGGTAAATGTATGACAACGCATCATCAGAGATTGGTAGTCATTAAAGGGCAAGAAGGGACCGGAATATAGGGAGTATAAAGGAATATAGGGAGTATAAAGGAATATAGGGAGTATAAAGGAATATAGGGATTGAGATTAGACTTCATGATGCTCCTTCGTCCATCTCGACTATTACATATGAACAGCATTTCTTTGTCTTCATTTGTATAGACTAACATACTAGTTATGCACTGCACATATTTGTGTACACAATTTTTAAAAATTGAATTAAATATGAAAGCTGGAATAGCAGCTCTAATAATGGTATAGTATGTGTAATGGTGTCATTCATGTTTTAAACTGTATACAGTATAAATGTAGACTGAATAACATAAAAAATAATGGATGTAGTATGGACAGGTGTAGTCATCTTGAACCATGTTGAATGAAACATGAGAGAAAGAGTTTTACCGTCTGAAATAGTAGAAGCGGCAGAAGACAGGGGAGTGTGCCGGCTCCTCGCCCTTCTTGCTGCGGACCACCCTGCACTCCCGACACTTCTGCAGGTTGGGTCCTATTTCTGAACATGAGTCGTCCTGCAGGAAAGATTCCCCCGTCTGCTTCAGCTTCTTCACCTTCCTCCAGTCCTTGAGGACGGAGCGGGGGATCCCATCTGAGAACAGAGCACATTATGAGGTCATTAACAGCGCCTGCATTTCATCATGAGATTAATACAGAGTTAAGCTTGTTGTCAAAGACATTAAAACATCATCACAACACAGACAGAAAAAACATCACAGGAGGGAAGATGAGCCACTGGGGGCAGATGATGAAATATGCTGGAGCAATCTACTTGTTCTATTTTAGGTTTGAAATCTAGTAAACCTCATTACAGAAGTCATCCTTCTAAGAACACGTAAAGTAAGCCAGCTTAGAGGAGTGGAAGACGACCTGTCATGACATGCTGTGTGGTGAGTACTACATGTATAAGAGTTGATAAGCTGCTCTTTCATCCAGCAACAACAGTTGCTTTCACAGTTTGACTTTCATCTGACCTCCTCTTGTCTTTGGTGCTCTGCTGCAGTGAAGCTTAATTGTCAAAATGTGAGCAGTACCCACTTTGGTGTTTGTTAACAGGACATCTTTAATAAATAAGCTGATTTTTTCTGTGCTTCACAAGCACTAGATCGCTGAATGTAGATTAACCAGCAGATGCACTGTCATTATCTCCTGTTTGATAACATTTTACAAAAACTACAGTGACCAGTTGTTTTAGGAAATGACAGAGCCTCTTGTAAAAATGAAATGATATAGTTATGAGGTGTTTGAATAGATTTATGTCTTCAGAAGAAACCAATAGGCTTGGAGCTGAGACAGAGGAGGGAAGAGGACGAGAAACACACTGTTGTCTGTCTTAACAAAACAGAGAAGTACAGAACTCTGCCAGCCTCATCCTTTAATCCTGCTGCCTGCTAAACTATCTCAAAAGATTGTCACTTCTACAGTAAAAGACTTACTGCTGCTGGCCAGTTTGAGTTTTGTCTTCTCTCGAGCAGATCTGAAGATGCCATTGGGCTTCATATCATCTTCGTCCTTTTCGTTGTCTCCTTTCTTCTTGGCCATGTCATTCTGTTTCTTCTTGTAGGTTGGTTTCGGCTGACGTTTGGCTCGGCCCTCCATTTTGCTCTCACTGGCGTCCGAGTCATCTCCCCCGCTCTCTGAACCAGAATCGTACGGCCGTTTGTTCCCTCGCCTTGATAAAGGAGCTGCTTTCCTCTCCTCCCCTCCTCCCGCTGCTGCTCCTCCCACCTTCTCATCCAGCTGCTTCTCTCTCTCCACTTTGCTTACACTGTCTTTGCTCATCTCCACCTCGCTGGAGGTGGAGGCGCTCAGGTTGACTGTACACGGTTTGATCATGTCTGACATGGCTGTGGCATTGCTTGTGCTGGTGGTGGTGCTGGGCAGTTTCTCTGGTTTAGCACTGGTGGAGCTTGTAGTCGCAGTTGTGTTCCTGTCCTCCTCTGAGTGCCGGGTTAACCAGGCTTTCTTCAGCTTGTGGTAGTTACTGGGTGGCCCGCTGCTTGTTGAAGCTGACCCAGAGGTATGGCCATTAGGCAGGGGACTGGACTTGCCTGGTGTTGTGCTACCACTTGCCGAGCTGCTGCTACCGCTGTCGACAGAGGATGACAAGGTTTGGCTGGAGGAGGGTGGAGGGGGAGAGCTGTGAATAGGAGTTTTGTCAACTGAATCCACAGTTAGGGAGGAGTTTCCAGTTGTCATGGATGCGGGAGCTGTGGAGGAGTTGCTCCTGGATTGGGCTGCGGCCAAGGCAGCTTTGTGCTTCTTAAGGTGGACAAAGGAGGAGGAGTAAGGCTGACTGGAGCCAGAAATAGAACTAGGTGTTGGGGTGAGGCTTGGACTGGGCTGGAGTGGCCCTGCTGGACTAGAGGGAGGCAGAGACCCTCCTGGAGATGTGGTGCGTGAGCCTAACCCCTCCTGGTGCTCTCCTGTGCCTGAGTGACTCATCACCCAGGTTTTATGGGCTGAAATATCTCCCCGTGCTGAGACCGAGTAGCCCAGCTCAGGGATGGATGTCACACTTTTAATCTGTGTGCCAGCTGAAACGACAGTCCTGCACACAGAGTTAATGGTACTGGGTCCCATAGTTCCCTGCATGCCACGCATAGTCTTTTTATACTGGAAACACATGTCATCCAGGTTGGAGTTGGGTTGGATAACCCTGCCAGCTCCAGGTTCTCTTACACTCTCTCCTAGTCTAGGACATTCCCCCTGAATCTTGGATGGGTAGAACCTCCCCTGAGGGAACTCCTTATGGATCATAGCACCAGGTTTGTTAACACCAACAGGACTGTCGTACTTAATAGATGTCGATGGACGCACGATGACTGATGCCATTGCGGCATGGGGCTTGCCTCTTGACATTGCTTTATCTCGAGAGAATGCGCCTACTCGTTCCTGAATCAAATCTCCACCTCTCCACCCGTCTGCAGACGAAGTCATAATCTCCCCACTGATGGCTGAGGCCACAGATGTGACAACGGCAGTATTTCCATGACCTTTGACGTCCCTGAGTTCCGGCAGCAATGTGGGGGGCTTCTGCTGCTCCGCTAATGTCTTGTTACCAGCTGCTGCTAAGCTAACTGGCTGGATGGGTGTGAGCGTTGGTGGAGACAGACGTCCACCATAACCAGCTCTCTCCCTCTCTCGCTCTCTTTCCTTCTCCCGCTCTGCAGCCTCTTTGCGTTCCAGAGCGTGCTGTGTGGGTGGATGGAAGACAGGCGCTCGGTGGAGAGATGGCATTGCCCTGAGCTGCTGTTGCTGCTGCTGTTGGTGGTGGTGATGGTTATGGTGGTGGTTGGGGGCTGAGGAGAAAGAGGACGATGTAGAGGAGGAGGAAGGAGAGATGGCAGGGCTGCGGCGTTCTATTCTGTCTATACCTGGATGGTGCTGATGTTGCTGTTGGACTAGTGTCACCTGCTGGCTGAGCTGTTCAGTGATTTTCCCTGCTAAACCCTCTCCCCCCTCTGGCTGGTGCTTTATGAGGGGAGGGGGCTTAGAGAGGGAGGCTTTGGAGCTGTAGCTGCCCAGGGAAAGAGCTCCCTGGCTTGGCACAGCAGCCCCGACACTGGCCACAACCCCTGGAGCTCCAGCAGACACTTTCTCATAGTAAGAGCTGAGCTCCTTGGAGGGGTAAAGTCTTGGAGGCTCGTTCACGACACTGTTGGACAGTGTGGTGAAGTAGTTGCTTTTTTCTGACTGGATGACGTGGGAATGGCCATGACTGGGCTTGGGGCTCGGGGAGGCGAGAGCTGGTATCCTAACAGGAAAGGCTGGATCTCTGCATCTCTCTCTGTCCCTGTCCATCGCAGGGTCACTGGAGCGCTGGATCTTAGCGGTGAAGGGAGCGACCTCGATGCTCTCTTTGAGGATTTGCCGATTCTCCTCTTTGTATTTACTGCTTCGATCTGCTGCCTGAACTCCATCCTGGGAAAGAAAATGCAAACTCTTAAGGACTGATGTTCTCATTTAGAGACAGACAGGTCATTTAAACAATTGAAAAGGTGAGTGGTGTCCACCTCCCTCACAAAAGAAAGAAGTATGATCAGAGGTCCTTTGGTAATATATGAGCCACTGTACCTGTGTATTAGCCAGGCGAGCCTTGCTGTGGGGGTCTAGGTAGAGGCGGTGTAGGTGGACGTCTTTCCCTGTGGGGGTTCGACTCCTGTCTGACGGGTCCTGTTTCAGCTGGCCCAGCGTTAACTTCCTTATCGGGTCCACAAAGCCTTTCTTATCCAAATCTCTGCATGCAGACAAGTCAAACATTTAAGTCATTACATTTGACTTGATTTATGATAGGATAATACATTATTGATTCAATTCTTACCACCAATTTCACCTACCTAACTAGGAAATGGCAGCTAATTTAAGACATTTGTTTGTGAGTTAAAGTTATTCGAGCTTGTTTTTCTTCTCCTGGTCTGCTAAAAACATGTTTGAAACAGGCTGAAAATTCTTTTCACAACATCCCATTAAAGCTAATTCTGGCTCTCAAAAGAAGATAAAATGTGGAGAACAGTCTAAGAATCATTTGAAGTTGAAATACTGCAATAATGTAAAACACATATTACTCAGCAAATGAATGAACAAACAAAGGAATGGCTGGAAAACAGATGTGCTGAAGTCAAAGTACACAGAGTTAACAGACAGATTTAGGTCATCTGCAGGGTATCATGGTATTATTGCGTGTTCAGCAGATGTGGAACAACATGACATAACTAGGTTAATGAGACGAGCATGTGATGTTTCCTCTGTCATGCTGTGTGTTTGTGTGGATGGGTATTCTAAATAATGGCCGGTGGTTACACAAGGAATAGCACAGACTGTTGAATGAATGAACAGCATTCCATCTGAACGGCTTTAATACTGGATTAGTGCCACTTCATCTGACTGACTTGGCATTGCCTGTCTGCGTCTCAGGGCTAACTTAACTCTCATGCTGCTCTGTGTGGGTTCCCTAAACACATGCAGCTCTACAAAAGAGAAGACATGCTGTTCAAATGTACAAAGCAAATATTCTGCTGCCCATATTCCTTTCAGCCAGGCCCCAAAATGTTTCTTTTAAGCGCCTTTAAAATAAGGAATGCCTTGTGTTAACTCCAGGATTTTTCAGAGACTCTCCCTAGCTTCTAATCTATCGAGGAAAACATCAACTAAAGTCATGAATGTGTGAAATTATTTGGAAAATATTTGTTAAACTGTCCCTTTTTGAACTTGATCCTTTATCCATCTCCCACATACTTTCTGTCTGGAGTTTGATTCATTCTATTTCAAGACAATCCAAATCAGATCAGCAAACCACTGAACCAAAGAAAGATTTTTACTTGGAGAAATTTGACATGTTGAACAGATCATTCAAATTTAAGGTTGCGCTAGTCTTGACCTATTTGAATTTGAATATCCTGCCATCAAACTGTGAAGTAAAACACTCAGTTGGTCTACTAGTACTACTAGTACTACATTCTTAGTTGAAGCCAATCCAGCATCTAAGAGAAACACACGTGTCTGATCTCTCTACTCACTCTTTATGGATGTCCACGCTGGCCTTTGAAAGTGGAGGGCTTGCGTGTGTGTTGATCTTGACAGTGGGGCGATGGGCGTCAGCGCTCGCTGGCCGAACGGGAACATGGCTCAGCAAACCCAGACCGTCACCAGCACTACCAGCAGCCTGGTGCAGCCACGGACTGGCTGTGTTCTGCACACGCAACACACACACACAGATACATCATCATTAAGATTGTAAGAAACACACATGTCAAACACAGACCGGGTCACTCCAGATTAAAAAAAAAAAAAAAAAAAGTGTTTATTAATGCTGACTACAATTAACACATTATACAGCAGAAACTCAATGTGACAACTTGGCACATTAGCTGCTCCCTGATCAGCCTTTCTCGTCTCTCTCTGCTGTCACGATCCAAAAACTAAATCTAAATGCCACAAAAAGAAGCCCTGAATCTGATTTGGTCTCAGGGGTTATTTTCCTCATTCCTCCTTTACTTCTCCATCCTGCCTGCCAAAATCGACTTTCTCCATTTACTCTCCACTATTCACCTTGTTCCAAGACAAACAGGAAGCCAACTATGTGCACATGTGCACAGACAATTCTTCCAAAGTGCACACAAATAACACCCACCCTCCTGAGAGAAGCCTCAGAGTTCACGGTGACAGGATTTTCAGGGTGGACCCACTTAGCTGTGGGGGGCAGGTTGAGCCCTGGGGGGAAGGAGGTTGGTGTTCCATTGGGGTACTGCCAGAGGATGGGGTAAAGGCCCAGCCCTGCTGCCCCACTGTGAGCCTGGGCTAGTAGAGAGGGTGGAGGGTGGCTCTGACCCTGAAAAACAAAGACACATTTTAAGTTGATTGTTGATCTTCAACTGGTCATTTACTAATTAGATAAACTGGGAAAGGAGAAACAAAATTCTCATCCTGTCCCAATGTAACCCCACCACAACCCCCAGAGCTGGATTTTTGCAATTGCAGCTTTAAATGGAGTCAAACCTGTAGGAACTGCTGCTGGTGTGTTGCTGCTGGGTGAGGCAGGGCGAGGTGGCCCAACCCGCCGGGGGAGTCGAGCCGAGGGTGTCCCCCAAGGAGAGATGCTGCGGGTGGAGGCATGGCTGGGAGCACGCCAGGGGGTAAAAGGTGAGGGTGAGGTAGGGCAGACGAGTGAGGAGGGGCAAGGAGGTGAGAGGCGGCGTGGGGGTGGGATGCAGGTGTAAGGCAGGGGGAGTGAGGGGAGGGGGAGTGGAGGGTGTGCAGGTGGGGATGGAGATAGGCTGCCACGTGGTTAGAGGAGACAGTGGCAGAGGCGGAGTTCTCTGCGTCTGAGCGGACCAGTGCTGGGTCCCTGTAAACAGTGAAGGTCTCGTTCTTATCAATGATCAGAGGGCTCTTGGTGATGTTGCTGCTGCTGCTCGTACTGACACCACCCGACTCCGACCGTGCAGGCACCGGCTTGAAACCAGATCGCAGAGGTTCTGCTATTTCTACTTTAGTGGACGAACGGGCTGTTGGAGGTGGGGACGTATCAGAGTACCTCGGTATTTTATGTTTAGAGACCTCTGGAGAGGTGTTGGGTTTCGGTTTGGAGATGTCCAGCAGGCCCGGGTGGGGCTTGGCCTTGAGGAGTTCAGCTGGGTTTGTGTTGGGGTAAGGATGGCATTGAGAGTTGTTGGGGTGCTGGAGTTTCTGTTTCAGGGAGTCGAGCTGAGCTGGACTGGGGTTTGTGTTTGGACTCATTTTGGACTTGGCTAAGTCAGGAGGGAGGACTGTGTTCATCTTGTGGGGGGGTGCTTGTTGCTGGGGGTGTTTTCTCGTCTCCTCAGACAGAGACGGGCTCTTAATGCCGGGGTGGATTGATGTGTAGTGTTGCTGTTGTTGTGTGTGTTGCTGCTGCTGCTGCTGTTGCTGTTGATGATGATGATGATGATGATGATGAAGAATATGAGGGGATGAAAGGACAGTTTTCTCCTTCTCCACCAGCACCACGTTTTCAGCCATCGATGTGACAGGCCTGGAAAAAAGAAAAAAAATGTACTTATATACAGATACAATGATCTATTTTTATAAATGAAGAAAGTTTGTATGATTGATGAGAGATAATGAATAAATAAACAAAATATTACGTGTCGCAGAAGACCACGATCCTCAAGGCAAATTTTATTTTTGTCGCCCAAAATCACAAATGAGTCTCAATCCATACAGCATGTAACTCTCTGTCCTTAGACCTTCAATAATTTGACTCCAGGATCCATCTTTCAGGACCTTAATGTCATTTATTGACTCGTCTCTTCAAGTGATCTTTTGTTTTTTTATTTTATTCGTTTTACTTGAATGTTCTCTCATCACTGCTGTAGTACTGATTTTATTCAGATGACTTTTGGTGCTTTTTGATGATTCTGCTGCTACAGAAATGAAATTCAGCTCATTTTCTAACAAAGACGCAAGTAGTGGGGCTCTCGGTGTGTAAACTCCTCCTTAAATGTCATGTAATATAGAAACAAAGCTGAGGATTTAGTGTATTTTATCACTATAAAAGTTAAAATAAGCCGGCTATAGTTCAGAAATCAGGTCAAGGTCAGGGGAGAAATCTGATTACTGACCCACTGCATGTACATGTGGATTTACAGTAACCAGCTCTGTGATGTAACCTGATCTCTGTGAGTAAATGTGTTACAGAGATCAAATGTGGATCAAATTTTCTGAGAACCAGATGTTCTCAGCCATAAAAAAGTGGTGTGAGTTGTAACATTCAGAAAGTGGACTGCTGTTCTCACCTGATGACCTCAGAGGGAGCAAACTCTATCTTGTTGCCTAAGCTCCTGGCGGCTGTCATGCCACCTCCCATAAAGCCCTGCTGCTGCTGCTGCTGCTGCATGGGAGGTTCAATATCAGTCCTGCGGCCTCCTTCTGATGGGGAAGGAGATGGAGGGACAGGAGGCGAGGAGACTGGAGAGGGGTTGAGGGGAAGGTAAGGTGACAGGGACGTGGACTCAGCCTTCTGGGAGGCGAGCAGTGCTGACACTGCTTCGGAGCTCTCCTGGTGCACCGTCGCCTGGGCGTCATCCGTGATGTCGATGACACTGCCGCCATGGATATGGGACAACGATGGTGTCTGGGATCGAGATGACGCTAGAAAAGACATCAAACTGTAAAGACACCACACTTCCTGATGGTCACAGATATGACTGATTCACACGGCAGTGGACTGTACCTTTCACGTTGTTCTTGCTGTTCTCCAAAATGCCGCCCTGGACGGTGTCGGACATCAGAGGCGTCTGTTGCCGTGGAGACTGGGTGATCTGTGTTACCGCAACCAATTCCTCCTCCTCCTTCGTTATCATTTTGCCCGCTTCCTTAACCACACCCTTCTTGCTGTCCTCTGTTGCTTGAAGCTCCACCCACGGGGAAAGGCGACCAATGAGAGACGAGGAATCATTCATTTTGGAGCCTTGCAACAACGGCTTCTCGTCTTCCTCCTTTTTGGAAACACCGCTCGGTTTCACATCACTGCTGCGAGTCTTTAGCTCATTTTCAGAGTTGGGCTCCGACGAGGAGGAAGAGGAGGAAGAGGATGACGATGATGACGAGGAGGAAGAAGAGGAGCATGAGGAGTGGGCGGTCCTCTTGTGTGGGTTTTCTGAGTCGCTGCTCTCTGACAGATCTGAGGTCATGTCGGTCTTCAGCCTCTTTAGACCTGCCTTCTTCTCATCTTCCTCACCCTTCCTGCGTTTGTTCACCGCCTGCTTAGACTTTGACTTGCAGTCTGGACAAATGAAAAAAACAAAGAAAGAATGCATTTCTGGACACTCAAACACAGGTCCACCTTCCCTTTCACTGATCAATATGTAGATGATTTCACCTTGTTAAATTTTAAGATATAAATGTCTGTACTCAGCCAAAGCTTATTTCTGAGGACAAGGAAACACCACACTTGAGTGGACTGTGTGTTTTTGTAGTTGTGTTGTTTATAAATGGCTTTGTGATAAAGAAGTACTCATTTCAATCACTCATGGAACAATATGAATTGCAGAATGTCGCTGCCTTAAGTGTGAATCTTTTGTTTGGTGGTGACCGTCCTCACCTCTCCCTGTGGGCTCTTCCCTCCTGTCTTTGTCCTCCTCTGGGACACTGCTGTCTGAGCCTTTCCTCCTGGAAGAGCGAGAGTTGCGCTGCTCTCTCTGCTCCCGCCCGCTGCTGCCGGGCGAGTTGTGCGATTGGCTGGCTGGCTGCTGGCTTTGCTGTGATTGGCTCTGCTGCTGGGAGGCCAGCGTCCCTTGGGATCCCTTTGGGTTGGGGCCTGATGAGGTCATTATGGGGCGGGGGCTGTTGGCCTGGGCTCGCGTGTAATGACTCTGTAAGAATAAACAAAGTCATACGTTAACTCATGCAGCGAAACACACTGAGCTTTAATAAGACTGCATACACTCGGTTATCATTATATTAAATACACCTTTAAAGGTTAATCAATCACTCCAGCATGACAGCCCCGCAATGAAACCTCTCTTTGTGAATCTTACATGTAAACTGGTGTTCTACTGGATTTAAACCACACTATATTTGGTCCATCTTGCTAAAACTGAGGCAGTAAGAAGTTTTCATTGAAACTGGTTTGGAAAAATTCAACTACATGGAGGATGTGGTTTGTGCTGCTGCTGACCTCACATTATGAATCATGTTATTGAGGTCCTGCAGTGATGTCACCATCTATCGTTGAGTGTTACATTGAATGGCAGAAGCAATGGCCAAGAAATACATATAATAATGGGTATTATCAGTCAGTAAGAGGCTCAGTTTTCACCTACCAACCACCTGCCTCAGCTCTAAAGAACCAGCTGCTGTGGACACAGAATACATTACTGTGGAATTACATGTATATGATGCCTATACCGAACTCCTCAGTTGTTTATATGCCAAGAAACAGCCCACCATCCTAGCGTCGGCTGGAGGCCGCTCTACCTGCTCGGAGGTAGAGCGGGTCGTCCACTAATCAGAAGATCAGCGGTTCGACCCCCTCCAGTCTGCATGTCGAAGTGTCCTTGGGCAAGATACTGAACCCCAAATTGCTCCCGAGTGTGAATGTGTATGAATGATTAGCTCCTGAAACTGATGAGCACCTTGCATGGCAGCCATCAGTGTATGAATGTGTGTGAATGGGTGAATGAGATATGTAGTGTAAAAGAGCTTTGAGTGGTCGGAAGACTAGAAAGGTGCTATATAAGTACAAGTCCATTTACCATTTATCCTCACATAACCTCTGCCAACTCCACTGGATCTACTAACATGGTACACCATCATCCTACACTCCTGACGTCTTGAAATAAATAATAAATAGTAATGATATGTTAAATCAGAAATGTAAGATTTTGGTTATTATTTTATTTCCAATCCAATGCACAGTTGTACAGAGACTGTCCAAAAGCAGGGATGCACCGTGTGACTGACACAGCAACAAGACACTTGTTATTATAAGATTTAATCAAGTCTAAAAGAGTTCCTATGACACATTAAACTGTATGTGCAACCCTGTACACTTATTTAGACCTTTATGGGGTTTGCACCAGTGGCAGTCACACCCTTAACCACGGATCTCTGCTGGACATGACTCCCATTTGTCTCAGTTTCTGTTGCATGAGGACAGTTTTCTACATTTTCCAAAGGATGTGAGGTTTTAAGTGAAGCAAGATGGATTTCTGAAGCTTGAACAAATAGTAATTTATGTGAAAACAAAGAAAATGATTAAAGGTTTTATATCAATTCTTTGCAACACAGTTTTCATGAAAATCATGAAATGATTTGGAAAGGAATAACTAAGATCCAATCTGTATTTTCAAGAAACAGCAACATCCATGCTAATATACTTTTGTCAGATGTGTGGGCTGGAGCTGAGTGAGGTGAGGCGAGAGGTGGAAGAAGTTCAGAAGGATCATAAGGAATTTAAAACATGACTTCTGTCATGAGTACAGGTATGGTTTCCACGCTCCTCTGATATTGCATTCAAAGGAACTGAGACAGGTCCAATTTAAAGTAGGTGTAGAGCTTGTCAGTCCTCTGCTGACAGAGCGCCATGTGCTATTCTGTTTAATGACTGTTCTACGTTCCTGACCCTGTCTGGGACATGCCGGTCATTTTCAAACACAAAACCTTTGTAAGCCACCTCGTAGGGTGAATTTGGCTGTGAGAAAGCCCAGAGAGTGTGATACAGTGAGTTTAGTTCCTTATGAGCCTGGTCCAATCATAGTCATTTATAAGGCAGAGCAGCACTCTCTCTTGGTAATTCAACCTTTCACTCTGGCCCTGATCCTAAACTAGGCTGTTGAAGCAAATGGATAACAAGGCAATGAGGTGTTTGCTCCAACCCACACAAATAAACCACAGCTCCAACCACAGCAGAGAGGTCACCGTTTCTTAGAATTACAAGTTGGAGTTAAAGAGTAACTCCACACTACGCAAAAGCACTGCTGCAATGACCTGTATGAGCTGATTCACTTCTGTCAGCAGCCATCATCACAGCTGGCAGAGGTCTGCTGTGGTCTGAGTACTGGTGATCACACCACACTGTGTAGCAATGTGCGGATTGTGAAAGGCTGTACAGCGCAGTGTGCTGCAGAGGCAGCAACCACTAGATGGCAGTGCAGGCAGGATTTTTGGAGTGGGTGAAGTTACTCTTTAAGAATATTTCACTTTGACATTTCATCTCCAGACTGTTGCAGACATTTATGACTACTGTCTGTCCATGTACCTGCAGTTATGTTGTTTAGTGCAAGATTTTTATTTCTTTTCAGAAATTCTTTAAATGTGTTCATAAACGTTTTTTGTTGACTAGTGTAGAAATGTTCTTTCGATACTTTCAATGTAGACTTATCTCCACTAATGGCTGCAGAAATTTGAGCATGCAAATGTTGAGAGAAACGGTTCATGTCAAAGTGAGCATTGTTTTTAAGAGAGGGAAAAAGTTGATGGTTATAAATGAGCTGAAGACATGATGAGTGCTTGAAGAAGTCTTTTTTATGCATGTCATTCATTCATTAAATGACTGTACCAGCAAAGAGATTCTGCATTTGTCATCAGATTACAGGCAGACAGTTGTATTGTTTAACAGAATGCTCCAGAAGATACAGCTGTAACAAAACAGGAAATAAATACTGACTCTATATTCCAGGAGCACTTGCTCTCTGAATCTTGCTTTAATTACTTAATTAATCACTCCTGTGTGGAGATTTCCTGCCAATAACTCAATCTGTAGGATGGAACACCTCAGACTGATAACTTCCTCCAAAGCTCATGTATAGTTAAGGTTTTGAGTTTTTTTCAGTTTGTGCATTTAAAAATACACTCTCCAATCGTAAAAAAAAATAAAAAAATCTTTCAATCAAGCACAGGTCATGTCTGTCAGCTGGGACTCTACACTAGTTGTGTATTGTGGAAGTGTGGGTCTGGAGGGTTTGAGGGTTGCAGTGGGGAGGGGGGGGTTTGGGGGTACCTGAGTGTTGCCAGTGGTCCCGCCGGGTCTCCCTCCTGCCATCTTTAATGTGTCAACAACAAGAAAAAAAAAAAAATAACAGAGAAAAATAACAAAATGAAATGATTATAAAGAAAACGTGGGACAAGGAGAGATTTTGTTAATGACTGCGGGACCAGAAGTAACTGGCTGTTCAACAGGTTCACCAATCAGCTCCTTCCATATGTGCCCTGTGCATTTTTGACCAAACAACACAAATTGGTGTTTGACATGGCTGTCGCATGAGAGAAGCTGACTGGTCACCAGTGCGACAGTGTACTATATGTCTGTGTATTGAGTTTTTATGTAAAGCTAAACACAAACACAACAACATATTTTGCTTAGGTATGTCCATTAAAAACTGAGAGGAGGCAGAAAAATGAGACAGCAGACATGGGTCACACAGCTCGGAGGCAGCATTCAAAGACAGAGTTATCTGCCTGATTCAGGAGACAAAAACATCCACCACATGGTTCTCCTGCTTGGCTTTGCATTAAAAAGATTTGGAGCTGTGTTGACCGATGTCTCTGAAACACAGACACACAGATGCAATGCAGACGATGCTGAGGTCACATGAATTGCTGGCAAATTAAAAGGAGCAGTAGTCTAATGTACAACAACACAAACACAACAATAATGAGCACCTGTTGGCTACATTCAAGGAGAGCGTACTTTAATCGGTCTATAAATTGTCGTTGTATGTCAAGCCCTGTAATAATTAGAGAAAATAGAATCTGCAGCTAGTCGGAGGTTGTAATCTGTTAGATTAGAACACAACATGTGAACAATATGAAACATGGAGTGTTTTGCTCCAACTGGTGCCACTGTTTTCTTTTTTGGGACAACACCCAGGAAATAACTCTTTGATTTTTGATAAAGGAAGGTGTCAGAAGTGTTCATAAACCTTCATTTACCTGTTTGTACCTGATGCTGTCTCATCTCATGTGGCTGAAATGACACTTTGCAATGTCCACTATTGTTTTCATTGTGAACTGATGATGGCGTATGAATTCTGTTTTTAAATATACGTGAAACATATTTCATCATTTGAGCTCCTCCTGACTGAATGTGAAGCTACAGTACATCATGTCCTGTCATTCTGAATATATAACACAGACAGTTAAGTACGTCAGTACATTTCTAAACGTGTTCATCCTCTTCAGCACCATGGTCAGCTGTCAGAAAGCTGTGCATTGTTGTGTGTCTTTCTGTGTGATTGTACTCACGTGGGCAGAGTTGTTGTTCTGGCTGGATCGTGACCTTCGTCTGGAAGTGATGCCAATGTTTTCTCCTTTCAACAGGGAGTGGACCACGTCATCCAGAAAGGTCATCTGGATCATAGATGGATCTACGTTCTGAGGCTCTAGCACCTGAACACACGTGAACATGATCATTTAGACCTAATGACCTCCTGGTTGCAGTAATGTGTCTCTGTTCAAACAAACTAAGTTGATAAACACGACTGATATAAAGAAACTAAAACTAATAAAAACATACAAATTTGTCAAAAAATTTAAACTTAACGATCACCAAAAATGCAAAATGCTCTATATGCCAGTTTTAGTTTGTCCGTTCTGTGCTACCATAGAAACATACTGCTTCAACATAGAAGAATCTGTGGAAGAGGACATCTGTGACGTCTGTAGATATGAAAGGCATTTTAAGGTAACAAAACATCTCATCTTATTTCCAGGAGATTATACACTAATGAACAGAGTTATGAATATTATATTCCATTTCTGCCATGTTCTGTAAATGGAGCCTCTTAAATCTGACACTTTGGACTAAGTGTTAAAATAATCAGTGTTGAGATTTCTTTTCAGCCTGAATATAAACCCATAACAAGTACCAAGTAGTCTCTATTTGTACCTGTCTTATCATTCCCCTTTATTATTATACTACTATGTGTTAGGCACATATAAACTGTACACATATAAGAACATTGTGTGTGTGTGTGTGTGTGTGTGTGTGTGTGTGTGTGTGTGTGTGTGTGTGTACCTGGTCATTCATAACGACCATGTTTCGACTGAAAAGGTCGTGGTGTGTAATGATGCCAGTGAACCACTGGGTGGCCGAGTCTTGTCTGTACACACGCACACGGTAGCCATTCAAGGAATATGGACCTGGAAAGCACAGGAAGCAGAAAGTATAACACCTCACAGCAGGTTCCTCATATTGTAGTTATAGTAATGACATGACATGATCAGTCACCAGAGCATGATGACCACACTTCAGATTTTTAATGATGATACAATATAAAGAGGGTGAGAAAAAGCTTACCTTGCATAAAAATTTCCTGCACCTTCTGGTCTTTGAGCCAGCCCTTCACTTCTTCATGGAGCTGATGGTTGTCTCTTAACACTGGGTTCTGACTGTCCACCTCATCCTGAAACACACACATATAGGATCAGCATTAAACACGCATTAAAGTTGTTTAAAGCAGCATAAATAAGACAGATCCATCAGAAAATGCTGTCACACCATCCTCCTCTTTCACATGACAAACAAAAGAAATGTGGTCAGCAGCAGCTGTGCTGCAGATTGCCAAATTTTGGGGATTTTTAAAAATATATTAAGTTTGAAATATATTTGTGTATACAGCTCTCTCTCTCTCTCTCTCTCTCTCTCTCTCTCTCTCTCTCTCTCTCTCTCTCTCTCTCTCTCTCTCTCTCTCTCTCTCTCTCTCTCTCTCTCTCTCTCTCTCTCTCTCTCTCTCTCTCTCTCTCTCTCTCTCTCTCTCTCTCTAACAGCATAGGTTCACATGAGGTCACAGTACTAGAAGAAAGAAAGAAGAGGAAATAATAACAAAAATCACAAAATACAGAGCGCACACACACACACACACACACACACACACACACACACACACACACACACACACACACACACACACACACACCACACACACACACACACACACACACACACACACACACACACACAATGCTGACAGAAGACAGAGTGAGGAAGAGGAAACCAAACCACACTCACCATACTGGTAGCACACTCAGCTTTTCTGCTCTGTGTGTGGCTATGTGTGTGTGTAGTTTAACTGATGTTATTTTGGGGAGTTTTTAAGATGACATACCACATGTGAAACAAGAATGATCAGAAGATTTTTTTCATGCTATCACACTGAATAGAAGGTAAACAGCAGGCTGTGTGTGCGGTGGTGTTTCAAAGGTCATGTTCTAAACAGCACTTAGCAGGTTATAAATATAAATGCATACATTTGCATGGCGGGACATTTTTTCCCCTCAGTGGCTGAGGTCACAAGTCTGTCATTCTATGATACAGTCAAGCTTTGTGCTAGTGAGAGAAAATAGACTCTTCCTGTCAGCCAGAGGAAGTCAGTGGTTAGTTTGAATACTTCAGAAAAATCTGAAAAATTGAACCATAGTAAATATTTCCATTTTGGGTCATTCAAGCACTGTAAAAAATATTACCACAGTGAACAAAATATCCATCGGGCTCACGGTGATATTAAATTAAAGGATAGGATCAAAATTCAGAAGCGTCTGCAACATTCTGAAACCCGATGCAACCAGATGATATGGTAAAGCAAACAGCAGAGACTCAGTACTTCCCATCGAACTGCTGTTGTAGCTGGGTAGAATTTGCAGTGTCCTAAAAATGAGGGTAGTGATGGTGAGTTACTTAAGCTAAAGTTGCATTTCTGGCACTGATGAAACAGCAAAAACATAAAAAAGGAGAAGATCCAATCTAAGGTTAAGCATTTGGAGCCGTACAGACATGGCTGCTCCTCAAACACAAAAGTCTGACATTTCCACCAGCTGACAGCTTGTAACTGACTTGACCAGCTAACTTCACTATGAGCTTAGTTTATGTTCTATAACCAGCCACAGGAGATCTGTCAAGCTGAGCCGCAATCATCACAGAGCCGTGCTGAGCCGGGCCACTTCAGGTTGAACTTAAGTTTTACTTTCGTTTTCTGGCAGAGGCGCACACTGTTGAACACAGGAGAAGATAAAACGGCGGAAAGCCGGCTCAGTGAATGATCATCACAAGAAATCATTAACACGGGGTGAGGCCACGAGCCACAAAGCCCTCCACCCAGGTCAAACACACAGCACTCGTTTGAAATGTGAATGTCACGTCTTCACCGTGAACCGCACCGGGCTACAACTCTGAACTGCTTTTGACTGTAAATCTATCCTGAAATGACAGAACTGATATATAGACAAATCTTCACTTTTGGTCACATGAAGATTTCAATAACTTTGCTTCCTGTGGTGAAACATACATATCATGAAGCCACAGTGAAAGTTGTTTGTACAGCAATGACTCATGCACACTGTGTTAATGTTTTGCAAAGGCCAAAGATCACACAGCTTATTTTTATACAACCCTCTTCTTGGGATCACTTTGTTTCAAGTCCTATATATACTGAGTCAATACAAATTTGAATGCATATTTAAATTGCAGACCGCCTGCAGCACCATGTCAACATACCATCCCGTGCACCTTGTCATGGGAGATTCTGTGGTGTGTACTGCCAGGCCTGGAAAAGATTCAAGAAGAAACACTGGGGGGGTGTTGTTCAGCTCAGTTGGTAGAGCATCCTCCCCATGTACAAAGGCTCAGTCCTTGCCGCGGCGGCCCAGGGTTCGAATCCGACCTGCAGCCCTTTGCTGCATGTCATTCCCCATCTCTCTCTCTCCCCACATTCCTGTCACTCTACAAGCTGTCTCTGTCAAATAAAGCTTGAAAAGGCCAAAAAAAAATATCTTAAAAAAAAAAGAAAAAGAAAAGAAAAGAAAAGAAGAAATACTGAGAACAGCTTCATCTCCTCGTGAATCTTTGCTTCTTTGGCCTTTAAGATCCCTGTTTTTTCTTCAAAACACAACCCTCTGTAGTTAATATGGGACAGATGTGAACTGTACTGAGCGAGCAGAACGTCTCCTCGTGATGCAGAGCTGCAGGAGTCAAACACAGACAAGGAGGCCGGGAGCAGACGGGATGAGGTCACGGCTTTCATTTCACCTTCTCTCCCTCTCTCCCTCTCTCTCATCCTGCTGCAGTGTTCTAGTTTCATAGCCTTGTTCAGCTCTAAATTAAACCAGCATACACACTAAAAATAGCACACTGGAATGCAGTGCTACAGAGGTCAGCATAAACCTCTCTCAGAGATTTTTGCAATTTTTGTGTTCTGATGAGTTCTTTTACCGCTGTTAGGCCAAAAACACACAGCTAAGACTCTCCATCGATCCAGTCTATAACATACAGTACATAAGATTAGAAGTGTAAACAGTTTCTTGATGGTTTCATCTTTGTTTGGATTCTAAAAGGAGAACTCTGACCCTGGATACACCTCAGACACATAAATATGAAGCACAAGATACTGTCAGTACATGATAAAAATAAATTCATCTCCAATAGGCATTTAATATTCAGTTTCTGAAGACCTTAACAGCCTGTGCACACCTGCTGTTAACATGCCGATCACAAGTGGACAGCTCTGTATTCGTCAGCTCACACCTGTATTACAATGATTCAAGAGTGACCACTCGTGATCAGTATTGTATTCCCTGCTCTGCATTTAAATAAACACGTACATCATTACAGTTTGCAAAGACCAGATGCTTTGTGGTAGCCAACACGCTGCCACAAACAGGACTTACATCATTTTTCAAAATTTCTTTCATCTTTGATTGAACATTTGCTGTGGCTGTTTCACAAAGTTTCAACTCTCAAAACAGTGTGTTTGCAGGTAAGAGAGCCCAATCATTTGCATCACAGCATTATATGAAATGATTCAGGAGAAAACACTGGCATATAAATACATACTGGTCATTTCACCGATGGTGGCAGACTTATTATAGCTGAGAGGAGCATGACATGCTTCATGTGAAGGAACACTGTCAACACTGACAGCGATATGAGAGGAGGCTCTGCAGCCTCACTCTGCTGCCGTCTCTATGTTTAGCTTTACACGGACAGAATATAACACACATGTATGTGCCTGCGAGTCTATTTCTACTAGCACCAAGCTATCTATTCTGAATTACTGTTGGCCTGTTTAGATGTAATGCTCACAGGGACTGTGTTACCACGGCAACATGGTCACCATGACCACCGATTGGTCCTTTTTCATCCGAATGGAGAGAAATAGAATATGAGCACAGAATCAAGTGTCCAGTGGCAACAGGTACGTGAAATGACGTGCACGGAGATTTGTGCTGTGTTTCAAGGATATCGCAGCCATGACCACAGACGACCAAGGTGTGACACCAGGCTCTGATCAGCTCTGAGCACACGAGCTGATCGACATTTCTCATAAGCCGAGTGTAAAGAGAGCCATTTAATAATAAATGGGATTTATTGTGTGCTTTACAAACCCGATACAGATACTGTATCTGTACTATCTGCATGATCTACTAATTAAAATACATTATGGATTACAACTTTAATGACTGTCTTCAGCCTTTTCCTCAGACTATTTCTATGACTCAAGGCTATTTATTCAAACCCTGCTGTGAGTACAATAAAGGGCTGAGGCAGACACACCACAGTGTGACACAAGGACATCTTGTGCAACAGATAATTAGTAACATAACCACAAATATGACACACATTCACATACAAGGAGACAAAGACAGATGGCTTATTAAAGACTTCAGACACCCTTCCTTTCAGGGACAATGCTCGTTGCTGTGGAGACGGCTGAGGCTGAGGCTGGAGGGAACAAAGTGTGGGAGCGTTTCTGATGTTCTTATTCTTTTAGCACCAACGCTCATATTAATGTGATGAAAGTGCGCATGTTTGGTGTACGTGAGAGAATTCCATGGAGGTATGAGGAGTACAGTGCAGTCCATGGTGAGTGAGGATTGGCTGACCAATGCTCTATATTTATGTGATACACTGTAACTGTGGCCCAGTGTGCAGATCAGACAGTGTGGACGTAACACTATGTCCACAGTTAATTTTAGAAGATACAAGAGGTGGTCCAGATGTCTACTAACCAGTCTGCCACAGACACACGCACACACGCACACAAATACATAAAATATCTGAAGTTGCTCGCATGTCGTATCCACCAGGAAGCCAAGTTCATGAGTGAACACTCCACACATTTAGCTGACATGTGTAACCAGTATGCTGGCTGAAAAATGTCGATTTAACATGCAGTATAAGTCTGAATATCAAAGTACTAAACATATAATATAATATGCTTTGATATCACATCATGCAGACAAGAATACTACTAATACTTGGAGTAATGATAATAATTCAAATGTAGTCGAATCTAGACTGTACAGACATCTGCTGAAAACAACCAGTCAGGAGTTTCATCTGTCTTCTGGATAATTTATGAAATGAATGTTGACAGTCACCCACTAACAGGTGTCACTTCAACTTGCTAAATCAGTCGGCACCTGCTAAAATGAGAGATCTATTGTTGGAAGATAGAGAGCTAGAAATCACATGTAAAGCAATCCCTCTATATCTGGCATCAGTGTGACCTGACACCACAGGTGTCTGTGTTTGGGTGTGTGTGTGTGTGTGTGAGCACGAGATGTTGTCAAAGTAACGTGACACTGGGATGAATATAGAAGTAAGGGGAAGGGGGGAGAGAGAGAGAGAGAGAGAGAGAGAGAGAGAGAGAGAGAGAGAGAGAGAGAGAGAGAGAGAGCTTTGTATTTGGAGCACTGCAGGGCATAAAGCTATAAAGGTCCACTGAGGCAGGACTGTCAGCTGAACAGCATTAAAGAAGAGAGAGAGTGTGTGTGTGAGTGTGTGTGTGGCAGCTGCTGTTTCGCTCCTCACGCAGTCAAACTGCACTCCTCCTCCTCTTGTCATACAGCCATATTACAACCTTCCAGTAAACAAAGGTGACCAATAACAAAGTGAAATATTTGTGACTGAAAGAAAAATGATAAACATTGTAATCTTTGGTTTGATTACAGTCTCCAGTATGAAGAATGTGTCCCTGCTGTCTTTTATATGAAACAGGCTGAGTTAAAGAAGGGAACAGTGTGTAGGATTTCATGACATCTAGCAGTAGAGTTGCTGACTGGCCATTCCAAGCACTGAGGAGAAACTACTGTGGCTGCAAAATGTGTGAAAAACATCAAAGGCCCCATCTAGAACCAGTACTTCATTTGTCTGTTCTGGGCTACTGTAGAATAGTAGTCCTTATGAATATTATATTCTGTGAACAGAGCCCCATCAATGTGGCACACTGGGCATTTAAGTCAAAGAAAACTGAAGGGAAACAGTTTGGAGAGTAGAAAAAGAGAGAGTACACAATTCAAATCACTCTCTTAAAATAGTTTTGATGACTCATCCTGCACCCCTCCCATCCTATCAGAGCTTGTGGGACGTAGTAGCTGGAGGACTGTTTGGATATCAGATTTCAAAGCCTTGTTTACATTGCTGAAGAATGGAGGTGAGATTTAATGGATTCAGTTCTCCCTCGTTCTCCACCTCCTGATCTAACAGGTGAGGGAGGTGTGGGTGGAGGCCGACGTTACTATGACTTTAGAGCAGGTGGTGCCCGGCTCCAGATCACTGTGGTTCTCCACAGACTCTGTGCTTGCCAAGCCAAATCCCTCTGGAGAAGATAACCTATCCAAATACTCTGTTTCACCATAGAGGCTAAATGCACAGCTATCATATCAAGGGTACTGTTAACATGAGTCAATAATCAGCAAATAAAAAGATCATAATAATTTCAACATAATTAGGCCCGACAGTGATTTCCTGTCAGCTTTGTGGTCAAACCTGCAGGATAGTGAATTTATGAAGCCTTTTAAAGGCGACATGTTCCCATGCAAGAACACAAAGCAACAATGTGTTAGTCCATCTCACCACTTTGTGGTGGGTGTATGTGTGTGTGTGTGACAGAGGAAGAGAGACATGTCTTTGATGAAGGGTTACTTGTTGTGGTGCTATTCATTTAGTCCAGATCTTCCCACTGCAGAGCGCTCTGGACGGCTTGTAGCGGCTCCCAGCAGCAGGATCAGCCTCTTGGAGATTGCCACACCGCTCAGTCTGCCATTTGTGCGAGTATAATGCATGAAATTAGTGGTTTGTGTGTCGTGTCTAGTTCAGGTCGTTGATTAACGGATATTTTTGTTGGTGGGCGGTCCGGATTGGGTCTTGTAACGGATCCTGTGGGCGGGGGTCTTAAAAAACACATCTATCCACAACTATCTAACCACAACTATCACTAGGTTTCCTCTTAGTGGGGGGAAAATGTCATGCATTTTTTAAAAGTTTGATAACTCACCACTGACAGCTGTCTGTTTTTAATAGATTTTGTACAACAATGGAGCTCTATGACAGAAATGAGACTATGAAAGCATCACGTATAAACACACACTTCAGTCTCTTTAACCTGCTAGAGACAGGCTGATTCTACGTGACCCTGCAGACACAGCTCATTCTTCAGCCAGAAACAAAACCTACAACAACAACTTCAACTGCACCCTGAGGGCTTTCTGAAGGTATTAACCTTTATTCTAATGAAGCTGCAATCGGCAGTTGATGCGACAGCGTAATTAAATGTGTTCAGAGGTTATGGATTGCCTTTAAGAACATTGTGACTCGTCAGCCAGAGGCGTCTGTGTAGGAACAACACAGTCATTTCATTTGAATGTTTTCACCACTAACACTGTTGGTCTGAAGAAGAAAAACAACTCCGTCTACACAGCACTGTGACAGATTGGAAACTGCTGCTGGTACCAGCACAATACTGTGGAAAACACACTGCTCTGGTACTGAGCTGTGCGTGTGTATGTGTGTGTATGTGAGTGTAGATTGGTCAAACTCTTGAGTCAGCACTAACAGTTTTATTCTCCACCTCCTGCCTCAACACACACCATAACTTTCTAGCAACAGACACACACACACAGACACACAAACAGACACACACAGACACACACGCGCACACACACAGACTTGAGCAGCAGGCTGGCCCACTAAACAGTGACTTCATTGTACAGTTTATGCCAAACAGATTGTAGCCCCCTCCCTCTCCCTCCCTCCTCTCCCTCCCACCCTCCTCTTCCTCCCTCCGGTCTTCCTGTCCAACTGGAAAAACAGAGAGGGGAGTGGCCATGGCTTCACTGCTCCGAGTGTGTGTGTGTGTGTGTGTGTGTGTGTGTGTGTAAGAGTGTGTGTGAGAGAGAGAGTCGGACTGTTTTTACTGCTCTGTGGGGTTCAAAGGTCTCCAGAAGAATAGGCGGCTCTGTGCGGGCATGGGTGATTTAAGAATGGAGGAATCTGTGTGTGTGTGTGTGTGTGTGTGTGTGTGTGTGTGTGTACTCTGCAGTTAGTATTGCCAGACGAGAGTGAGGCTCCCACTTTCCTTCACTTCAGATGGCTGCAGTTACTGCTGATGTGGTGTGCTGGGAAAGTGTAGGAGTGGGAGTGTGCGGTCTGGCAGTGTGTTTGTTATTTTGAAATGGAATAAATATATATATATATATATATATATATATATATATATATATATATATATATATATATATATATATATATATATATATATATATATATATATATATATATAGATGTAGATGAAGCCATGAGACCTAGGGCTGATGGTCATTGTAGGCATGGCTCGACCACCATGCTGCCATGGTGTGGTGTGGTGGACTGATGATTGAGTTCTGAGATCACCACAGAAGAAGAAATCCTAACTAATACTAATAAATCCTAACCCTAAGTTCCAGGGAATTTTGAAACTCTACAGAAATGGTGATTTAATTTATATCAAGATAAATGCTCAGCTGATATCAGCTGTTCTAAATAATTTGTAGACTTTTAGACTCTTAGATTTTGCATGAACATTTCAACCAACGAGCACTGAGCCTCCAGTGTTTCTCTGAGTTACACACACTGTCTGCTGACTGTCTGATAAATATTCTGTATGCTGTGAACTTTTGCACACTACCTGGTGAATACTTTGCATGAATCTGCATAAAACTGCTCAGCTCTTTTCATTTTAAGAACATAGTGTACAGATATTATGTGAATTTTATCTTCCATATATTTTTTACTTGTTTATTATGCACCAAAACACCAACACTAATTCCTTGTATGTGAAAATCTATGATTCTGGTTCTGATTCTGCTGTCCGTTTGCTCTCCTACCACACTGCCAATCACAGTTTTCCTGCAACTAATGACAAAAAACAAAACTCAAACTTAAAAATCATTTATCATAGTTCAGCTTAAGTGAACACCAGGGCAACTTCATGTAATACAACCAAGCTCAAAGAATATTCCAACAGAACAGTGTTACAGTGTCGATCACATCTGTTTGGACAGTGTGGAACATTTGCGGTAGCAGACCATGACCAAGTCAATGCACTGGCCACAGTGGACAGCCACAGAAAGTGCTGCACACATTCAAAGCATGAGTCACGGGAGGACACGGTAACAGTGGACCTGATTTTGATTGGCTGCAAACAAAAGAAAAAACAAAAATAGAGCGTCTCTCTTGGTATTTGAACAAACTGATGACTGATGGTGAGAGTGCAGAACACAGTCTTCCCATCTGGTTGACACTGAGTGGAACACAGTGTTCCAGCCAGCACAATACAACAAGCTGTGTTCAGCTGCAGAGCGCCGACAGACACACACACACTCTCACACACTCACACACTCACACACTCACACACTCACACACACACACACACACACACACACACACACACACACACACACACACCCCATATTAATGAAACTATACATCCCTGTGAATTACTGCCAATTTTGAAGCTACAGTGTGTGGGTGTGTGTATCAGTCAGTATTAATGTGTGTGGATGCATGTATGAGTCAGTGATGAGCAGTCATGTGTAAAACCACTCCAGACCAGGCCAGACTGCGGCTGCACGTGTTGGCTTTATATTCACATTAAACCCTAGCTGGGTCCGATCCATATGGAACACAGTGCCCGACCCGGACTGCTCTCCGGAGCCAACAGCGCTCCATGGCTGCAGTATCCAGCCTAGAACTAATTGTGAATGACTAATTCTTCATTAGCAAACGAGATCCAGTTACAATATGTACATCTGCCAAAAAAAAAGCACCAGATTCATAGCTGCAGAATCTTTTTATTCACATCAAGACAAGAGGTAGCTTTGTTTTTTCTATTTCATACTGTTAGCTGTTCTGACAGCCAAACAGCTCATCTCTGCTGCATTTCTGCTTTAATTAGCTGTCTCTGTGAAGTGCTTTCAGTTTCACACCATTTTACAGATAACTGAGATCAACTGAGGTGAACACTCGGTGTCATGTCCTTGTGGATACAAATTCAGAGAATTCAGAAGCCTTACTGGAAGAAGATATTGGAACATATGTGCTTTAAATCAGTGATTATTCTGCTTTATTTTTGTAAAAGCTTCAGAGTAACATTTCACTGGTTTAAAACTTGAAACTGAAACTTAATAAACTGTAAAATAGCAAACTGGCATTTATATACTTCAAACCAGTTAAAACACATCAGTCTGTGATTCATTTAGAGGTGTTGGTAGGTGGATTTTGTTACTTTAGGGTGGAGCTAGTATTGTGGTTTTCCCCCCATGTTTCCAGTTTTTGTGCTAAGCTGCTGGCAGCAGCTTCAGCATACTTCCCCAAATGTCATTCTATTCCTTTGGTTACTTAATGTAACAAAGTGAGCAGCGATCGAGCACAGCAAGCTTACAGTGTGAGTGTGATTATTACCTGATATGGTTGGTAGGCTGAATGGTCAGACAGGAAGTCCAGCTGTCGGTCTAATAAGAATTCCACTGCTGTTACTGGCGACAACAGGCTCTTCCCCACCACTGGCTTAAATGCCTGCAAACATAAAACATAAAACAACATGGTCAGCAACAGCACAGCAACAATTACACAACAACATAATGATATCAGCATGACAGCTCTTTTCTGATCCAAACCTCACATCACAATCAATTCAGGAGTTTGTAGATATGTAACAGAGCTGCAGTGCTCAAATGCCAGAGAAAACAGAGGAATGAAGAGACATGAATGACAGCAGAAATGAGATTAGAGGGAGGAAACGCTCAGGCAGAGAAGGAAGAGAGGAGGAGAGAGGGATGGAGCAGAGGAGAGAAGGAGAGCTCCAGAGTGATGAATAAATTAATGAGTAGAGGAAGTCTGACAGTTCAAAGGCAGTACACTCCACTTTGATGTTGCCTTTACACACACGCACACACACACAGTCAGTGATGTCTGTCAGCCTGCGGCCTAAGCTCAGCTGTTACTGCACTGTCTTCGTGTCTCCTCCTCCTATCCGTGTAGTGATGCAGTCGCTACAATTCCTCGTCTTAAGGTTTCTTCACCACCACATCACACCGCTTCTTATTTCCTGTTTTACCACCTGATATGAACAGATAGAAGCAGACAGCCACAGCAGTTGGCAAGTGCATGTTTGTGTGTAAGGTGTGTGTGTGTGTGTGTGTGAGCAGACGTCGGTGCTGCTGTGATTTATGGTTACATAACAACAAGGTCAGTCTGATAGAGAGATGAGAGATTAGAGGTGAGAAACATGACCGCTGTGAACCCCCTCCCTTACACACACACACACACACACACACACACACACTGTGTGTGCAAGCAAAACATGATAGTGTGTGTGTGTGTGTGTGTGTGTGTGTGTGTGTGTGTGTGTGTGTAGCTCTATTTCTGTGTGTCACATATCACATTTCCAGCCTCCCGTGGCAGCATGCAGCTGGCAGCACAGGCCACACGACTGGCTATCGTTGTGGAAAGCATTTGTGTTGATTTCAAAAGTCTCTTCTGTCCCCCTGAGTGTGAGACCAGTGTCTCACTGTAGGGAATCATTAGAACAGTTACAGTTCTGATGGTATTATGGAGGATGATGATGATGATAACATGGAACATTTTCACCTCTCTGCTTGCACACATGAGTCTAACACTGTCCACGTTTGTGATTCTGATGTTGGTGCAGGTTTGTCTTCAGCTCTTCCACATCCATCCATCCCTGCATTAAACACTGGATTTACAGGAGCTCCAAAAACACAACACAACACAAGAGCAGCATGGATCCTCTGCATTACCAGTGCTGACCATCAACGTATCATTTGGTTTTACTGATGAATTATGGCTGCATTATTACTGCTGCATCCACACACATAATGTTTGCTCTGTGTAAAGATATGATTGGTGGTGAATCATAGAGTGAACAAAGGGCCATCCAGCAAAAAAACAAGAGTCATGATCAATTTTCTGCCAAACCCTAACAACGTCCAGCAAGCAGCTGCTCCTGGTAGATCACAACACGACCATTAAAGCTGTAAAATCCTGTCTCACGGAATGATAGAACCCTGTGCATGGACTGGTTTCTAAAACTGGACTTTCATTGTCTCACCTGCACAGGAAGCAACACACTCCAGGATTACATAGAACACTGTGGTAAACCACATGGTTCGACCATTCTCATATGTAAATGAAGTACTGGTAGAGGCTCTGGCAAGGTTTACAGCATGTTAATACAGAACACATGAAGTAGGTTTATTACCATGACAACTGTGAAAGCACAGTAATGGTAAAGCTCTGTAGAAAGGATGCATGTCAGACCTCGGGGGAAGAGAATGACTCAACTCTACACACACTTTTCTAGATTGAAACTATGGCGTCATTTCAGTGCCAAAATCTGCGCGCATAAAAACCATAATCTCTGCATGCTCGCCGTCACTCTCTGCACGCTCGCCGTCACTCTCTGCGCGCTCGTGGTCTCTGTGTATACGCTCGCTGTCACTCTCTGTGCCTTCTACTCGCTCGCCTTTGCTGAGTTTTGGCACTTTGGGTGCGGGTATTGAATACTCAATTTTTACTCAATTTTGTATAATGTGGTCATAGAATAAGCAATGTATTGTGACTGGGGGGATAACACAGCGTATCTATGTATACACATGCTAATGCTGCATTCCATTTGCCCACAAATGGCCAACATGTACGTAATTCATAAGAGGTAAACCAATCACCAATCACATGGAGCCATATGCTGGATTCCACACTCCCTAATCTGAGACTGGGTTGGGTCAGGGATCCAGTGTCATTCTCGGTCAGGTGCCTCAAGGTTGCAGGTTCATTCATGACAACCTCTTTACTTCATTTGCACTCCTTGGTGAAATGACAAAAAGACCAATGAGGCATTGTCTGTTCGATGTCCCATTCAAGCCACAGAAAGACTGCATGAAGTTACCCTGGGAAACCTCTCAGGTCCTGACCCAAGACAAGAAGTTGCTGGTCTGTATTTTTGATAATGTAGGCCAAAGTCACATTCTAGTGGCTACCAGTGACAGAATTGTACATTTGTTAATAACTGGAATGGAATATATAAGAATTTTTATGACTGCATAGGAGGAATATGTTAATGTAGTTGATACAACACCTTATCCACCCAGTCATAATTGTGACCAAACATAAAACACACTTTTTCACCTATTTTCCCCTAAAAACTTTTAAAATAATGGTTGTTTTTTTCTTAAAGGGTTACTAATGACACGTGATTTGGATATTTTTATGTCTAGTTAAAATTCAGGACTAAACAGGAACCTCAAGTTGAGACAAAACAAGTTGTCAGTCATGTGTCATGATGTTCCCTGACACTGTCATCGAATGGTAGATTTACACAAGGAAGATCATGTGATATGATAGAAAGCTCGACAACAGCAGCTGCTCCTGGGTTTTGTGGTGACTGCTTCTGTCAGCTGCCACTGCCAAAGGCTAAAAATGAACTTACACACTGAAACAGGTCTTTCTGCTGTTAGGGCTGCCGTCAACGAGGAAAAGTGAGCAGTGTGATTCACTATGATTTTCAGGAATGATCCACGTCATGGCTAGACTTATTGTGCACTGGATACTCTAAATCACACCGAGCCGTCATTGCTCGGATTCTTAGTCATCCAATGTCCATCTTTGGAAACAAAGTTTTGTATGTCTTCTTAAATTTGTAGACCAACATCGTCAAACCAGACTTTGCTAATTGATGACAGATCCACAAGTCCACAAAAAGATACATTCACACAAGAGGGCTTTCATTTAAGTACAAGAAGAAACTGATAGATGGTGAAAATAAGAGACTTCCATTACTGAAGATCTAAACTCAGAGCATGGCTGCCATCTGTGAATCCCTGCTCCGATTCCTCTCTCTCTCTCTCAAACTGAGAGGACATGACAGTTTCTCCATCCCCTCTAAAATGACTTGTCCACACACACACGCACACACACACGCACACACACACACACACACACACACACACACACACACACACACACACACACACACACACACACACACACACACACACACACACACATCCCACTCAACCACAATTGGGTCACATCTGCCATAGTGTGCCAGGAAAAAGCCTTCTGTCACTGCGTATTTCCAGACAGGCAGCAGGAGAGACACATTCACTTCCTGTCAACACACAACACATTACAACCAGTGGACCTCCACAGAAACTAATTCAAACTAATGCGAAGACCACCAAAGACATATGACAAAGCACTTTTACCCCCCCCCACACACACACACACACACACACACACACACACACACACACCAAACACACACCCACAGGCAGTAAGAACATGAGGAGGACAGACATGAGAAAATGCCATTCTGAGAAAGCAGATCACATCCTCCGCTGTCTGGTGTATGAGTGTGTGTGTGTGTGTGTGTGTCTGTGTGCTTGTATGTATGTGGTAAATAATTGATAAGGAAAGTGCAGCAGAATGTAAAAGAGATGGTGAGGGGTTGATGGAGCTCATGCATCACTAAGTGACCTAGAGAGACTACCCCCAAGACACACACACACACACACACACACACACACACACACACACACACACACACACACACACACACACACACACACACACACACACACACACACACACACACACACACACACACACACACACACACACTAAAGCTATCCAGGCAATTTATGTGATGAAGGTCAGAGAGAGAGGGAGAGAGAGAGAGACAGAGAGAGATAGAGAGAGAGTATTGTATAGATCTGGTCTGGGAAACATTAGGAGAAGGGAAGAAGCTTTTTTGACAGAATCAGAGAGACACGAGAAGCTCTTTCTCTGCTGCTTGGTGTCATCTGACATGGATGCTGCTATCAGGGTGTACTGGGTGCTCATTCAGGGGCCCAGGAGGTTACAAAGTCATTGCCTGTACAAATGAAATTAAACAGGAATGTCATATGATGATGCAGGTAGAGCATCCGCCTCCATCCATCTACATTTTGATTATACACTGTTGCCCATAGAGTTGGAATAAAATATTTTTACCTCTTATTTTGAAATGATTGTGACAATGTCATTCATTCTTGAAAACTTCCAAACATATCACAGTGAACATTAAACCACAATTAACCTGATGTGTATGAACAGGAGTAGAAAGAGGAATGTGTCTGAAAACAAAATGATTCCAACTTTATGGAGAACAGTGTACATGTAACCAAAGTGTCACTACAGAAAAGCTCATTCTGAGAACAGAGGCAGTGGGGGTTTATTGATCAGTATGGGGTGTCAGCTCACAGAAGCAGGTATCTAACTGACAGAAGCACGGGCAGTGTTTTGCCCAAGGCTAGGAGTTGGTTTGGTGAAGCGTAACGCCATAATTGCAGTGGATAGTTCCAGCAAGCGGGCTAACAAGAAAAGATGTGAAGATAAAGGGGCGCAAGAGACGTGACATCACTACCAAACCTGCTAAACAAGCACTATGGAACGTTAATAAAGAAGAAGAAAAGCAGCTGGATGGTGACGGCAGGAGAGAAAACCAGAGAGCTCAGAGAGACCGGAAGGCATGAAGGCTACAATAGACCTTGTTTCGTTTCCCGATTACAGCTTACAGATAGTTTCATTATCAGGACACACACATGTGGTGATGTCCTTTCTTCTGCACACAACAGTTTCCTGTGACATTTGACCATTTGATGTCATTTCTCCATAACCTGCGAAAAAAAACATCCAAAATGGTCGACTGTTTGTAGAACGAGTCGTGGAGTGGTGCCGCACTGATGATCAGTGCTCTCTAAGTGGGTCACAGTACAACAGCTCCTTTCCAAGACAAATACACACACGCAAACACACACGCATATGCACGCACACACACACACACACACAGAGGTTGTGTTCTAATCTGCTTATTGCTTTCATGGTAAATGATTGGAGGTGTCAAAACACTGATGCTCACTCACTCACTCACTCACTCACTCACTCACTCACTCACACATATACACACACACACACACACACACACTACAAGGTAATCTATGCATACAAGCACACACTGTCTGAACAGTGTGATCTGACTGGCTGGTCAGTAAATAATGAAACAACACGGAGCTTGATTCAATTCAACACTTGTACAAAGCTCAACAAACGTCAGCTTGACGCTCAACATTTCAATTATTATTAACTCTGGATGATGAATTATGAAACAATTTAACACAGCCAGCATTAGTCTCAGGTACTGTTTCAGAGAGCGACATTTTATTTCATGGCCAGTCTTTAGTGTGCGAGCACAGCAGCTCAGTGTGCGGTGCAGCTATATGAGGGATGAATGACACATCTCAGCAGGGTGAATAGAGCTAATGTTTCTGCCTGTGCCAGCCCCTCCATCAGACAGGTGGCTGAGTGCTTTTCCTCTGTGCCACTCTGCCACCCTTAAGTTAGTCTACTCTACAGGGAACCAGGCAGCAGCTGGAGTTCTATTCCACACAGCTACTGCAGCTGGCAGCTCCACAGTACACGCACAGTCCTACACAGGAACACGCAGACAAAAGAAGACTTTCATTTTAGAAAATGATCCTAAAATGTAGGTCAGACTCAAGTTCAAGAGCAAATATCAGAGCGAGTTCACTTTGAATGAAGCAAAGACTCACGGAGCTCATGATCTGTCCCAAAACACACAAAGACTGAAAAGATAAAAAGATGAAACATCACACACCTCGACCACTCACTCTGCTTTCTGTTTGTTTGTGGTTTCATTTTGTCTCTAACCCCAACCTGTCAGGTTTTTACTTCATTTGTTAAATATGAACTGTTTATTATTATATTAGGATATTTTACACTCACTGAAATCATCACCATTCACTGGGAGCCATATAATAATATATATGAGTCAGTGAGTCTCCAGTAACTTCTGTTATCTGAATGACTGACAGATTATCTTGTCAGTAATTATGTCATCTTGTCAGGGATATGGTTAGCGGTGATTCAATAATGTATCTGGGGAACTTGACTGATTTAAAAATAGAAGAATGGACAAACTGACACAGCAGAGGCTGACCTATAGGTCAAGCTCCAAAACCAATGGATCAAATGCTTCCCATCATGCAACTAAAGGTGTCTGTTGTTAGATCCTCTCTGTACACACCCATATCTTTTTAAGTCTAACTGAAGATGAGCTCCATGAAACATTACACAACTGTTCTGACGGGCTGAGGACTGCTCCATGTGACAGGTCAAATCAGACCAGTATCTGTGTGAAGAGTGCAGGGCTCAGCTGAGCATCAGGAGCTACACAAACTACATTAGCTGTGTAGGTGCACAAGTCACATGATGGATCTGACTCTGTCTCTGAAAAAGCAGATAACCATCATCACTGTGAGCAGTATCGCATATGATTATGAATCAAACATGAAATGATATAACAGAGAGACGGAGAGGCCTCCCACGCATTAAAACACGCTCAGTGTGATTCCAGAGTTTGAGGAAGATTTGGCTGTTGATGACACTGAGCAGGCTCATCATGGAAAATCCCATTTTGAGGAGAAGAACTAAGCACAGCAAGAATTCAAAGTGAGTTTGGTCTCTTAAAACTACAAGATTGTTCTGTTAATAAAGTATGAAATGTTTCTGTGATAGCTCTCATGACTCGTCTGCCCTTCAACAAACACTACTAATTATTACAAGCTGGGATTTGATAAAGCTGTGCTGTAGATAATAGGTTAGTAGTACAGACGATGCAGCTAGATCACCTTCAGAGACCGCTACAGGCTACACACCCCACACACACACACACGTCGACATCTAGGATAGAACAGATTAGAATGACCATACAATCTATTCTGGGAAATGTCCACAGTTTCCAGGCAGTTTGTTACTTCATTCCATCCTGTTCAGCCTCGTGGATCAAATCAAACTCAACTCTGGCTTTAAGTGAAAAACAGCTGCGATCTGAGCTCCAGCAGACGATAGAAAACTGTAACATTACCTCTCTCTCCTCCGTCTCCAAGCAACGTCAAGGAGTAACGGCTCTGAAGAAAAACACTTGACAAAACTAGCTTTGATCCGGGGAGCAGGGGAGAGGCAGGAAGAAAGAAAAGAAAGGATGCCGAGGGTTAAAAGAAAAAAGAAAAAAAGAAAAAAGAAAGAAGGCACGTCGAGAGAGCGAGAGTGTGGTTTCTTCTTGTGGGAAGAAAAGACAGATGGCCAAGAGGGAGAGAAAGCAGAGCAGAGGACGAGCTACACAGCCGACATTTTAACTGCTGCTGACGCAAGGAGGGAGAGAGAGGAGAGAGGGAGGGACGGAGGCAGGGCTGGCCAACACACACTTCCTCCCTCTCTCTCTCTCTGTGTTACGCAGGCTCTCTCTCTCTTACTCACCATGCTCTCTCTTTCACTTCCTCTCCCAGCCTCTCAGCTCTCTCTCAACATATAAACATGTCTCACTTCCACTCCTCTGCTTCAATTCAGCTTTATTGACACTCGTTTCCTCACACACGCGTCCCACGCTAACAGCTCTGCATTAAGACAACACAGCAGAGTCTGAGTCTTAATCTTAAATTTTCTTATACAGCTTGTGTATTGTGAGCATCATTTATCTAATGAAAGTAAAAGAGTTGATCTTATTAACTGACTCTAAACTATTTAAATCCATCTTCACACAACTGGCTGCTGTTTGCATTCTCATATATGTATATACCATAGTTCATACTGTTCAGTCATGTCCATTGGCTCACTATATAAAACATTCATTGACTGATTGAGTGGGGTTGTACTATAATTATGTTGATAAAAAACAATATTTAAAGCTGCACTTAACATTTTAGGACTGGACATAATTATTTTCATTATCCATTAAACAATTTTCTTATTCAATTAATTATGTGCCCAATGTGACGTCCTCAAATGTTTTGTTTCATCCACAACCCAAAGATATTCAGTTTGAGAAGCTGAGATCAGAGAATTTCTGAAAACATGAGTCCAAAAATCTAAATATTTAACAATTCATTTAATAGATGACAACTAATTGATTACTGGACACTGTACACGGATGTGTGGAACATAGAGGGACATCAGTGTTGAACACTGCAGAATTACAGAATGTTGAAAGTGATTAAAGGGTAGTGGTGTCACACTAGAGTGGAGACTGAAAGGAGGTGAAGGAAACTGCCTAATCACGCGATACATCCTTCTGAGGTCAGTGCATTCTTAGTCACACCTTCAGCACACTTCCCCGGAAAAAGTAGAGAAATGCTGCGGCGTGCCTTGTGAGTAAAGTTCGAGATATGACCTGTTGTCCTCTTCTATTTTTACAGTGAACACGGGTTCAGCTTTTCTTCTGAGGAACTTCCAGAGACAGACTAAACTTGAAGTTCTTACAGCAACAACCATAAAGGTTGCATCATTCACACAACTGTCAGCACTGGTTTATCACAGTGTCGCGGATGAATGTGTGTTTTAACGTGTGGTAACACACACTGACAGCGCAAACACCATCTTTGGTGAGTGCGGCCACTGTGGTTGTTCTCGTCTGTCGCAACATTAGCTGACAGGAGGGATTATTATTCATGAGCTCAGTTAACACCACCAGTGTACTGCTCTAATCCAACCTATGAAGCTAATTGGTCAACTTATGATTCAAACTTCACACCGGTGTTACATCTATGTGTGACTGAACCACCTCCTTCTGCGGAATTCTATTTGATTGGCACAAACTGGAAATTCACTTCAAATAAGTCATCAATAATTACTTCAATATTTATTGATTCTTGCAGTAGTAAAGGGGATTAAAGACAAATGATATAAGGGTACCACCTCAATAAACAAAACTCAAAGTGGAATGAAGTGTCAAGGACACTTACTGATGCTTTGTTTCTGGAAATCTGCCTCAGGCTTGAGGTACTGAATGCTACTGAGCAGCTGGAGGACATTAGAGGGAAAAGCAGCAAATATATTGTGTATAAAATCTGATCCAGTTTCAACAAAATCACTGAATAAAGTTCTTAAGTTGTGCTTTTGTACAGTAATCAGTGAGCCTCGGACATAGGTGACCGTAGCAGCCCTCACAGTCACTCATAGACTGGATCATACAGGAAGCACTCGAAGAGCGAAAGCATTTCATTGGACGTAAAATTAGTACACGCCCCTGAGTGCAGGATGACATAATCAACGACTTTTTATGGCTCATCATAAAATGACAAACTCTAAAATACCATGAAGAAAACATGAAAACATGACTTTGTGTCAGTGTTGGACAGATACTGGAGGACAGACGGGACAAAAACTTTATGGAGACTTTACATAGACCTGGCTGCCCCACTGTTGAACCCTGACACACACACACACACACACACACACACACACACACACACACACACACACACACACACACACACACACACACACACACACACACACACACACACACACACACACTAATCCATCACCTTTGAACTCATCAGCTGACCACAAACCAGCTCTGATTAATCTGTTCATCACTCAGCAGATTTAAACTCTGATACTGTACACACACACACACACACTCTTAGACACACTGAGTTGTGCAGTAATATCCTGCAGTCCATCTGCCACACTGATACAGGATTTAAGATAGTCATTCATTCATTCACACACACACACACACACACACACACACACACACACACACACACACCTGCTATTAAATTACTCACAAATAATCATACACACAACAAAATCACAACCACTCAGGCTGTTTGAATAACACACATGTGTAGAGTACAGTGTGGTAGTGGTAGGTACAGTATGACACTGCCATCATAGAGTAGGGGCCTTGAAGGAGTGTGAACTAAAAAGGAGTATAAAAGGAGGACAGAAGCCCCCTGTGGTGTGCTGCTACTGTCTGTTAGAGGAAGAGACATGAACTGCTTCTGTGCAGGGACACAAATGTTTTCTCTGCAGCCTTCGCTGCCATAAAGGTAAGCTATTATTACACATGCACACACACATCCACAGGAGGCAGGAGATTACACTAGACCAGCTCCATCTGTTCAGGGGGAGAGACAGAGGAACAGAGGGGAGGGGGGGGATTTATTGACCCAATTTCCACTAAAACTACACCTTACATAGTTGCCTGGTTTACTCTCTGGGTGGCTAAGGAGCCCACAAGCAAGGCACAAGCCCCAGACTGAAGCAGTGAGTCTGTGGAGGTGGATGGACTCCACAGCGTGAGACGAGTTGTGTTATAGATGTTCTACAACAGTGGACACAGTTTAGAGAGACAGCTTTCAAAAGGAGAGAACACACACAGTGCGCGCACACACACACACACACTCTCTCCTTTGTTCTCCTGTCATCACAAACAGATCCAGTACAGTGACCAGATAATAAGATGCCTGCTGATATCTATTTGTGTATATATGTGTGTGTGTGTGTGTGTGTGTGTGTGTGTGTGTGTGTGTGTGTGTGTGTGTGTGTGTGTGTGTGTGTGTGTGTGTGTCATTTTACAAATTGGGCCATTGTTGCTAGGTAACATGGCACGATTTGAGAGCAGTGTGTATCAGGAAAGAGAAGTCACATATTACACACTTCAGTATGTTTTAAGGTTGTCACAATATCACAATTTAAACGTTGATGCAACATTACTAAAAAGATACACGGTATGAAAAAGTCACGTCTTTGGTTAAAAATCACAACCTGCCCTGAAAATCTGATTGTAGATCTGTTTTTTCCTACAGTGCTGATACTATTGCATGATTGTATTGTATCATTTTAAACACGCAGATTGAAAACATATGGCTGTATTGATACTTTTGACAACCTTAGTCTGTTTTATTCTGTATCAATGATTCAGAATAATTCTCTCCAGCTCTTCATCAAATATGTCCTCTTTAGAGTGGCCAAAGTGGACACTTTTTGCTGTGGTCAATGTTAAACAACAAGTTTGAAGCCGAATGGTAAAGCACATATTTTGATGTATGACCGCAGGAACTCCAGATCAGTGCAGGAGGTCTGCTCTGCTGGAGTCTATCTGCTACTTCAATATGGACATCTTCTTCAGTTGTGTGAGGCAGCGGCTCATATCACTTTTATTGTCTTTGACTGTCAGCAGATTTATGTTGACAAATGTAATGGCTAGTGCACACGCTGCCCACTGTGGAACCTGAAAACGCTGTAACAATGCTACAGTTTAAGACCTGCAGACAGATGGACAGACAGACTGAGGGACTAATCTGTGGCTCAGGCCTACAAAGTAAAGTCTGTCAGTTTTCACAGTTATCTAACTGATCAGGGATCTGCCAAGGTGGTACAAGTATAATGCAAGATATTTGTAGTCATTTCAAGTTTATTACCAATATGAAACTATAGTGTGACGGAGCAGTTGTTCCTTTCAAAAAACAACTGGATTCTAATTTGGTTATAAACTCCTACATGCTGCTCAGAGGCCTGAAGGAATTCTAGTAAAGGCAGATGACTCCCATTATACAGTATACCACAGCATGGTCATTGGTGTGTCTAAACAGAGCCGAGCTCCAGTGCACAGCACACCTCTGTCCAAGAAATACCAGAAGAACCAGCCACAGCAGTTCAAACTTCACCTAACAAGACATTTTATATTAGACCTGTTTGATTGTTCAAGTCCTGGTCAACTGTGGTCATAACCATTTTAAACCATCAATAACAAACTAAAAACAAATACTTTTTTCTATTTATTTTCAACATTTTCACACACATATTTATCTAAATCAGAGTTTCTCTCTACACTTTTCATTTCTCAGTCTTTCACCATCTCCCCACCTTCCCTCAGCTCTGTCACTTTCACCACGTAGACCAATCAAGATGTCGCTCTCACCAGCACATGCGATGTGAGAAAATCAGAGTTGAGGATGACGACACTTCACGCACGCTAACACAGACACATTAGTCTCAGAGGCCGACAGAGCTCTGTAAAAAGCCTTTTCACAGACGGATCGACCCGGCATTCCACTGACCCAAATACCACCAAACAAGACAATGTCACCCTCCAAACAATTTGCATGTTTAACAGAAGCCATGATTGTTGGAGAACTCTCCAGTTCGTCAACTGAGAAAAACACTTCTTTGTCAGGTTTGGATTTACAAGACGCTCATGACTAAACACTGTTCAAGACTCATTCTGACGACAAGACAACAGTGACAGTTCTCAAGCAGCTCTTTCTTTTGCACGATTTCTAACTTCTGACTGCCGATGATGTGGAGGAAGTCTTTGAAAACAAAAAAAACCACCTTATCGTATTACAAACTTTTCTACAAATAAACAGGTACACATCTCATTTTTGGTGGGATATCACAACAAGATAAAATACTACAGTTTGGTTATTAACAGGAAATTGTACACACATGACATCTATATATTCAGTCAATGCAAATATAAATGAATGGATAGCCTGTTCATAACAAAGATATGGTCACTGTTCTGGTGCTCTGAGCCATTTACACAGAATATAGAGAACATGAAGCAATAATACAAATTATGAAGAACACAGCACAGTCAAAGGACTAAGAAGAGTTAAATATTAAATGTTATTTTTTTTCCAGTCAAGTGGATCAGAGTCAGGTTTGATTTGGCCCAATACAACTTGTTTGAATTATTAGCAGTTTTTAAATAACAGCAAAGACTCTTAGCTGCCATGCAAGTAAGATGCTGTTGGTTCTTGTCTTGGCACTCCAGAACAGTTTTCACAAACCTGACACGGCTCTCTCGAACTTGAGCCAAACTGGCAATACTTAGTTGGAGTTTCACCCACACCCTCTCACACCACCCAACTAACTTCTGTTTTTAGGATTGCTGATCTGTTTGCTTGTGCTTCAGCTTATTAACTCTCTTTAAAGTGCCCGATCCGTACTGAGCATGTGCAGGAGAAGGACGCGACATGACTTACTGCTTAGCTACTTCCATCGACATTTGCCCCAGACAATCAGTAAGTCCTTATTGTTCTGTCCTGCTAAGACTGATGTATGTCTGCATACCGACACTTTGCTATAACATCCTGCAGCACCACTAACTCCTGTAAGTACTTACTTCAAGAGCCCCATCACCACCTCTGTGGGACTTACCATTCTAAACATCCCAGTAGTCCAAAAAAGGTGACAGTGGAGCACTTGGCCAATATTTTGAAGTGCACACATTCTGATTGTCATGTGTAAATCAAAGCAGCCTTTCTGTCACTCAGTCAGGTCAGCAGAGCATCACTGAATGAATCATCGCGCTCTGTGGTGTCTGTGTGTGAAGCTGTCAATATGTTTATGTGACACTCAGTGAGCCTGTGTGTGTATCTGACTGTGGACCAAACTGTGTGTATGAGTCTGAGACAGTGTGTGCACACATTAAGCAGTCATCATTAACCTCTCCAATATAACCAGAACACTAAACCCTGATCAATGTACAGCACATTTATCAGAAGTGAATCGCCTTTTTATCCCTGTGGTCATTTTACTGATTCTCTGTGGGAGAATGAGTAGAAAGCACTGAACAGAGACAAATGATACAAGCTTCTGATTCACAGATCATCAGGACTGGGAGGTTTGTTTTCAAAAAGATATTTTTAGCATTTCTTCAGGGATACTTGCATCAAATCCTCCGTGCTGGCAGCAGCTACACATAGAAACCTCCTCAGGAATTAATTTCTAAAAAATACAACACACACACACACACACACACACACACACACACACACACACACACACACACACATACACACACACACACACACACACACACACACACATACACACATACATTCTACATAAACAGGATCTGTGAAATTACAGTTTCTCTCTCTCCTTGTCTGTGTGTCTCTCTGAAATTAGGACAGAGGATAGCTCTGCCAGATAATGTTGGTGCGTAGCAGCACACGGGCATCCAACCAGAACGCAGCATGAGCTGTGTGTGTGTGTGTGTGTGTGTGTGTGTGTGTGTGTGTGTGTGTGTGTGTGTGTGTGTGTGTGTGTGTGTGTGTGTCAGCGAGAAGTGTGTCCCGTTAGTTTGAATGCTGGCTCTGCACCACTTGCCTTCACTACAGAGGTGGCACACAGACACACTATCATGTGGCCTCTCAGATCAGCAGCCTGTCTCCATTTACAGCAGGGATGACCTCCTCATTCTAACCTACAAGCTTTCCACTGGGCAACTCATGTATGTAAAGGTGAGATATATGACTTTAATCAGAGTTTATGGAATGTTTTCTATGGCAAACACAAGATAGAGCTGTAGTGACACAGTACATGTCTGTACATTCTACTGCTTTTTGTTAATCCAGTCAAATAAATACTTAACAAATAACAATTCAAACATAACCTAATACACCAAAAAGATTTCAACCTATTATCAGATTAGAAGCTGGAGACAAGATTAATCTGCATTTATATTTCAGTGATTAATGAATATCAAAATAGGTGCTGATGAATCTTCTCATTGACCTCCTTATCATTTGAGATTAAGTTTTGTATTTTAAATGAGCCAACACTAAATGTGTGCATCATGTTGGCCACTGTGCCAAATTCCATTGTTCTAGAATTTCCTGACTTCCACCCAACATTTTCCTGTCTGTAAGATGTCAGCTGACAGAGAACAATCACAGGTGGAAATTCAGCTCGTTGAGTTGCACAAAATCAAACCACACAGTGGATACGTTATGATCGAACGGGGAAGAAACAGTACTATACTTCTATAAAGTCAGAAATATTAGCACAAAATAAGTAAAAAAGTGAGGTTCTTAATAGTTCACTAGAAGGATGGAACCAGCAGTTATTGTAAAATTAAAATGAATAAAAATAGTCTTTAAAATGGCAGATAATGGTGTTTAAATGTCCATCACAACTTTCTATATCCCAATGTGACAAATTGCAAAACAAGCAAAAGGATTTTCTATTAATAGTCACATCAGGCAAAATGATGCAATGAATCCTTGATATATTTGTTATCTGCTTAAAAAAAAAGCCAAACACATCAAATGATGAAATATTGAAGCTCTTGATTGAGACACTGGTGGCACATGTTAACTGGGCTGGACACTAAGTCTTTTCAGTGACGCGTGTGAAGAAATGAAGTTTGTGTTAATGCAAAAGTATTTTTGTGGTCATGTGCTGACTTTGATAGAGAGACAAAATCTGTATTTACAGCAACAATGTCACATAATGGAAAAGTTCATGATGATCTGCATTAAAACTAGGCTTTATGAATGTGTAATGTTGTACTTGGTCACCTTTTGAAGTGTACCATTAAGACCTGAGCATGTTTTATTACATCCTACATCCTTTTCTTCATTCCCTATAAAAAGGAATGATGCAGCATGGCTGACACTCACTCTCTCCTCCATCCTCCCTCATTCCCTTTGTTCACTCTCTCCTTCCCTCTCTGTCCCCAGGTATCGGTCACTGGAATACACTTTGTGTCTTTGAGTCTACAGTGAGTGTCTTTAATGACTTCACACATAGAAATGATGTAATATCTGGATCAGAGATGAAACTGCGTGCGCATTCACGCACACACGCACACACACACTCACACACTCACACAATCTCTCCTATCAGTCTTCCTCTCTGCTGGAGTTCTCTGTGGTGTCAGATGAGATCTGATCCCATGTCAAAGCTGAAGGAGGCCAGAGCAGAGAACACCCACGTCATGTACGGGCTGCCAATGATCGATAACAACAGAGTTTTCTGGCCTGACAGGGAGAAAGAAGGCAATGCTGCCATGACATGAAAATGAAATATTTGTATTGTATTGTATCCCAACCAACAAGAACAGATCCACCCAAACAAGAGGACTCCTGCGTTTTGTTAAAGATGGCTGATGTTATTAGCACGTTTGCCAAGAAGTCATGCAACAGTGTTGCTTCATTCTTTCCTCCTGCTGGAGTATAATGCAGGCATTCCTCTTCAGTAATGGAGTCACATCACAGGCAGAGGTCTCTACTGATCAGTGTAACATAAAGCTGTTGGATCAGTGTGGAGAAGCCTGAAGTCACCCCCTCCTCTTAAGCACAGTACAAACACAACAGTGAGGCAGATAACTAGATAAACACAGCCACTATCAGCTTTATTAGCTCCACTAATGGGACAGTCTAAGCAGCCGGACACTCACTGTCAGCTTTGACTAATGGGCCAAAAATTCTGCGGCGGGCATGTGTGTGTGTGTGTGTGTGTGTGTGTGGTAAACAAGCATCTGATCAACTAAATGAGCAAAGAGCTACTAACTCATGCACCATGGCCTACAAATTGCTAAGTAATAGAGATGGGAAATTGTTTCAGTTATTGCATTTCTTACAGTGCATCATGAATACAGTAATATAATTGTGTTCAAAGTAATAAAAATATCATACGCAGTCTTTGTTTAGGAGCTTTTGCACACACACACACACACAACAGAAAACAGAGCCTGCCCTGCTCATTAAAGTCATGAAGTCCTTTCTGTCTGTGTTTTTAACCTAGTAACTATTTTTATTTGATTTCTCACAAAATGTCTCATACTAAAGTGTGTCAGCATTACATAGAATAATAAAGGATTTCATCCATTTGGAGGTAAACATTCACGAGAAAAGAAGTGACATGTTGCTTTACCTGATAAGACATGGAAGACTCGACGCAGGAAGAGCAATAAAGTCTCATGTAATATAAAGCTGAAGTACTAAAATGAAATCAGATCATCATCACTACAATCTCAATGCCAACTGTCACTGTCTGTAAGATTTGAAGCTTTGTCTCCTGTCAAATACATTAAGTCAACGGCTGAGGATACACAGTGTGTCAACATATAATATCAATGTGGAAGTGCCAAAAAAAAGTTCCTCTTGTCGTCCACTTGAGGCTGGCTGCAGAAGTGAGTCAGTCTCCATAAGTCACCATGTTAAAATGTCCATCTTCACAGCAGAAATAAACATGTTTACAGCCTGGTACAAAAACAGTTTTGGTCTCTATAGCTAATTTCCCCGTTCATGACAATTGTACTGAGGGCAAATCTCTCTCTCTCTCTCTCTCTCTCTCTCTCTCGCTCTTGCTCTCGCTCTCTCTCTCTCTCTGATAGAGCGTTAAATGTCCAGCTCCACCTCTCTACTCCATTTTTGGATTCATGGTAGCTCCACACTGAGCTTCACAACAACTCTCCAGAATCCTGTGGGTGAGGTCACAGAGGCTACGTCCATGTTTTAAACTGTCTATGAACAGTCCAAGAAAAATGACACCCAATTAAAACATAAAAACTTGATGACAGGAATAAGGACAATGTTTTTAGTTTTAGGAGGTAGTTATGTGGGTTTTGCCAATATGAAGAAATTAAAGATAGAAGGAAGAATGCCTGTGATTGTGTATTAGTTGCCACGGGAAACTGAGCATGATCACAATTTGTATTATTTACTATCATAGCACACACTACAGCTCTGTGTTACATCACAACCTTATAACACATCCTGTATGTCGGCATAAAAGGTCTAAGTGTGTATGTGTGTGTGCACAGGAAAAAGATGTGTCATTACAGGCTACATGTCACACACAGATTGACAAGGATTGAGAGAGAATGGGTGAGAGTCTGAGTCACTGTGTGTGTGTGTGTGTGTGTGTGTGTGTGTGGCTGATAAACTAAATTTAGCAGGAACCATCTATGGCTAAAGCTGCAGTGTTTCCGCTGTATTCACTCAGTGGTGGTTGGCTGACCTGACTGTGCAGCGCTGTGGTAACCCGTGTGTGTGATACAGCCTTGTTCAATCTTTATTTGGAGAAGTCATTCTTTGACTTATCTTGTTACGGTTACAGCAGAGATAGAGAAACACACACTGTGGCCACATCAACGCTGCACCTGAGGCTGATAACTGGAGTCCACAGACCACTATCAGAAGTGTGTTTTACACACATGTATTCTGACATACAGAAGCAAACTGACTGGTCTTTTAAAGAGATTGAGACCACAAAGATGATGAAGCAACTTGTCAAACTTCCCCTTCCCTGTCATCTGTTTGAAGACGCAGTAGTAAAAACAGTGCTGGTTAAAGTTACATTAGTCTAGAATCAGAATTAACTGACCTGGAACCAGCTCCAAATTTACTCCTATTCCTTAAAGCAGATAATTAATTTTTCTATAATAACAACGTATCAAATGTGAATGGGATGACGCATAGTAATGAACCTGCAGCACACTGAACTTACAAAGGTCTCTTTCAGACCTGCAAGGATACAAAACACAACACAAACATTTCAAACACTGAAGCTTAAGAGTTCACATCACTGTTACATGTGTCACAAAGAGGAAAATGAAGAGAGGCAACAGCAAACCCTGCCTCACTAAAACACCTCATCTGTCCTTTGGCAGACAGGAAACCCACAGAATGAGACTTTATTTCCTCTGTGCGCGCACACACACACACACACACACACACACACACACACACACACACACACACACACACACACACACACACACACACACACACACACACACACACACACACACACACACAGTAGAGTGAATGGGGAGGAGTGAGCACTTCCTCTCCTGCAGACAAAAACAAAAGCAGAGCAGTGAGTGTCAGACTTGCAGTGTGTGTGTAACACAAGTGTACAGCACAGCAAAGCAAGCTTGTACATGTTGAGTGATAAGAAGGTGAGTTTCCTTGAGGGGCAACTGACAACAGCAGAGGTAGTCCACACAAACAGTCTGCAGCCTGAATGAAGCACTGACTGTTTCACCCTGCAGGCAAACTAAATAAACTTCTGTTCTGACTATGACAATGATTATGTTCATTATTTATCTGCTCATTACTTTGGTTAGATAATTGTGAGAAAAGTTGATCACATTCTGTGTCAGCCTGAGGTGTTTTCTTCTCCCAACAATCCCAAATTAAAAGATATTTAGTTTACTGTCACACAAGACAAAGAAAATCTTCCCATCCTTCAATCAATCCTTCAGCTGACTTAACTATTAATCAAGACAGTCAGAGCTCCACAGATCACCATGTTATCTGCTCACACTGTCTTCACTGTGGAAATAACAGACACTGACAGATGACATGTTAACAAGGGACAGATGTGTAGTGCTGTGCTTGGATACATGGTACTGTAGTGACCACTGACGTGACACAACAACCAGGCTACATTTAAGGGTTTTTTTGTGGGCAAGTTTTTCCTCACTCGAACCGAGGGTCTAAGGACAGAGGGTGTCACTCCCTGTACAGACTGTAAAGCCCTCTGAGGCAAATGTGTTTTGTGAATTTGGGCTATACAAATAAAATTTGATCTGATTTGATTTGATTTAAGCACACTACATGCATACGGTCACTAAAATAGGCTCCTATGAATGATATAAATGATGAGCATGTGACACATGACATACTTTTGCTTTTCTTTTTATTTCTTATTGGGGACATGACAGAGCGAATGTGAGCAGAGCAGTGTTGTTGAGCTGTATCTATGGGAAACCAGCGGAAAAGCAATGCAAAACCATAGAAAAACAGAGCAGGGTAAACACAGGGCTAAATTAAAACCAAATGTCTGAGTGTGTGCGTGTGTGTGCCGAGGGGGTTGTCTTGGTGAGTTATGGAGTTAGTGTGAGCAGGGTGGGGTCACTGGGAACTTTACAACACAACAGACCCAACCCAAACATGCAGCCTGAGGCAGGTCCTGTCTCGCGTGACTGCTGCCTTTAAAGCAGCAGCAGCTCTTTACACAACAAGGATCATCATATATATATATATATATATATATATATATATATATATATATATATATATATATATATATATATATATATATATATATATATATATATATATATATATATATATACCCCATCAGCAGGCAAACATACTACTATACTAGGACTCTTAACAACACCTCTCTCCCTCTCCCTCTCTCTCTCTTAAAAGATGCCTGCATCAGCAGTGAGGACAGTTACACACACAGAAAAACACACACACACACACACAGTTTAACAGATGACTGTAGATTGAAAGGGAAAAGGTCACAACATCTGTGTGTGTGTGTGTGTGTGTGTGTGTGTGTGTGTGTGTGTGTGTGTGTGTGAGTGTGAGTGTGTGTGAGTGTGTGTGTGCGTATGTGTGTGTGTGTGTGTGTGTGTGCGTGTGTGATGAAATGGGCAGTTTCCATTAGCAAACAGAGCTAAGATTATACAGGACAGATAAATCACACTGCAGCCTTACATCACCTGCCATTACACACATTACACAGACACACACACACATGCACACACACAGACAGTAAGAGAGGAACATGCCTCATACATGTACATCTATTCAAACATTAGTCAGACTGAACTGGACTGTATCAATCAGTTGAGTGTGTCTTTCTGCTTCAATTGGATTTGAATGGGTGGTCAGTGAGTGGGTAAGACATTGACTGTGAGATGAGGACAAAGCCCATTGGCTGGTCAAAGTGTAACTGTAGAGCTTCCACACTAATGGTCAGTGTGTGTGACGACTGTGTTAGCATAGATGCTGTGAGAGAGGACTTCTTCACTGAAAGAAGAGAAAAGAACGACACTGGAAGATTAATTCTTCTTCAGTAAGAGTTCAATTGTTTCTTTGATCTGACTGGTTGAAATTGGCCCATGACAGACACTTCATCCAATGACCTGCCAAGTTTTTTTTTTTGTTTTTTTTTTAAGCAATGACTTCCCAGGTGGTTTTGTGTAACAAACCAACTGCTGCAGTCAGGTTCCTTCACACAGTTCATGATCATCCATTATTAATGGTTCTGTTTCAACAGTCTGTCAACATCTGCCAGGCGTTCAAAGGGGTTACCCAAACCTCCAGTCTTGTGGAGGGAGCTATCCCTGACTGGTTTCCACACTGGGAGGCAGAGTACGGAGAAACGTTTTTCTTCGAGTGTTTAGTTGGCTGCTAACACTGGCAGAGACAACGGAGACGGTCAGTCAATGACATTATCAGGCACTGAAATGAAGAGATAAGGCCTGCTATCATATGAGGCCTTTGTGATACAGAGAAGCCTTTATCGACCGACAGTGTCTGCTTTAGAGTCAGCCTGATTCTAGAGCAGTCTGGCATGTTTCAGTGGTTTCTCAGATCTGCTCTAATATGTCTGAAGGTGTGAGGGCTTCTCTGACTGGACACCCAGTCCATAGTTTGAATTACCTGATTAAATCAGTGGTAGTGAAAAGAGCTCTGCTGCTCTCATCCCTCAGAAGACTTTCTTCACAAATAGAGTCTACAACTAATCATTAAGCCAAGTGTAATTCCACCCTGCAGACATGACAGACACTTGTTTATAATACCTTAAATACCTTCCTCTGTCTGCAGGAATGAACATACTCAGATCAGTTTTACAACCTGTAGCTGATACTTGGTCTGGATCTTTTCCAGTTCCAATCTGGTTATCAGATTACTGCATCCTCCCGCTGCTCTGCCTACAGCTACTACTGCTGCAGTTGTCACTACTACATGTTCTATTAATACTCTTACTGCTGCTGTCATTAGCATCACTGAAGCGCTGATCAATCCTGTGATAGTGGACCAGAGGCAAGTTCTGCTACATTTCAGTTCAGACAATCCTCTCTGTTTCTCTCCTTCTCTTCATTCATTGCTGTGTGTTTCCACTTCACTGTGATCGGGCTGCTTAGCTGCGTCTTTCTTCTTCACAGCTAATTTGCTATTAAGGAGAGTTAAAGTAACGTGCTGCTGTGTGGGGTTCCCCACAAGGACTACTGAAGAGTGATTACTGCCACACCACTGCTTGTGAGCTAACAACCTTTTAACCTTCTGGAACAAATTAATTCATTACTAGGATCAAGAAACAATTTAAAGTTTAAATAGAAAATATTAAAAGACTAGAATGTTCATACTGTAACATCAATACTGTGTTTAGGAGTACTGGTTCATGGCTCTACATTTTAAAGAGAGAAGCCTAACACAGACACATGACCTGCTGTCTTTGTATCAGGTTCATTCCTCCATGTTCATGGTAAGCTAATGCTCATGCTGGTTCAGCTGGTCCTGCATTTGCTTCACAGTTAAAGCTGTCCAGGAGTGTGATGCTCTAGAAAAGCTTTATGTAACAGTGAAACTGTGGAACTACTTTATTTTGTACTTTTACTGTGCTTGCATATTTATGTGCCTCAACTACAGAGAGAACTGGGCGTTTATTTTGAAACAGGCCTATAGTCTTTGCAGTCTTTGGGCTTCAGGAGGTAGAGCAGGTCATGTACTGCA